>JBBGZY010001113.1:22500-625000 GCA_037952925.1 Lithobates clamitans | reverse complement strand
AAACAATAAAACTGTTATTTGAAAAAAAAATGTAAAAAGTCAAATTTCTTCAGTTTAGGCGTATAGGCGTATATTGATTGATTTGCGCAAAAGTTATAGCGTCTACAAGTATGGGATAGATTTAGGGGCTTTTTATTTATTTTTTTATTGTTTTACTAGTAATGATGGCGATCAGCAATTTTTAGCGGGACTGCAACATTGTGACGGACAAATTGGACACTATGAGGTTGATTTAGTAAAGACAAATAGACTGTTCACTTTGCAAAGTGCAGTTGTTCCAGAGCTTAGTAAGTAAGGGAGAACTCTGCTAACTTCCATCATCCAGTCATGTTCCGGACATCATTATTATTTTTTTTTCCTTACATGCGATTGGATATTCCTTGCAAAGTGAACCTTTACCTCATTTACTAAGCACTGAAACAACTCCACTTGCTGAGTACAACTGCACTTTGCAAGGTGCACAGTCTGTTTGCCTTTAGTAAATCAACCCCTAAGTGACTTTTTTTGGTGACCAGTGACACCAATACTGTGATCAGTGCTAAAAAAAATGCACTGATCACTGTATAAATGACACTGGCAGGGAAGAGATTAACATCAGGGGTGATTAAGGGGTTAAATGTGTCCCTGGGAGGTGCTTACTAATGCCCCGTACACACGGTCGGACTTTGTTCGGACATTTCGACAACAAAATCCTAGGATTTTTTCCGACGGATGTTGGTTCAAACTTGTCTTGCATACACACGGTCACACAAAGTTGTCGGAAAATCCGATCGTTCTAAACGTGGTGACGTAAAACGCGTACGTCGGGACTATAAACGGGGCAGTGGCCAATAGCTTTCATCTCTTTATTTATTCTGAGCATGCGTGGCACTTTGTGCGTCGGATTTGTGTACACACGATCGGAATTTCCGACAACGGATTTTGTTGTCGGAAAATTTTATAGCCTGCTCTCAAACTTTGTGTGTCGGAAAATCCGATGGAAAATGTGTGATGGAGTCTACACACGGTCGGAATTTCAGACAACAAGGTCCTATCACACATTTTCCGTCGGAAAATCCGACCGTGTGTACGGGGCATAACTGTGTGGTGAGGTGGACAAACTGGACAAAAATAGAGATCCGTGTTTCAGCTTAGCTGAAACACAAGATCTCTCTTTTGCTCCCTGACAGATCAGCAGTTTGCCTTGTTTACATAAGCACAACATTGCTCTGTCGATCCGCTGAATGATCGGCAGGTCGCGGCAGCCATCGCGCCCGCTGGACCCGCTGATTGGCCCCCGCTGTGTCTAATGACAGCAGGAGCGTAGCTCTGCTGGCGCGCGCACCCCCTACATCGCGTGCACAAAATCATGTACAGGTACGTCATTTTATGCAGCCGGGCCTCCCTGCCGCAGTATAATACCTCCCAACATTTTGAGATGGGAATGAGGGACACCTACTAGCAAACGTATGTCACGCATAGGTCACGCCCCCTGTCACACCCCCTTAAAGGAGAATTAACCAATAAAAAAGGTTCATTAAATCCACAAGGGCTTTTTTTTACCACTATTCCTTTATATTGGATTTTAAAATTTACAAATGCAGCAATTTAGAAATTGGATAAAAAGGTTCAGCACTGGGAAACACTGTTTGAAAGATAAAAAGTTCATTTTATATACAACTATAGAGATCACACCAACATGAGGGACAAATGAGGGGGGAAGAGGGACAGAGGGACATTGTTCTAAATCAGGGACAGTCCCTTAAAATCAGGGACAGTCCCTGGAATTCAGAGACAGTTGGGAGCTATGCAGTATATATGCGGTGGGCAGTCCGGAAGCGGTTAAACTTGTTCAGGTAAGCTTTGACAAAAAAAAAAAAAACCTGGAAGCTGATTGGTTTCTATGCAGAGCTGCACCAGATTTTGCTCTCTCCAGTTTTAGTAAATCTACACCAATGCATATCTATAGGAACAGAATCTAGAGAGGAATCACTACTTTTATAAACCATCCAGTAAAGTACACAAACAGCTACTTGCACTTGGCCCCTGGACAGCATCTTTATGACAGTGTCTGGTAGCCCATGTGAGGTCCCAGGGTTGATTCCACAGATGAGTGACTTGAGGAATGTCTGGGATTGAAACACAGATGAGCGGCTGGAGGGATCCCAAGACCGTATGCACAGGTGAATGGCTGGAAGAGTTTCAGGGTTGGTAACACGGGCAAGCAGCTGGAGATGCAGGGCAACCACACTTGATGCATTACAGTGAAGTCCTGAGATAACCTGCAAGGTATTTACATTAGCAAAAAGTTCCCAATTTGTGAACTCTGCAATTCCAGGGGGTTTTCTGCAAACCAACATTATTGGTGAACCCGAATCCCACCCCTACCACCAAATCTTATTTTGACTTCTACTAATAATATTTAAAGGGGCTGTAAAGGCTTGTGTTTTTTCATCTTAATGCATTCTATACATTAAGGTGAAAAAACACCTGGCAGTCACTGGCCCCCCAGCCCCCCCCCCCATTTTATTTACCTGAGCCCCTTCGTCTTCTTCGGTGGGGACGCAATGTCCTTCTCTCCATGGAGTCCCGGCTTTGATTGGATAGATAGCAGCACAGCCATTGGCTCCCGCTGCTGTCAATCAAATCCAATGACCCGGAGGGCGGGGTCGAGTCATACATTTGGCTTCTATGGACGCTGAATGAATGACTCGGGAGCGCCTGCAAGGTAATCCCCTTGGGAGAGTGTTTCTCCTAGGGGGTTATCTAATGCGGAGAGGAGCCGCCGAGCCGCCGGGGGACCCCAGAAGACGAGGATTGGGGCCACTCTGTGCAAAACGAGCTGCACAGTGGAGGTAAGTATGATATGTTTGTTATTTAAAAAAACAAAAAAAAACAAAGCTTTAGTATCACTTTAAATTATTGGCCACCACAGTGATCAGTCACACCGCCCCTGTGTCTTTCTCTCTGTGAATGGAGAGGAAAGATATCATTTATCTTTCTCTTTCCTTGCAGAGGAGAAAAAGGTGTTTGTAAAAAAAAAAAAAAATAAATAAAAAAAAGAAAAGAAAAAATGACGAAAAAAATACCTAGATCAAGGTTTGATATAGGTCAATGCCAGGGTTAGTGTTTGGGTTAAGGGTCAAAGGTCAGGGTGAAAGTCAAAGGTCAGGGTCAGTATATTTTGGGCAGGATTTTTTTTAAATTAGCGTCAGTGTCAGTTAGTGTCAGTGTCAGTAGGTTGGACAAAAAAAAAAAGAAAAGCAAAATGCGCACTATTGTTTCTGGGCTGTACTACAGGTACAAACAACAAATAACATTATTTTGGGTTATTATTTGGTGGTAGGTTGTGGTGGTAACAAGAAAATTTTTTTATTTTACTATTTTGGGACAGTTTTCCTTTGACAAAAAAAAAAAAATCAGGGGAAATCCATTACCATTTACCACCAAATGAAACCCAATTTGTCCTAAAAAAATACAAGGTATAATCCACCTGGATGCACAAAGTAGTTGTGATGATATGTGCGGTTTTACTAATGCTGGCCATACACTATACGAAAAATTGGCCGCAATTCGGTCATTTAGACAGTTTGTTCATTTTTCGGCAAGTTAATGGGCACAAAATCGATAATCGTTGGGACGTTTTTGAGCCGAAAAAAAGGACAAGTTTGGAAATTTTCTGCCGAACGAACGATACATTGAAAGGTTAATGTGTTTCCCTTCCAAACTGTCTGCACTAGGTATATGTAAAAAAACAAACAAAAAATGCATTCATTTATGTCCACTGAACGATTTATCGGTCATTACATGATGACACTATCGGTTGCACTCACGGCCGAATGTTCGTTTTTCGAAAATGGATTCAGCCGATTTTTCGTATAGTGTATGGCCAGCCTTAGGCGTGAAGGGGTTAAGATCAATGATAGTTGGGGGAGAGGGGAATCAAATTTTGCTATGGGGCCCCATGGCCTGTAGTTACACCCTCTGTCTGCTTCCATTTAAAGTACAGGGAGAAAGATGTGATTTTTGTGTCTGTGTTATGAACTTTGAAGATTAATTTCTCTACAGTGCCTACAGCTACAGAGGTGAATGAGGGCTTGTTTTTCAGAGCATGTATTGCTTCTTTGGAATAAATAAATACTTTATTGCGCATAGCCTGGGCACAGGTTTACTTTAAAGCGGTGTTCCATCCCCAAAGAATAAAATAATTAAAAGCCAGCAGCTACACATACTGCAGCTGCTGGCTTTTAACAATAGGACACTTACCTGTGCTGGAGCCCCGCGATGTTGGCACCGCAGCTGATGTTTCCATCAGCTGTCGGGTGCTGCCGCCGCCATTGCAGGTAAGGATACAGTACCTGGCAGTGTAGCCTTATGGCTTCACGCCGGGAACCCTACTGCGCATGCGCGAGGCCCCGCTCCTCTCTCCTACTGGCTCAGCGACAGGGAGAGGAGGAGGGAGCCCCGCGGTGATGTCACGGGCCTCGGCCCTGACTCCCGGAAGTGGGAACAGAATACCTGTCAAAGACAGGTATCCTGTCCCCCCCGAAAGGTGCCAATTGTGGCACCAGAGGGGGAGAGGAGACAAATGAGTGGAAGTTCCACTTTTGGGTGGAACTCCGCTTTAAGAGCTTCTCCCTCCCTATTCTGCTGTTTGTGCTGTCAATCAGTGTGATGGTAATAGAAGGGGCGGGCACGGGAGCCATAGGGGTTGATTTTCTAAAAAACAAAATATAGACATGTTGATTTTACTTAACACATCTTCAGAATATTTTTTTTTACTTCTGTTACTAAGGAGAAGCAGCTCCTGGGCAAGACACTATGGGGTTGAATTACTAAAGGCAAATAGACTGTGCACTTTGCAAAGAGCTTAGTAAATGAGACGAAGCTTCACTTTGCAAAGAATACCCAATCACATGCAAAGGAAAAAAACAGCATTTTTGCTGCTTGCACATGATTGAATTATGGAAGTCAGCAGAGCTTATGCTAATTTAATGCAGCAACTGCAAAGTGCGCAGTCTATTTGCCTTTTAGTAAATTAACCTTGGTTTACTAAAGGCAAATAGACTGAACACTTTGCAAAGTGCAATTGCACCAGAGCTTAGTAAATGAGGTAAGGCTTCACTTTGCAAAGAATACCCAATCACGTGCAAGGAAAATAAAAGAAAAACACATTTTTTGCTTGCACATGATGATGGAAATCATCAGAGCTTCTGCTCATTTACTAAGCCCTGGAGCAGCTGCACTTGCAAAGTCTATTTGCCTTTTGTAAATCAACCCCATAGGGGGTTATTTACGAAAGGCAAATCCACTATGCACTGAAAGTGCACTTGGAAGTGCAGCCGCTCTAACTCTAAGGGGTAGATCTGAAATCAGTGGAAGCTCTGCTGATTTTATCATCCAATCATGTGCAAGATAAATTGCTGTTTTTTATTTTCCTTGCATGTCCCCCTCGGATCTACAGCGACTTTACTTCCAAGTGCACTTTCAGTGCAAAGTGCATTTTCCTTTAGTAAATAACCCCCAAAGTGTCTTGTCTGGGAGCTGCTTCTCTTTTGTAACAAAAGTAAAAAAAAAAAAATATTGTGAAGATGTGTTAAGGTCTATATTTTGGTTCACTATCCCACCTTTCAGTAAGACCTTTCATTAACTATAAATCCCTAAAGAAGAGTCTGGCCAATGAGAAGAAGAAATTGTAAAAAAAAAAATATTAGATGCTTATCCAATGAGCAGGGAAAAGATATTTTGGCTGACGGCTGACATATGGGTTGTTATAACAAATAATTGAGACATTATAATAAAACTCAGCGCTCTGTCTCAAGTGTAAGACTCTAATTACGAGGCTGTAAAATGTGATGGTTTGGCAACATCTCCTCGGTCATTATTTGGCAATGGCGTGCTGCTAACTAGCGCAAGTACAAAGATTTATTGCAATTAATGCCTCGTCAGAATTTTACAGCGGGTTTAAAACTGATATCCAGACGCTCATTGTCTTTTAATCAGGTTGGCACTAGGATGATGAGAGGCTTGCGCTGTATTGATGTAATAATACCAAAAAATTTGTGGCTGAACCATTTCTATCAACTTGTCTCTTTCTACCTATATTTTAAGAGCCACTGAAAAAAATGATATCCTGAAAAAAACTCTACTGTCAATGAAGGATTTCAATGTAGGAACCGGGTATGCAAGGGAAAGCACCAAAAGAAGAATGTAAAAAGCCCAGATTTCATTTTTTTCAGACTCTTGTATTATAAAAACACAACATGTTTTAAGGGTTCATAGAGCTCATATAATATTCCCATTGCACTAGTGACGGCCGCTCCATACTAGGGCCCACCTAATCTATGCGCCCAGCCCCTAATCTACATGCAGGGCGCCAGACGCATGGATTCCAATGGGTTTTTTTTTTTTTAAGCATATGATTACAGTCTGAGGTTCTAATTGGCTTCAAAAGAGGGTGGGCTCAGGGTGCAGAGCACAGTTGTGTGACAGTAGCAAATATTAATTCGCTATTGTCTTCCTGCTTCTCCTTCTGGCCAATCAGGAAGTGGGAGGAGCGCGATTGGCCAAGAGGAGAAGTTATAGCGTCTACAAAATAGGGCATAGATTTATGGCATTTTTATTATACTTTTTTTTTTTTTACTAGTAATTAGGCATGTGCAATTCGTTTCGTTCTGAATTCGTTTTTTGACGAATTTCGACAAATTCGTTAATTCAGGAATATCCGAATTAAGGAAAACTTGTTTAACGAATTTTTTCCGAATATTCGTAAATTCGATAAAATTGGACATTCGTAAATTCGTACATTCATACATTAGTAAATTTGTGAATTCGTAAATTTGTAAATTCGAAAAAATCGGAAATCTGAAATAATAGTTAACTAATAATAACTTAACTGTTAGTAATTACTAGTAACTTTTAAATTATAGGTATTGTAATGAACGTGAACGTAACACATACAAATTTATCCGAAGTTATGAGAGATCCGAAAAAACGGAATGGAACGTAATGAATTAATAATAATAAATAACAATAATAATAATAACAACGTTTTATTAAGTGTTCTTGCATAGCAAGACCACTTACTGTTATCTCACATATATATTATTAAGTGTTCTTGCATAGCAAGACCACTTACTGTTATCTCACATATATATTATTAAGTGTTCTTGCATAGCAAGACCACTTACTGTTATCTCACATATATATTATTAAGTGTTCTTGCATAGCAAGACCACTTACTGTTATCTCACATATATATTATTAAGTGTTCTTGCATAGCAAGACCACTTACTGTTATCTCACATATATATTATTAAGTGTTCTTGCATAGCAAGACCACTTACTGTTATCTCACATATATATTATTATTATTCTTATTCTTATTATTATAGCCAAATTTACCACCCTAACTCCTCCCACAGTTTTTACACTACATAGACAAGTAATATACCGAAACGTGCGGATTGTTCCCGAATGGTGTGCTATTATTTTGTGGAACGTTTCGCCGAATGGTTCACAAAATATCGTCATTTTTGCGGCGAAATTGGTCCCATAGGAATGAATGGGGAAACTAGAGTGGGAGATGACAAAAGCTGGAAAATCAGAACATGATTTCTAAACTGCCGCCACTCCCTCATTTTCAAGCCCACCTACACAAATCTTATATCAAAACGTTCAGCTATCCCTGCTGCCACTAAACATGTCCACGGCTAAGCCATAGTCCTGATAGTTTTCACAATATGACCATTTGTTTGCAACTCACGCCGTCCATTGACATTCATTGAAACTACACTCTAGCCCCCTCCAAATTTGAAGGGCAATTTCTAAACTGCGACTGTGCCTTCATTTTTAATATTTCAGAGACATACTATGTATCAAAATCTAGGTCTGGGTCTTGTGATTCTCACAATATAAAGATCTTCGCTGTAGGATGTATAGTTTTTAAAATACGGCCATTTGTTTAGAGGTCATTTCAGGAAATTTTAGCCATTAATCAGAGTGTACTGTTAGTGTTTGTTTTGTTGCCATGGTTACCAAAGCTTCTGTTATACACAGGGGGGAAGGTGGCTGGAGCATCTCAGCTCATTACAGAGCCCGGGGGAGGGGACAGACACACCATGTACTGATTTATAATAGAGGAATATGATGGGGCAGTTTTGATGGGGTAATTCTGATGGGGCAGTTTTGATGAAGTAGTATTTGGGAAGCATAAACAGGGCATGAGCGTTGCTAGGAAACAGTGGTTGTAAACACAAGATGCTGAGACACTCCAAATGCATGTGACTTCATCTGCTAGACTTGATAATGCTTGTAGACTCCTCCCACAGTTTTCACACTACAGAGACAAATAATATACCGAAACGAGCGGATTGTTCCCGATTGGTGTGTTATTACTTTGTGGAATGTTTTGCCGAATGGTCCACGAAATGACGTTTTTGCGGCGAAATTGGTCCCATAGGAATGAATGGCGAAATGTTCAAAACTAGAGTGGGAAGTGACAAAAGCTGACAACCCCATGATCAGCCAAAACATTATGACCACCCCATGATTAGCCAAAACATTATGACCGCCCCATGTAAAAAAAAATATATTTTTGAAAAAAAAAAAAAATTTTTGAAAAAAGTAAAAAAATAATTTTTGAAAAAAAAAAATCATTTTTGAAAAAAAAATATATATTTTTGAAAAAAAAATATTTTTGAAAAAAAAAAAATTATTTTTGAAAAAAAAAAATATTTTTGAAAAAAAAATTTCTTTTAAAAAAAAAATTATTTTTGAAAAAAAAATATATTTGAAAAAAAAAATATATTTGAAAAAAAAAATATTTTTGAAAAAAAAAATTATTTTTGAAAAAAAAATTACTTTAAAAAAAAAAATAATTTCGAAAAAAAAATTATTTTTGAAATAAAAAAATTCATTTTTGAAAAAAAAAATTACCTTTGAAAAAAAAAATTACTTTTGAAAAAAAAATCATTTTTGAAGAAAAAAAAATCATTTTTGATTAAAAAAAATTCATTTTTGAAAAAAAAAATTACTTTTGAAAAAAATGTTCAGCTCTTTCAGCGAATGATGGAACTTTTTTACTACTATTTATACTTTTTAAAATATTAAGCTTTTTAACACTTTTCACAGTTACTCAAGCCACCCCACCCAGTTACTCCGCCCACTCCAGTTGTAGAGGCAAGAACACTTTCACAATTTCCCCAGAAATTGTACCTTTTCTAGTTAAGTGTTCTTGCATAGCAAGACCACTTACTGTTATCTCACATATATATTATTATTCTTATTATTCTTATTCTTATTATAGCCAAATTTACCACCCTAACTCCTCCCACAGTTTTTACACTACATAGACAAGTAATATACCGAAACGTGCGGATTGTTCCCGAATGGTGTGCTATTATTTTGTGGAACATTTCGCCGAATGGTTCACGAAATATCGTCATTTTTGCGGCGAAATTGGTCCCATAGGAATGAATGGGGAAACTAGAGTGGGAGATGACAAAAGCTGGAAAATCAGAACATGATTTCTAAACTGCCGCCACTCCCTCATTTTCAAGCCCACCTACACAAATCTTATATCAAAACGTTCAGCTATCCCTGCTGCCACTAAACATGTCCACGGCTAAGCCATAGTCCTGATAGTTTTCACAATATGACCATTTGTTTGCAACTCACGCCGTCCATTGACATTCATTGAAACTACACTCTAGCCCCCTCCAAATTTGAAGGGCAATTTCTAAACTGCGACTGTGCCTTCATTTTTAATATTTCAGAGACATACTATACATCAAAATCTAGGTCTGGGTCTTGTGATTCTCACAATATAAAGATCTTCGCTGTAGGATGTATAGTTTTTAAAATACGGCCATTTGTTTAGAGGTCATTTCAGGAAATTTTAGCCATTAATCAGAGTGCACTGTTAGTGTTTGTTTTGTTGCCATGGTTACCAAAGCTTCTGTTATACACAGGGGGGAAGGTGGCTGGAGCATCTCAGCTGATTACAGAGCCCGGGGGAGGGGACAGACACACCATGTACTGATTTATAATAGAGGAATATGATGGGGCAGTTTTGATGGGGTAATTCTGATGGGGCAGTTTTGATGAAGTAGTATTTGGGAAGCATAAACAGGGCATGAGCGTTGCTAGGAAACAGTGGTTGTAAACACAAGATGCTGAGACACTCCAAATGCATGTGACTTCATCTGCTAGACTTGATAATGCTTGTAGACTCCTCCCACAGTTTTCACACTACAGAGACAAATAATATACCGAAACGAGCGGATTGTTCCCGATTGGTGTGTTATTACTTTGTGGAATGTTTTGCCGAATGGTCCACGAAATGACGTTTTTACGGCGAAATTGGTCCCATAGGAATGAATGGCGAAATGTTCAAAACTAGAGTGGGAAGTGACAAAAGCTGACAACCCCATGATCAGCCAAAACATTATGACCACCCCATGATCAGCCAAAACATTATGACCGCCCCAAGTAAAAAAAAATATATTTTTGAAAAAAAAAAAATTTTTTTTTAAAAAGTAAAAAAATAATTTTTGAAAAAAAAAATCATTTTTGAAAAAAAAATATTTTTGAAAAAAAAAAAATTATTTTTGAAAAAAAAATTTTTTTTAAAAAAAATTATTTTTGAAAAAAAAATATATTTGAAAAAAAAAATATTTTTGAAAAAAAAAAATTATTTTTGAAAAAAAAATTACTTTAAAAAAAATAATAATTTCGAAAAAAAATTATTTTTGAAATAAAAAAATTCATTTTTGAAAAAAAAAATTACCTTTGAAAAAAAAAATTACTTTTGAAAAAAAAAATCATTTTTGATTAAAAAAAATTCATTTTTTGAAAAAAAAAATTACTTTTGAAAAAAATGTTCAGCTCTTTCAGCGAATGATGGAACTTTTTTACTACTATTTATACTTTTTAAAATATTAAGCTTTTTAACACTTTTCACAGTTACTCAAGCCACTCCACCCCACCCAGTTACTCCGCCCACTCCAGTTGTAGAGGCAAGAACACTTTCACAATTTCCCCAGAAATTGTACCTTTTCTAGTTATTATTCTTATTATTATAGCCAAATTTACCACCCTAACTCCTCCCACAGTTTCTACACTACAGAGACAAGTAATATACCGAAACGTGCGGATTGTTCCCGAATGGTGTGCTATTACTTTGTGGAACGTTTCGCCAAATGGTTCACGAAATATCGTCATTTTTGCGGCGAAATTGGTCCCATAGGAATGAATGGGGAAGCTAGAGTGGGAGATGACAAAAGCTGGAAAATCAGAACATGATTTCTAAACTGCCGCCACTCCCTCATTTTCAAGCCCACCTACACGAATCTTATATCAAAACGTTCAGCTATCCCTGCTGCCACTAAACATGTCCACGGCTAAGCCATAGTCCTGATAGTTTTCACAATATGACCATTTGTTTGCAACTCACACCGTCCATTGACATTCATTGAAACTACACTCTAGCCCCTTCAAATTTGAAGGGCAATTTCTAAACTGCGACCGTGCCTTCAATTTTAATATTTCAGAGACATACTATATATCAAAATCTAGGTCTGGGTCTTGTGATTCTCACAATATAAAGATCTTCGCTGTAGGATGTATAGTTTTTAAAATACGGCCATTTGTTTAGAGGTCATTTCAGGAAATTTTAGCCATTAATCATGTACTGTGTTTGTTTTGTTGCCATGGTTACCAAAGCTTCTGTTATACACAGGGGGGGAGGTGGATGGAGCATGTCAGCTCTGATTACAGAGCCCGGGGGAGGGGACAGACACACCATGTACTGATTTATAATAGAGGAATATGATGGGGCAGTTTTGATGGGGTAATTCTGATGGGGCAGTTTTGATGAAGCAGTATTTGGGAAGCATAAACAGGGCATGAGCGTTGCTAGGAAACAGTGGTTGTAAACACAAGATGCTGAGACACCCCAAATGCATGTGACTTCATCTGCTAGACTTGATAATGCTTGTAGACTCCTCCCACAGTTTTTACACTACAGAGACAAGTAATATACCGAAACGAGCAGATTGTTCCCGATTGGTGTGCTATTACTTTGTGGAATGTTTCGCCGAATGGTCCACGAAATGACGTTTTTGCGGCGAAATTGGTCCCATAGGAATGAATGGCGAAATGTTCAAAACTAGAGTGAGAGGTGACAAAAGCTGACAACCCCATGATCAGCCAAAACATTATGACCACCCCATGATCAGCCAAAACATTATGACTGCCCCATGTAAAAAAAATAAATTCATTTTTGAAAAAAAAAATTTTTGAAAAAAAATATATATTTTTGAAAAAAAAAATTCATTTTTGAAAAAAAAAATATGTTTTTGAAAAAAATATATATTTTTGAAAAAAAATATATATTTTTGAAAAAAAAAATACATTTTTGAAAAAAAATTTTTTTGCAAAAAAAATCATTTTTGAAAAAAAAAATCATAATTTTTGAAAAAAATGTTTGTGCTCTTTCATCTAATGATGAGACTTCAACTTTTTTACTACTATTTATACTTTTTAAAATATTAAGCTTTTTAACGCTTTTCACAGGAGCTCCAGACACTTCAACCACACAACAGTTACTCAAGCCACTCCATCTAGTTACTCCGCCTGCTCCAGTTGTAGAGGCAAGAACACTTTCACAATTTCACCAGAAATTGTACCTTTTCTAGTTATTAAGTGTTCTTGCATAGCAAGACCACTTACTGTTATCTCACATATATATTATTATTAAGTGTTCTTGCATAGCAAGACCACTTACTGTTATCTCACATATATATTATTATTATTCTTATTCTTATTATTATAGCCAAATTTACCACCCTAACTCCTCCCACAGTTTTTACACTACATAGACAAGTAATATACCGAAACGTGCGGATTGTTCCCGAATGGTGTGCTATTATTTTGTGGAACGTTTCGCCGAATGGTTCACGAAATATCGTCGTTTTTGCGGCGAAATTGGTCCCATAGGAATGAATGGGGAAGCTAGAGTGGGAGATGACAAAAGCTGAAAAATCAGAACATGATTTCTAAACTGCCGCCACTCCCTCATTTTCAAGCCCACCTACACAAATCTTATATCAAAACGTTCAGCTATCCCTGCTGCCACTAAACATGTCCACGGCTAAGCCATAGTCCTGATAGTTTTCACAATATGACCATTTGTTTGCAACTCACGCCGTCCATTGACATTCATTGAAACTACACTCTAGCCCCTTCAAATTTGAAGGGCAATTTCTAAACTGCGACCGTGCCTTCAATTTTAATATTTCAGAGACATACTATACATCAAAATCTAGGTCTGGGTCTTGTGATTCTCACAATATAAAGATATTCGCTGTAGGATGTATAGTTTTTAAAATACGGCCATTTGTTTAGAGGTCATTTCAGGAAATTTTAGCCATTAATCAGCGTGTACTGTGTTTGTTTTGTTGCCATGGTTACCAAAGCTTCTGTTATACACAGGGGGGAGGTGGTTGGAGCATCTCAGCTCTGATTACAGAGCCCGGGGGAGGGGACAGACACACCATGTACTGATTTATAATAGAGGAATATGATGGGGCCGTTTTGATGGGGTAATTCTGATGGGGCAGTTTTGATGAAGTAGTATTTGGGAAGCATAAACAGGGCATGAGCGTTGCTAGGAAACAGTGGTTGTAAACACAAGATGCTGAGACACCCCAAATGCATGTGACTTCATCTGCTAGACTTGATAATGCTTGTAGACTCCTCCCACAGTTTTCACACTACAGAGACAAATAATATACCGAAACGAGCGGATTGTTCCCGATTGGTGTGTTATTACTTTGTGGAATGTTTCGCCGAATGGTCCACGAAATGACGTTTTTGCGGGAAAATTGGTCCCATAGGAATGAATGGCGAAATGTTCAAAACTAGAGTGGGAGGTGACAAAAGCTGACAACCCCATGATCAGCCAAAACATTATGACCACCCCATGATGTAAAAAAAAAATATTTTTGAAAAAAAAAAATAATTTTTGAAAAAAAAAATAAAAATTTTTGAAAAAAAAAAATAATTTTTGAAAAAAATAAAAATAAAATCAATTTTGAAAAAAAAAATATTTTTGAAAAAAAAAATTATTTTTGAAAAAAAAAAATTATTTTTGAAAAAAAAAATCTTTTTTGAAAATTTTTTTTATAATTTTTGAAAAAAAAATCATAATTTTTGAAAAAAATGTTCAGCTCTTTCAGCTAATGATGAGACTTCAGCTTTTTTACTGCTATTTATACTTTTTAAAATATTAAGCTTTTTAACACTTTTCACAGTTACTCCAGCCACTCCAACCACACAACAGTTACTCAAGCCACTCCACCCAGTTACTCCGCCCACTCCAGTTGTAGAGGCAAGAACACTTTCACAATTTCCCCAGAAATTGTACCTTTTCTAGTTATTCTTATTCTTATTATTATAGCCAAATTTACCACCCTAACTCCTCCCACAGTTTTTACACTACATAGACAAGTAATATACCGAAACGTGCGGATTGTTCCCGAATGGTGTGCTATTATTTTGTGGAACATTTCGCCGAATGGTTCACAAAATATCGTCATTTTTGCGGCGAAATTGGTCCCATAGGAATGAATGGGGAAACTAGAGTGGGAGATGACAAAAGCTGGAAAATCAGAACATGATCTCTAAACTGCCGCCACTCCCTCATTTTCAAGCCCACCTACACAAATCTTATATCAAAACGTTCAGCTATCCCTGCTGCCACTAAACATGTCCACGGCTAAGCCATAGTCCTGATAGTTTTCACAATATGACCATTTGTTTGCAACTCACGCCGTCCATTGACATTCATTGAAACTACACTCTAGCCCCCTCCAAATTTGAAGGGCAATTTCTAAACTGCGACTGTGCCTTCATTTTTAATATTTCAGAGACATACTATGTATCAAAATCTAGGTCTGGGTCTTGTGATTCTCACAATATAAAGATCTTCGCTGTAGGATGTATAGTTTTTAAAATACGGCCATTTGTTTAGAGGTCATTTCAGGAAATTTTAGCCATTAATCAGAGTGCACTGTTAGTGTTTGTTTTGTTGCCATGGTTACCAAAGCTTCTGTTATACACAGGGGGGAAGGTGGCTGGAGCATCTCAGCTGATTACAGAGCCCGGGGGAGGGGACAGACACACCATGTACTGATTTATAATAGAGGAATATGATGGGGCAGTTTTGATGGGGTAATTCTGATGGGGCAGTTTTGATGAAGTAGTATTTGGGAAGCATAAACAGGGCATGAGCGTTGCTAGGAAACAGTGGTTGTAAACACAAGATGCTGAGACACTCCAAATGCATGTGACTTCATCTGCTAGACTTGATAATGCTTGTAGACTCCTCCCACAGTTTTCACACTACAGAGACAAATAATATACCGAAACGAGCGGATTGTTCCCGATTGGTGTGTTATTACTTTGTGGAATGTTTTGCCGAATGGTCCACGAAATGACGTTTTTGCGGCGAAATTGGTCCCATAGGAATGAATGGCGAAATGTTCAAAACTAGAGTGGGAAGTGACAAAAGCTGACAACCCCATGATCAGCCAAAACATTATGACCACCCCATGATCAGCCAAAACATTATGACCGCCCCATGTAAAAAAAAAAATATTTTTGAAAAAAAAAAATAATTTTTGAAAAAAGTAAAAAAATAATTTTTGAAAAAAAATATATATATTTTTGAAAAAAAAAAAAAATTTTTGAAAAAAGTAAAAAAATAATTTTTGAAAAAAAAAATCATTTTTGAAAAAAAAATATATATTTTTGAAAAAAAAATATTTTTGAAAAAAAAAAAATTATTTTTGAAAAAAAAAAAAAAATTATTTTTGAAAAAAAAATTTCTTTTAAAAAAAAAATCATTTTTGAAAAAAAAAATATTTTTGAAAAAAAAAAAATTTTTGAAAAAAAAAATATTTTTGAAAAAAAAATTTTTTTAAAAAAAAATTATTTTTGAAAAAAAAATATATTTGAAAAAAAAAATATTTTTGAAAAAAAAAAAATATTTTTGAAAAAAAAATTACTTTAAAAAAAATAATAATTTCGAAAAAAAAATTATTTTTGAAATAAAAAAATTCATTTTTGAAAAAAAAAATTACCTTTGAAAAAAAAAATTACTTTTGAAAAAAAAAATCATTTTTGAAGAAAAAAAAATCATTTTTGATTAAAAAAAATTCATTTTTTGAAAAAAAAAATTACTTTTGAAAAAAATGTTCAGCTCTTTCAGCGAATGATGGAACTTTTTTACTACTATTTATACTTTTTAAAATATTAAGCTTTTTAACACTTTTCACAGTTACTCAAGCCACTCCACCCCACCCAGTTACTCCGCCCACTCCAGTTGTAGAGGCAAGAACACTTTCACAATTTCCCCAGAAATTGTACCTTTTCTAGTTATTCTTATTCTTATTATAGCCAAATTTACCACCCTAACTCCTCCCACAGTTTTTACACTACATAGACAAGTAATATACCGAAACGTGCGGATTTTTCCCGAATGGTGTGCTATTATTTTGTGGAACATTTCGCCGAATGGTTCACGAAATATCGTCATTTTTGCGGCGAAATTGGTCCCATAGGAATGAATGGGGAAACTAGAGTGGGAGATGACAAAAGCTGGAAAATCAGAACATGATTTCTAAACTGCCGCCACTCCCTCATTTTCAAGCCCACCTACACAAATCTTATATCAAAACGTTCAGCTATCCCTGCTGCCACTAAACATGTCCACGGCTAAGCCATAGTCCTGATATTTTTCACAATATGACCATTTGTTTGCAACTCACGCCGTCCATTGACATTCATTGAAACTACACTCTAGCCCCCTCCAAATTTGAAGGGCAATTTCTAAACTGCGACTGTGCCTTCATTTTTAATATTTCAGAGACATACTATACATCAAAATCTAGGTCTGGGTCTTGTGATTCTCACAATATAAAGATCTTCGCTGTAGGATGTATAGTTTTTAAAATACGGCCATTTGTTTAGAGGTCATTTCAGGAAATTTTAGCCATTAATCAGAGTCTACTGTTAGTGTTTGTTTTGTTGCCATGGTTACCAAAGCTTCTGTTATACACAGGGGGGAAGGTGGCTGGAGCATCTCAGCTGATTACAGAGCCCGGGGGAGGGGACAGACACACCATGTACTGATTTATAATAGAGGAATATGATGGGGCAGTTTTGATGGGGTAATTCTGATGGGGCAGTTTTGATGAAGCAGTATTTGGGAAGCATAAACAGGGCATGAGCGTTGCTAGGAAACAGTGGTTGTAAACACAAGATGCTGAGACACTCCAAATGCATGTGACTTCATCTGCTAGACTTGATAATGCTTGTAGACTCCTCCCACAGTTTTCACACTACAGAGACAAATAATATACCGAAACGAGCGGATTGTTCCCGATTGGTGTGTTATTACTTTGTGGAATGTTTTGCCGAATGGTCCACGAAATGACGTTTTTGCGGCGAAATTGGTCCCATAGGAATGAATGGCGAAATGTTCAAAACTAGAGTGGGAAGTGACAAAAGCTGACAACCCCATGATCAGCCAAAACATTATGACCACCCCATGATCAGCCAAAACATTATGACCGCCCCATGTAAAAAAAAATATATTTTTGAAAAAAAAAAATAATTTTTGAAAAAAGTAAAAAAATAATTTTTGAAAAAAAAAAATCATTTTTGAAAAAAAAAAATATATTTTTGAAAAAAAAATTATTTTTGAAAAAAAAAAAATTATTTTTGAAAAAAAAAAATATTTTTGAAAAAAAAATTTCTTTTAAAAAAAAAATTATTTTTGAAAAAAAAATATATTTGAAAAAAAAAAATTTTTTTGAAAAAAAAAAATTTTTGAAAAAAAAATTGCTTTAAAAAAAATAATAATTTCGAAAAAAAAATTATTTTTGAAATAAAAAAATTCATTTTTGAAAAAAAAAATTACCTTTGAAAAAAAAAATTACTTTTGAAAAAAAAAAATCATTTTTGAAGAAAAAAAAAATCATTTTTGATTAAAAAAAATTCATTTTTGAAAAAAAAAATTACTTTTGAAAAAAATGTTCAGCTCTTTCAGCGAATGATGGAACTTTTTTACTACTATTTATACTTTTTAAAATATTAAGCTTTTTAACACTTTTCACAGTTACTCAAGCCACTCCACCCCACCCAGTTACTCCGCCCACTCCAGTTGTAGAGGCAAGAACACTTTCACAATTTCCCCAGAAATTGTACCTTTTCTAGTTATTCTTATTAAGTGTTCTTGCATAGCAAGACCACTTACTGTTATCTCACATATATATTATTATTCTTATTCTTATTATAGCCAAATTTACCACCCTAACTCCTCCCACAGTTTTTACACTACATAGACAAGTAATATACCGAAACGTGCGGATTTTTCCCGAATGGTGTGCTATTATTTTGTGGAACATTTCGCCGAATGGTTCACGAAATATCGTCATTTTTGCGGCGAAATTGGTCCCATAGGAATGAATGGGGAAACTAGAGTGGGAGATGACAAAAGCTGGAAAATCAGAACATGATTTCTAAACTGCCGCCACTCCCTCATTTTCAAGCCCACCTACACAAATCTTATATCAAAACGTTCAGCTATCCCTGCTGCCACTAAACATGTCCACGGCTAAGCCATAGTCCTGATAGTTTTCACAATATGACCATTTGTTTGCAACTCACGCCGTCCATTGACATTCATTGAAACTACACTCTAGCCCCCTCCAAATTTGAAGGGCAATTTCTAAACTGCGACTGTGCCTTCATTTTTAATATTTCAGAGACATACTATACATCAAAATCTAGGTCTGGGTCTTGTGATTCTCACAATATAAAGATCTTAGCTGTAGGATGTATAGTTTTTAAAATACGGCCATTTGTTTAGAGGTCATTTCAGGAAATTTTAGCCATTAATCAGAGTCTACTGTTAGTGTTTGTTTTGTTGCCATGGTTACCAAAGCTTCTGTTATACACAGGGGGGAAGGTGGCTGGAGCATCTCAGCTGATTACAGAGCCCGGGGGAGGGGACAGACACACCATGTACTGATTTATAATAGAGGAATATGATGGGGCAGTTTTGATGGGGTAATTCTGATGGGGCAGTTTTGATGAAGTAGTATTTGGGAAGCATAAACAGGGCATGAGCGTTGCTAGGAAACAGTGGTTGTAAACACAAGATGCTGAGACACTCCAAATGCATGTGACTTCATCTGCTAGACTTGATAATGCTTGTAGACTCCTCCCACAGTTTTCACACTACAGAGACAAATAATATACCGAAACGAGCGGATTGTTCCCGATTGGTGTGTTATTACTTTGTGGAATGTTTTGCCGAATGGTCCACGAAATGACGTTTTTGCGGCGAAATTGGTCCCATAGGAATGAATGGCGAAATGTTCAAAACTAGAGTGGGAAGTGACAAAAGCTGACAACCCCATGATCAGCCAAAACATTATGACCACCCCATGATCAGCCAAAACATTATGACCGCCCCATGTAAAAAAAAAAATATTTTTGAAAAAAAAAAATAATTTTTGAAAAAAGTAAAAAAATAATTTTTGAAAAAAAATATATATATTTTTGAAAAAAAAAAAAAATTTTTGAAAAAAGTAAAAAAATAATTTTTGAAAAAAAAAATCATTTTTGAAAAAAAAATATATATTTTTGAAAAAAAAATATTTTTGAAAAAAAAAAAATTATTTTTGAAAAAAAAAAAAAAATTATTTTTGAAAAAAAAATTTCTTTTAAAAAAAAAATCATTTTTGAAAAAAAAAATATTTTTGAAAAAAAAAAAATTTTTGAAAAAAAAAATATTTTTGAAAAAAAAATTTTTTTAAAAAAAAATTATTTTTGAAAAAAAAATATATTTGAAAAAAAAAATATTTTTGAAAAAAAAAAAATATTTTTGAAAAAAAAAAAATATTTTTGAAAAAAAAATTACTTTAAAAAAAATAATAATTTCGAAAAAAAAATTATTTTTGAAATAAAAAAATTCATTTTTGAAAAAAAAAATTACCTTTGAAAAAAAAAATTACTTTTGAAAAAAAAAATCATTTTTGAAGAAAAAAAAATCATTTTTGATTAAAAAAAATTCATTTTTTGAAAAAAAAAATTACTTTTGAAAAAAATGTTCAGCTCTTTCAGCGAATGATGGAACTTTTTTACTACTATTTATACTTTTTAAAATATTAAGCTTTTTAACACTTTTCACAGTTACTCAAGCCACTCCACCCCACCCAGTTACTCCGCCCACTCCAGTTGTAGAGGCAAGAACACTTTCACAATTTCCCCAGAAATTGTACCTTTTCTAGTTATTCTTATTCTTATTATAGCCAAATTTACCACCCTAACTCCTCCCACAGTTTTTACACTACATAGACAAGTAATATACCGAAACGTGCGGATTTTTCCCGAATGGTGTGCTATTATTTTGTGGAACATTTCGCCGAATGGTTCACGAAATATCGTCATTTTTGCGGCGAAATTGGTCCCATAGGAATGAATGGGGAAACTAGAGTGGGAGATGACAAAAGCTGGAAAATCAGAACATGATTTCTAAACTGCCGCCACTCCCTCATTTTCAAGCCCACCTACACAAATCTTATATCAAAACGTTCAGCTATCCCTGCTGCCACTAAACATGTCCACGGCTAAGCCATAGTCCTGATATTTTTCACAATATGACCATTTGTTTGCAACTCACGCCGTCCATTGACATTCATTGAAACTACACTCTAGCCCCCTCCAAATTTGAAGGGCAATTTCTAAACTGCGACTGTGCCTTCATTTTTAATATTTCAGAGACATACTATACATCAAAATCTAGGTCTGGGTCTTGTGATTCTCACAATATAAAGATCTTCGCTGTAGGATGTATAGTTTTTAAAATACGGCCATTTGTTTAGAGGTCATTTCAGGAAATTTTAGCCATTAATCAGAGTCTACTGTTAGTGTTTGTTTTGTTGCCATGGTTACCAAAGCTTCTGTTATACACAGGGGGGAAGGTGGCTGGAGCATCTCAGCTGATTACAGAGCCCGGGGGAGGGGACAGACACACCATGTACTGATTTATAATAGAGGAATATGATGGGGCAGTTTTGATGGGGTAATTCTGATGGGGCAGTTTTGATGAAGCAGTATTTGGGAAGCATAAACAGGGCATGAGCGTTGCTAGGAAACAGTGGTTGTAAACACAAGATGCTGAGACACTCCAAATGCATGTGACTTCATCTGCTAGACTTGATAATGCTTGTAGACTCCTCCCACAGTTTTCACACTACAGAGACAAATAATATACCGAAACGAGCGGATTGTTCCCGATTGGTGTGTTATTACTTTGTGGAATGTTTTGCCGAATGGTCCACGAAATGACGTTTTTGCGGCGAAATTGGTCCCATAGGAATGAATGGCGAAATGTTCAAAACTAGAGTGGGAAGTGACAAAAGCTGACAACCCCATGATCAGCCAAAACATTATGACCACCCCATGATCAGCCAAAACATTATGACCGCCCCATGTAAAAAAAAATATATTTTTGAAAAAAAAAAATAATTTTTGAAAAAAGTAAAAAAATAATTTTTGAAAAAAAAAAATCATTTTTGAAAAAAAAAAATATATTTTTGAAAAAAAAATTATTTTTGAAAAAAAAAAAATTATTTTTGAAAAAAAAAAATATTTTTGAAAAAAAAATTTCTTTTAAAAAAAAAATTATTTTTGAAAAAAAAATATATTTGAAAAAAAAAAATTTTTTTGAAAAAAAAAAATTTTTGAAAAAAAAATTGCTTTAAAAAAAATAATAATTTCGAAAAAAAAATTATTTTTGAAATAAAAAAATTCATTTTTGAAAAAAAAAATTACCTTTGAAAAAAAAAATTACTTTTGAAAAAAAAAAATCATTTTTGAAGAAAAAAAAAATCATTTTTGATTAAAAAAAATTCATTTTTGAAAAAAAAAATTACTTTTGAAAAAAATGTTCAGCTCTTTCAGCGAATGATGGAACTTTTTTACTACTATTTATACTTTTTAAAATATTAAGCTTTTTAACACTTTTCACAGTTACTCAAGCCACTCCACCCCACCCAGTTACTCCGCCCACTCCAGTTGTAGAGGCAAGAACACTTTCACAATTTCCCCAGAAATTGTACCTTTTCTAGTTATTCTTATTAAGTGTTCTTGCATAGCAAGACCACTTACTGTTATCTCACATATATATTATTATTCTTATTCTTATTATAGCCAAATTTACCACCCTAACTCCTCCCACAGTTTTTACACTACATAGACAAGTAATATACCGAAACGTGCGGATTTTTCCCGAATGGTGTGCTATTATTTTGTGGAACATTTCGCCGAATGGTTCACGAAATATCGTCATTTTTGCGGCGAAATTGGTCCCATAGGAATGAATGGGGAAACTAGAGTGGGAGATGACAAAAGCTGGAAAATCAGAACATGATTTCTAAACTGCCGCCACTCCCTCATTTTCAAGCCCACCTACACAAATCTTATATCAAAACGTTCAGCTATCCCTGCTGCCACTAAACATGTCCACGGCTAAGCCATAGTCCTGATAGTTTTCACAATATGACCATTTGTTTGCAACTCACGCCGTCCATTGACATTCATTGAAACTACACTCTAGCCCCCTCCAAATTTGAAGGGCAATTTCTAAACTGCGACTGTGCCTTCATTTTTAATATTTCAGAGACATACTATACATCAAAATCTAGGTCTGGGTCTTGTGATTCTCACAATATAAAGATCTTAGCTGTAGGATGTATAGTTTTTAAAATACGGCCATTTGTTTAGAGGTCATTTCAGGAAATTTTAGCCATTAATCAGAGTCTACTGTTAGTGTTTGTTTTGTTGCCATGGTTACCAAAGCTTCTGTTATACACAGGGGGGAAGGTGGCTGGAGCATCTCAGCTGATTACAGAGCCCGGGGGAGGGGACAGACACACCATGTACTGATTTATAATAGAGGAATATGATGGGGCAGTTTTGATGGGGTAATTCTGATGGGGCAGTTTTGATGAAGCAGTATTTGGGAAGCATAAACAGGGCATGAGCGTTGCTAGGAAACAGTGGTTGTAAACACAAGATGCTGAGACACTCCAAATGCATGTGACTTCATCTGCTAGACTTGATAATGCTTGTAGACTCCTCCCACAGTTTTCACACTACAGAGACAAATAATATACCGAAACGAGCGGATTGTTCCCGATTGGTGTGTTATTACTTTGTGGAATGTTTTGCCGAATGGTCCACGAAATGACGTTTTTGCGGCGAAATTGGTCCCATAGGAATGAATGGCGAAATGTTCAAAACTAGAGTGGGAAGTGACAAAAGCTGACAACCCCATGATCAGCCAAAACATTATGACCACCCCATGATCAGCCAAAACATTATGACCGCCCCATGTAAAAAAAAATATATTTTTGAAAAAAAAAAAAATTTTTTGAAAAAAGTAAAAAAATTATTTTTGAAAAAAGTAAAAAAATAATTTTTGAAAAAAAAAAATCATTTTTGAAAAAAAAAAATATATTTTTGAAAAAAAAATTATTTTTGAAAAAAAAAAAATTATTTTTGAAAAAAAAAAATATTTTTGAAAAAAAAATTTCTTTTAAAAAAAAAATTATTTTTGAAAAAAAAATATATTTGAAAAAAAAAAATATTTTTGAAAAAAAAAAATTTTTGAAAAAAAAATTGCTTTAAAAAAAATAATAATTTCGAAAAAAAAATTATTTTTGAAATAAAAAAATTCATTTTTGAAAAAAAAAATTACCTTTGAAAAAAAAAATTACTTTTGAAAAAAAAAATCATTTTTGAAGAAAAAAAAAATCATTTTTGATTAAAAAAAATTCATTTTTGAAAAAAAAAATTACTTTTGAAAAAAATGTTCAGCTCTTTCAGCGAATGATGGAACTTTTTTACTACTATTTATACTTTTTAAAATATTAAGCTTTTTAACACTTTTCACAGTTACTCAAGCCACTCCACCCCACCCAGTTACTCCGCCCACTCCAGTTGTAGAGGCAAGAACACTTTCACAATTTCCCCAGAAATTGTACCTTTTCTAGTTATTCTTATTCTTATTATAGCCAAATTTACCACCCTAACTCCTCCCACAGTTTTTACACTACATAGACAAGTAATATACCGAAACGTGCGGATTTTTCCCGAATGGTGTGCTATTATTTTGTGGAACATTTCGCCGAATGGTTCACGAAATATCGTCATTTTTGCGGCGAAATTGGTCCCATAGGAATGAATGGGGAAACTAGAGTGGGAGATGACAAAAGCTGGAAAATCAGAACATGATTTCTAAACTGCCGCCACTCCCTCATTTTCAAGCCCACCTACACAAATCTTATATCAAAACGTTCAGCTATCCCTGCTGCCACTAAACATGTCCACGGCTAAGCCATAGTCCTGATAGTTTTCACAATATGACCATTTGTTTGCAACTCACACCGTCCATTGACATTCATTGAAACTACACTCTAGCCCCCTCCAAATTTGAAGGGCAATTTCTAAACTGCGACCGTGCCTTCAATTTTAATATTTCAGAGACATACTATACATCAAAATCTAGGTCTGGGTCTTGTGATTCTCACAATATAAAGATCTTCGCTGTAGGATGTATAGTTTTTAAAATACGGCCATTTGTTTAGAGGTCATTTCAGGAAATTTTAGCCATTAATCAGAGTGCACTGTTAGTGTTTGTTTTGTTGCCATGGTTACCAAAGCTTCTGTTATACACAGGGGGGAAGGTGGCTGGAGCATCTCAGCTGATTACAGAGCCCGGGGGAGGGGACAGACACACCATGTACTGATTTATAATAGAGGAATATGATGGGGCAGTTTTGATGGGGTAATTCTGATGGGGCAGTTTTGATGAAGCAGTATTTGGGAAGCATAAACAGGGCATGAGCGTTGCTAGGAAACAGTGGTTGTAAACACAAGATGCTGAGACACTCCAAATGCATGTGACTTCATCTGCTAGACTTGATAATGCTTGTAGACTCCTCCCACAGTTTTCACACTACATAGACAAATAATATACCGAAACGAGCGGATTGTTCCCGATTGGTGTGTTATTACTTTGTGGAATGTTTTGCCGAATGGTCCACGAAATGACGTTTTTACGGCGAAATTGGTCCCATAGGAATGAATGGCGAAATGTTCAAAACTAGAGTGGGAAGTGACAAAAGCTGACAACCCCATGATCAGCCAAAACATTATGACCACCCCATGATCAGCCAAAACATTATGACCGCCCCAAGTAAAAAAAAAAATATTTTTGAAAAAAAAAAAATTTTTTTTTAAAAAGTAAAAAAATAATTTTTGAAAAAAAAAATCATTTTTGAAAAAAAAAATATTTTTGAAAAAAAAAATTATTTTTGAAAAAAAAAATATTTTTGAAAAAAAAATTTTTTTTAAAAAAAATTATTTTTGAAAAAAAAATATATTTGAAAAAAAAAAATATTTTTGAAAAAAAAAATTATTTTTGAAAAAAAAATTACTTTAAAAAAAATAATAATTTCGAAAAAAAAATTATTTTTGAAATAAAAAAATTCATTTTTGAAAAAAAAAATTACCTTTGAAAAAAAAAATTACTTTTGAAAAAAAAAATCATTTTTGAAGAAAAAAAAATCATTTTTGATTAAAAAAAATTCATTTTTTGAGAAAAAAAATTACTTTTGAAAAAAATGTTTAGCTCTTTCAGCGAATGATGGAACTTTTTTACTACTATTTATACTTTTTAAAATATTAAGCTTTTTAACACTTTTCACAGTTACTCAAGCCACTCCATCCCACCCAGTTACTCCGCCCACTCCAGTTGTAGAGGCAAGAACACTTTCACAATTTCCCCCGAAATTGTACCTTTTCTAGTTATTCTTATTCTTATTATAGCCAAATTTACCACCCTAACTCCTCCCACAGTTTTTACACTACATAGACAAGTAATATACCGAAACGTGCGGATTGTTCCCGAATGGTGTGCTATTATTTTGTGGAACGTTTCGCCGAATGGTTCACAAAATATCGTCATTTTTGCGGCGAAATTGGTCCCATAGGAATGAATGGGGAAACTAGAGTGGGAGATGACAAAAGTTGGAAAATCAGAACATGATTTCTAAACTGCCGCCACTCCCTCATTTTCAAGCCCACCTACACAAATCTTATATCAAAACGTTCAGCTATCCCTGCTGTCACTAAACATGTCCACGGCTAAGCCATAGTCCTGATAGTTTTCACAATATGACCATTTGTTTGCAACTCACGCTGTCCATTGACATTCATTGAAACTACACTCTAGCCCCCTCCAAATTTGAAGGGCAATTTCTAAACTGCGACTGTGCCTTCATTTTTAATATTTCAGAGACATACTATGTATCAAAATCTAGGTCTGGGTCTTGTGATTCTCACAATATAAAGATCTTCGCTGTAGGATGTATAGTTTTTAAAATACGGCCATTTGTTTAGAGGTCATTTCAGGAAATTTTAGCCATTAATCAGCGTGTACTGTGTTTGTTTTGTTGCCATGGTTACCAAAGCTTCTGTTATACACAGGGGGGAAGGTGGCTGGAGCATCTCAGCTGATTACAGAGCCCGGGGGAGGGGACAGACACACCATGTACTGATTTATAATAGAGGAATATGATGGGGCAGTTTTGATGGGGTAATTCTGATGGGGCAGTTTTGATGAAGTAGTATTTGGGAAGCATAAACAGGGCATGAGCGTTGCTAGGAAACAGTGGTTGTAAACACAAGATGCTGAGACACTCCAAATGCATGTGACTTCATCTGCTAGACTTGATAATGCTTGTAGACTCCTCCCACAGTTTTCACACTACAGAGACAAATAATATACCGAAACGAGCGGATTGTTCCTGATTGGTGTGCTATTACTTTGTGGAATGTTTTGCCGAATGGTCCACGAAATGACGTTTTTGCGGCGAAATTGGTCCCATAGGAATGAATGGCGAAATGTTCAAAACTAGAGTGGGAAGTGACAAAAGCTGACAACCCCATGATCAGCCAAAACATTATGACCACCCCATGATCAGCCAAAACATTATGACCGCCCCATGTAAAAAAAAAATATTTTTGAAAAAAAAAAATAATTTTTGAAAAAAGTAAAAAAATAATTTTTGAAAAAAAAAAAATCATTTTTGAAAAAAAATATATATATTTTTGAAAAAAAAAATATTTTTGAGAAAAAAAAAATTATTTTTGAAAAAAAAAAATATTTTTGAAAAAAAAATTTCTTTAAAAAAAAAAATTATTTTTGAAAAAAAATATTTGAAAAAAAAAATATTTTTGAAAAAAAAAAATACTTTAAAAAAAATAATTTCGAAAAAAAAATTATTTTTGAAATAAAAAAATTCATTTTTGAAAAAAAAAATTACCTTTGAAAAAAAAAATTACTTTTGAAAAAAAAAATCATTTTTGAAGAAAAAAAAATCATTTTTGATTAAAAAAAATTCATTTTTGAAAAAAAAATTACTTTTGAAAAAAATGTTCAGCTCTTTCAGCGAATGATGGAACTTTTTTACTACTATGTATACTTTTTAAAATATTAAGCTTTTTAACATTTTTCACAGTTACTCAAGCCACTCCACCCCACCCAGTTACTCCGCCCACTCCAGTTGTAGAGGCAAGAACACTTTCACAATTTCCCCAGAAATTGTACCTTTTCTAGTTATTCTTATTAAGTGTTCTTGCATAGCAAGACCACTTACTGTTATCTCACATATATATTATTATTCTTATTATTATAGCCAAATTTACCACCCTAACTCCTCCCACAGTTTTTACACTACATAGACAAGTAATATACCGAAACGTGCGGATTTTTCCCGAATGGTGTGCTATTATTTTGTGGAACATTTCGCAGAATGGTTCACGAAATATCGTCATTTTTGCGGCGAAATTGGTCCCATAGGAATGAATGGGGAAACTAGAGTGGGAGATGACAAAAGCTGGAAAATCAGAACATGATTTCTAAACTGCCGCCACTCCCTCATTTTCAAGCCCACCTACACAAATCTTATATCAAAACGTTCAGCTATCCCTGCTGCCACTAAACATGTCCACGGCTAAGCCATAGTCCTGATAGTTTTCACAATATGACCATTTGTTTGCAACTCACGCCGTCCATTGACATTCATTGAAACTACACTCTAGCCCCCTCCAAATTTGAAGGGCAATTTCTAAACTGCGACTGTGCCTTCATTTTTAATATTTCAGAGACATACTATACATCAAAATCTAGGTCTGGGTCTTGTGATTCTCACAATATAAAGATCTTCGCTGTAGGATGTATAGTTTTTAAAATACGGCCATTTGTTTAGAGGTCATTTCAGGAAATTTTAGCCATTAATCAGAGTGCACTGTTAGTGTTTGTTTTGTTGCCATGGTTACCAAAGCTTCTGTTATACACAGGGGGGAAGGTGGCTGGAGCATCTCAGCTGATTACAGAGCCCGGGGGAGGGGACAGACACACCATGTACTGATTTATAATAGAGGAATATGATGGGGCAGTTTTGATGGGGTAATTCTGATGGGGCAGTTTTGATGAAGCAGTATTTGGGAAGCATAAACAGGGCATGAGCGTTGCTAGGAAACAGTGGTTGTAAACACAAGATGCTGAGACACGCCAAATGCATGTGACTTCATCTGCTAGACTTGATAATGCTTGTAGACTCCTCCCACAGTTTTCACACTACAGAGACAAATAATATACCGAAACGAGCGGATTGTTCCCGATTGGTGTGTTATTACTTTGTGGAATGTTTTGCCGAATGGTCCACGAAATGACGTTTTTACGGCGAAATTGGTCCCATAGGAATGAATGGCGAAATGTTCAAAACTAGAGTGGGAAGTGACAAAAGCTGACAACCCCATGATCAGCCAAAACATTATGACCACCCCATGATCAGCCAAAACATTATGACCGCCCCAAGTAAAAAAAAAAATATTTTTGAAAAAAAAAAATTTTTTTTTAAAAAGTAAAAAAATAATTTTGAAAAAAAAAATCATTTTTGAAAAAAAAAAAATTATTTTTGAAAAAAAAAATATTTTTGAAAAAAATTTTTTTTTAAAAAAAAATTATTTTTGAAAAAAAAATATATTTGAAAAAAAAAAATATTTTTGAAAAAAAAAAATATTTTTGAAAAAAAAATTACTTTAAAAAAAATAATAATTTCGAAAAAAAAATTATTTTTGAAATAAAAAAATTCATTTTTGAAAAAAAAATTACCTTTGAAAAAAAAAAATTACTTTTGAAAAAAAAAATCATTTTTGAAGAAAAAAAAATCATTTTTGATTTAAAAAAATTCATTTTTTGAAAAAAAAAATTACTTTTGAAAAAAATGTTCAGCTCTTTCAGCGAATGATGGAACTTTTTTACTACTATTTATACTTTTTAAAATATTAAGCTTTTTAACACTTTTCACAGTTACTCAAGCCACCCCACCCCACCCAGTTACTCCGCCCACTCCAGTTGTAGAGGCAAGAACACTTTCACAATTTCCCCAGAAATTGTACCTTTTCTAGTTATTCTTATTATAGCCAAATTTACCACCCTAACTCCTCCCACAGTTTTTACACTACATAGACAAGTAATATACCGAAACGTGCGGATTGTTCCCGAATGGTGTGCTATTATTTTGTGGAACATTTCGCCGAATGGTTCACGAAATATCGTCATTTTTGCGGCGAAATTGGTCCCATAGGAATGAATGGGGAAACTAGAGTGGGAGATGACAAAAGCTGGAAAATCAGAACATGATTTCTAAACTGCCGCCACTCCCTCATTTTCAAGCCCACCTACACAAATCTTATATCAAAACGTTCAGCTATCCCTGCTGCCACTAAACATGTCCACGGCTAAGCCATAGTCCTGATATTTTTCACAATATGACCATTTGTTTGCAACTCACGCCGTCCATTGACATTCATTGAAACTACACTCTAGCCCCCTCCAAATTTGAAGGGCAATTTCTAAACTGCGACTGTGCCTTCATTTTTAATATTTCAGAGACATACTATACATCAAAATATAGGTCTGGGTCTTGTGATTCTCACAATATAAAGATCTTCGCTGTAGGATGTATAGTTTTTAAAATACGGCCATTTGTTTAGAGGTCATTTCAGGAAATTTTAGCCATTAATCAGAGTCTACTGTTAGTGTTTGTTTTGTTGCCATGGTTACCAAAGCTTCTGTTATACACAGGGGGGAAGGTGGCTGGAGCATCTCAGCTGATTACAGAGCCCGGGGGAGGGGGACAGACACACCATGTACTGATTTATAATAGAGGAATATGATGGGGCAGTTTTGATGGGGTAATTCTGATGGGGCAGTTTTGATGAAGCAGTATTTGGGAAGCATAAACAGGGCATGAGCGTTGCTAGGAAACAGTGGTTGTAAACACAAGATGCTGAGACACTCCAAATGCATGTGACTTCATCTGCTAGACTTGATAATGCTTGTAGACTCCTCCCACAGTTTTCACACTACAGAGACAAATAATATACCGAAACGAGCGGATTGTTCCCGATTGGTGTGTTATTACTTTGTGGAATGTTTTGCCGAATGGTCCACGAAATGACGTTTTTGCGGCGAAATTGGTCCCATAGGAATGAATGGTGAAATGTTCAAAACTAGAGTGGGAAGTGACAAAAGCTGACAACCCCATGATCAGCCAAAACATTATGACCACCCCATGATCAGCCAAAACATTATGACCGCCCCATGTAAAAAAAAATATATTTTTGAAAAAAAAAAAAAATTTTTGAAAAAAGTAAAAAAATAATTTTTGAAAAAAGTAAAAAAATAATTTTTGAAAAAAAAAAATCATTTTTGAAAAAAAAAAAAATATTTTTGAAAAAAAAATTATTTTTGAAAAAAAAAATATTTTTGAAAAAAAAATTTCTTTTAAAAAAAAAATTATTTTTGAAAAAAAAATATATTTGAAAAAAAAAAATATTTTTGAAAAAAAAAAATTTTTGAAAAAAAAATTGCTTTAAAAAAAATAATAATTTCGAAAAAAAAATTATTTTTGAAATAAAAAAATTCATTTTTGAAAAAAAAAATTACCTTTGAAAAAAAAAATTACTTTTGAAAAAAAAAAATCATTTTTGAAGAAAAAAAAAATCATTTTTGATTAAAAAAAATTCATTTTTGAAAAAAAAAATTACTTTTGAAAAAAATGTTCAGCTCTTTCAGCGAATGATGGAACTTTTTTACTACTATTTATACTTTTTAAAATATTAAGCTTTTTAACACTTTTCACAGTTACTCAAGCCACTCCACCCCACCCAGTTACTCCGCCCACTCCAGTTGTAGAGGCAAGAACACTTTCACAATTTCCCCAGAAATTGTACCTTTTCTAGTTATTAAGTGTTCTTGCATAGCAAGACCACTTACTGTTATCTCACATATATATTATTATTCTTATTCTTATTATTATAGCCAAATTTACCACCCTAACTCCTCCCACAGTTTTTACACTACATAGACAAGTAATATACCGAAACGTGCGGATTTTTCCCGAATGGTGTGCTATTATTTTGTGGAACGTTTCGCCGAATGGTTCACAAAATATCGTCATTTTTGCGGCGAAATTGGTCCCATAGGAATGAATGGGGAAACTAGAGTGGGAGATGACAAAAGCTGGAAAATCAGAACATGATTTCTAAACTGCCGCCACTCCCTCATTTTCAAGCCCACCTACACAAATCTTATATCAAAACGTTCAGCTATCCCTGCTGTCACTAAACATGTCCACGGCTAAGCCATAGTCCTGATAGTTTTCACAATATGACCATTTGTTTGCAACTCACGCTGTCCATTGACATTCATTGAAACTACACTCTAGCCCCCTCCAAATTTGAAGGGCAATTTCTAAACTGCGACTGTGCCTTCATTTTTAATATTTCAGAGACATACTATGTATCAAAATCTAGGTCTGGGTCTTGTGATTCTCACAATATAAAGATTTTCGCTGTAGGATGTATAGTTTTTAAAATACGGCCATTTGTTTAGAGGTCATTTCAGGAAATTTTAGCCATTAATCAGAGTGTACTGTTAGTGTTTGTTTTGTTGCCATGGTTACCAAAGCTTCTGTTATACACAGGGGGGAAGGTGGCTGGAGCATCTCAGCTCATTACAGAGCCCGGGGGAGGGGACAGACACACCATGTACTGATTTATAATAGAGGAATATGATGGGGCAGTTTTGATGGGGTAATTCTGATGGGGCAGTTTTGATGAAGTAGTATTTGGGAAGCATAAACAGGGCATGAGCGTTGCTAGGAAACAGTGGTTGTAAACACAAGATGCTGAGACACTCCAAATGCATGTGACTTCATCTGCTAGACTTGATAATGCTTGTAGACTCCTCCCACAGTTTTCACACTACAGAGACAAATAATATACCGAAACGAGCGGATTGTTCCCGATTGGTGTGTTATTACTTTGTGGAATGTTTTGCCGAATGGTCCACGAAATGACGTTTTTGCGGCGAAATTGGTCCCATAGGAATGAATGGCGAAATGTTCAAAACTAGAGTGGGAAGTGACAAAAGCTGACAACCCCATGATCAGCCAAAACATTATGACCACCCCATGATCAGCCAAAACATTATGACCGCCCCATGTAAAAAAAAAATATTTTTGAAAAAGCAAAAAAATTTTTGAAAAAAGTAAAAAAATTATTTTTGAAAAAAAAAAAATCATTTTTGAAAAAAAAAATATATATTTTTGAAAAAAAAAATATTTTTGAAAAAAAAAAATTATTTTTGAAAAAAAAAATTATTTTTGAAAAAAAAAAAATATTTTTGAAAAAAAAATTTCTTTTAAAAAAAAAATTATTTTTGAAAAAAAAATATATTTGAAAAAAAAAATATTTTTGAAAAAAAAAAATTATTTTTGAAAAAAAAATTACTTTAAAAAAAATAATAATTTCGAAAAAAAAATTATTTTTGAAATAAAAAAATTCATTTTTGAAAAAAAAAATTACCTTTGAAAAAAAAATTACTTTTGAAAAAAAAATCATTTTTGAAGAAAAAAAAATCATTTTTGATTAAAAAAAATTCATTTTTGAAAAAAAAAATTACTTTTGAAAAAAATGTTCAGCTCTTTCAGCGAATGATGGAACTTTTTTACTACTATTTATACTTTTTAAAATATTAAGCTTTTTAACACTTTTCACAGTTACTCAAGCCACCCCACCCCACCCAGTTACTCCGCCCACTCCAGTTGTAGAGGCAAGAACACTTTCACAATTTCCCCAGAAATTGTACCTTTTCTAGTTCTTATTCTTATTATTATAGCCAAATTTACCACCCTAACTCCTCCCACAGTTTTTACACTACATAGACAAGTAATATACCGAAACGTGCGGATTGTTCCCGAATGGTGTGCTATTATTTTGTGGAACGTTTCGCCGAATGGTTCACGAAATATCGTCGTTTTTGCGGCGAAATTGGTCCCATAGGAATGAATGGGGAAGCTAGAGTGGGAGATGACAAAAGCTGAAAAATCAGAACATGATTTCTAAACTGCCGCCACTCCCTCATTTTCAAGCCCACCTACACAAATCTTATATCAAAACGTTCAGCTATCCCTGCTGCCACTAAACATGTCCACGGCTAAGCCATAGTCCTGATAGTTTTCACAATATGACCATTTGTTTGCAACTCACGCCGTCCATTGACATTCATTGAAACTACACTCTAGCCCCTTCAAATTTGAAGGGCAATTTCTAAACTGCGACCGTGCCTTCAATTTTAATATTTCAGAGACATACTATGTATCAAAATCTAGGTCTGGGTCTTGTGATTCTCGCAATATAAAGATCTTCGCTGTAGGATGTATAGTTTTTAAAATACGGCCATTTGTTTAGAGGTCATTTCAGGAAATTTTAGCCATTAATCAGCGTGTACTGTGTTTGTTTTGTTGCCATGGTTACCAAAGCTTCTGTTATACACAGGGGGGAGGTGGTTGGAGCATCTCAGCTCTGATTACAGAGCCCGGGGGAGGGGACAGACACACCATGTACTGATTTATAATAGAGGAATATGATGGGGCCGTTTTGATGGGGTAATTCTGATGGGGCAGTTTTGATGAAGTAGTATTTGGGAAGCATAAACAGGGCATGAGCGTTGCTAGGAAACAGTGGTTGTAAACACAAGATGCTGAGACACCCCAAATGCATGTGACTTCATCTGCTAGACTTGATAATGCTTGTAGACTCCTCCCACAGTTTTTACACTACAGAGACAAGTAATATACCGAAACGAGCGGATTGTTCCCGATTGGTGTGTTATTACTTTGTGGAATGTTTCGCCGAATGGTCCACGAAATGACGTTTTTGTGGGAAAATTGGTCCCATAGGAATGAATGGCGAAATGTTCAAAACTAGAGTGGGAGGTGACAAAAGCTGACAACCCCATGATCAGCCAAAACATTATGACCACCCCATGATGTAAAAAAAAAATATTTTTGAAAAAAAAAATAAAAATTTTTGAAAAAAAAAAATAATTTTTGAAAAAAATAAAAATAAAATCATTTTTGAAAAAAAAAATATTTTTAAAAAAAAAATTATTTTTGAAAAAAAAAAATTATTTTTGAAAAAAAAAATCTTTTTTGAAATTTTTTTTTATAATTTTTGAAAAAAAAATCATAATTTTTGAAAAAAATGTTCAGCTCTTTCAGCTAATGATGAGACTTCAGCTTTTTTACTGCTATTTATACTTTTTAAAATATTAAGCATTTTAACACTTTTCACAGTTACTCCAGCCACTCCAACCACACAACAGTTACTCAAGCCACTCCACCCAGTTACTCCGCCCACTCCAGTTGTAGAGGCAAGAACACTTTTCACAATTTCCCCAGAAATTGTACCTTTTCTAGTTATTAAGTGTTCTTGCATAGCAAGACCACTTACTGTTATCTCACATATATATTATTCTTATTATTATAGCCAAATTTACCACCCTAACTCCTCCCACAGTTTTTACACTACATAGACAAGTAATATACCGAAACGTGCGGATTGTTCCCGAATGGTGTGCTATTACTTTGTGGAACGTTTCGCCGAATGGTTCACGAAATATCGTCGTTTTTGCGGCGAAATTGGTCCCATAGGAATGAATGGGGAAACTAGAGTGGGAGATGACAAAAGCTGGAAAATCAGAACATGATTTCTAAACTGCCGCCACTCCCTCATTTTCAAGCCCACCTACACAAATCTTATATCAAAACGTTCAGCTATCCCTGCTGCCACTAAACATGTCCACGGCTAAGCCATAGTCCTGATAGTTTTCACAATATGACCATTTGTTTGCAACTCATGCCGTCCATTGACATTCATTGAAACTACACTCTAGCCCCCTCCAAATTTGAAGGGCAATTTCTAAACTGCGACTGTGCCTTCATTTTTAATATTTCAGAGACATACTATACATCAAAATCGAGGTCTGGGTCTTGTGATTCTCACAATATAAAGATCTTCGCTGTAGGATGTATAGTTTTTAAAATACGGCCATTTGTTTAGAGGTCATTTCAGGAAATTTTAGCCATTAATCAGAGTGTACTGTTAGTGTTTGTTTTGTTGCCATGGTTACCAAAGCTTCTGTTATACACAGGGGGGGAAGGTGGCTGGAGCATCTCAGCTGATTACAGAGCCCGGGGGAGGGGACAGACACACCATGTACTGATTTATAATAGAGGAATATGATGGGGCAGTTTTGATGGGGTAATTCTGATGGGGCAGTTTTGATGAAGCAGTATTTGGGAAGCATAAACAGGGCATGAGCGTTGCTAGGAAACAGTGGTTGTAAACACAAGATGCTGAGACACTCCAAATGCATGTGACTTCATCTGCTAGACTTGATAATGCTTGTAGACTCCTCCCACAGTTTTCACACTACAGAGACAAATAATATACCGAAACGTGCGGATTGTTCCCGATTGGTGTGTTATTACTTTGTGGAATGTTTTGCCGAATGGTCCACGAAATGACGTTTTTGCGGCAAAATTGGTCCCATAGGAATGAATGGCGAAATGTTCAAAACTAGAGTGGGAAGTGACAAAAGCTGACAACCCCATGATCAGCCAAAACATTATGACCACCCCATGATCAGCCAAAACATTATGACCGCCCCATGTAAAAAAAAAATATTTTTGAAAAAAAAAAAAAAATTTTGAAAAAAAAAAAAATTTTTTGAAAAAAGTAAAAAAATAATTTTTGAAAAAAAAAAAATCATTTTTGAAAAAAAAAATATATATTTTTGAAAAAAAAATATTTTTGAAAAAAAAAATATTTTTGAAAAAAAAAAATTATTTTTGAAAAAAAAAAATATTTTTGAAAAAAAAATTTCTTTTAAAAAAAAAAATTTTGAAAAAAAAATATATTTGAAAAAAAAAAAATATTTTTGAAAAAAAAAAATTATTTTTGAAAAAAAAATTACTTTAAAAAAAATAATAATTTCGAAAAAAAAATTATTTTTGAAATAAAAAAATTCATTTTTGAAAAAAAAAATTACCTTTGAAAAAAAAAATTACTTTTGAAAAAAAAAATCATTTTTGAAGAAAAAAAAAATCATTTTTGATTAAAAAAAATTCATTTTTGAAAAAAAAAATTACTTTTGAAAAAAATATTCAGCTCTTTCAGCGAATGATGGAACTTTTTTACTACTATTTATACTTTTTAAAATATTAAGCTTTTTAACACTTTTCACAGTTACTCAAGCCACACCACCCCACCCAGTTACTCCGCCCACTCCAGTTGTAGAGGCAAGAACACTTTCACAATTTCCCCAGAAATTGTACCTTTTCTAGTTAAGTGTTCTTGCATAGCAAGACCACTTACTGTTATCTCACATATATATTATTAAGTGTTCTTGCATAGCAAGACCACTTACTGTTATCTCACATATATATTATTCTTATTATTATAGCCAAATTTACCACCCTAACTCCTCCCACAGTTTTTACACTACATAGACAAGTAATATACCGAAACGTGCGGATTGTTCCCGAATGGTGTGCTATTACTTTGTGGAACGTTTCGCCGAATGGTTCACGAAATATCGTCGTTTTTGCGGCGAAATTGGTCCCATAGGAATGAATGGGGAAACTAGAGTGGGAGATGACAAAAGCTGGAAAATCAGAACATGATTTCTAAACTGCCGCCACTCCCTCATTTTCAAGCCCACCTACACAAATCTTATATCAAAACGTTCAGCTATCCCTGCTGCCACTAAACATGTCCACGGCTAAGCCATAGTCCTGATAGTTTTCACAATATGACCATTTGTTTGCAACTCACACCGTCCATTGACATTCATTGAAACTACACTCTAGCCCCCTCCAAATTTGAAGGGCAATTTCTAAACTGCGACTGTGCCTTCATTTTTAATATTTCAGAGACATACTATACATCAAAATCTAGGTCTGGGTCTTGTGATTCTCACAATATAAAGATCTTCGCTGTAGGATGTATAGTTTTTAAAATACGGCCATTTGTTTAGAGGTCATTTCAGGAAATTTTAGCCATTAATCAGAGTGTACTGTTAGTGTTTGTTTTGTTGCCATGGTTACCAAAGCTTCTGTTATACACAGGGGGGAAGGTGGCTGGAGCATCTCAGCTGATTACAGAGCCCGGGGGAGGGGACAGACACACCATGTACTGATTTATAATAGAGGAATATGATGGGGCAGTTTTGATGGGGTAATTCTGATGGGGCAGTTTTGATGAAGCAGTATTTGGGAAGCATAAACAGGGCATGAGCGTTGCTAGGAAACAGTGGTTGTAAACACAAGATGCTGAGACACCCCAAATGCATGTGACTTCATCTGCTAGACTTGATAATGCTTGTAGACTCCTCCCACAGTTTTCACACTACAGAGACAAATAATATACCGAAACGAGCGGATCGTTCCCGATTGGTGTGTTATTACTTTGTGGAATGTTTTGCCGAATGGTCCACGAAATGACGTTTTTGCGGCGAAATTGGTCCCATTGGAATGAATGGCGAAATGTTCAAAACTAGAGTGGGAAGTGACAAAAGCTGACAACCCCATGATCAGCCAAAACATTATGACCACCCCATGATCAGCCAAAACATTATGACCGCCCCATGTAAAAAAAAAAATATTTTTGAAAAAAAAAAAAAATTTTTGAAAAAAGTAAAAAAATAATTTTTGGAAAAAAAAAATCATTTTTGAAAAAAAAAAAATATATTTTTGAAAAAAAAAATATTTTTGAAAAAAAAAATTATTTTTGAAAAAAAAATTACTTTTAAAAAAAAAATTATTTTTGAAAAAAAAATATATTTGAAAAAAAAAATATTTTTGAAAAAAAAAAATTATTTTTGAAAAAAAAATTACTTTAAAAAAAATAATAATTTCGAAAAAAAAATTATTTTTGAAATAAAAAAATTCATTTTTGAAAAAAAAAATTACCTTTGAAAAAAAAAATTACTTTTGAAAAAAAAAATCATTTTTGAAGAAAAAAAAATCATTTTTGATTAAAAAAAATTCATTTTTGAAAAAAAAAATTACTTTTGAAAAAAATGTTCAGCTCTTTCAGCGAATGATGGAACTTTTTTACTACTATTTATACTTTTTAAAATATTAAGCTTTTTAACACTTTTCACAGTTACTCAAGCCACTCCACCCCACCCAGTTACTCCGCCCACTCCAGTTGTAGAGGCAAGAACACTTTCACAATTTCCCCAGAAATTGTACCTTTTCTAGTTATTATTCTTATTATTATAGCCAAATTTACCACCCTAACTCCTCCCACAGTTTCTACACTACAGAGACAAGTAATATACCGAAACGTGCGGATTGTTCCCGAATGGTGTGCTATTACTTTGTGGAACGTTTCGCCGAATGGTTCACAAAATATCGTCATTTTTGCGGCGAAATTGGTCCCATAGGAATGAATGGGGAAGCTAGAGTGGGAGATGACAAAAGCTGGAAAATCAGAACATGATTTCTAAACTGCCGCCACTCCCTCATTTTCAAGCCCACCTACACGAATCTTATATCAAAACGTTCAGCTATCCCTGCTGCCACTAAACATGTCCACGGCTAAGCCATAGTCCTGATAGTTTTCACAATATGACCATTTGTTTGCAACTCACACCGTCCATTGACATTCATTGAAACTACACTCTAGCCCCTTCAAATTTGAAGGGCAATTTCTAAACTGCGACTGTGCCTTCATTTTTAATATTTCAGAGACATACTATATATCAAAATCTAGGTCTGGGTCTTGTGATTCTCACAATATCTTCGCTGTAGGATGTATAGTTTTTAAAATACGGCCATTTGTTTAGAGGTCATTTCAGGAAATTTTAGCCATTAATCATGTACTGTGTTTGTTTTGTTGCCATGGTTACCAAAGCTTCTGTTATACACAGGGGGGGAGGTGGCTGGAGCATGTCAGCTCTGATTACAGAGCCCGGGGGAGGGGACAGACACACCATGTACTGATTTATAATAGAGGAATATGATGGGGCAGTTTTGATGGGGTAATTCTGATGGGGCAGTTTTGATGAAGCAGTATTTGGGAAGCATAAACAGGGCATGAGCGTTGCTAGGAAACAGTGGTTGTAAACACAAGATGCTGAGACACCCCAAATGCATGTGACTTCATCTGCTAGACTTGATAATGCTTGTAGACTCCTCCCACAGTTTTTACACTACAGAGACAAGTAATATACCGAAACGAGCAGATTGTTCCCGATTGGTGTGTTATTACTTTGTGGAATGTTTCGCCGAATGGTCCACGAAATTACGTTTTTGCGGCGAAATTGGTCCCATAGGAATGAATGGCGAAATGTTCAAAACTAGAGTGAGAGGTGACAAAAGCTGACAACCCCATGATCAGCCAAAACATTATGACCACCCCATGATCAGCCAAAACATTATGACTGCCCCATGTAAAAAAAATAAATTCATTTTTGAAAAAAAAAATTTTTGAAAAAAAAAAAATTATTTTTGAAAAAAAAAATTCATTTTTGAAAAAAAAAATTCATTTTTGAAAAAAAAAATATGTTTTTGAAAAAAAAATATATTTTTGAAAAAAAATATATATTTTTGAAAAAAAAAATACATTTTTGAAAAAAAATTTTTTTGCAAAAAAAATCATTTTTGAAAAAAAAAATCATAATTTTTGAAAAAAATGTTTGTGCTCTTTCATCTAATGATGAGACTTCAACTTTTTTACTACTATTTATACTTTTTAAAATATTAAGCTTTTTAACGCTTTTCACAGGAGCTCCAGACACTCCAACCACACAACAGTTACTCAAGCCACTCCATCCAGTTACTCCGCCTGCTCCAGTTGTAGAGGCAAGAACACTTTCACAATTTCACCAGAAATTGTACCTTTTCTAGTTAAGTGTTCTTGCATAGCAAGACCACTTACTGTTATCTCACATATATATTATTAAGTGTTCTTGCATAGCAAGACCACTTACTGTTATCTCACATATATATTATTATTATTCTTATTCTTATTATAGCCAAATTTACCACCCTAACTCCTCCCACAGTTTTTACACTACATAGACAAGTAATATACCGAAACGTGCGGATTGTTCCCGAATGGTGTGCTATTATTTTGTGGAACGTTTCGCCGAATGGTTCACAAAATATCGTCATTTTTGCGGCGAAATTGGTCCCATAGGAATGAATGGGGAAACTAGAGTGGGAGATGACAAAAGTTGGAAAATCAGAACATGATTTCTAAACTGCCGCCACTCCCTCATTTTCAAGCCCACCTACACAAATCTTATATCAAAACGTTCAGCTATCCCTGCTGTCACTAAACATGTCCACGGCTAAGCCATAGTCCTGATAGTTTTCACAATATGACCATTTGTTTGCAACTCACGCTGTCCATTGACATTCATTGAAACTACACTCTAGCCCCTTCAAATTTGAAGGGCAATTTCTAAACTGCGACCGTGCCTTCAATTTTAATATTTCAGAGACATACTATATATCAAAATCTAGGTCTGGGTCTTGTGATTCTCACAATATAAAGATCTTCGCTGTAGGATGTATAGTTTTTAAAATACGGCCATTTGTTTAGAGGTCATTTCAGGAAATTTTAGCCATTAATCATGTACTGTGTTTGTTTTGTTGCCATGGTTACCAAAGCTTCTGTTATACACAGGGGGGGAGGTGGCTGGAGCATGTTAGCTCTGATTACAGAGCCCGGGGGAGGGGACAGACACACCATGTACTGATTTATAATAGAGGAATATGATGGGGCAGTTTTGATGGGGTAATTCTGATGGGGCAGTTTTGATGAAGCAGTATTTGGGAAGCATAAACAGGGCATGAGCGTTGCTAGGAAACAGTGGTTGTAAACACAAGATGCTGAGACACCCCAAATGCATGTGACTTCATCTGCTAGACTTGATAATGCTTGTAGACTCCTCCCACAGTTTTTACACTACAGAGACAAGTAATATACCGAAACGTGCGGATTGTTCCCGATTGGTGTGCTATTACTTTGTGGAATGTTTCACCGAATGGTCCACGAAATGACGTTTTTGCGGCGAAATTGGTCCCATAGGAATGAATGGCGAAATGTTCAAAACTAGAGTGAGAGGTGACAAAAGCTGACAACCCCATGATCAGCCAAAACATTATGACCACCCCATGATCAGCCAAAACATTATGACTGCCCCATGTAAAAAAAATAAATTCATTTTTGAAAAAAAAAATTTTTGAAAAAAAAAAAATTATTTTTGAAAAAAAAAATTCATTTTTGAAAAAAAATATATATTTTTGAAAAAAAAAATTCATTTTTGAAAAAAAAAATTCATTTTTGAAAAAAAAAATATGTTTTTGAAAAAAAAATATATTTTTGAAAAAAAATATATATTTTTGAAAAAAAAAATACATTTTTGAAAAAAAATTTTTTTGCAAAAAAAATCATTTTTGAAAAAAAAAATCATAATTTTTGAAAAAAATGTTTGTGCTCTTTCATCTAATGATGAGACTTCAACTTTTTTACTACTATTTATACTTTTTAAAATATTAAGCTTTTTAACGCTTTTCACAGGAGCTCCAGACACTCCAACCACACAACAGTTACTCAAGCCACTCCATCCAGTTACTCCGCCTGCTCCAGTTGTAGAGGCAAGAACACTTTCACAATTTCACCAGAAATTGTACCTTTTCTAGTTATTCTTATTCTTATTATAGCCAAATTTACCACCCTAACTCCTCCCACAGTTTTTACACTACATAGACAAGTAATATACCGAAACGTGCGGATTTTTCCCGAATGGTGTGCTATTATTTTGTGGAACATTTCGCCGAATGGTTCACGAAATATCGTCGTTTTTGCGGCGAAATTGGTCCCATAGGAATGAATGGGGAAACTAGAGTGGGAGATGACAAAAGCTGGAAAATCAGAACATGATTTCTAAACTGCCGCCACTCCCTCATTTTCAAGCCCACCTACACAAATCTTATATCAAAACGTTCAGCAATCCCTGCTGCCACTAAACATGTCCACGGCTAAGCCATAGTCCTGATAGTTTTCACAATATGACCATTTGTTTGCAACTCACGCCGTCCATTGACATTCATTGAAACTACACTCTAGCCCCCTCCAAATTTGAAGGGCAATTTCTAAACTGCGACTGTGCCTTCATTTTTAATATTTCAGAGACATACTATACATCAAAATCTAGGTCTGGGTCTTGTGATTCTCACAATATAAAGATCTTCGCTGTAGGATGTATAGTTTTTAAAATACGGCCATTTGTTTAGAGGTCATTTCAGGAAATTTTAGCCATTAATCAGAGTGCACTGTTAGTGTTTGTTTTGTTGCCATGGTTACCAAAGCTTCTGTTATACACAGGGGGGAAGGTGGCTGGAGCATCTCAGCTGATTACAGAGCCCGGGGGAGGGGACAGACACACCATGTACTGATTTATAATAGAGGAATATGATGGGGCAGTTTTGATGGGGTAATTCTGATGGGGCAGTTTTGATGAAGTAGTATTTGGGAAGCATAAACAGGGCATGAGCGTTGCTAGGAAACAGTGGTTGTAAACACAAGATGCTGAGACACTCCAAATGCATGTGACTTCATCTGCTAGACTTGATAATGCTTGTAGACTCCTCCCACAGTTTTCACACTACAGAGACAAATAATATACCGAAACGAGCGGATTGTTCCCGATTGGTGTGTTATTACTTTGTGGAACGTTTCGCCGAATGGTCCACGAAATAACGTTTTTACGGCGAAATTGGTCCCATAGGAATGAATGGCAAAATGTTCAAAACTAGAGTGGGAAGTGACAAAAGCTGACAACCCCATGATCAGCCAAAACATTATGACCACCCCATGATCAGCCAAAACATTATGACCGCCCCAAGTAAAAAAAAAAATATTTTTGAAAAAAAAAAAAAATTTTTTTAAAAAGTAAAAAAATAATTTTTGAAAAAAAAAATCATTTTTGAAAAAAAAAATATTTTTGAAAAAAAAAAAATTATTTTTGAAAAAAAAAAATATTTTTGAAAAAAAATTTTTTTTTAAAAAAAATTATTTTTGAAAAAAAAATATATTTGAAAAAAAAAAATATTTTTGAAAAAAAAAAATTATTTTTGAAAAAAAAATTACTTTAAAAAAAATAATAATTTCGAAAAAAAAATTATTTTTGAAATAAAAAAATTCATTTTTGAAAAAAAAAATTACCTTTTGAAAAAAAAATTACTTTTGAAAAAAAAAATCATTTTTGAAGAAAAAAAAATCATTTTTGATTAAAAAAAATTCATTTTTTGAAAAAAAAAATTACTTTTGAAAAAAATGTTCAGCTCTTTCAGCGAATGATGGAACTTTTTTACTACTATTTATACTTTTTAAAATATTAAGCTTTTTAACACTTTTCACAGTTACTCAAGCCACTCCACCCCACCCAGTTACTCCGCCCACTCCAGTTGTAGAGGCAAGAACACTTTCACAATTTCCCCAGAAATTGTACCTTTTCTAGTTATTCTTATTCTTATTATTATAGCCAAATTTACCACCCTAACTCCTCCCACAGTTTTTACACTACATAGACAAGTAATATACCGAAACGTGCGGATTGTTCCCGAATGGTGTGCTATTATTTTGTGGAACGTTTCGCCTAATGGTTCACAAAATATCGTCATTTTTGCGGCGAAATTGGTCCCATAGGAATGAATGGGGAAACTAGAGTGGGAGATGACAAAAGCTGGAAAATCAGAACATGATTTCTAAACTGCCGCCACTCCCTCATTTTCAAGCCCACCTACACAAATCTTATATCAAAACGTTCAGCTATCCCTGCTGCCACTAAACATGTCCACGGCTAAGCCATAGTCCTGATAGTTTTCACAATATGACCATTTGTTTGCAACTCACGCCGTCCATTGACATTCATTGAAACTACACTCTAGCCCCCTCCAAATTTGAAGGGCAATTTCTAAACTGCGACTGTGCCTTCATTTTTAATATTTCAGAGACATACTATGTATCAAAATCTAGGTCTGGGTCTTGTGATTCTCACAATATAAAGATCTTCGCTGTAGGATGTATAGTTTTTAAAATACGGCCATTTGTTTAGAGGTAATTTCAGGAAATTTTAGCCATTAATCAGAGTGCACTGTTAGTGTTTATTTTGTTGCCATGGTTACCAAAGCTTCTGTTATACACAGGGGGGAAGGTGGCTGGAGCATCTCAGCTCATTACAGAGCCCGGGGGAGGGGACAGACACACCATGTACTGATTTATAATAGAGGAATATGATGGGGCAGTTTTGATGGGGTAATTCTGATGGGGCAGTTTTGATGAAGCAGTATTTGGGAAGCATAAACAGGGCATGAGCGTTGCTAGGAAACAGTGGTTGTAAACACAAGATGCTGAGACACTCCAAATGCATGTGACTTCATCTGCTAGACTTGATAATGCTTGTAGACTCCTCCCACAGTTTTCACACTACAGAGACAAATAATATACCGAAACGAGCGGATTGTTCCCGATGGGTGTGTTATTACTTTGTGGAATGTTTTGCCGAATGGTCCACGAAATGACGTTTTTGCGGCGAAATTGGTCCCATAGGAATGAATGGCGAAATGTTCAAAACTAGAGTGGGAAGTGACAAAAGCTGACAACCCCATGATCAGCCAAAACATTATGACCACCCCATGATCAGCCAAAACATTATGACCGCCCCATGTAAAAAAAAAATATTTTTGAAAAAAAAAAAAATTTTTGAAAAAGTAAAAAAATAATTTTTGAAAAAAAAAAATCATTTTTGAAAAAAAAAATATATATTTTTGAAAAAAAAATATTTTTGAAAAAAAAAAATTATTTTTGAAAAAAAAAAAATATTTTTGAAAAAAAAATTTCTTTAAAAAAAAAAATTATTTTTGAAAAAAAAATATATTTGAAAAAAAATATATTTTTGAAAAAAAAAATTATTTTTGAAAAAAAAAATACTTTAAAAAAAATAATAATTTCGAAAAAAAAATTATTTTTGAAATAAAAAAATTCATTTTTGAAAAAAAAAATTACCTTTGAAAAAAAAAATTACTTTTGAAAAAAAAATCATTTTTGAAGAAAAAAAAATCATTTTTGATTAAAAAAAATTCATTTTTGAAAAAAAAAATTACTTTTGAAAAAAATGTTCAGCTCTTTCAGCGAATGATGGAACTTTTTTACTACTATTTATACTTTTTAAAATATTAAGCTTTTTAACACTTTTCACAGTTACTCAAGCCACCCCACCCAGTTACTCCGCCCACTCCAGTTGTAGAGGCAAGAACACTTTCACAATTTCCCCAGAAATTGTACCTTTTCTAGTTAAGTGTTCTTGCATAGCAAGACCACTTACTGTTATCTCACATATATATTATTATTCTTATTATAGCCAAATTTACCACCCTAACTCCTCCCACAGTTTTTACACTACATAGACAAGTAATATACCGAAACGTGCGGAATGTTCCCGAATGGTGTGCTATTACTTTGTGGAACGTTTCGCCGAATGGTTCACGAAATATCGTCATTTTTGCGGCGAAATTGGTCCCATAGGAATGAATGGGGAAACTAGAGTGGGAGATGACAAAAGCTGGAAAATCAGAACATGATTTCTAAACTGCCGCCACTCCCTCATTTTCAAGCCCACCTACACAAATCTTATATCAAAACGTTCAGCTATCCCTGCTGCCACTAAACATGTCCACGGCTAAGCCATAGTCCTGATAGTTTTCACAATATGACCATTTGTTTGCAACTCACGCCGTCCATTGACATTCATTGAAACTACACTCTAGCCCCCTCCAAATTTGAAGGGCAATTTCTAAACTGCGACTGTGCCTTCATTTTTAATATTTCAGAGACATACTATGTATCAAAATCTAGGTCTGGGTCTTGTGATTCTCACAATATAAAGATCTTCGCTGTAGGATGTATAGTTTTTAAAATACGGCCATTTGTTTAGAGGTCATTTCAGGAAATTTTAGCCATTAATCAGAGTGCACTGTTAGTGTTTGTTTTGTTGCCATGGTTACCAAAGCTTCTGTTATACACAGGGGGGAGGTGGCTGGAGCATCTCAGCTGATTACAGAGCCCGGGGGAGGGGACAGACACACCATGTACTGATTTATAATAGAGGAATATGATGGGGCAGTTTTGATGGGGTAATTCTGATGGGGCAGTTTTGATGAAGTAGTATTTGGGAAGCATAAACAGGGCATGAGCGTTGCTAGGAAACAGTGGTTGTAAACACAAGATGCTGAGACACTCCAAATGCATGTGACTTCATCTGCTAGACTTGATAATGCTTGTAGACTCCTCCCACAGTTTTCACACTACAGAGACAAATAATATACCGAAACGAGCGGATTGTTCCCGATTGGTGTGCTATCACTTTGTGGAATGTTTTGCCGAATGGTCCACGAAATGACGTTTTTACGGCGAAATTGGTCCCATAGGAATGAATGGCGAAATGTTCAAAACTAGAGTGGGAAGTGACAAAAGCTGACAACCCCATGATCAGCCAAAACATTATGACCACCCCATGATCAGCCAAAACATTATGACCGCCCCAAGTAAAAAAAAAAATATTTTTGAAAAAAAAAAAAATTTTTTTAAAAAGTAAAAAAATAATTTTTGAAAAAAAAATCATTTTTGAAAAAAAAAATATTTTTGAAAAAAAAAAAAATTATTTTTGAAAAAAAAAAATATTTTTGAAAAAAAAATTTTTTTAAAAAAAAATTATTTTTGAAAAAAAAATATATTTGAAAAAAAAATTACTTTAAAAAAAATAATAATTTCGAAAAAAAAATTATTTTTGAAATAAAAAAATTCATTTTTGAAAAAAAAAATTACCTTTGAAAAAAAAAATTACTTTTGAAAAAAAAAAATCATTTTTGAAAAAAAAAATATATATTTTTGAAAAAAAAATATTTTTGAAAAAAAAAAAATTATTTTTGAAAAAAAAAAAAATATTTTTGAAAAAAAAATTTCTTTTAAAAAAAAAAATTATTTTTGAAAAAAAAAATATATTTGAAAAAAAAAATATTTTTGAAAAAAAAAATTATTTTTGAAAAAAAAATTACTTTAAAAAAAATAATAATTTCGAAAAAAAAATTATTTTTGAAATAAAAAAATTCATTTTTGAAAAAAAAAATTACTTTTGAAAGAAAAATCATTTTTGAAGAAAAAAAAATAATTTTTGATTAAAAAAAATTCATTTTTGAAAAAAAAAATTACTTTTGAAAAAAATGTTCAGCTCTTTCAGCGAATGATGGAACTTTTTTACTACTATTTATACTTTTTAAAATATTAAGCTTTTTAACACTTTTCACAGTTACTCAAGCCACCCCACCCAGTTACTCCGCCCACTCCAGTTGTAGAGGCAAGAACACTTTCACAATTTCCCCAGAAATTGTACCTTTTCTAGTTAAGTGTTCTTGCATAGCAAGACCACTTACTGTTATCTCACATATATATTATTATTATTCTTATTCTTATTATTATAGCCAAATTTACCACCCTAACTCCTCCCACAGTTTTTACACTACATAGACAAGTAATATACCGAAACGTGCGGATTGTTCCCGAATGGTGTGCTATTATTTTGTGGAACGTTTCGCCGAATGGTTCACAAAATATCGTCATTTTTGCGGCGAAATTGGTCCCATAGGAATGAATGGGGAAACTAGAGTGGGAGATGACAAAAGCTGGAAAATCAGAACATGATTTCTAAACTGCCGCCACTCCCTCATTTTCAAGCCCACCTACACAAATCTTATATCAAAACGTTCAGCTATCCCTGCTGCCACTAAACATGTCCACGGCTAAGCCATAGTCCTGATAGTTTTCACAATATGACCATTTGTTTGCAACTCACGCCGTCCATTGACATTCATTGAAACTACACTCTAGCCCCCTCCAAATTTGAAGGGCAATTTCTAAACTGCGACTGTGCCTTCATTTTAAATATTTCAGAGACATACTATACATCAAAATCTAGGTCTGGGTCTTGTGATTCTCACAATATAAAGATCTTCGCTGTAGGATGTATAGTTTTTAAAATACGGCCATTTGTTTAGAGGTCATTTCAGGAAATTTTAGCCATTAATCAGAGTGTACTGTTAGTGTTTGTTTTGTTGCCATGGTTACCAAAGCTTCTGTTATACACAGGGGGGAAGGTGGCTGGAGCATCTCAGCTCATTACAGAGCCCGGGGGAGGGGACAGACACACCATGTACTGATTTATAATAGAGGAATATGATGGGGCAGTTTTGATGGGGTAATTCTGATGGGGCAGTTTTGATGAAGTAGTATTTGGGAAGCATAAACAGGGCATGAGCGTTGCTAGGAAACAGTGGTTGTAAACCACAAGATGCTGAGACACTCCAAATGCATGTGACTTCATCTGCTAGACTTGATAATGCTTGTAGACTCCTCCCACAGTTTTCACACTACAGAGACAAATAATATACCGAAACGAGCGGATTGTTCCCGATTGGTGTGTTATTACTTTGTGGAATGTTTTGCCGAATGGTCCACGAAATGACGTTTTTGCGGCGAAATTGGTCTCATAGGAATGAATGGCGAAATGTTCAAAACTAGAGTGGGAAGTGACAAAAGCTGACAACCCCATGATCAGCCAAAACATTATGACCACCCCATGATCAGCCAAAACATTATGACCGCCCCATGTAAAAAAAAAATATTTTTGAAAAAAAAAAAAAAATTTTGAAAAAAGTAAAAAAATAATTTTTGAAAAAAAAAATCATTTTTGAAAAAAAAAATATATTTTTGAAAAAAAAATATTTTTGAAAAAAAAAAATTATTTTTGAAAAAAAAAAAATATTTTTGAAAAAAAAATTTCTTTTAAAAAAAAAAATATTTTTGAAAAAAAAATATATTTGAAAAAAAAAATATTTTTGAAAAAAAAAATTATTTTTGAAAAAAAAATTACTTTAAAAAAAATAATAATTTCGAAAAAAAAATTATTTTTGAAATAAAAAAATTCATTTTTGAAAAAAAAATTACCTTTGAAAAAAAAAATTACTTTTGAAAAAAAAATCATTTTTGAAGAAAAAAAAATCATTTTTAATTAAAAAAAATTCTTTTTTGAAAAAAAAAATTACTTTTGAAAAAAATGTTCAGCTCTTTCAGCGAATGATGGAACTTTTTTACTACTATTTATACTTTTTAAAATATTAAGCTTTTTAACACTTTTCACAGTTACTCAAGCCACCCCACCCAGTTACTCCGCCCACTCCAGTTGTAGAGGCAAGAACACTTTCACAATTTCACCAGAAATTGTACCTTTTCTAGTTATTATTATTTATTATTAATTTGTTCCATTCCATTTGTTTAGATGCAGCATTCCTTATTTTGGATAATTCGTAACTTCGGATAAATTCGTATTTGTTACGTTCACTGACAGTCAAATTTGAAAGGAAATTACAATACCTATAATTTAATAGTTAGTTACTATTTCAGATTTTTGAATTTTCGGGTTTTTGGATTTTCAAACTTCGAGTTTACAAATTTCCGAATTTCCGAATTTACAAATGTATGATTTTACGAATGAACAAATGTAAAAATGTATGAATGAACGAATGAACAAATGTTTGAATTTACGAATGTACGAACGAACGCATTTACGAATGAACGAATTTACGAATCGCGATCATAACGAATGACCCGAAAAACGAAAAAAAAATAAATAAACTAATGAAACGAAAATGAACAAATTTTTTGGCTGTGCACATGTCGACTAGTAATGGCAGTGATCTGTGATTTTTAGTGGGACTGCGACATTGTGGCGGACAGATCGGACACTTTTTTGGACCAGTGACATTTATACAGCGATCAATGCTATAAAAATGCACTGATTACTGTATAAATGTCACTGGCAAGGAAGGGGGTAACACTAGGGGCCGATCAAGAGGTTAAATGTGTTCCCTGGGAGTTGTTTCTAACTGTGGGGAGAGGGGACTGACTGGGAGTAAAACAAAATCGCTGCTCCTGATCACTAGGAACAGCAGATCTCTCTCTACTTTCCTGACAGAACGGGGTCTGACTGTTTACATTGACAGATCCCGGTTCTGGCTCTCTGTGGAGCAATCGCGGGTGGCTGGCTCCCCTGCCGTGCCTCTGGCGTGCGCGCGCCCCCCGCTGTGGCTATTGAAGGGACCGCCGTACAGCTACAACGATTCTCTGGAGCGAGCCGACCTGCCGCTGTATAATGACGGCGGCTGGTCGGCAAGTGGTTAAAGTGATTGTAAAGGCTCTTTTTTTTAACATTTAAAATAACAAACATATCATACTTACCTCCACTGTGCAGCTCATTTGCACAGAGTGGCCCCGATCCTCAACTTCTGGGGTCCCCCGGCGGCTTTCGCGGCTCCTCCCCACATCAGATAAGCCCCTAGGAGAAGCGCTGTCCCGGGGGGGGTTACCTTGCGGGAGCGCTCCCGAGTCTCGACCCCGCCCCCCCAGCGCCCACGTCATTGGATTTGATTGACAGCAGCGGGAGCCAATGGCTGCTATCAATCTATCCAATCAAGAGCCGGGACCCTGTGGAGAGAGGGACAGAGCGTTTCTCTGCCGAGGAAAATACGGGGCTCAGGTAAGTAAGGGGAGGGGCTGGGGGAGGGGCAGTGACTGCATTAAGGTAAAAAAACACAAGGGTTTACAACCCCTTTAAGGAGTTTGGGATTCCTGAAAAAAAAAAGATCTGCAGCTTTCATTTCATGTCTCTATGTGGGCTATAACAGCACTGTTGTCTGGAGTTCGTCCTACACCTTGACACCCTAATTCTTCGGTTTAACATTCTTTGACATGGCTTCCCATGCAGAGAGAGCATCTAACCCTTTCACTGCCACACACAGACCTTTAAAAAATTATTTTAGGCCTAAAGATTAGTTAAAACCCCCAAGGCGGATATATTTTCTACAATCAGATACCCTGGAGAATAAATTGTGGTTGTTACAATTTTTATGTCACTTCATATTGGTGTAACAGCTTATCAAGTACAAATTTTCAGTAAAATATACACTAACATTACTTTTAGTGCACACAAATGCAATCAATATATTACTATATTTTTTCAGTACAATACAAAAGATTAGATTGGCCCAAGTAAATAGATACCCAACATGTCAGTGGTGGCTGTTTTTTTTTGCGGGGGGCGGCAAACAACCACCCCCCCCCCGTTGGTCAGTTGGTTGGTCGTCGGCACCCCCCCTACCCCGGCACTTACCCCATCAGGTTCAGGCGGGCAGGCTCCTACAGGCGGTGGGCAGCGACTCAGTTGCGGGCTCCTATGGGTGGCGGGTTGCGGGCTCCTATGGGCAGCGGGTTGCGGGCTCCTGTGTCCTCTTTGCATGATGGTGTGCATCACGGCTCCTCCCTCCTTCTGCTAGGCATCCAATAGGATCGCCTGTCCTTTCAGCCAATTTGGTGACCGGTGTCAAAACCCACTTCCTGATTGGCCGGGAGGAGGATCAGAGTTACAACAGCGAATATTGATTCGCTGTTGTAACACACTTGGGTGGGCATGGGCTCAGAGCGCACTCTCTGCGACCTGAGCCCACCCTATATTGAAGCCTTTTAGAGCCTCTGGCTCTAATTGGTGCTTCAAAAAAACACACCCCACCATGCACTGGTGCCCTGAAAGAGGCTGGATGCATGGATAGGGAAGGCGGTGATGGACGGACAGGGTGGGGGGTGCGCTCTTAATGGACAGGCTGCCCCTGTAACACTCTGTAACATGTCATGCCTTAAAATTGTGTGCACTAGTGAAACTATGACGATGAACTTTGCTACCTAAAATTTTCCATAGGTGAAGTATTTATTTTTAGTTTCCCTTTTTTTGAGGAGGAATAGCCATGAACATTTATACATTGTAAATGAAGATAGCCCAGACATAATCATTGGTATTTTTCTAGTGTTCATGGACATCTATTCCAGCAATTTCAACCGATCCGTGGATCGATTTTGGTCTGAATGTGTGTGTGTGTATGTAAGGGATATGAAAGGTGGAATCGGGGAAATGGTGGCCACCGGTGTCCTACCTAGACATTAGGTCTTTTTAATATGTATTGGGGATAGGGGTACATCATCTTTGTATTCAATTGTAATTTTTTCTGTAAGTTTTTCTACATGGATAATCAATAAATGATTAATAGTTTTTCCACCGGCCTGTCCTCTCTGAAGAATTGCTGTGTGACTTTCACAAATTTTTTCTATGGTAATGTGTTCAATTCAGAGGACAACCACATTTGGGGGTTTCTAATACCAAAATTTATGTTGGGACACCCCAAATAGACAGTGGAACCGGGTGAATCTCTAACGAGTGAGGCTGATATATGGCCAGATATTACTCACCTGTGAACACCGGATTCTATTAAGGAGGAGCCAAGGTCCCTCTCCCTTCTTCTTTGTTTTAAGAAGTATTTAAAAGCCCCTACAGGTCATCAGTTAATTGTTAACCATGAATAATAGACCTAGAAATAATGCTCACACTCTGGTGTGCACGGTGATACCTAAAATGTGCAGTGCATTTGTCATACAAAGATGCATTCAATGCAATAATTGTGCAGTGTACATGTGTATTTCAATCAATGTTTGTGCACATAGGAGCCCCCAATGTGTTCAATAACATACGTATGTGCATGTACGTGGGGGCAAGGGGGCTCAACAATCTTTTTTTCTTGGGGGGGGGTGTAAGTGCTTGGCTGTACCTTAATTTTTTTTGCACTTTTTTCATCTCACTTAACTGCTATCACATAGCAATAAATCCAATACCCCCCCCCCCCCCTTGTGATAGCAATTTTATAACCACAGTGGTTGGGGAAAGTAATACCAGAAAACAGAAGTGACAAAATCTTTACTTCTTGTCTCCAGGTTCTTATTAGCTTGGGGAGATCAGCAAGCACACAATCACCGCTCTCCCTCCCCTTTACCCGGCAACACCCACCATGCAGGTCCTGGGCTCACAGGTGGGATAGCGGAGCCTGTGAAACATGCTGGGAGGAGGGAAACACATACGGTGGAAGCAGTAAAGTGGAGCGGAGTGGTACAGCTACTTCTATCTGAAAGCCAACAGCCTGCCTGTCAGATTTACATGAACTTCCACCTGCTGTAGCAGCCAGAAGTGCGTGTAAATCCTGCCCCCCCCCCTCCCCCGCTACTAATGTATGAAATATGCTGATAGCAATAAGGGAGTTAATCTATGTTCCACTGACAACTGTTGGTCTATACTACTGTTCCTGATCATGTAATGTCCATGACAGATAATCATAGTGATCATTAAGGCCGGGTTCACACTGGTATGACACGACAATCGTACCACTTTGGATCCAACTTTGTCCTGTGACTTGAAGTCCGACATCCGTCCGACTTCAATGAACAAGGATCCGACTTTGATCTCCGACAATACCAGGCATTGTGACTGGTATGAATCTTTAGGAGGAGCTCCAGCCAAATTAAAAAAAAACGGCATGGGTTCCCCCTCCAAGGGCATACCAGGCACTTCGGTCTAGTACTGATTTTACCTTTATCCATACCAAACCCTTAGCACGCAGCCCGGCAGATCAGAAAAAGGGATACTCATTCACATAGGGCGGGGGGGCTGGGATCTGAGGGCCCCCTTGTTAAAGGGGATCTCCAGATTCCGATAAGCTCGCCGCCCCCAGACCCCGGCAACCAACGGCCAGGGTTGTCGAGAAGAGGCCCTTGTCCTCATCAACATGGGGACAAGGTGCTTTGGGGTGGGGGGCGCAGAGCCCCCCCCCATAGCACCCACCCCCCGAGTTGAGGTTATGTGGCCTGGTAAGGTTCAGGAAGGGGGTGACGCTCACTCATCCCCACCGCCTTTCCTGACCTGCCGGGCTGTGTGCTCGGATAAGGGTCTGGTATGGATTTTGGGGGGACCTCATTCCGTTTTTTCAGAGTGGGGGTTCCCCTTAGAATCCATACCAGACCAAAGGGCTTGGTGTGCTCTTGGAGGGGGAACCCATGCTGCTTTTTAAAAAAAAATCGGCGTGGAGCTCCCCTTCAAGATCATCAGAGCACAAGTCGCATGCCAAAGTTGGATCAGTTAGGATGGCGATCCGACTTTGATCCGACTTCAGTGATATTCAATGGGCTGAAGTAAGATTAAAGACAGAAAGATAAATGATAGGTTGCGCTAATCTTAATGAAACATAATAAATAAATAACAGTGAAGAAAAATTCATATGTTGATCATAAAATCAATATGCAAGACTAAATAATAAAAGGGGAAAAAGTCCATAGGGTAAACAATCAGTGAATGGTGGTGAAAAAGTCTATAAAATAAAACATCAGGAGCAGCAGGCCTATTGAAGGAGCAGCAGCTCCGAGCGCGTAGCCAAGCACATTCAGCCTTCAGAACCCTCCCTTGGTGTCAGCCCTTCCCCTGGAGTGTACCCGGAAGTCCTTGGATGACCCGTGACGTCACGCACCTCCTCCGTGCGTTCCACGCCGGTCTCAGCTTCTCCCTGATGGCCACAGGAAGAGATACCAGCTACAAGCTTCCATCTGCAGCCCTACAACGCTGATACAACTTCTGAACTGGAACTCGAGGAAGATACACACTGCCTACTCACAGATGAGCCTTTTTAATTTGTCTTTCTTATGCCCTGGGCTGTTGGAGTTGTTGCTGACGAGACGACCTCTGGTGGACACCGCTGACAGTTCCCATTTAATTTTAAAGATTTCTGCTTGCTGTGATCCTCTGTGGTGGGGGATCATGGCCTTCTGGTAAGGAGTAACCCCTTCCATACCTGGTGGTGGACCCCCCTTGTGTCATCACAGATTTTTATCTTCATCACTTGGACTTTTCATGCTCATTGTTGGTGATTTGAATTACACTCAATTTGAAGCTTTACAACACTGAATTGATGTTTTATTTTATAGACTTTTTCACCACCATTCACTGATTGTTTACCCTATGGACTTTTTCCCCTTTTATTATTAAGTCTTGCATATTGATTTTATGATCAACATATGAATTTTTCTTCACTGTTATTTATTTATTATGTTTCATTAAGATTAGCGCAACCTATCATTTATCTTTATGCTTATCTACAACTGATGTTTTTGTGAGGTTTGCTGCTTTTCACAGTTAATATTTTTTTTTTTGCACCTGGTTTTAAGCGCAGTTTTTTCACCATTTTCTAAGATTAAAGACAGACCAAAGTAGTGCAGGGAGTAGTTAAGACGGCTCCCATAGGGAAACTTTGATTTTCACACGTCATGCGACATGAGCTTCCAATGTCGGAGCGTTTGTCGTTTGTCGGAGTGTGAACCCGGCCATAAGGTCTCATCACAATCAGACCTATAAGCTTCAGCTGTTACTGTTCCTTGCACAGAAACATCCAAACAAAATAAACAAAAAGAGCACCAGAGAGTAGTTTTAAGAGACCATATTCATTTATTTAAGGTAACAATGTACCAACAAAAAAAAAGGTAGCCAATGTGTTTTGGGGGCTGATGATCCCCCTTCATCAAGCCTCAAACAAGATACATCAATAATCATGATAATTATGGGGAATGCAAATCCCAATCTTAATTTTAATCATAAATCTTGGAAAATCATAATCAGTATTTGCATTCCCTATAATTATCTTGATTATTGATGTATCTTGTTTCAGCCCTGATGAAGGGGGATTGTCAGCCCCTGAAATGCATTGGATGCTCTTTAACCCCTTCGCGCCTAAGGGTAAAACAAATCTAAATGCCTAACCCCAATTTTCTGATTTTGACATGTGTTAGTAAAACTGTACATATCATCACAACTACTTTGTTAATCCAGGTGGATTATACCGCATTTTTTCAGGACAAATTGGGATTTCATTTGGTGGTAAATGGTAATAAATATCTCCTGATCTTATTATGAAAGCAAAACTGTCTCAAAATAGTTAAAAAAAAACTTTTTTATTTACCTAGGGACGGACTGGCCTATTGGGATAGCAGGAAATTTCCCGGTAGGCCGGCTGCCCTCAGTGCCCTGGGGCCGCTTTGGGCTAGGCGCTTGCCGCTGCCATCCGAAAAGAAGCGGTGGCGGCAGCCGCGATGCAATGCTCCTGTTCCGATGAAAAATGCTGCCCACTGAATGGGTTCCTGCGGCTTCGGAGTGATATGCCTAGGGGGATTGGGAGAACGCCCGCTGGAATCCTCTTTCGATCCAGCGTGGCGCCGCCCACTAAACTCTTGCCTGCGGCCAGTGCGAAGTGACATGCAAAGGGAGAACGGCAGCAGAGTTAACGTGCTGGATTTTTTTCTCTGACTGATGGGCTCTGGTCAGGCTGCATAGATGCACACTGGTGGGGCTGCACTGGTCAGGCTGCATAGATGGGCACTGGTGAGGTTGCACTGGTCAGACTGCATAGATTCACACTGGTGAGGATGCACTGGTCAGGCTGCATAGATGGGCACTGGTGAGGCTGCACTGTTCAGGCTCCATAGATGGGCACTGGTGAGGCTGCATCGGTCAGACTGCATAGATGGTCATTGGTGAGGTTGCACTGGTCAGGCTGCATAGATGGGCACTGGTGAGGCTGCACTGGTCAGGCTGCATAGATGGGCACTGGTGAGGCTGCACTGGTCAGGCTGCATAGATGGGCACTGGTGAGGCTGCACTGGTCAGGCTGCCTTGATGGGCACTGGTAAGGCTGCATTGATGGGCACTGGTAAGGCTGTATTGATGGGCACTGGCGAGGCTGCTTTTATGGACACTGGTGAGGCTACATTGATGGGCACTGATCAGGCTGCATTGATGGGCACTGATCAGGCTGCATTCATGGACACAGGTGAGGCTGCATTGATGGGCACTGATCAGACTACATTGATGGGCACTGGTAAGGCTGCATTAATTGGCATTTGTGAGGCTGCATTGACGAGCACTTGTGAGGCTGCATTGATGGGCACTTGTGAGGCTGCATTGATGGGCACTGATCAGGCTGCATTGATGGGCACTGTTGAGGCTGCATTGATGGGCACTTGTGAGGCTGCATTGATGGACACTGGTGAGGCTGCATTGATGGAAACTGGTGAGGCTACATTGATGGGCACTGGTCAGGCTGCACTGATGGGCACTGGTGAGGCTGCTTTTATGGACACTGGTGAGGCTACATTGATGGACACTGATCAGGCTGCATTGATGGGCACTGATCAGGCTGCATTGATGGACACAGGTGAGGCTGCATTAATGAGCACTGATCAGACTGCATTGATGGGCACTGGTGAGGCTGTATTGATGGGTGCTTGTGAGGCTGCATTGATGAGCACTTGTGAGGCTGCATTGATGGGCACTTGTGAGGCTGCATTGATGGGCACTGATCAGGCTGCTTTGATGGGCACTGGTGAGGCTGCTTTGATGGGCACTTGTGAGGCTGCATTGATGGACACTGGTGAGGCTGCATTGATGGACACTGGTGAGGCTGCATTGATGGACACTGGTGAGGCTACATTGATGGGCACTAATCAGGCTGCATTGATAGACACAGGTGAGGCTGCATTGATGGGCACTGATCAGACTGAATTCATGAGTACTGATCAGATTGAATTCATGAGTACTGATCAGGCTGCATTGATCGGCACTGGTGAGGCTGTATTGATGGACACTGGTGAGGCTGCATTGATGGGCACTGATCAGGCTGCATTGATGGACACATGTGAGGCTGCATTGCTAAGCACTGATCAGGCTGCATTGATGGGCACTGATCAGGCTGCATTGATGGGCACTGGTGATGCTGCATTGATGGGCACTGATCAGGCTGCATTGATGGGCACTGGTGAGGATGCACTGATCAGGCTGCATTGATGGGCATTGGTGAGGCTGCATTGATGGGCACTGGTGAGGCTGCACTGGTGGGCACTGGTGAGGTTGCATTGATGGACAATGATCAGGCTGCATAGATGGGCACTGGTGAGGCTGCATTGATGGGCACTGGTGAGGCTGAGCTGATGGGCACTGGTGAGGCTGTACTGACGGGCATTGATCTGGAAATAGAGAAACCCCCTAGGGGTGGGACTTTGAAGGCACTTCCATACCAAAAATTATATAAAAATGTATAAAGTTTATTATATATAAACATACAGACACATAATAAATAGAGAATAAACAAATGCAAATAGATGCATTATGATGTACAAACGTTTGGCGGAAAAGACATGATACAAAATCCTAAACCCAAATTGTCATATGGGTACAGTCCTGAATGACCGCGCAATTGTCATTCAATGTGTGACAGCGTTGAAAGCTGAAAATTGGCCTGGGCAGGAAGGGGGTAAAAGTGCCCAGCAGGCAAGTGGTTAAAAAAAAGAAAACAAGTCTGGGATACGTAGACGAAAACCTTGCGGCATAGCGGCGGTGTCACTTTTTGGCAGTTTTGGCAAGGTACACAGAGCAATACGTCGCCAAGCAAAGTTATATAAAACGTCATAACTCTTCCTAGCAGAAGATACAAGATGTCCTTTTTAGATCTAACAGTAAATTGACTTGACATAAATTGTCATCAAAAAAACACACCTGGCTAAATTAACCATTAAAATAAAAAAAAATATACATTTAACGATTATTATTACTCGTGTCGGGAGAATTCCTCATCAATCGGTCCACCACACACGAGTTAATTCATTTTCTCCCAGTAAAATGAAAATGTGAAACAACATCTTCATGGGCTTAAATACTGAATCTTAGGCTGCAATAATCTGAATTTATTCTTTTCTATTATTATTAATCATACTTAAGCACATTCATCTTATTTCACTCTAGCAAACCAGAATAATGATCATGATTATTACTTCTAATTAGAGGAAGCAATAGATCATGTATAACCTTAGGATGAGTCTCATTAATTACCTGGGTCCACGGGGACATCGGCTACAAGTAGATAAGCACTTCATCTTTGTCATGTTAACTTTAGTTTATCCTTCTCTGCAATAGATAGTGCCCTGGTTATTGATATTGGAATAAATAGGTAAATTTGATGAAATATGAAAAATTTAGGAGCGTCAATACTTTCATAATATACATTTACAATGGGAGAGGGTGAGCCGTGAAAATTTGAATCAATTTTAATTAGTTTCAGAGTCACATTATGCAAGAGAGTACATTTTCAGTGAATGTATTGCTTATGTGTGACAACTGTAATTATTATTATAGATAATATTTTTTATATCAAGGAGCAGTGTTTTTTCTTTTTTTTTTCTTTTTTTAATCGTTAGAGCTCATTTATATCTTGTGTTTATTTAGATAAGCATAATTATTTTTTAACAGATATGTTTTGTTTTTTTATCGAACCAGAAAACTCTCTAATTTAAAAGTGATGTATAATTATATGAATATAGATGAATAGCTTAATATTAAGTGAATTGCTAAATTATCTGAATTTTTGTCCGGTACCTATTTTTAATAAAACTGGTTTAAAATATATTTTAATAGCTTTATTAGTCATTTTTTTACAAATTTGAATGGATAGATTTTTTTTTTCTTAAAAAAAAAAAAAAAAGGTTGTATCTTTAACCGGGAAAAATGGGATAATGTAAGATGGAAACTATTTTAAATATATAATTTCCTGCTAAGAATTTAAGATTGAAATTCAAATCAAGATTTTCTAATTTTATGTTGTCTGGTGTTTTTAAGACTGCAAAAATAGCAGCTGAATATATCTGTTGGTGCTTCACTGTTTTAATTAGTAAAAGTGTGTGGGTGTTATTTCTAGACATTTTATGTAGAAAATAAGAAAGGGCTCAATCATTTTAATGTACATAACATGTGCCGCCATGCCTTCTAGCATGTGTCGTTGCATGATCCTTCTTTGTTACCTTGAATGCAATGATCCAGTATATGGTACCACTTACCCCACCCAATTAAAGTGTAAGCTCTTATGAGCAGGGCCCTCTTAAACCTTTTGTATTTTATTGTATGGTAATTGTACTGTCTCCCGTTAGATTGTAAAGCTCTGCGCAAACTTTTGGCACTATATAAATCCTGAATAATAATATTAATGCACCAAATTGAAGCATGTAGGGACTTTTTTCTACTAGACGTGCACTGCCGAAAAAATTTTAGTTTTCGTTTCATTTTTTTTTTTTTTTGTTCGTTTTTCGGGTCATTCATTGTGATCGCAATTCGTAAATTCATAAATTTAAAAATTTGAAAATTCGTAAATTAAAAAATTTGAAAATAAGAAAGAAAACTTGAAAATTCATTCATTATGATCGCAATTAGTAAATTCATAAATTAAAAAATTTGAAAATTCGTAAATTAAAAAAATTTGAAAATCAGAAAATAAGAAAGAAAACTTGAAAATTCATTCATTATGATCGCAATTCGTAAATTCATAAATTAAAAAATTTGAAAATTCGTAAATTAAAAAAATTTGAAAATCAGAAAATAAGAAAGAAAACTTGAAAATTCATTCATTATGATCGCAATTCGTAAATTCATAAATTAAAAAATTTGAAAATTCGTAAATTAAAAAAATGTTAAAATCAGAAAATAAGACAGAAAACTTGAAAATTTATTCATTATGATCGCAATTCGTAAATTTTAAATTAAAAAGTTTGAAAATTCATAAATTAATAAACTTGAAAATCAGAAAATAAGAAAGAAAACTTGAAAATTCATTCATTATGATCGCAATTCGTAAATTCATAAATTAAAAAATTAGAAAATTCGTAAATTAAAAAATTTGAAAATCAGAAAATAAGAAAGAAAACTTGAAAATTCATTCATTATGATCGCAATTCGTAAATTCATAAATTAAAAAATTTGAAAATTCGTAATTAAAAGGAATGTTAAAATCAGAAAATAAGACAGAAAACTTGAAAATTCATTCATTATGATCCCAATTTGTAAATTCCTAAATAAAAAAATTTGAAAATTCCTAAATTAAAAAAATTTGAAAATCAGAAAATAAGAAAGAAGACTTGAAAATTCAAAAGAATAACTAACTAACCAACTAACTAACTAACTAATAATAACTAACAATTAAATTATAGGTATTGGAATGTCCTTTCAAATTTGGTTGTTAGTGAACGTAACGAATACGAATTTATTCGAAGTTGCGGATTATCCGAAATAACGAATGGCACATCTAAACAAATGGAACGGAACTAATTAATAATAAATAATAATAATACAAAGTTTTTATTATTGTTATTGTTATTTATTATTTTTATAAATTCCTTACTTTCCATTTGTTTAGATGCAGCATTTGTTATTACGGATAATTTGAATCTTCGGATAAATTCGTATTCGTTACGTTCAGCCAAATTTGAAAGGAAAGCCCAATACCTATAATTTAATAGTTAGTAATAGTTAATTTATTATTAGTATTTCAGATTTTTGGAATTCCAATTTAGAATTTCCGAATTTTCGAATTTACAAATTTTCGACTATTCAAATTTACTAATTTTCGAACATTCAAATTTACGAACATTTGGAAAAAGTTGTTAAACGGTTTTCGTTAATTCAGATATTTCCAAATTAACGAATTTGTCGAAATTCGGAACGAAACGAATTGCACGTGTCTATTTTTTACCCTAGCATAGAAGTGGGAATTGGCCCCATAGAAAACAATAGATGGTTCACGCATTTTGCCTGTGTTGTGAAATGCATCGGTAACCACATCAGCATAGGCAGTTAGAACATGCCTATAGATGTGGTTGGAATGTTAAAATTTGGCCTGTTATCTTCTACTATAATTTACATTTAGAGATGCTGTCATGTAGGTATTAAAAATTGATACAGTCAAATTTTTGCAGTTGAAGTATGGTAATTACTTTACGCTTCGGCACCGGAAGGATTTACCCCCTTCCTGACCAGAGCAATTTTTGCGATTCGGCACTGCGTTACTTTAGCTGACAATTGCGCGGTCGTGCGACGTTACACCCAAACAAAATTGACGTCCTTTTGTTCTCACAAATAGAGCTTTCTTTTGGTGGTATTTGATGGTTGATGGTTTTTGCTATAATAAATATCCCCCCAAAAATATATAAAAAAACTAATTTCTTCCTCAGTTTAGGCTATGATACGATATGTATTTTTCTACATATTTTTGGTAAAAAGAAAAAACGCAATAAGTGTATATTGATTGGCTTGCGCAAAAGTTCGGGTCTACAAAATTGGGCATAGACTTATGGCATTTTTATTATAATTTTTTTTTTACTAGTAATGGCGGCGATCTGCAATTTTTATCGGGACTGCGACATTATGGCAGACAGATCGGACACTTTTGACACTATTTTGGGACCAGTGACATTTATACAGTGATCAGAGCTACAAATAGCCACTGATTACTGTATAAATGTCACTGGCAGGGTTCCCTGGATGTGTTCTAACTGTAGGGGGGATGGGCTCACTACAACATGACAGGTAGCAGTAGATCTCTGTCATGTTGCTAGGCAGAACAGGGAAATGCCTTGTTTACATAGGCATCTCCCAGTTTTGCCTCTCCTCGCCGCAATTGCGGGCTGCCGGCGAACATCGAGTTTGTGGGACCAGCGGGCATGCTACAGCGGCGCGCAGCAGGCACGCTACCGTGGCGCACGGCGGGCACTCGTACACCTGCTAGGCGGCAAGTTCAAAGGGACGTACAGGTACGCCCTTTTGCCTGCCCGTGCCATTCTGCCGACGTAAGTCGAAGTGCGCAGGTCGGCAAGTGGTTAAAGTGATATTAAAGGCAAGTTGTTTTTTTTTATAACAAACATGTTATACTTATCTACTTTGTGCAGTGGGTCTGAACAGAGCATCCCCAGTCCTCCTCTTCTCGGGTCCCTCGCAGGTGCTTCTGACACAGACACAGAGCCGTAGCTCGGCCCCGCCCCCTTTCTCTTCTCAGTGGCTTACTGGCTGTGATTGACAGCAGCGGGAGCCAAAAGTTCCTGCGGCTGTTTTAGCCAATGAGGAGGGAGAGTCCCCAGAGAGCTGAGGCTCTTGTGCACATCGCTGGATCGCAACGTGGTTCAGGTAAGTATTGGGGGGTGGGGGATGGGCTGAGGGGCTGCTGCATACAGAAGGTTTTGTCATGTTACAACCAAAAACATAAATGTATTTTATTGGAATTTTATGTGATAGACCAACACAAAGTGTCACATAATTGTGAAGTGGAAGGAAAATGATAAATGGTTTTCAGTTTTTTCTTTCACTGCAATTACAGCTGCAAGTCTTTTTGGGGATGTTTCTATCAGCTTTGCACATCTAGAGAGGGACATTTTTGCCCATTGTTCTTTGCACAATAGCTCAAGCTCTGTCAGATTGGATGGAGAGCGTCTGTGAACAGCAATTTTCAAGTCTTGCCACAGATTCTCAATTTGATTTAGGTCTGGACTTTGACTGGGCCATTCTAACACATGAATTTGCTTTGATCTAAACCATTCCATCGTAGCTCTGGCTGTATGTTTAGGGTCGTTGTCCTGCTGGAAGGTGAATCTCTGCCCCAGTCTCAAGTCTTTGGCAGAATCTAACAGGTTTTCTTCTAAGATTGTCCTGTATTTGGCTCCATCCATCTTCCCATCAACTCTGACCAGCTTCCCTGTCCCTGCTAAAGAAAAGCATCCCCACAACATGATTCTGCCACCACCATGTTTCAACATGTTATAGCTTATTCTATCTACCCTGTGAAAGGAAAGATCTGTATAATTACCTATTTTGAGGCCACTCCAGTCACATGATTGGGTTTTAGTGCTGGCTTCAGTGTAGAGAAGGGAAAGCCGGAAATGTATGCCCCATAGTAAGTCTATGGGTGATGTCATCACCCAGGCTCTGCAGCCAATGTCGGCGATCTCTCCTCTTCACTGAAGCCATCGCTGGAGAGATCATGTGACCAGACCATGTCGCCCTCAGCATAGGTAAATATAAACTTGTTTCCTTTACAGGGTAGTTAGAATAGGCTTTGAATGGGGGTGGGAGTAGATTGAGGCTTAGTTAGTGTTATTATTGTTATTATACAGGATTTATATAGCGCCAACAGTTTGCGCAGTGCTTTACAATGTGAGGGCAGACAATACAGTTACAATACAGTTCAATACAGGAGGAATCAGAGGGCCCTGCATGTTTGAGCTTACAATCTAAGAGGGAGGGTAAAGTGGTACAAAAGCTAATAACTGTGGGGGAGGAGCTGATAGAGAAAATAAAAGTACAGTTGTAAGGTGGAGGAAGGATAGGCTTCTCTGAAGAGAAGAGTTTTCAGGGATCGCCTAAAAGTGGACAGAGTAGGAGATAGTCAGACAGATTGGGGTAGGGAGTTCTAAAGGATGGAAGAGGCTCAGGAGAAGTCCTGGAGGTGAGCATGGGAGGAGGTGACAAAGGAACTAGAGAACAGGAGGTCATGGGAGAAACGAAGAGAACGATAAGGTTGGTATTTTGAGACTAGGTTAGTGATGTGGTTGGGGGCAGAGTTGTGGATGGCTTTGTAATTTATTGTTAGTATTTTGAATTTAATTCACTGGGTGAGTGGCAGTGAACAATGAACACCGAGCAGCTGGTAAGGTGGATCGGTCTGGCAGCAGCATTCATGATGGAATAAAGGGGGGGCTAGCCTATGTAAAGGTAAGCCAATGAGAAGGGAGTTGCAGTAGTCAAGGCGGGAGATATCCAGGGAGTGAATTAGGAGTATTTTGGAGATGTTGCGGAGGTTGAGGCGGCAAGCTGTGGACAGTGATTGGATATGGGACAGAAAAAAGAGTTTCTGAGTCCAGGATTACAACTAGCACCCTGGCATGTGGGGATGGGTTGATGGTTGTGCCATTGATCTTGACCAAGAAGTGAGGGGAAGGGGTACGTGGGAGAGGAAATATTATGAGCTCGGTTTTGGATAGGTTGAGTTTGAGGAAGTGGTGTGACATCCAGACTGATATGTCAGTCAGTAAATTAGTGATGTGTGAGGAGAGATTGATGTTGTGAGCTGAGGTAGAGTAATACATTTGGGTGTTGTCAGCTTAGAAATTATATTGAAGCTGACCCAGGGAGGAGGTGTAGATGGAGAATAGGAGAGGTTCAAAAACAGAACCCTGGGGGACCCCGACGGAGAAAGGAAAAAGAGAAGAGTAGGTTGAATTGTAAGTGACACTGTAGGTGCAGAGGGATAGGTAGGATGAGAGCCAATGAAAAGCACAGTCACGGAGACCAAAAGAGTGGAGTGTTTTGAGGAGGAGGGGGTGGTCAACCATATCAAAGGCAGCTGAAAGGTCCAGAGGTAGGAGTATAGAATAGTGTCCATTGGATTTAGCTGTTAGTAAATCGTTTGTGCGTTTTAGGAGAGCACTTTCTTTCTGTTCAGACTGAAGGGAATCAAAAAGGTTATTTTAAATGAGGTGGTCACATTGTTGATTGAACAAGGAGATGGGACATAGGATTTTAAGATTGGTGGGGTCCAAGGAAGGCTTTTTAAGTATGGGGGGGTGACTAGTGCATGTTTTAGAGAGTTGAGGAAGATGCCAGAGGAGAGGTAGTGATTGAAGATGTGGGTTAGAGAGTGTAGGATAGAGCCAGAGGGTGACTGTAGTATTTGAGAGGAAATAGGGTCCAGAGGACAGGTGGTTAGGTAGGCATGAGAAATGAGAAATAAGTTTAGCGACCTCGTCTATAGTAATGGTGTTGAATGAGGGAAGCATTGAGTGTACCTGTGCACATGGGTTGTTAAGTGGAGGGGATATCTGTAGAGTGGAGATTTCATTACGAATTTTATCAATCTTATTTTTGAAGTGATGTATGATCACAAGAAGGTCTTTGCATTATGTGCTTGTTGGTAAATGTAAAGGCAACAGTACAATCAGATTGTTGGGTAAGTGGACAGCTTAATTTAAAGGTTTTGCAAAGCCAGAACTTTTTTTGTTTGCTTTGGGTAGAGTAGGGAATGGCTGGGACCCCATGTCATTTTTTTTCTTTTCCATTTGATTCCCCTTAACATCCTGTCCCAGAAGGACATCAGGAATTATGAGATCTCTCCAAAGTGATTAGTCACCAGAACAGAGGTCCACTTTAGAAGACTTCTCTTCAACTCCTTCTCAATTAAATTCAACTCAACTTCCTTTGACAGTTTGAACAGTTTGGACTTCTCTTCACTCTCTGTACTGGAGACAATGGTCATCAGTATTAAAGGGGGCTAATTTACTAAAGAAGCAGCACATGTTCACTTTGCAAAGTGAATTTTGACTTTGGAAGAGAATTTTCACTTAGCTTAGTGAATGTGAAAAAAAATGTACCGTTGTATTCTTCCTTTCACATGATTGGATTATGGAAGTTGGCAGAGTTTCACCTCATTCACCAAGCTAAGGAAAAATTAAATTGCAAAGTAAACATTTATTTTGGAAGAGATCAGCCTTCTTGCTTTTAGTAAATTAACCCCATAGTAAGGGTGAATCTCCCCAATGGGAACAAAGATATCCATAATTTTTTTTTTGAGGTTTTGAATTCTCACTGCTCTTTCCCAAACTAAAAAGAAAATACGTTTTAGAAGAATTGGTTACAATTAAAATTTTTATTTTATTAATGTATTTAAAATTGCTCTGCATACACTTTAAATAGGTAGTCGACCAACTGCAAAATTTACTGCACATGCAACTATACCCTTTGGTTGTTTTCTTTCCTTTCCAGATCACCCCAATTCCAGGAACACACCCGTTATTAGTTTTTGTAAATCCAAAGAGTGGTGGAAAACAAGGTGAAAGGTAGGTTTTCTATTATGCAAAAATATTTTTTTCCTTTTGTAATTCCCGTTTGTTCTGTTTTATATTTAAACGTACATAAACTTCAGTTTTAACAAAAATAATTTAAGGATTTATATGCTAGCTGATAACTGATCGTCAACGCTTTAGGATATTCCTCACTTTGGAATCTTTGAAATGTTGAGCTGTTATTAAAGTGTACAGCTGCAGTAGCTATAAATGTTGCTCCTTAACAATTTGGAACATAGTAGTCTATGTTTAAAGGAACCAGTAATACAGCAAATACCATTAAAAAAGTGGGGGCACATTTAAAAGCAATTTTAAAAAAGGAAAAAAAAAATTGGGGGAGATTTACTAAAACTGGAGCACGCCGAATCCAGTGCAGCTATGCATGGTAACCAATCAGCTTCTAACTTCAGCTTGTTTAAATAACCACTTCGTCTCCGGAAGGTTTACACCCCTTCATGACCAGGCCATTTTTTGCGATACAGCACTGCGTTAATTTAATTGACAATTGAACAGGCATGCAACGCTATACACAATTAAAATGTATGTCTTTTTTCCCCACAGATAGAGCTTACTTTTGGTGGTATTTGATCACTTCTGCGTTTTTTTTTTTTTTGCTATAAACAAAAAAAGGCCAACAATTTTGAAAAAAAATATATATTTTTTTTACTCTTTGCTATAAAACATCCCCCTCCACCCAAAAAAAAAAAAATTGAAAAAATTGAATTTCTTTATAAATTTAGGCCAATATGTATTTTGCTACATATTTTTGGTAAAATAAGCGTATATTGATTGATTTACACAAAAGTTATAGTGTCTACAAACTATGGGATGTTTTTATTTTTTATTAGCAGAAATGCCGATGATCAGCAACTTATAGTGGCACTGCGATATCGGATACCTAACTGACACTTTTGTGGGGACCAGTGACACTAATACGGTAACCAGTCCGCCGGACCCACTGATTGGCTCCCACTGTGTCCAATCACAGCGGGAGCGGGTCACCGGCGGCGCGCCCCAGACCCAGGTGTGTCAGATCACGTACCAGGTATGGCCGTGGGCCACCCTGTCTATGGTGGGCAGTCACTAAGCGCTTAGTCTTTGACAATAAACCCTGGAGGCAAATTGGTTTCTATACAGAGCTGCATCAGATTTTACACGCTCCAGTTTTAGTAAATCTCCCCCCTAGTGTGTTTAATTTAATTTTAAAATTGATTTTGCAAAAAATAAAAATGTTCAGCTCACAAAAATAATTGCAATGACTTGAAACATGTTTTTTTTTTTTTTTTTAAATAAACATATAACCGTTGAGAGGTTAATTTTTTGTTAAATTTGGAGTAAGTATCTACTTTATCACCTCCAAATGTAATTTTTTCTGCACTCCTCAATAGAAATCTCATAAAAGCTGAAAAAAATAAAAATAAAAAGGTGAAAAAAAATTGTGGAAAAATACTGGGAAAAAAAAGTTTAAAATATATATAAAAATAATCTTTAAGACAACGGCTCACGCAATCAAACACACAGACACATTTGGCCAGCAAACATGTTTTATAAATGCGGAAAGTATCACAAGACACATTAAATTAGAAAAACACAGCAAATGATTCGCCAATCTGCCGTTCCCATGTTATAAACATTCCTTGATATCTCCGTCTCACTATTTTCCTAGCTCTGTATTTTTTTGATAAACAATCCTAAACTTTAAGAGAAAAAAAATTGTGCAATTATTGAGAGAAATAAACAATTTATATTAACAATATAAGAGAATATAGTGTTTGTATTTTGCACGCTGCTGTTGTTTTTTTTTTTTTTTTTCTGTTTTTGCTCAGCATAACTTACTTATATGTGACTGATTTAAGTGCTCAAACACATTGTTTGCCTTTTCACAATTATTATCAATATACCTAATTTAAAAAAAAACAAAAAACACATTATTAAATATATGCATTGGGAACGTGATCAACAGGGAGCGCTCAGTTTTATTTTACTATGTGATTATGAAAAACATTTTTCACTCTTACAATTTCCATCACATTAATGAATTATTTATCAGGGGTTGGGGAAAAAAAAATTTCAATATTAACGGAGATTAACAAATATAGGCAGGGTGAGTCTTCTATCTTTATTATGCTATAAAATGACAATAGGTTTTGTTTTTGTCAGTCCATAAACTACTTGTCACTTTTCTTTTCATTATTTTTCATCTGCAGGATACATAGGAAATTTCAGTACCTTTTAAATCCAAGGCAGGTTTATAGTCTTGCTGGGATTGGACCAATGCCAGGGTAGGATTCTTTGCTTAGCAAATATATATTTATACATATTTACATTATCGATTTTGAAATGTTATAAAAATATTTTTTTTATTTGTTTTCTGCTAAAATGAATGTTTTAAATTTGCAATCTAATTTAACATGCACTTTTGTGAAACTGAGTTATTATATTTTTTTTATCTATTTTCTCTGCTGTGATGGGGTAATTTGTCTAGGAACAGGTTTCAAACATTTATGAATGACATAATTGAATATTTAATAAAGGAATGGTAGTTTCTGTTTTCTACAGTTTGGTGTAAGTATTTAAACACTGAGTTTTTAGATCTTAAGTGACTAACGTAAACCCTTAATAACTAGTAAGCAATTCAATTTTTTTTAGTTTTTAGCAAATAAAAAACTTAAAAGGTCAGTCCACCCAAAACATATTATTCGGTGTAGATGCTGGAGGGGAAAATTACCTGACCAGTTTCTTATAATGCTTGGGGACTCTTGGTAAGATGTCTGTATTGTGTTCCTGGCTCTAGTGTATGTACATTTTTTTTTACCAATATGAGGGGATCCTACTTACCCTGTTGAATGTTTTAGGTATTTTTTTTATTTTGAAGAATATAGCAGGAGTTTATGGACAGTTGATGATGCTTAGGTACAGCTAAAACTTCCAGCTCACTGTTGGAGTATCTCCAACATATAAGGGCCCAGACCTCCAGGTTCTACCTGTAAATACTGGCCCTTTGGTTCTCTCTCTCTCTCTCTCTCTCTCCTTTTTCTTTTTTTGTTAAATGAAATAATATTAGAGGCACAATTCCTTAAGTACCTATTAAAATAATTATATGCATTTTCTAAAATTAAACTCGTTTTCATAACTGGACTTTACATTAGCCTTCCGTAATACTATACATAGCTATACAAATCTACTTTAAGCCCAGTTGTAAAAAAAAAAATATAAAAGTTATACATATGATGTTACAAATAAAGTTGCAAAAACGAAATATCCACCTTTGCAGCATTTGTGAACCTTTTATTGCTGAACCCTCAGTGCCTTTATTGATATTTTTTGTCCTTCAGGCTGAACTTCTTTCGTGATGTTCCGGACTTCAGGGTTCTTGCTTGCGGTGGTGATGGAACAGTCGGTTGGATTCTCGATTGTATAGGTAGGAAGCAATTCTATATAATATCTTCCAGGCTTGAAATATAGGCACTGTTTCTATGCAGAGGACTGATAGGCTTATTCTTTGTGATAAGATGTCTTGTTTGGCAATGCATGATGTCTAAGAGTACAATATTGAAGGTACAATGTTGTCCATAATTAAGGAGGAAGGGGTGCTTTTTTTCAGTTGATTGCAAAATAAACAAACAGTATGGTCTGGCAGTGGGGAAAGCAGATAGAATTGTGAGGTGCATCATTGGAGGGATCACCAGTGGGAGGAAGGCGGTCCTGATTCCCCTATGTGGATATTTAATTATCATTAGAGGGCTCACCAGCAGGAGGAAGGAGGTCCTGATATCCCCAGTATAGATGTTTAGTTACCATTAGAGGGATCCCCTGTATGAGGAAGGAGGTCCTGATTCCTCGATATAGATGTTTAGTTATCATTAGAGGGATCCCCTGTTTGAGGAAGGAGGTCCTGATTCTTCTTTATAGATATTTATAGCACTAGAGGGATCACCAGCGGGAGTAAGGGGGTCTTGATTCCTCTATATAGATGCTTAGTTATCATTAGAGGTATCCCCGTATGAGGAAAGAGGTCCTGATTCTTCTTTATAGATCTTTATATCATTAGAGGGATCACCAGCGGGAGGAAGGAGGTCCTGATTCTTCTATATAGATCTGTATATCACTAGATGGGTCACCAGCAGGAGGTAGGGGGTCCTGATTCCTCTATATAGATGCTTAATTATTATTAGAGGGATCCTGTAGTGGGGTTATTATCCAGCAGGAGGAAGGAGGTCCTGATTCCTCGATATGGATGTTTAGTTATCATTAGAGGGATCCCCTGTTTGAGGAAGGAGGTCCTGATTCCTCTATATAGATGCTTAGTTATGATTAGAGGGATCCCCTGTATGAGGAAGGAGGTCCTGATTCTTCTTCTATAGATCTTTATATCATTAGAGGGATCACCAGTGGGAGGAAGGAGGTCCTGATTCCCCTTTATAGATATTTAGTTATCACTAGAGGGATCACCAGCAGGAAGAAGGAGGTCCTGATTCCTCTATATAGATCTTTATATCACTAGAGGGGTCACCAGCAAGAAGAAGAAGGTCCTGATTACTCTTTATAGGGCTTAAGTTATCACTCTTCTGAATGGTCTGGAGTTGTAAGTGAAGTACCCCAAGGCTCTGTTCAGGGACCAATTCTGTTTAAATAGTTCAATCTAAGTTTTCACTGGCACTATAAAGTTAAGTAGGATAATAACCCCACTACAGGATATAGCAACTTTACAAGAAGACCTTGATAAAATAGAGGGGTGAGCAACTACATGGCAAATTAATTTTAATGTTGGAAAATATAAAATAATGCACTTGGGGGGCTAAAAATACAATTTATAAGGGTCTGGTATGAATTGTGGGGTTATTCTCTCGCCTTTAAAAAAAAAAAAAATTGGTGTGGGGTTCCCCTAAAATTCATACCAGACCTAGGGGTTTGGTATGAATTTTGGGTGGAACCCATGCTATGTTTTCTTTAAATTTTGGTGTGGGGGGTTCCCCTCAAATACCATAGTAGACCCGAGGGGGCTTGGAATGGATAAGGGGGTGACCCCACACCATTTTTTAAAAAATTTTGGTGTGGGATTCCCCTTAAAATCCATACCAGACCTAAGGTTCTGCTATGGGTTTTTTGGGGTTTATGGGGGCACTGCATTCAAAAATTATAAATAATTGGCATTGGGTTCCTCTCAAAATCCATCCATTTTGCCGCCACTTATTTTGTTTACATTCTGCCACTGACGGCAGATGAGTCACGGATGTGGCGGCTACCCACTCCTTCACAACCAGCTATTCTGAATGAAACCAAACGAATGCCGAAGATACGAAACTTCCAAAATCGAATTGGTTCAATTAACCACTTCCGGACCACCCACCGTCGCTATAGGTCTGTACTTTGAAGAGGTATATCGTTGTTATGGCAGCAGCTAGATGCCCCCCCCCCCCCCCCCCCCGTCTCCATATCAGGGTGGAAGCGACGTCAAAACGTCACTTCCGCCCATAGCTCTTAAAGGGCCATTTTTTTTGTATTTTTTTAAATGACACATTTTTTTTTTTTTGTTATTGCATTTTAGTGTAAATATGAGATGTGAGGTCTTTTTGACCTCAGATCTCATATTTAAGAGGTCCTGTCATGCTTTTTTTCTATTGCAAGGGATGTTTACATTCCTTGTAATAGGGAAAAAAAAAACGATGCAAATTTTTTTAAAGAACAGTGTAAAAATAAAAAAATAAAAGGTAAAATAAATAAGAAAAAAAATTTAAAATTTTAAACGCGCCCTGTCCCGCTGAGCTTGCGTGCAGAAGCGAACGCATACGTGAGTAGCGCCCGCATATGAAAACGGTGCTCAAATCACACATGTGAGGTATCGCCACGATCGGTAGAGCAAAAGCAATAATTCTAGCTCTAGACCTCCTCTGCAACTAAAAACATGCAACCTGTAGAATATTTTAAATGTCACCTATGGAGATTTTTAAGGGTAAAAGTTTGTCGCCATTCCACAAGCGGGCGCAATTTTGAAGCGTGACATGTTGGGTATCAATTTACTCGGCGTAACATTATCTTTCACAATATAAAGAAAAAATGGGCTAACTTTACTGTTGTCTTATTTTTTTCATTCAAAAATGTGTATTTTTTCCAAAAAAAGTGCGCTTGTGAGACCGCTGCGCAAATACGGTGTGACAGAAAGTATTGCAACGACCGCCATTTTATTCTCTAGGGTGTTAGAAAAAAAATGTATAATATTTGGGGGGTCTAAGTAATTTTCTAGCAAAAAAAACTGTTTTTAACTTGTAAACAACAAATCTCAGAAAGAGGCTCGGTCCTTAAGTGGTTAACAAATGCATCCAAAACTACATTTTTCAATTAACAAATGAATCCGAAACAAAATTTTTCAATTAACGAATGCAGCGGAAACTAAACCAAAATTTGCGGGGTACACATGTCTGCCATGTACGGTCATCTTTTTCTAATGTATTTTGTTTGTATTTTCAATGATAAATATTGTGTTTCTTCTGTTAAACAGATAAAGCCAATTTGGAGAAGCAACCACCGGTGGCGATCCTACCCCTTGGTACCGGCAATGATTTGGCAAGATGTTTGAGGTGGGGAGGAGGTAAAAGAAATATATTTTTTTATAACTTTAGCAGTATGTCATTATACAGATGGCTAGTGTTTTCATAATAAAGGGCAATTGTTGTTGAACTCCTTTGCCAAAAGTCCAACAGCTTGATTGTTACCAGACCTTTAAAGCAGTATTAAACCCACAAGCATTTATTTATTATATTGCAGCTTACCAATTCATCGATCTGGTGGCTGTATTAGTTTTCTTTTTTTTTAGGATTTATTTCCTTTGTTTTCACCTGGTGATCCAGCCAGTAAATCTGTTGTTTTTTTCTGCAGAACAAGCTCTCCTACAAATGTAGCAGTTGAAACAAACCATTTACCACTGGCAGTGCTGCCTACAATGATCAGCGTTTATTTATGATAGTAAAACCTTTATCCCCCCCCCCCCCCCCAAAAAAAAAGGTTGCTTGAAAAGAGCTTGTGTAACTGCAGTCTTAGCCAGAGTTTGGCTTAATTTTGTTAGTTTATATAAATCTGATAGTCCATCAAACACCCCCCCCCCCCCCAGACAGACAATGCTATTGTGCAAAGGTGCCCCCTGTGCTCCTTCATCCAGAGGGGAGGCACTCTAATACAGGAGGTGTGTTACTGGCCAGATCACCAGGTGAATACAGAGGGGGGACAAAGACTAAAAAGAAAAAGAAAACGAATGCAGCCACCACATCTGATGATTGTTAAGCTGCAATATATTCAGGGCTTTTTTTCAGCGAGACAGTGGAGGAACGCAGTTACGGCACCTCCAGGACCAAATGTATGTAATAGCAAGGGGTGTGCTGGAGGGTCTGTTGATGCTGTCTCCTGGGGGATTTATGGTCACTGGTGGGGATCTAAATTTGTGTGAGTGTCTATTATTGCTTGTGGGGGATCTGTTGTTGCTGTGGGGGGGGGTGCCTTATGGTGCTTGTAGGGATCTACTGTTGAGGGAGAGGTCTATTGTTGCTGGCTGCTGGAGGGTCTATTAATGCTGACCGCTGGGAGATCTGTTTATGCTGCGGGGCCGGGTCTAATGTTGCTGGGGTGGATCTTTTGTTGCGGGGGTGGTATTTTGTTGTGGATGGTCCATTGTTTCTGTGTGAGGGGTCTAGTGTTGTGTGGAGAACGATTGTTGCTGGGGGGGAACTATACTGGGGTGGGGACCATTGTTGCTGGGGGGAGTCTATTGTTGTGTGAGGGATCTGTTGTTGCTCAGGTGGGGTCTATTATTGCTGGGAGGGGAATTTTTGTTTCTTGGGAGGACCTATTGTTGTTGGGGTGGGGGTCTATTATTGGTGGAAGGGAAATCTATTGTTGCCTGGGAGGATCTATTATTACTGGGGTGGGGTCTATTGTTGCTGACTTCAGTGCAATATTTTTACTGCTTTTCTTTTTTTAAAGAAGAACAAATTCCATACAAATTATTTAGAAAATGATACTTGGGGCAGTACTGGGATGTGGGTAGGGGGTGGAATCAGGGGACGGTGCTTGGAGGTGAGTAGGGGGTGGAATCAAGGGACGGTGCTTGGAGGTGGGTAGGGGGTGGAATCAAGGGACGGTGCTTGGAGGTGGGTAGGGGGTGGAATCAAGGGACGGTGCTTGGAGGTGAGTAGGGGGTGGAATCAAGGGACGGTGCTTGGAGGTGGGTAGGGGGAAGAGACGGGGGGGGCTCAGAAGGGGGGGGAGTTCCTGCACCTATTTTCTGAGAAAAAAAGCCCTGAATATATTACATTGTTGGTTTCGGGTTTAATACCACTTTAAATTCTTTAGGGCATATGTAAACATTTATAGGTAAAGATAAGAAAGAATGGGACAAAAAATATTTGTAAAAAGGTGTCTAGGCACACTGATCACATGGTCTATGGAAAAGACTCCTAGGAGCCTGATATCTGGACAGAGTCAACCAATCAGTAATCATATTGACCAACAGGGGGCGGCTCCCAATGGCTCAGCCCTGGTCACAAGACTGGAGCAGCCCCAGAGTACCATCTTACATTTTTCATTTCATTGTAGACATGTGTGGTTCGTTTCGTTCCGAATTAAGGTTCGGACTAATTTTCGTTTTTCGTAAATTTGGATGTATCCAAATCTCCGAATTAGAATCGTACCGAACTTAAACAAATCCAAAATAACCAAAAAAAAAAAAACATTTCGGACGAAATTCGAATTCAAATCGTTTTCAAATACTTTTCGAATTCGAATAGTTTTCAAATTTCCAAAGAGAGAATAAAATAGAATAGAAAATAAAGGAATATAATTTTTTTTTCTATTCTATTCCTTTATTTTCTATTCTATTTTATTCTCTTTGGAAATTGGAAAACTATTCAAATTCAAAAATTTTTTGAATTCGAAAATTTTTCCGAACTCGAAACTCGAAATTCTAAATTGATTTGAAAACATTTTGAATCGATCCAAATTCGAATTAGAAAAATTTGAACCGATTCGAAAGCGAAATAAATGAAACAAATTCCAAAAATCAACTAAACGAATGAAACAAATTTAACAAAATAAATTTATGTAAATAATGAATCGAAAAGAAACTAAACAAATTTTCTCTTTCTGCACAATTTATTGTACAATTCCTCCTATTGGATAAATTGCAGTAAACTCCGCCCTTTTTTAATTTAAATAATTGATTAGCTAGATTTGATAAATATATTTTTGGTGACAATCACATCATGCGTAAAACAAAAATTGCAACTAACAGAATACAGAATAGAAATGTGGAGCAGATGGGAAGACAATGGGAGTTGGTTTACCGAAGTCAAATAGGCTGTTCACATTACAAGAGAAATTGCGCTTTGCAAGGGCATTTGTCCTAGAGATTAGTGAATGAGGTGAAGCTCTGCTGACCTCCATCATCCAATCATGTGCAAGCAAAAAAAATGTATTTTTTCTTGCACATGATTGGGTATCCCTTGCTAAATATGGGGAAAATTCCCTAGTAAAGTACAAATTCCCTAGCTAAGTAACCAGCCTATCTGCCTTTAGTAAATCAACTTGTCATGGTCAGGGGTCTGGCACGGAGACCAGTAGCTACAGCAGTAGAGAGTCCCCCAGCGACTAGCTGGATGAGTGCAGCAGTAGGTTACCCTGGCGGGTGACACGGGCTCACACAAGGTGTGGGGTCAAAGCACTAACCGGTGTTCATAAGAGCTCCTAAAGGTGGAGATGGATTTTGCAGGATGTTAGTACCAGGTTGCGGTCCTCAGGATTGCTCCACAAGGAGGTGAGCAGGCCAGGGTCCAGTAGTGGATATAGCAGGTAGGGATCATGCAGAAGCATAGTCAGTAAACAACCCAAAGGTTGGTAACACGTGATTGCAGGTTGAGATTAAGCAGAAGCGTAGTCGAGGAACAAGCCAAACGTCGGTAATGAGTGGTAGCGGAGATACGGACAGAAGCAGGAGTGGGAAGAGGGAGATATTGGCTGGAGAGAGCACAATAATCTGGCAAACAGGTAGTGCAAAGACATTGGCAAATAGGAAGTTCATAGGAGGAGCAAGGAGTTAAACTACTTCCCACCCGCCCACCGTCAAATGACGTCAGAGAGGTGCGGCTCTTGCTCTGGGGCGACTTCATATGTGCCCATCAGTGATGCTATTCTGTGCCCATCAGTGACACCAGTCTGTGCCCATCAGTGAAGCCAATCTGTGCCCATCAGTTATGCCAATCAGTGCTACTCTTCAGTGCCCATCAGTGCCTGCCCATCAGTGCCACCCATCAGTTCCAATCAGTGCCGACCAGCAGTGCCGCCCATCAGTGGCACATATCACTGCCCATCAGTGCCGCCTTTTAGTGCCCATCAATACCGCCTATCAATGCTCTTCAGTGCTGTATATCAGTGCCACCTATCAGTGCACATCAGTGCTGCATATTATTGTCTCATTAGTGCCAACCCATCAGTGCCCTTCAGTGCTGCCTCATCAGTGCCCATCAGTGCCGTCTCATCAGTGCCCATCAGTGCAGCCTATCAGTGCCCTTCAGTGCTGCCTCATCAGTGCCCATCAGTGACGGAAAAAAATTACTTAATTAAAAAATTTGTTGACAGAAACTAATGCCGTGTACACACGGTCGGACTTTTCAGCTACAAAAGTCCGACAGCCCGTCCGACAGACTTTCGACAGACTTTCGACGGACTTTTGGCAGACTTCCGACTGACTTTTTAACGAACGGACTTGCCTACACACGATCACACCAAAGTCCGACGGATTCGTACGTGATGACGTACACCGGACTAAAATAAGGAAGTTGATAGCCCGTAGCCAATAGCTGCCCTAGCGTCAGTTTTTGTCCATCGTACTAGCATACAGACGAGTGGATTTCTGAGTCCGGCGGAGTTACGACGTAAAGATTTCAAGCATGTTCCAAATCTTAGGTCCGTCAGATTTGCGACTGGAAAAGTCCGCTGAAGGTCCGGTGAAGCCTACACATGATCGGATTGTTCGTCGGATTTGGTCCGTCGGCGTCTGTCAGACAAGTCGGTCGAAAAGTCCGACCGTGTGTCAATTTTTTTTGTCTTTTTTTCTTTTTGTTAGCAAAAAATTTAAAAAAAACAGCTGTGGTTAAATACCACCAAAAGGAAGCTCTATTTGTGTGAATAAAATTATTTTAAAAAATCATTTGGGTACAGTGTAGTATGACCGCGCAATTGTCATTTAAAGTGCCACAGCGCTGAAAGCTGAAAACTGGCCTGGGCAAGAAGGGGGTGAAAGTGCCAGGCAATAAAGTAGTTTTTAAGGTTCAGCAGAAACAGGGTACAAGGCAGGATGGTCCGATGGATCAGACAGAGTGCTGTCCAGCATCTCAGGTGGCTCTGCAAGAACAGATTGTTAGGTACAGCAGAGATTGCAGGTTCAGACCTGGGTTCCGACACAACCCCTGTATCTCTGTCTGGAAGTGGCCATGTTGGTGGAGACAGGGCTTTGCTTTCTCAGAGCTCAGTGAGGAGCACTGCAAGTCCCTAGCAAAGTAAACAGCCTATTTGCCTTTAGTAAATCAATCCCAATGCCACTATCTAAAATTATATAGGAACACTCAGTGGGCACTTACTGTATATCTGTTTCCTTATCAGTCTGTGCCTCCTATCTGAGCAATCCGTTGTGGAGCTTAGAACACTATTTAGAAGTGTCAGAGACCCCTCTATCCCTATAATGATGTCACAAAAAGTATCTGATCTGTCAATTGGCAAGATAAACCAACATGATGGCCTTGGATATGTAAACTCATTACGCAGTAAAAGGACCTCTTCAAGGTTCCACATTCAATATTATTCACCAACCCTTCTGAATAGTTTCTGGAGGTTCCAGAAAAGATTGATCAAAGAAAGGTAAGTGAATGCAGATGAATGTATGTGCTCCTTTTTTAGGTTTATAGGATTGAGTGTGCCTATATAATTCTAGGTAGCAACAACTTATCTCAGCCTTTGAGCCTTTTATGTTTCATTTAACCTTCCTCATTTTTAACATCCATCCACCTGCTTTTCTTCTACAGGTTATGAGGGTGAGAACCTCCTAAAGTCTCTTAAAGACATAGAGAATGGGACAGCTGTTCTGCTGGACCGGTGGAGGATTGATGTTATCCCCAATGACAAAGATGAAAAAGGAGACCCAGTGCCTTACTCTATCATAAACAATTACTTTTCTATCGGAGTGGTAAGATTTATTTTTGTTATTATTATTTTAAGCGTACCTTAAAGTGGGGTTCCACCCAAAAAAAAAAAACTACATGAAAAATCCTAAAAAAAAAAATACAAAAAAACATTTGGATATTTTTTTTTTTACTCACCTCTAAATGCCTGTTGCTAGGGGGTCCCTCGTAGTCTGCCACTTTCAGTGCCTGGGCTGGTGACATCACTTCCCCTCGGCACAGGAAGGGCTCCGCTCTGCTCCCTCCCTCCTGTCAATCATCTGGGACCCATTACAGGTCCCAGGTGACTGAGCGGTCAATCACGGCGCTCGGCGCCGCTCGCACATGCGCAGTGGGTGCCAGGCTGTAAAGCCACAGCCCGGCGCCCACAGTTGCAATGCCGGCGCCGCTGAACGGAGGGAGAGACGAGTGGGGCTTCGATGCCCCGCATCGCTGGACCCAGGGACAGGTAAGTGTCCAATTAAAAGTCAGCAGCTGCAGTGTTGCTGACTTTTAATTTTTTTTTTTTGATGGGCCCTCCTCTTTAAAGTAGAAGTTCAGTCAAAAACTAAAATCTCTAAATTTACTTGCAGCCACAATCAAAGACTATCCTATCTAGTTCTGTAAAGCAAAAATCGCTATGTATACCTTTTCTGAAGCCGTTCCGGTCTGGTCCCACGCTGAGCTGTCAGCGGCAGCTTCTCTCTTTATGCGGGTGCAGAAGAGGCAGCCGGCAACGAAAGCCCCATAGTAACTCTATGGGTGACGTCACTACCCAGGCAGGGGAACGGAGCAGTTCCAGTATGTGCCACCTCTATCCAGGTGTAAAACCAAAATGTGACAAGGAGGCTGCATGGGCCCCCTGGAGCATGGGTGGGGGTCACCATTGTGACCCCTGAAGCTATGCCAGTGCTCCAGATCCCTATAAACAAAGAAATTGTGATGCCCTGTGCTGCTGGTCCATAAACAGAAAATACACAGCCCTTGAGTGAGTACCCATCATAATGCTCACAGTGGCATGTGCTTATTGGTCATTGCAGCCACTAACTGTGCTGAGCCTTCTCAGAAGAAAGAAGAGCTTCTCATTGGTCAATGTGGTCATGTGGTGCCCCCATGTAATGGCAGTGAAGAAATACAGACATACTAGTAGTCCAAATCAGGAGAGCAGCCTAGAGTGACAGCCATAGCTTAGCTTCCTCCATAGATATAGAGGAAGAGCCACCAAGGGATAGGAAGTGTGATATTTTTAGGATTACTGGGTGAAAATGAAGCTAATGAAGCTTGAGAAAGGAAAATGAACACAGACACCATATCAAAGACTAGTGGACAATACACTTTAAGATTCATAGTTAATATACACTATATTGTCAAAAGTATTTGGACGCCTTGTCTTTACACACACATGAACTTTATTGGCATCCCAGTCTTAGTCCATAGGGTTCAATATTGAGTAGGCCCACACTTTGCAGCTATAACAGCTTCAACTCTTCTGGGAAGGCTGTCCACAAGATTTAGGAGTGTGTCTATGGGAATGCTTGACCATTCTTCCAGAAGTGCATTTGTGAGGTCAGGTACTGATGTTGGACGGGAAGGCCTGGCTAGTAGTCTCTGCTCTAATTCATCCCAAAGGTGTTCTATTGGGTTAAGGTCAGGACTCTGCAGGCCAGTTAAGTTACTCCAACCCCAAACTCACTCATCCATGTCTTTATGGACCTTGCTTTGTGCACTGGTGCACAGTCATATTGGAACAGGAATGGGCCATCCCCAAACCGTTCCCACAAAGTTGGGAGCATGAAATTGTCTAAATTGTCTTGGTATGCTGACTCCTTAAGAGTTCCCTTCACTGGAACTAAAGGGCCAAGCCCAACCCCTGAAAAACAACCCCCCCACACCATAATCCCCCCTCCACCAAATGATTTGGACCAGTGCACAAAGCAAGGTCCATAAAGACATGGATGAGCGAGTTTGGGGTGAAGGAACTTGATTTGCCTACACAGAGTCCTGACCTCAACCCGACAGAACACCTTCGAGATGAATTAGAGAGGAGACTGCGAGACAGGCCTTCTGTCCAACATCAGTGCCTGACCTCACAAATGTGCTTCTGAAAGAATGGTCAAACATTCCCATAGACACACTCCTAAACCCTGTGAACAGACTTCCCAGAAGAGTTGAAGCTGTTATAGCTGCAAAGGGTGGGCCAACTCAATAATGAACCCTATGGACTAAGACTGGGATGCCATAAAGGTAATGCAGGCATCCCAATACTTTTGACAATATAGTCTATTAGTAGCTGTAGGGAAGAGAGTGTTATTCTGTACATTATCATTCTGGTGTCTCACAAATTCAACTGAAACTCTTGTCCCCACTGGTAATTGGAAACCAAGATGATCCCCAATTTAGGCTTTAAAAAAATATTTCAGTTGACTGAAAGTCATTACAATTCTTCCACAAAAATGTTCCATTTTTATATTGTGGGGGGTTCATATTGTTACTTATACAGTTTAAGTGATATAGATTATTTAGCAAATATTCTGTTTCTATTTAGCTCTTTTTAAACTTAGTTTAAAGCAGTTTGGTACTTTTTTTTTAAGAGCCAAGTTATTTTAACTATGAAGCAAATTAATCAAATTAGCTGCAAAATTCCACTCTTCAGTTTAGTTGTGATCTAGAGAACCTTTTCTTACCTGTTCTGTTAATACAAAAAAAAAAATTTCTCTGCAAATCTATGTACCGCTTGCATGTTGCCAAAAGCACGGGTGATATTATTACCTCCTTTATAACATATTAAAGTGTCAAATGCAAAATGAGACCTTGAGGTCTCATTTGCACTAGAGAATGTTTTTTCAAAGAGGATACAAAGCCCATGACCCAATTCCCCAGCTCACATCATCGTGATATTTCATCTTAATAGACATAGGATAAATGCCAATTATATACCGAAAAATATTTTTATCTTCACATTTTTGTATTTTGTCTCACTATGCAGATTACAACCTGGATTTAAAAGCTTACTTAACATTTTGCGAAAAAACTGTAGTAAGGAAATATTGAAAAGACTTCCCTTTGTTCATATCTTATTACCAGAAAAGTAGGGACATATTTCCATGCTAACAGCCAATTGTAAAATAGGGCAGGGTACACTTTTTTTTTTTTCATGCTTAAGTAGATGTACGGCTCTCTTTAAATGCAGAAAATGTAGATTGGCCTAGAAGTACAAGTGTTGCTTTGATTTTTTGAATCATTTTGGGAACGATTTTATTCTATGGTTAAATTGTTGTTGGCCCTTTTACAAGGTCGGAAACCCAAAGGAAATAAATATTTGGTCTAACTAGTAAAGCCTAACCCGTGGGCTAGTTTATTAAAGCGGTCATTTTTTTTTTTACCTTAGCCTGTTCAAATATTCAACAAGGTTCAGCAAAATTTCTGTCCTTTAAATTCCCTTGAACTTCAAAAGTAACTCTTGGCAGCTGCTAAAATCAATCAGTTAACAGCTAACCCGATCCTGTAATCATCCCAACTGTGCTAAACTGAAAAAAAAAAATCATCTTCCTAGGTTACCATCAATCTCTGCGGCTGGGTCTGCTGTAATGTAATGACAGAATGAGAGTCTGCAATGAACGGGGCCAACTTTTTGCTGAACAACCAATAGTGAAGATGAAGTTACAGTGCAACTTTTTCACTTAGCTGAGCAAACCAAATGGCCTTCTTCGGGCAAATTGTCCCTAAAGACTAAGCATGCTCTCTTCCATGCTGGAGTGTAGGGTCTGTTGTTGAATAATTATGGAATGGAAGTCTGCAATGAACACTTGCAACTTGATGAACAACATTCAATGGTGACCAAAAAAATACTGTTGCTTCTATTTTACTCAGTTGACCAAACCAATAGATTTATTTTATAGGCCTTATTGCTTTTCTTTCCTGTAATAAGCATATATAGTTACATAGTAGGTGAGGTCGAAAAAGACACAAGTCCATCAAGTCCAACCCATGTGTTTGATTATACGTCAGTATTACATTGTATATCCCTGTATGTTGCGGACGTTCAGGTGCTTATCTAATAGTTTCTTGAAACTATCGATGCCCCTCGCTGAGACCACCGCCTGTGGAAGGGATGTCCACATCCTTGCTGCTCTTAAGGCCCATACACACGATCTGACATTTTGACAACAAGGCACTCCCTCCTCCTGCGTGGCGGTTCCCATGCCCTCCCACTCCTTTGGGGAAGCCTAGGACCACGGTACGTGCCTGAGATGGCTTCCCACAGAGGGGATGGAGGAACATCCTTTTTCCATGCTCCTCTGTGACGAATTGTCATGGTCTGGAGTTTTACACTCGAAGGCCAGTCGCTATAGCAGTAGAGAGGCATCCATCGACCAGCAGGATATGTGCACAAGCAGGTAACCCTGGCGGATGACACTCACCCAAGGCATGGGAAATAACTAACCTGTATTCACCAGAGCTTCTAATGGTGGAGATGGGTTTTGCAGCATGTTAGTACCAGGTCACGCTCCTCAGGATTGTCCTACCAGGAGGTGAGCAGGCCAGGGTCCAGTAACGGATATAGCAGGTAGGGATCATGCAGAAGTATAGTCAGTAAACAAGCCAAAGGTTAGTAACAAGTAGTTGCCAGTTAGGATCAAGCGGAAGCGTAGTCAAGGAAAAAGCCAAGGTTTTTATAACGGATGGTTGCAGGTTGGGATCAAGCGGAGGTGTAGTCAAGGAACAAGCCAAAGGTCAGTAACATATGGTAGTGATAAAGACCAGATAAAGACAGCTGCAGGTACACAATGGAGCACAGTGGAGCGAGATATCAGCTGGAGAAAGCATAATAATCTGCCACACAGGAAGTGCAAAGGCATGGCTTAACCCCTGTATGCCAACAGTACGCAAATATGCGGCCCCATTGGACTGGGCTTTTTTCTGTGGGGCTGCAAATTTGAGTATCTCCCCGGCACAGAGACGGGGGCCTCACTGGTTCCAGGTCACCAGATCGCTGTGATAGTCTCTGATTGATAGGTCACTGTGCTATCCGCCCCTGTGTTTTCTGTCTCTGTGATGAGATACATTGTATCATTCTCAGTCCTTGCAGAGATAGAAAAAAAAAGTGAATGAAAAAAAAATTTAAAAAAATAAAAAAAATTAAATAAAATCACAAGAAACAAGGTTCAAGGCAAGATTGTCTAAGGCAGTGATGGCGAACCTTGGCACCCCAGATGTTTTGGAACTACTTTTCCCATGATGCTCAACTACACTGCAGAGTGGATGAGCATTATGTGAAATTTATTTCCAAAACATCTAAGGTGCCAAGGTTTGCCATCACTGGTCTAAGGGATCAGAAAAGGAGCTGTCTAGCATCTCAGGTGGCTTGGCAAGAAGAGTTACTACCAGACACTGTGTTCAGATCCTGGCCCTGACACTGGGACCGTGGTAAGTGCCCGGGATTGCTTCTCAGAGGAGATGGAGGAACATCCTTTTCCTATTCCGAAAGAAGCTAGAAGCAACAATGCTGTTAGCCCCCTTGTGATATGAAAAAAAAAAGTTAATGACATTTTTTTATAATACATTTAAAAGCATCATAATCCCCATCATAACTGTGAACGCAAATACAGTGTAGATCCAGCATGCATATGTAAGGTGAGGTATCCATGCCAGTTTTGGAGTGAGAGCAATAATTCTAGGGTCATCATTCATAATCAACTCCAAACTGATAACCTGTAAAGGCTTTTAAAGCATCACATGGATTACTGTATGTACTATTGTTTGCTGCCATTTCACAGGCGTGCACAATCTTGACTAGGGATGAGCCCATGGTTCGATTTGGGTGTTCGTTTTTTCTGAAAATAACCGAACATATGGGGCGTTCGCGGGAATTTAGAGCGCTGCAGAACGCCTCAGATCGCAGTGCATTGATGTTCTGGTGCGAACCGAACCGGGGGTGTTCGGCTCATACCTAATCTTGACATACACTATATTGTCAGCAGTATTGGGACCCCTGCCTTTACACGCACATGAACTTTAATGGCATTTCAGTCTTAGTCCGTAGGGTTCAGTATTGAGTTTGCCCACCCTTTGCAGCTAAAACAGCTTCAACTTTTCTGGGAAGGCTGTCCACAAGGTTTAGCAGTGTGTCAAACATTCCCATAGACACACTCCTAAACCTTGTGGACAGCCTTCCCAGAAGAGTTGAAGCTGTTATAGCTTCAAAGGGTGGGCAAACTCAATACTGAACCCTACGGACTAAGACTGGGATACCATTCAGGCTCGGTTCACACCGCAGCATGGAGCGGCTCACAGCAGGGGTCTGGTGTGTCCCCGCTCATCGTTTCAGGTCCGATTTCAGCCCGAGTTTTTGGCTGAATGGACCAGAAGATGCACCGGAGCTCTTCCGGAGATATGTGAACCGGGTCCATAGAGAGTCGGTCACAATCACCTGACATCCAATTTGCAATAGTGTGAACCTAGTCTAAAGTTCATGTGCATGTAAAGGCAGGTGTCCCAGTACTTTTGACAATATAGTGTATTTGGTATCTATTTACTCAACACAATATCATCTTTTATATTTTACAAAAAAAAGGAGGGCACTATACTGTGCACTTGTATGCCCTAATTTTCATATTCTAGTGTATTTATTCTTTCGGTGTATTTTTTTCTTGAAAAATTTGGTAAACAGCTGCATAAATATGTGACATAAAAAATTGAAACAGCCACTGTTTTCTTATACAGAGCCTCTGTTTTCAGAAAATATATATACATACATATACATATATATATGTTTTGGGGTTCTAAGTAGTAGCTGTCCAGCAAAAAAAAAAAAAATTGCTGATTTGGCGTGTAAAATATTTAAAAACTGCCCCTGACAGCAAGTGGTTAAATCAGATTGAAATACTTCTGGGTTGCATAATCCATTAAACTTTTAAGAAAAAGAGACTCGTTACAAATTTTCAATATCTTAAAAAGAAGGGATTTTGAAATGATTGTGGGGAAAATGATAGAAAATAAGGTTAAAACCAAAGTTTTCATTGAAGTAAGCCGTAACAATAATCTTCAGGAACATTTCTGTACATTATATTTGAATCAATAACAGATGAATCATGGTAGGTTGCTATGAGCTACATTATTAGACATACGTAAAGCTCATCAAGTAATGATTTCCTTCTATGCTATGGCTGACTCAAATGGTTTAAAGTGCTTTACCGTTTTTTTATACAAAAGTGGGAAAGGAGGAGGAGTGGAGGGTTAAGACATTCTGTAAAAGAGAGTATACGAATATCTGATATGATACAAAATGGCTTTTATTAATTATTCTTATGAAGTTGGATATAGGTTTCCAGCTCTTCTCTCTCCTGCAAACAAATGCAAGGATTTACTTTTTCATTTTATTTTTTTGCAAATAGCTCGATAGCTTGAGATTCTGAAAAACTCAAAATGGGTACCAGTCTAAAGAAAATCCTAGGATTCCTAAAGTGCAGCACTCAAAATGCCTACATAAAAAAATAAAATAAAAATTAAATTAAATTAAAAAAACAACAACATTAAATTAAACAATAAAAGTCCCAAAAAAGAGTCCAGAAATTTTGAAGCCATCTGATGTGCCCAGAAAATAAACTTCAGTGTTATCTTTCCACACTAGCCACCATTTGTGAGCACACAAAGCCTCTTAACAGAATGTATTGTCCCTTTATAAACCAAGTGGTCAAATAATGCTTGTTAGTAGACATGTGCACTGCTGGAAAATCAGTTTGTTTTCATTTCATTCGTTTGTTTTTTTGTTGTTTTTCGGGGAATTCGTTATGCTCCTGATGACGTCTGCTTGACGAAACGTGTAGGGCGAACCTGACAGCATCACTGCGTCACTTGTGGTTTTAGAGTTTCTGATCTGTGGAACGCAAGGCGCCCCAGACGATTGTGTTGTAAATCGTGTACTACCTCTTTGCACATGTTGACGGTGCTTTTTACTAAACTTTTATGCAATAAACTTTTATTTACGGATTTAGACGATGGGATCCCCTTTTTTCTTATCCATCTATGTGTGAGTGCATTGAACGATCGTGCATGTCAAAGAGGGAACACAGGACAAAGAGCTGACTCCATTGTGAGGCCTTTTACCCCATGCAGGGGTACATCCCTTTGGTGAGTGCGGACCTGAGGAGGGGAGCACGTGTGAAGAGTCACCAAATTTGGCGATTAAAATAATTTTTTACCAAAAATATGTAGAGGAATACATATCGGCCTAAACTGGTGAAGAAATTTTGTTTTTTTACATTTTTGGGGGGGATATTTATTATAGCAAAAAGTAAAAAAATATTGTTTTTTTTTCAAAATTGTCGCTCTTTTTTTGTTTATAGCGCAAAAAATATAAACCGCAGAGGTGATCAAATACCACCAAAAGAAAGCTCTATTTGTGTGAAAGAAAGGACATCATCTTTGTTTGGGTACAACGTTGCAGGACCGCGTAATTGTCATGTGAAAAACAGAGTGTAGCACTGAAAATACAACATATAATATAATATATCTGTGTGAAGTTATAAACATATATCATGTGAATGTGATAATCACATTGATAAAAAGGAATCAGTGAAAATAATGTCCAAACTATAGAAGAACAACTATAAACACCCAAAAAAGTAAACTTCCTAAGAAGTGTGTCCAAAAAAAAGTTGATTATGAAATCTTCTGTGAGGATGGTAATAATGCGACAGGATAGATGAAAAACTGGCTGTAGGACTGTTGAAACAAAGGAATCTTCTAATTGAAAAATGTAGAAAGTATACTCTTACCAGACAAGGTGGACCCACTTGCCTGCAGCTCGTATTGACCTGAGGCCTGATGGTCACTCAGGACTCGATTGATACGCTTGTTGACAGGGATGGATCCGTGGAATGCGATCTGGCCGGATATCCAACTCGGGCAATTCTCCAAGCCGAATGGGACTGCAGCCCAATGGAGGGTCTGTTTAAAGACCAATGATGGATGGAGAAATATTCTCATTCAAGCCGAGATAGAAATAAAGGAATAAAAAAGGGCTCCATATGGTGCAGGTCAAAAAAAGATTTTTTTCATCTTAAGAAAGTCCAAACATCAAGGCAGATGAGTACAAAAATAGTGATCATTGAATAAAAAGTTTAAAAGCAATGTGGGGAGCAAGTGAAGTGGGCCCGGCGTGTTTCGTCCCAACGGACTTCAACTGGGGCATAACACTGCTCCCCCACATTGCTCATATTTTTAACATATCCCATTGATCAAACATGCGGCAGTGAGAAGTATGGCTCCGCCCTCGGTATTCAAACTGGAAGTGGTGGCCTCCTGCGTGAGCTCCACGCCTCATTATGAGATCCTAAAACTTGTAAAGCAAACACAAAGAAAAGGGGAAGGTATGGCCATTGGCGCGAATTACACCTCATTCTCAGATTCCCAGGTCAGGGTTCCCCCTCGTGGTTCAATATGGACGAGAGTCTGCGGAAGAAGCACGCCGCTACGTAACAACGTAACTGCAACGGCTAAAGTACAACCCCCGCATGACCCTATCCATAGACGAAACTTCCAGACGGGTCACGTAATCGAAACACGTGACACGCAGTAGATCACACGGGCCCGGTTCTTGTCATGGCGCAATGACGTCACCCAACAACGTGCGCTCCGGATATAGGCCCAGGACGATACAAGCCTCGCTCTGAACCCTGAGTGGGCGTGACTGCCCGGAGCTTCCTGAATGGATCAATCACACGACCACCATGTGACTTCATGTAAGCCACACAGGCATCATTGCCATCATAGCGCAATGACGTACTGACGTCAGCGGGTAAAATGCGCTCCAAGCTGCCACCTGGAGGCCCGTACGGGTCTCACTGTGGAAACCAAGCCTAAGTGACCACAGAAGTAACAAATAGGGCAAACATTGATAAGATCAATGACTGGACTAAAACAATCAATCTAATATAACACAATCATTTAAAATTGATAAAAAAAATGAATGTGCATAAGTACCTTGATATCAAAATAACAATACCAATGTCTAAAGAGACAATAGCGCAGAATCAAATATAAAATCTAATGAGGTCTAATACAGTTAGCGCTAAAAATGTAAACATATATCATGATGTGCATGAGCAATGTGACAGACTGGACAAAAAAATTAATGAATAAAGCTTAAGCAATTGCCAGTTAAAGCGACGCAGTGCCGTATCGCAAAAAACGGCCTGGTCATTAAGGGGGCAAATCCTTCCGGTCCTTGTGGTTAACTAATGGTACATCCTCCACTACGAGGGACAATCTCGTCTGATTTATATATTGTTATATTGTGTTGTTCCCTTTATCGTGAACATCCAATTCTGATCTTTGTGGTTCCACCAAAATTTTAGAGTCCTCCCTAGGAACAGTCCAGCGCCTTGTAAAACGATGCCCACTGCTCCATCCTACTTAATGTATTCCAATGTCATTTAAAAAAAAATAAAAGAATTATAAGACAAAGTTGGCATGATGAGCACCGAAGAAGAAGAAGCACATTGAAGGAAATGTACTGTAATCTTGTATAATTATTATCATATCTAATATAAATGAGAAAATGTAAGTTTTACATTTCGTTTGCGATGAAATATGGCGCGGATAAGGGACCGGGGCCCATTCAGCCGGAGCTGGAATATAAGATAATAAAATGTAGAGAGTGACTTAATCACTCAGCATTATTAAAGATTAATAGAAAATCATTAATAGCATTTCTGTTAGCGTGTATGTCGTTCGCTTCTGTCTACGAGCTTTCTGCCCTCAGATACTCATCGAACACGAGTGAATTACTGACGAGTTCATTAACCCTTTCAGCTTACATGACACATCAGAGTGCAGTTTAACCACTTGACCCCCGGAAGATTTACCCCCCCCCCAAATGACCAGTCCACTTTTTGCAATACGGCACTGTGTTGCTTTAACTGACAATTGCGCGGTTGTGTGACGTTGTACCCAAATAAAAGTCCTTTTTTTCCCACAAATAGAGCTTTTTTTGGTGGTACATGTGTAATTTTATTTTCTTGCTACTAAGAGATTGAACCTCCTGCTGGTAGTGACCTCATTGGGTTAGAGCTAAGTGGGAGCTTTTTAACAGCTTAATTGTGCTACTAAAACTGGTACCGATTAAAGCAATCGTACACACGCTTAGATTTTCGGACGACCGAACGTCCGTTTTTTTGTGGCATGCCAGTCTCATGTGGAAAGGGAAGAGGTTACTAACAATATGAACATTTTCGTACGACAGAATACAACGTCAGAAGTGACGTAACGCGTTGAAGAGTTTTGTATGTATTTTTTTGATTCTGAGCATGCGTAGTCTTGCTCTTGCGATTTTTTTTGTACGAAAACCTTACTAATGAAATAAAAATTGGAAAGTTGAGTTCACATCCAACAAAAAAATTATAGTCTGCACATCCAACTTTTCTCTTACGAAAAAGTGAAATCGGCTGTCGAAAGCACCGTACTAACGATCTGAAAATCATCAGAGAGCTTGTCGTATGGATTTTTTCATCTGGTTTTCATATGGTGTGTACGGGCTTTTAGGCCGCCTTCACACCTTGCATTGCGCTAATGTAACGGTTTAGCCTGAAGTTTCCTGCCTGTGAAACTCTTACCTCCTTTTTGCAGTGGTTCTTCTAAGATCTGTGATTCCACTCACATGTGCCGCTGGCTTCTGTTTTCTCCTTTGAGCGTCGCCTGCCTTCTATCACTTTCTGGCCCACCTCCCAGTTTGCTTTCCTATATAAGCATGCTCAGCGCAGCCCGTGTTGCTCGAGCAACTCCTCAGTTTCTCTGACCTCCTGGTTTGCCTTGCATTATTTGTGTCTGACTTCCTGTGTACTGACCCCGGGTTCGTCTACCATTTTTGCTTGCTTGCTGCATGCCCTGGCCTCGGCTTGTTTCCTAGAATCTCTTATGCCTCCTGCCATCTGTACTGCTTACACGAGTGGTCTCTGTATCATCAGCTGGGTGTTCCTGGGGGGCCGTGACTTGGTTTAAACTTGCTGCAAGTCCATCTCCACCACCAGGCTTAGACTCCGTTCCCTGGGGACAGGGCTGTAGATAAGCGGGTACCACCAGTCCTCCTGTCTGGGATCCGGGCCAGCAGTGGGGCCCAGGCACCAGGGTGAATTTGATGTAGATTGGGAGGGTGATGGGTGAGGCAGGGTGTAATTACTGGGACCAATCCTCTGTATGCCTCTTTCTGCAGCAGCTGAAAGCTGGCTTCTCTTCTCCCTCCCATTGGCTTTCAGCTGCTGCAGAGAGAGCCATGCAAAGGATTAGTTCCAGAAAATGCCCCCCTCCCTGTATGCTATATGTTTCCCCCTGCTGCCCAGGACCCCCTGTGTGCCCCCCTCTGTGTGCCCTGCAGTGCTGCTGGCTTCCCTCCTCTTCTTCCTGCTGGCATCTGCAGGCACACAATAAGATCCTTTAAGGCTGAAAGTGGGGGAAGGGTCTAGTAAATATGTCATATTTACCAGCCCCTTCCTTTCCTGAATGAATGCAATGAGTGATCGGTACCAATCACTCACTGTGTTCATTGGCTGTATGGGACCATGTGTCAGGTTGTATGAGGGCCCGTGTCAGGTTGTCTGTATGGGGCCCCGGGTCAGGTTGTGATAATTAAGAAGGGGAATTTGGGACTGTAAATGAAGCACATGTATAGTGTGCCTCCATCCCGGGTTTAAGTAATATAAAAAAAGAGGAATTTGGGACTCTAAATGAAACTAATGACACTGTGGAGGAAATTAAATGGAAAAACATATTTAATAACATGCAAAGATGAAAAATACGTATCAATGGTACAAGATAGGTAAAGTATAAATCCTGTGTGTAAACGCATTCATCTGCAAGTACACTAAACATCAAGGATACATGAATATATGGTAATATTTACCAACTTTCTATGGTAATATAGAAAAGTTGGTAAGTAGATTCTGTAAATTCATACATGTACAAACATCATATAGGCAGCACATTGCAATAAAAGTAAGTAATATAGAATAATATAAACATGATTGATGTAAATGATGAACTGAAATAATTGCTGGTGCAGGCATGTATCTGCATCCTAGGTTGGCCAACGCGTTTCATGTAAAAAAACTCATCAGGGGCAAAGGTTCAATGAAATGAAAGATAGATATGATTAAACTCATGTGGCACTAAATATAACAGGAAAGGGCAAATGTGCCAGTCCTGAATACTTACAGATGTTTCAATGAGATAACGTATGGTGAGTGTGGGGCCAGGGCCAGAAGGGTCAGGTTGTATGGGGCCCCAGTGTCAGGTTGTCTGCATGGGGCCCCGTGTCAGGTTGTATGGGGCCCCGTGTCAGGTTGTATGGGGCCCCGTGTCAGGTTGTCTGTATGGGGCCCAGTGTCAGGTTGTATGGGGTCCCGTGTCAGGTTGTATGGGGCCCCGTGTCAGGTGTTATGGGGCCCCGTGTCAGGTTGTCTGTATGGGGCCCCGTGTCAGGTTGTATGGGACCCCGTGTCAGGTTGTCTGTATGGGGCCCCATGGTTTCTAACAGCAGCCCTGCCTGGGGAACCTTGAGTTAATGTTCTGCACGGGCCCACTACCACACCTGACAGCTAACCCTCAAGTACAGCAGAGACTAACGAACTCATTGGACAGAGGTGATGCCTAAAGGCCGGGGGCCCAAGAAGATTAATTACTTAAACGAGAACGCCATGTGTCACCTATCTGGCTGTGCAGCTTGAACATTTTTTTTAAATTCCCAGCCTGGCAAGTTGTTGGGCTGTCAGTTTTTTTCTTCTTCACAATGTTGCCCATCTCTGCTGTCCATTCACATTTTGAAGGGACTGTGGCGGTATTCCAGTGCCTAGAGATAAAAATTCTCACCTTGAATAAAAAGACAGACTTTTTAAGAACCCCAGAATTTAGTAAAAAAACTAATATAAATGTAACATGTTTATAAAATAAAACATAAAAAAGGGAAAGGAGTAAAAAAAAAAAAAATAAGAATTTGAGTTAACTGCATTTTTCTTCTTTGATGTTTTCCCTTATATAAAGACACTAAAATTATGTTTCTGGTAAAAAACAAAAACAAAAAAAAACAAAACATTTATTTAAAACTCTGCCACTACAAACAAGAATTAATGCAAATTTAAACAGTTTACATAAAAACAATAAAAAGAAGCTAAGGGAAGCAGGGAATGAAGGAGTTAATAAAAAATAATTTGAGTTCAGTAAGGGTTAATAGAAAGCTAAATTTTGTGTTAATATATATATTTTTTAAATGTATACTAAAGTAACGCAAAAGTGGGCAGAACTTTTTTTTATTGAATTACATAGGTTGTTAAAATTTCACATTATTATAGTGTAACTCTTCCTCTATAGGGGGGGTGCTGGCTGTGCGGCATAGATGGTCTTCCATTGCACGCCTTGACTTTAGTGCTGGTTTTTCCTTCTTTAAGCTTCTTCATCCATCTGTGCTCATTGCTCTTGTCAATGGTCTGTGGATGTCGGGCAGCCTGCACCCCTCCTTCATCAAGAACTCAATGACACACATTGCTTCAAATACATTTTTTACCTGCAATGTAAAAGAAGAAGGTGAGTTACTATAGAGGAAAAGTTACTCTACCAACATTTAACATTTGAATGATCTATGTAAGTTAATAAAAAAGTTATGCCCACTTTTGCATTATTTTTGGTACAGCCCTATTTTTATAGTTTATATACTAATATATATTTTTTTATATTTTATATATTTATATTCAGTATACTGTATATACACTCACCGGCCACTTTATTAGGTACACCTTGCTAATACCGGGTTGGACCCCCTTTTGCCTTCATTCTTCATGGCATGGATTCAACAAGGTGTTGGAAACATTTCTCAGAGATTTTGCTCCATAGTGACATGAAGGCATCACACAGTTGCTGCAGGTTTTTCGGCTGCACATCCATGATGCCAATTTCCCATTCCATCCAGGGCCGGATTTGCCATAAGGCCACCGAGGCCAGGCCTCGGGGCGGCAGTGGTGCAGGGGCGGCGCCGCTCCTGCGGCGACTTCGCGGCCGCCCCCCCCCTTTCGGGCTGCTCGTTAAAGATGATTAAGGGCACCGGTGCCCTTAGAAAACATGGCCGCGAGCCGCCCACTACTGCGCATGCGCAGTTCTGAAGCGGCCGGGCTCGGGAAAACTCGTATGCGCTCGGCCGGGCGGCGCATGCGCAGTAGCGTGTTTTCGCCGCCCGGCGCCATTTTTTAAAAGATTAAGAAGTAATGTCAGCGGTGCTCCGGCGGGGGGAGAGAGATGACATCTCTCATTGCCAGCACCGCTGTTCTGCCCTCCTTCATCTGGTGGCAGACAGGCAGCATGGCAAGTGACGTCTCCATCTGGTGGCAGCGTGGCAAGTGACATCCCCATCTGGTGGCAGCGTGGCAAGTGACATCAACATCTGGTGGCAGCGTGGCAAGTGACATCAACATCTGGTGGCAGCGTGGCAAGTGACATCAACTTCTGGTGGCAGCGTGGCAAGTGACATCTCCATCTGGTGGCAGCGTGGCAAGTGACATCAACATCTGGTGGCAGCGTGGCAAGTGACATCAACATCTGGTGGCAGCGTGGCAAGTGACGTCTCCATCTGGTGGCAGCGTGGCAAGTGACATCCCCATCTGGTGGCAGCGTGGCAAGTGACATCCCCATCTGGTGGCAGCAAGGCAAGTGACATCAACATCTGGTGGCAGCGTGGCAAGTGACGTCTCCATCTGGTGGCAGCGTGGCAAGTGACATCCCCATCTAGTGGCAGCGTGGCAAGTGACATCAACATCTGGTGGCAGCGTGGCAAGTGACATCAACATCTGGTGGCAGCGTGGCAAGTGACATCAACATCTGGTGGCAGCGTGGCAAGTGACATCAACATCTGGTGGCAGCGTGGCAAGTGACGTCTCCATCTGGTGGCAGCGTGGCAAGTGACATCCCCATCTGGTGGCAGCGTGGCAAGTGACATCAACATCTGGTGGCAGCGTGGCAAGTGACATCAACATCTGGTGGCAGTGTGGCAAGTGACGTCTCCATCTGGTGGCAGCGTGGCAAGTGACATCAACATCTGGTGGCAGCATGGCAAGTGACATCCCCATCTGGTGGCAGCGTGGCAAGTGACATCCCCATCTGGTGGCAGCATGGCAAGTGACATCCCCATCTGGTGGCAGCATGGCAAGTGACATCCCCATCTGGTGGCAGCATGGCAAGTGACATCCCCATCTGGTGGCAGCCAGGCAGTGTGGCAAGTGACATCTCCATCTGGTGGCAGCGTGGCAAGTGACATCCCCATCTGGTGGCAGGCAGAGTGGCAAGTGACATCTCCATCTGGTGGCAGCGTGGCAAGTGACATCTCCATCTGGTGGCAGCGTGGCAAGTGACATCCCCATCTGGTGGCAGCATGGCAAGTGACATCCCCATCTGGTGGCAGCCAGCCAGGCAGTGTGGCAGGTGACATCTCCATCTGGTGGCAGCCAGGCAGTGTGGCAAGTGACATCTCCATCTGGTGGCAGGCATAGTGGCAAGTGACAAGCGATGGTGGCAAGTGACACGCTCAGGGCTCCCAATGATTCTGCATTCTGGTGAGTTGAACTATTTCATTTTACATTACAATGTAATGATAGAAATAATGTGTTTCAATCATCCTGACACCATAACAACCATGGTGCCGGGGATGATTGAGGCACTAACACCAGCAATTGCCCTGAAAAATTGCCCGCGAAAAATTGTTACCCCGCGCTTACCCTGAAGTACAATTAAAGCCAGTTGTTTTCAGTGTTCTCGTGTGTGGAGATATGTTTTTAATTGATCTATTATAGCAGTCATCGATAAAGGACGAGAATGGTGGTGTGTGTGTGGGGGGGGCGGCATTGAAGGACCCGGCCTTGGGGCGGCAAAGGGAGTAAATCCGGGCCTGGTTCCATCACATCCTAAAGGTGCTCTATTGGATGAGATGTGGTGAGTGTGGAGGCCATTGGAGTACAGGGACCTCATTGTCCAGTGGTGAGATGATTGGAGCTTTGTGACATGGTGCATTATCCTGCTGGAAGGAGCCATCAGAAGATGGGGACACTGTAGTCATAAAGGGATGGACATGGTCAGCAATAACACTCGGGGGCCATGGGGTTTAAACAATGCTCCATTGGTACTAAGGGGCCCAAAGTGTGCCAAGAAAATATCCCCCACACCATTACACCCCCCACCACCAGCCTGACCCGGTGATACAAGGCAGGATGGATCCATGTTTTTATGTTATTTACATCAAATTCTGACCCGACCATCTGAATGTCGCAGCTGAAATAGAGACTCATCAGACCAGGCAACGTTTTTCCAATCTTCTATTGTCCAATTTTGGTGATCCTGTGTGAATTGTAGCCTTAGTTTCCTGTTCTTAGCTGACAGGAGTGGCACCCGGTGTGGTCTTCTGCTGCTGTAGCCCATCTGCTTTAAAGTTCAATGTCTTGTGCATTCAGAGATGGTATTCTGTATACCTTGGGTGTAACGAGTAGTTATTTAAGTTACTGTTGCCTTTCTATCATCTGGAACCAGTCTGCCCATTCTCCTCTGACCTCTGATATCAACAAGGCATTTTCCTCCACACAACTGCCGCTCACTGGATATTTTCTTTTTTTCTGACCATTCTCTGTAAACCCTGAGAGATGGTTGTGTGTGAAAATCCCAGTAGATCAGCAGTTTGTGAAATACTCAGACCAGCCCGTCTGCCACCAACAACCATGCCACGTTCAAAGTCACCTATATCCCCTTTCTTCCCCATTCTGATGCTCGGTTTGAACTTCAGCAAGTCGTCTTCACCATGTCTAGATGCCTAAATGCATTGAGTTGCTGCCATGTGATTGGCTGATTAGCAAATTGTGTTACTAAGCAATTAAACAGGCGTACCTAATAAAGTGGCGGTGAGTGTATATTTTTGCATTAAACCCGTTGGTCCTGCCAGTTTTGGAATGTTCAGCGCTTCCTGTTTAAGGGTAACACCCGCGACTTAGCAGAGGCAGCATTGTCAACCCCCCCTCCCCCCACGGAATGGGAACTCCTGCTGCGTACTCTAAATGCACAACAACATTTTGCTTGGTAGTGCACAAGTAGGCAGGCCAAAGATATGACCTTTACCCCTCTGTTAGTGTGGTCGACTTCCATACTGTGTATTGCCCTTTTGCTGCTCCTCTGCCATTTCAATACCTAGGGCAGTGATGGCGAACCTTGGCACCCCAGATGTTTTGGAACTACATTTCCCATGATGCTCATGCACTCTGTAGTGTAGTTGAGCATCATGGGGAAATGTAGTTCCAAAACATCTGGAGTGCCAAGGTTCGCCATCACTGACCTAGAGGATGTACCAGGAGGAACCACACAACCCCCAAGAAATGCCCAACACTGGTGAGGGTGATGCAAGAGCGTTTCAGCCTTGGAGTCCCGCAAGAGCTTCCTTGGAGCTTGCGCCTATGACTGTCCAGGCTTTGGACGCGGCAATCTGGATTTATAAAGAATCATAAGTGATTTTTTTGATAAAATTTTATGAAAAATAAAACAAAAGCACAGGCAGATGTTTTTGTTATATAATACCCAGATGATAGATGTGATTTTTGGTAGTGTTTAGGCATACTTAATGTAGAAAGAGGAGTCACTTCGATTGATCTGAGAACATGGTACAAACAATACCCCCCTAGACACGATTCCTTTTTTGCGGTGAAATATGATTGCGCAGGAACAACACCTGAAAAATGTACCATGAAATATTCAACATAACCTACAGTTCATCTGTTTATTAACGAGCATACAAGAGGAATGTGAATTCTAGGGCAATAATCAATATAAACTATGAGACTCTTCAGTGGGAAACTGGGACACTTGGGAATAATAGTGCAATTATCTAGCAGATAATGATCTGTGTTCTGCTCTCCTCTACCAACTCAGACCTTACATATGTTTAAAGGTACCGTGTCACTTTTTTCTTTTTGTCAATGTATCCATCATCTGAATATGTTAATAAAAAAGATATAGGCAAAAGTGTTAAAATATTATATTTACTCTGTTAAGCAGAATCTTATTTTAAGGAGAGACCGAGGGGACAGAAATAATATAGATGTGACCCTTGGCTTATAATTAAAGCCCGACTCTGGGCTTGGGATCCTCCCCCGTCCCCCCCGTAAAAACACCCCTGCACCTTTAAAAAAAAAAAACCAAAACTGTATACATACCTAACCACTTCAATATCGGGCCTATTCTGGCACTTCTCTCCTTCATGTAAAAATCATTTTTTGCTAGAAAATTACTCAGAACCCCCAAACATTATATATATTTTTTTAGCAGACACCCGAGGGAATAAAATTACGGCAACTTTTTATCTCAAACGGTATTTGCGCAATAATTTTTCAAACGCCTTTTTTTTGGAAAGAAAACTGTTTCATGAATTAAAAAATAACAAAACAGTAAAGTTAGCCCAATTTTTTTTGTATAATGTGAAAGATGATGTTATGCCGAGTAAATAGATACCTAATTTGTCACGCTTTAAAATTGCGCACAATCATGGAATGGCGCCCAAACTTCATTACTTAAAAATCTCCATAGGCGACGCTTTACATTTTTTTTACAGGTTACCAGTTTAGAGTTACAGAGGAGGTCTAGTACTAGAATTGTTCCACACGCTCTAATGCACGCGGCGATACCTCACATGTGTGGTTTGAGCGGCGTTTACATATGTTGGCGGGACTTACGTGTACATTCGCTTCTGAGCACGAGCTACTGGTGACAGGGGCGTTTTAAATTTTTTTTTATTATTATTTTATTTTTTATTTTACTTATTTTTTTTTATTTTTACACTTTTTTTTAACATTTTTTAAAATTACTTTTATTCCTATTTCAAGGAATGTAAACATCCCTTGTAATAGGAATCTATGTGACAGGTCCTCTTTATGGAGAGATATGGGGTCAATAAGACCCCACATCTCTCCTCCGGGCTGGAAAGCATGAGATCGGGAAAAAAAATTCACCAATCTCATGCTGACAGCTGCGATCGCGGCTTCGTTTATTTCCGGGTACTGCGACGCTATGACGTCACGCCCGGGCCTCCGACGGTCATAGAGATGACTGGTGACCATCTGGTCACCAGTCATCTCTATCGTCTTCATCTGGCGCCGGCTGATTCATTCTCCGGGCCCATAATGGTACGGGAGAGCTCAGAGAAGCACCGGATGGCGGCGGGAGGGGGGGGTCCCCTCTCGTCGCCTATAAGAACGATCAAGCGGTGGAACTGCCGCTATGATTGTTCTTATCGTGCACAGAATCGCCGGCTGCAAAGAATGATATCTGAATGATGCATCTAGCTGCAGGCATCATTCAGATATCGCCCCACAAAGTAGAGGACATCATTTGACTATAACTGGGTATTGAAGTAGTAGGTGTCTTCTTTGCAGTTGCCTGGTGTCCTCTTAATCTTGACCCTTAATCTTGACCATGAGCTGGGTCTTTAAATTCCAAGCTGGAGTTGGACCTTTAAAGCGGAGCTCCACCCATTTTTTCATGTTCCTTGCGGGATAATGCCCACTTTAAAGGTGCAGACTTGGAGACTCATTAGCTGGTATAGGCATACCTGGGAACTTTTGAATATTATAATTCTAGAGAATTGGGGCGGAGTAGGGCGTTGAGGTCTGATTTGTAACACATTACAATAGGTGAGTATGTTGAGCAGCACAGTAGCTAAGTGGTTAGAACTTCCACTTAGCAGCCCTAGGGTAATCGGTTTGAATCCCAACCACGGCACTACCTGCCTGGAGTTTTCATGTTCTTCTTGTGCCTGTGTGGGTTTCCTCCGGGTACTCCAGTTTCCTCCCACATTCCAAAGACATGCTGGTAAGTTAATTTGCCCTAATATGTGTAAGTATGAATGTTAGTTAAGGACCCTAGATTGTAAGCTCCTTATGAGCAGGGACTCATGTGAATAGACAATATATATTATTATTATACAGGTTTTATATAGCGCCATCAGTTTGCGCAGCGCTTTAAAACATATATAGGTGCATATCATAAAATTAGAATATCATCAAAAAGTTAATTTATTTCAGTAATTCAATTCAAAAAGTGAAACTCATATATATTATATAGATGCGTTACACACAGAGTGATATATTTCAACGATTTCTTTCTTTTGATTTTGATGATTATGGCTTACAGCTAGTGAAAGCTCAAAATTCAGTATCTCATAAATTAGAATATTACATAAGACCAATAAAAAAAAGGATTTTTAATAGAGAAATGTTGGCTTAATGAAAAGTCTGTCCATGTACAGTATAGTATGCCCTCAATACGTGGTCGGGGCTCCTTTTGCATGAATTACTGCATCAATGCGGCAAGGGATTGAGGCGATCAGCCTGTGGCACTGATGAGGTGTTATTGAAGCCCAGATTGCTTTGGTAGTGGCCTTCATCTTGTCTGCATTGTTGGGTCTGGTGTCTCTCATCTTCCTCTTGACAATACCCCACAGATTGTCTGTGGGGTTTAGGTCAGGTGAGTTTGCTGGCCAATCAAGCACAGTGATACCATGATCAATAAACCAGGTATTGGTAATTTCGGCAGTTTGGGTAGGTGCCAAGTCCTGTTGGAAAATGAAATCACCATCTCCATAAAGCTGGTCAGCAGAGGGAAGCATGAAGTGCTCTAGAATGTCCTGGTAGAGGGCTGCGCTGACTTTGGACTTGATAAAACACAGTGGTCCAACACCAGCAGATGACATGGCTCCCCAAATCATCACGGATTGTGGAAACTTCACACTGGACCTCATGCAACTTGGATTCTATGCCTCTCCACTCCTCCTCCAGACTCTGGGACCTTGACCTCCAAATGAAATGCAACATTTTCCACAATCCGTGATGATTTGGGGAGCCATGTTATCTGCTGGTGTTGGCCTACTGTGTTTTATCAAGTCCAGAAAACTCACCTGACCTAAACCCCATAGAGAATCTGTGGGGTATTGTCAAGAGGAAGATGAGAGACACCAGACTCAACAATGCTATCAAAGCAACACCTCAGCAGTGCCACAGGCTGATAAAACTTCATGTCACACCGCATTGATGCAGTAATTCATGCAGAAGGAGCCCCAACCAAATATTGAGTGCATACTACATGAACATACTTTTTAGTAAGTCAACATTTCTGTGTGAAAAATCCTTTATTTTTATTGGTCTTGTGTAATATTTTCGTTTTCTGAGATATTGAATGTTGAGTTTTCACTAGCTGTAAGCCATAATCATCAAAATTAAAAGAAAGAAATGCTTAAAATATATCACTCTGTGTGTAACGCATCCATATAAAATACATGAGTTTCACTTTTTTAATTGAATTACTGAAATAAATTAACGTTTTGATGATATTCTAATTTTATGAGATGCACCTGTATATATGTAAAGTACTGCATAAATTGACAGTGCTATAAAAGCTCCTATAATAATACATTCTCTGAACTGCAAGACCACAGCTATTACACTCACTGCCATTCCCACCCTCACCACAGCCCATCTCTGACCCGGCAATTACATTGAGATTCCGGCATGACTGGGATATTTCTGGCAAGTTCCCCGTTATGGTTATAGCAGTTTTATAGTGTTTAATATGACTGCAAAGTCCAATAGGAAGCAGAGATTGATCAATTGCCCATTGCACTCTGTAATCTAGCAGACCTGGTCAGACACACCTTCTCACTTCCTGTGCATTACAAGTCCAAGCAAGGACCTTTGTGCTGAGGGGTGTGGCCAATACTCACCTATGTCAGCATAGAGCACTGCATTTGGAGACAGGGAGTACACTTTTTCTAAGGTGTTTTAAGACATTTTTCAGCAAGAATCAGTTAAATATAAGAATAAACCACAATGCAGAGCCATAAGGGACAAAATAAGGGCTGTGCAACTACAGATGGCTTTATTTGTAAAGAAAACATTCTTCATTTGAAAAATCGTGAAAAAAGGGAAAATATTTGTTGACTGAATAGCGGATTCATCAAATGAGATGTAGCCACTGTTTGTTTATTTTTACAGCTGTCATAGGCATGGCTGCTTTGTAAAAAGATGACAGCAGATGTAAGTACTTAGGTGCGCTTAGGCAGAACTGAACCCCCTATACAGTAATATCGTTAGCGGTGGCCAAATCATATTTTGCACAGCAGAACTCAACCCAGCGTGCTTGAGACTTAATGGCCAAAGGGCCACTGTGAAGGTACCACCTTTGGTCACCTGGTGAGATGGGGAGTTGCTCAATCTGCAGTCTGATAGTGAACTGGAAAGGGGTAATTTGGGTAACTCTACCAGTCTTTTGTGATTGAATCAGATTTGTCAGTAAAGAGAACTTGTGCCCCTGGCAAGCCCCGGCTTGGCAAGAAGCAACACATCTCCAAATCTGCAGTGAGTTCTGCAGCTTGCAAATCGATTTGCTGATCAATACCAATGGGGTTGTCACCCTGGGGGCCGAACAAGCCTACATGTCATATAGGTGGGCATCCTAATGAATTGGGCACACTGCCAAGTAAAAAAATTGCTGAATAGTGAACTGGAAAGGGGTAAGTTGGTCAACTCTACCAGTCTTTTGTGATTGAATCCGATTTGTCAGTAAAAATAATTTGTGCCACCCTAAGTTTCCTGATAGTCTAACCCACCGAATGATCTCACCCTGGTTACAGAAGAATCTCTTCCACTACGGACACCTAGTAAACCTGGTAACTAGGGTACTACTACCCTTCGATTAACTTAGAACCAAACACGACCTCCCCCGCACTGCTTTCTTCGGGTACCTCCAGATACGGCATTACGCTTTTACTATCACCCCGACCGTACGGTTCTCCATACCCTCCCCATTTGAAAGAGTGGTCCTATCTGGCCCCTCTCAGAGAGGACTGACCTTGGACATATATAAAATTCTAAGTTCAGCTGACAGACTCTCATTGGGGAAACATAGCTACATGTGTAAATGAGAAGAAAATCCTGGGGAGGAATTGTCTCCTGAACAATGGAGAACTGTATGGTCTTGTGCAGCTAAAAGCTCTATATGTACACTTTATAAAGAAAAAACATATAAGGTGCTCTTAGGCTGGTACCTAACACCATCTCGCTTATGCGCCATATACCCATCGGCCTCGGATCGCTGTTGGAGATGTCTTCAAGAACGGGGCACCCTATTCCATATTTATTGGAACTGCCCAGCTCTTCAACCCTACTGGCGTTCGGTACAAGACCTTCTCCATCAGCTGTTTGAGGTAGATGTCCTCCTCTCCCCTAAGCTGTTCCTACTCGGCCTTCTCCCTCCTAAACTTCCCGGATTATCAGAAAAACTTGCCACACACATACTCACAGCGCCAAGGTTCCAGAATTAAAGACGTAGAACTCATGGAGTCTATGTCGGCCCGCTTAGAAGATCGTATGGCTAGACATACGGCAATATGGGGGGCCTGGTACCTCTGGGTGGAACCCCTTTAATTGTTGGGACCCCAGCATGTGGACCGAGTCTGCGCAGGACCCTCGAGTAACGAGTCTAGCTGGTTGGAATTACTCTCCTATACACTTTCCCTCCTCCCTCTTTCCTCCCCCTTCTTTCCCCTTTTTTTTCTTCCTTTTTTGGAAACGCAGACCAAGCAATAATAGGATCATTTTCGTCCTGATAGTATGTTTAACTGTTGATCGAGATCCGCCTATAGGCTTATAGATATTACTATTGTGTTATGTTCACACTCTTCTAGAGCTGTATCTCAACCTCCTTTTATTAAGCGACTATGCCTCATGTTTGATAATTGCAGGATGCATCCACGACGTCTACAGAAGTCTGTTGATCCATCATTATTTTTCATTTCCCTCCCCCTCTGCATCTGTTTTATTTCTTCACCCCCTCTTGTACTTGTGCCTTGTATTTTTGTATTGAAACAATTAAAATTTAATAAAAATTGGCAATTATAAAAAAAAAATAAAAAAAAATGTGCCCCTGGCAAGCCCCGGCTTGGCAAGAAGCAACAGATCTCCAAATCTGCAGTGAGTCCTGCAGCTTGAAAATTGATTTGCTTATCAATACCAGTGAGGTTGTCCCCCTGGAGGCCGCACAAGGCTACATGTCATAGAGGAGGGCACCATAATGAATTGGTACAAACTAGTCACTCTGCACTCTACAGGTTCTCTTTAAAACAATATAGTGCTTTTCCAAGTTCTTTCATTTACAGCAATTATTTAGAGGGGAGGGTACACTTGAGTTATATTTAGATATACAATACCCTGACATGCCCTCACTCTCCGTCTAGGCTGTTGCCCTGTCTTTTCCTAAAATCGATAAAACAAAAGTTGCATTTCTCCCTTTAATCATTTAAAGATCAAACTGGTGCTGCAATGTAAATACGGGGCGAAATAAGAAACAAACTGTCTACTGAATGCCATTTAATGGTACACAGAATCACGGACTCCTACATTAGTCTGCAGCCATGGCTATTTTTGCAACATCAAGTAAAAGACATTAGCGTGTCGGAGAAAAGGTCAGCATAGGAATATAGGAACTCAGGACTGCTAGGAGCCAAGTGTTTGTCTACTGAGTCTCCCTCTCCATAGTTAAACCTTGGCCTTTATCGCTCTTATTTCATGTTATGGGACAGGTGGGCCACCTATGGCTGCTTTCACAATTTTTATGCTTCTAGAGCAAAGTGACACATTCGCTTTTAAAAATCCCCCCCCCCCCCCATCTTACATACTTACCATGCTCACCTCCACTCCATAGTGACAGCCAGTAGGCAGGAAACAGCACTGCACACCTCTAGGTCCATGTGAAACCCAACTGCTGCACCAGAAGCTGAGCTGTGACGCAGAGACCTGTTGGCCTCAGAATCCCTCAAATTTTAGAAGTCCGGTACACACTTTGTTCAACAGTACCAAGTCCTACTGGAGAGGGAACTTTTGAACTCCTAAAATGCATTGACATAGGAGTCTGAAAAAAAAATTAACTTGGATTTGCTTTTGGCAATTTGGCATTTTAGCACTGGATGACCAGACACTGCTAGATGATGCTGGACGTCCTCCAGCCAGGAAATAAGGAGGGTGCTATCTGACTTTCTGCACAGGAACTAACAGTGTGGAAAGAAATCAGAATAAGTAAATTCAGTAGAGGTGAGGAGCCTGTACAACTGTGAAATATTGAAGGGAAGGCTGGAATTTAGCATTAAAGCAGAATTTTGTCCACAGAAAAAAAAATCTGACTCAAATGCTCACCTCAATCTGTAGTCATGTGACACACCCAGTCTTTTTTCTTCTAGAGCAGCCTTCCTCAACCAGGGTTCCTCTAAAGATTGCTAGGGGGTTCTCTAGTAATGAGCAATTTCTGCCTCTTAAGTAATCTCTAAAACCAATAATCTTTTTAGCTATTTGTAAAGAGGGGGATTCTTCCTACTGACCTCCATTGTAACAATCATTCTTCCTACTTACCACCATTGTAAGGAGCATTCTTACCACCAACCACCAATGTAAGGAGCATTCTTACCACCAACCACCAATGTAAGGAGCATTCTTCCCACTGACCACCAATGTAAGAAACATTCTTTCCACTGACCACCAATGTAAGGAGCATTCTTCCCACTGACCCCCAGTGTAAGGAGCATTCTTACCACCACCCACCAATATAAGCAGCATTCTTCCCACTGACCACCAATGTAAGGAGCATTCTTCCCACTGACCACCAATGTAAGGAACATTCTTCCCACTGATCACCAATGCAAGGAGCATTCTTCTCAGTGATGACCAATCTAAGGAACATTCTTCACACTGACCCCCAATGTAAGGAGCATTCTTCCCACTGGTCACCAATGTAAGGGGCATTCTTCCCAATGACTACCAATGTAAGAAGCATTCTTTCCACTGACCATCAATGTAAGGGGCATTCTTCCCAATGACCACCTATGTAAGAAGCATTTTTCTCACTGACCCCCAATGTAAGGAGCATTTCTTCCCACTGATCACCAATGTCAGGGGCATACTTCCCACTGACCACCAATGTAAGGAGGGTTCCTCCTACTTGATCACCAATGTAAGAAACATTTTTCCCACTGACCACTGGCCAGTGGCCACCAATGTAAGGATAATTCTTCCCAGTGATCACCAATATAGGAAGCATTCTTCCCAGTGACCAAAAATTTAAAGAGCATTTCTCACACTGACCATCATGCTAATGTGCTGGGAACTGTAGATATAGTAATAGTAGTAGGTAGTAATTAGATATAGCAATAAACAGGGGTTCCCTGAGAATCAAAAATTATTTGAAGGGTTCCCCATGTTAAACAGGCTAAGAAAGGCTGTTCTAGACTGCACATTGTAGGTGTCCCACATTTGACGTTCATGACGGTGGGAGGAAGGTGATTGCGCGACAGTATAAAAAGCTGAATGTTGTACCACATGCAAATTCTATATAGTAGTTATGAAAAAATATTCGCTAAATCGACATATAACTTAAAAAAAAATCTATTTAACACAATAATCCTTTTTTACATTTTTTTTAAGATAGTTTTTGCTTATATTTCTTTTCTTTTTTTTTTTTTTTTTTGCTGCAAATTGTAGATATAACCATTTATTATTTTATGAAATATGTATTCATCTTGAGCGTGCGACGTTTCAATACATCCCACAGATGTTTCCATGTCTTTATTTTTTAATTGTTTATGCTGTTCTCTGAACTGTATAGTTGTTGGTTTTAAGACAGCTAGTCCTCATTAGAATGGATTCTGTGGAGGAGAGAGTAGGTATCGCTCATTCACTGTGGATCTAAAATCCAGCTGATTGAGCTGGCAGCTGTGGGACTTCATTATCCTCTCAAAGGCGGCGTGTCACACCAGCTGGTCCTCATTGGAAGGGGCCATGACATCACTTTCACTAGACTAGTCATAAATGTAACAATGGCCTATCTGCAAAAGTTCTTGTGGAGTTGTCAGTTGCTTTCAGAATGAACTAACTTAAAGTTAATGTACAGTTTCATATATTATATTATATTCTTTTAAAGCAAAACTAAACCCAAGAATAAAAATGTAACATGTTGCAGCTTACCAGGGCTTACAGTAGATGTATGTGATGTATCTCATTTATCCAGGTTATGGTATAGCCCAGTAATGGCACCACAGATGTTTTGGAACTACATTTACCATGATGCTCATGCACCCTGCAGTGTAGATGAGCATCATGGGAAATGTAGTTCCAAAACATCTTCGGTGCCAAGGTTGGCCATCACTGGTATAGCCAGTAGTAATGATGAGCTGAACTTCCCTGGGTTCGGTTCAGCAAACTTCAGAGAAATTTGTATTCCAAACCTGAACCCAATGGAAAGTAGCTGAATCTGTCAAATTAAAAGTTCCCCCGGAGCCATGAGGACCATCACTTTAAACACACCTTCTTTCCCTTTGGAAAGCTGATCGCTGGTCGTGAGCCAGTTCCTGAAAGTGCCCAGCAGTGACGTGGATACGTGCCAGGTGGGGGAGGCTTTGTCTTCTCCCCCCTTTCTCCTCTCTCTTACTTTCTCTGTCTTTCTTAGTCTCCTGAGTTTCCTGTTATATTATGGGTTCACACATGTTTACCTAGATAAGGCTACCTAAAGGCCATCAGGTACCTTCCCACGTTCGGGTCCACTCTCTCTAAATGACAGATGCCCCCTCTCCTTATTGCAGCAGAGACGGGGCACTTCAGAGGGTGGAGCCTCACTCCTACATGTCCATGGGCTGGACTCCGGCCGGAGAGGGTCAGACGGAGGCTATTTCAGCCCCCCCCTCCCCACTGAGGGCACGCAGGCGGGGACACTTCTCCAGAATTGAGCACTTGGACCCCGTCAAAGACTAGATGACAATTATACCAGCCGGGTGGATTACTCCCCCTCTCTTGGAAAAGTCACAATAGTACCGGGAAAAGAACCATGACTTACTGCTGATAGTTTGAATCTTCACAATTAAATTCTGCCTTATAGCATACTGCGGAAAATGATCAGTATGTGTTTCCTCATAACATGTTATGTTTGTAATTATAAAAAAAAATAAAAAATGTAATTAAAAGTTCCCATTTTCCAAGCTAATAGGCAAAGGGTGTGTGTGTGTGTGTGTGTGTGTGTGTGTGTGTGTGTGTGTGTGTGTGTGTGTGTGTGTGTGTGGGGGGGGGGGGGGGGGGGTGGGGGGGTGTCACAAGATAGCATGGGAAGGGGGGAATACCCTGGGGAACAGTACCCTTACTCATTCACAAAAAAAAACCCATCTAGAAATAAAGACTCCCAAACATTTGACCTTATTGGGGGTTTGGTTCACACCAGATGCAGTCTACTGGTATTTTTATTCTGCATCAAAAACGCAATGACAGCATTTAACATGGATTCCAATAGCCCTAGTTCACACCAGTGCAGTGCGTTCCAGTGCGGTCAATAAAGGTAGAACCCGCTGATTTTTTTCTGCATGTAACACATCTAGAACCTAGCAAAACGCACATTACAGGCAGTCCCCGAGTTACGAACACCCGAGTTATGAATGTCTCCTACTTATGAACAGCTTCAAATGCCGGCCACTTGTGCTCCACGCTGGTCCTGGATACCTCCAGACACATCCCATACTGCAGTACTACATGTACTGCATGGCCAGAAGAGCCCCAGATAACATAACAAGCGCCTGGAACATCCCACATTCATGCACAGGCGGACTTTACACTTACGAATGCAGTGTTGCGACTTACGAACAACTTCGACTTACGAACAAACCTACAGTCCCTATTGTGTTCGTAACTCGGGGACTTCCTGTAATGCACATGTCCTCACTTGTACTCAATTAGAATGCAAAAAAAAAGAGGGGAAAAAAACGCACTGAATGCATAAAAAAATGCACAGGAACGCACCAAAAATGCGCTTGCAGAAATGCATCCAGAACACGGAAATAGTGGTGTAAACCGGCCCTAAAAAAATAAAAAGCCCCAAAAAAGTCCCTTGTTGTAAATCCATTGTCAATCATACCACAATATTTATGATGCCCGAGGGGTTGATGACCTACTGAAAAAAAAAAAGAGACATGTCCCGCTTCTTCACTCGTCACCCGCTGAATGGAAAGTCTGCAGATGACAGCTGTTATATACAAGGGGCGGGGTCTCCAGGTGACGTCATTGACCATATATGCTAATATGGGGAGAGAGGGCAGAGTGACAGAGAGATGAACTCAGCAATCTTTGGCTTCTCCTTTTACTGTCCAGTCATGGGCTTGTGGGATGGACAAGACCTGTGAGTGTCACTTACCCTCAGCAGAGGTAAATTAGTTCTCTTGCCCTGCCGGATGGGGTTGTGCTGTATGTCAGAGCAGTGTATAACTCAGGACTGGATGTATAGAAATACAAATCCTTTGACAGGTAAAGCACCTCCTATAAAAAAAAACTTGAATCTGTCTATCTAAATGCTTGCCTGGCGTTCAGCTTTGAAAAAAAAAATGTCTAGAGTTCTACTTTAACATGTATTGATAAGAATGTTTACATTAAGCTGATCAATTTCACATGTGAACATTTAAAAGGCCATAGTTTCCCTTTTAAGTCTAACCACCATAGCAGTATAGAGATTGATCTGAAAATAATGTTGTCAGTTATACGGCAGAGTGAAAAGCCGCGCTCGTGTTGCAGTTGTCCTTAATAATCTATGTAATTTGCTCACAAATCTCCAGCGCAAAAATGCTTCCTGTTTCGTAGACGGTGTATTAATAAGAAATAATTCATGAATGAAAAACTTCCTTTGTCTGGGAAGCAACGGCTGTGCAGGGAATAGCGATATGGATTTTTAGTTGCAATTGATGCTGATGCTTTTGAAGGAATATTTTCAGGCTATTTGTCTTAAAGTTGAAGTTTAATCTGCTTATTTTTTTTTTTTTGTCTTCTCTGGTTCATCCTTTCCCTCCTCATCAATATGCTAATCACATTTTCAAATAAATTCTTTCCGTTTTCATTTCATGCCTTACTTGATACCCATTGGAATGATCACTGGGTTGCTGTGCTTCTCTATGCAATGCAGGCAAGTCAAGAGTAGTGGGTGGGGTTGGCAGGGTGTTGTACGTAGCTTCCGGAAAACATCTGTAGCACGCCCCCTAAAGCAGGGGAGTCAAACTAATTTTCATGATGGGCCGCATCAGCATTATAGTTGCCCTCAAAGGGCCAGTTGTATCTGTAATTCCGCGTACACACGAGCGGAGTGTCCGTCAGAAAAAGTCCAATGGTCGCTTTTCATCGTTTATTCCGACCGTGTGTATGCCCCATCGGACTTTTTACGTTGAAAATTCAGGCGGACTTAGATAGAGAACATGCTCTAAATTTTTCCGACAAAATTAATTACTATCGGGCAACGCGCTCGTCTGTATGCTGTTTCGACATACAAAAAACGACGCATGCTCTGAAGCAAGTACGAGACGGAAGCTATTGGCTATTGGCTATTGAACTTCCTTTTTCTAGTCCCGTTGTACATGTTGTACGTCACCGCGTTCTGGACGGTTGGACTTTGGTGTGATCGTGTGTAGGCAAGACCGCTTGAGCGGAACTCCGTCGGAATTCCATCGGAGAAATCTTCAGAGTTTATTCCGACGGCAAAACCGCTCGTGTGTACGCGGCAATAGACTAGATGTCCAGAGCAAGCCATCAGGCCATCAGTACCTAGTCCAATTTCAGTTGGACAAATTTTACTCTTCACAGTCCCCTCTATGCTGGAGAAGGTGTAGATCAACAGGCACATTACTATATATCTTATGGAATTGTAAACACCTGAATGGCTTCTGGAGAAAAATCTTCCAAAAAATAGCAGAGTAACTGGTATACTTGGTGTTGATGGTGATGTCCCTCCGACACCATCTTTAGCAGTTTTAAATCTCGATATTGACAAATACCCACCCTACTTCCGCACAGTTTTACTCACATACTCTTGGCTGCTAGGATAATATTAACTAGCTATTGGAAACAACAATTAGTACCTTTTCTAGTGGTCTCCAGACTTTCTAAACAAAGGTCCAGTTTACGGTCTTTAAGAATTTAAGGGGGCTGGACTGTAGCCAGTAAGAGCAGAAAATGTCCCAGCATCAGTGGGAGTAGACCGTGTTTAATGCTTGGGGGTTGGCAAGAGTAAAAATGATGGAGCACTCGTGGTCAGTAGGAGGAACAGTGCCCCATCATTGGTATTAGTGAGGAATAGTGCCCCATCATGGGTATTAGTGAGAGGAGTAATGTCTCATCATTGGGGTCAGTGGAAGGAATAGGGCCCCATCATTGGTGTCCAAAGGAGAAAGAGTGCCCAAATGTTGGTGTCAGTAGGAGAAATGGTGCCTTATCATTGGTGATTGTGGAAGAATTTGTTTCTCATATCATTGGGGGTAACAGTGCCCCAAGGGCCAGATAAAGGTAAACAAAGGGCCACATTCAGCCCACGGCCACAGTTTGAAGACCACTGACCTAACCCATCAGAAGCTATTGAACTAGTTAACACTCATTATACATATGAAAAATTACTAGCTTTAAGATGAGACAATTATCCTTCATTTATGAAGGTCTGAAAACCCTGGACTAGGTGGACCAGATTGTACTAATCCCCTGAAAATGCCTTACTACTGATCTTATTGTCTTACGATTCTAGATTTTGTATTGCAGTGGCCACTGTGTGCTGAATTTTGTTATTCATCCTATTTTCTTTTTTCATTTCTTATCAGAACTCTGTTTAGCCCTTTAGGCGTTGTTGTGTACTTAACATAAAAAAACGTAAGAAAAACTATTGGAAAAATATGTGTTCAATTTTGTTGTATATATAGTACACTGACTGCACTATATAATATCCATGGTATTAAATATACTACACTGACTGCACTATATACTCTCCACAGTATTATATATACTACACTGACTTCACTATATACTCATCACTGTATTATATACATTACACTGACTGCACTATATACTCTGCACTGTATTATATATACTACACTGACTGCACTATGTATGCTCTACTGTATTATATATACTACGCTGACTGCACTATATACGCTCTACTGTATTATATATACTACACTGACTGCACTATATACTCTCCGCTGTAGTATATATACTACACTGACTGCATTATATACTTTGAACTGAACTATATACACTCTACTGTATTATATATACTACACTGACTGCACTATTTACACACTACTGTATTATATATAGTACACTGACTGCACTATATAATATCCACTGTATTAAATATACTACACTGACTTCACTATGTACTCTTCACTGTTTTATATACACTACACTGACTGCACTATATACTCTGCACTGTATTATATATACTACACTGACTGCACTATATATGCTCTACTGTATTATATATACTACACTGACTGCACTATATACTCTCCACTGTAGTATATATATATACTACACTGACAGCACTGTAGTATATATATACTACACTGACAGCACTATATACTCTGAACTGTATTTTATATTCTACACTGACTGACTGCACACTACACTAACTACCTGCTTAATTTCCATTAGGTCACTATATACACCCTGCCCTTGGCCAATCATGGCTCTCACAGCACATTGCGCTGTGCTTGGCCAAAGCATACAGGTCAGGTTCATGCTTTGGCCAATCATCATACAGCAATGCGCTGCGATCTCGCAGTGCATTATGGGGCACACCGGCGAACGTCCCGCTCGACTCGAACATCTGGGCCATCTTGAGAAATTACTCAATGGAGAAACTGTTCTATGATGCCAATGCTATGTACAGCAGTAAAAGAAGCGTGATGCCGGTGGGGGGGGGGGGGGGGGTTGGTTATATGATCAGGTTGGAATCAGGGAAAATCAAATGCTCTCTTGAGTGACTTCAAGGCAGCACTCGTGTCCTAGTACAATCCCCTATAATGCAGTGTTGCTTTTGGCACTTCAGTAAGTGCCGCCATAGATAACAGCGCAATTCAGGCTGCAGAACTTGAGGAACAGAGGGAAAAACATGGCATAAAAAGAAAAAAAACAATAACTTTGGTGCCATGCTTACTGACACACTTGTTTTTATAGACAGCGCAGATAAAAAGTGGTGAACTTAAAACAATAGCTTCACAAATGCTGCGGCTTTGTACAAGCACAATGCAAAAGATGCTACTCTCGTCCCGAAGCCTTACATGTGTTCCACCATTGTCTGAAGTTGTGCATTTGCGTCATTGACTGCATAATGAGTGTAGGGTTAATGTATGTGAGAACATAGCACTTGTAGCTTATACATCTGTAGCTATGATTGTAAGAACCAATGTTGGATGCAAGCTCATCATTTATACACTGCTTTGATCATTTCTGCATGGGATGAAATATTCCAGTTTACCCTCATTTCTTTAACGCTGAACTCAAGGCAAACAGCTAAATACATAAATAAGAAAAAAATACCGTGTTAATGTCCCAGTAAGAACAAAAAAGCAGCCAGCACCACAAAGGACAATAATGTGTATAAAAGTAGTAAAAAAAATATGGGTATTGTGCAATCCATCAGAAAAAAGTTGTGAAAAAGTCCAAACTGATGTGATGTAATTGATGGTGGAGGTGGGTTGGTCCCTCAAATCGCTTAATGAGAGTTTTGCAGAGAGTGCTGTGGAAATTCCCCCTTACTAAAGCCCCATACACACTATCAGTTTTTCTGCAGAGTTAGTCCTTCAGAATTACCAAAACCATATAATATGAGGTCAAACCATAGGAGTTTCAATGTGTATGCAATCAGGCAGGCCCTTGCACTACATGGTTTTGGTAAATCTGAAGGACTAACTCAGCAGAAAAACTGATAGTGTGTATGCCAATTGGGTCCACATGTTTTCCGGTAAGCCTCCTCATTTCTTGGTGGTGGTGGAAACCCTCACAGTGGTGACCTCCAGTTGAGGCTCTTGGTTTTAATCAACCATCGCTTTCGGATCACTATCCTGACATTTTGCTTCATCACACCAGCTTGGAGTTTTTCACAACTTTTTTTCTGATGGATTGCCACAATTCATCTATTGTGGATATGGGACATTCACTATAATCTGAGGTTATAGGTATCAAAACCATATCACAATTTATGTAAGTTAATCTGTTTACAAAGATGTCATATATTTTTCCATATGAATGTCATAGCCACTAGATAACATATGTGGCTTTAACATTTAATATCGATACACGGATTTTCCAATATTTTATGCAAAGTTTTCTGCACTTCTTTTTTGCACTCAATGTTTTTATTTGCAATATGGTTTTTTAGTTTTTGTTTCAACATTAACACATGAATCACTTGTGATACCAACAACTAGAACTATAGTGGTACCCTTTAGATAGGGTTCCCCATATATTTATATCCATTGGATTAGCGCTGCACTTATTTTTTACTACTTGTATACAGCTAAATACATACACAGATCAAAAATACATATATGGAAAGCCGTGCTGGGGGAGGATGCCACCTAAAACAGCCTTTTTAGCCTTCCCCTGTGGTGACTGCTAAGATGCTGGTGGCTCAGGTGACATGGAGTCAGGGGCAGACTGACAACTCATGGGGCCCCGGGCAATAGGAGATTATGGGGCCCCCGGGCAATAGGAGAAGATTATGGGGCCCCCGAGCAATAGAGAATTATGGGGCCCCCAGGCAATAGATTATGGGGCCACACAGTATACACACACACACATAGAGTATACACACACAGACACACAATATACACACACAGTATACACACACAGAATACACATACACACACAGTTTTACATACTGTCCCTGGTTCTATTGAGGCTGGCAACCCTGATGGGGCCCCTTAGTGGCATTATGCCCTCGGGCAATGCCCGAGTGCCCGAATGGTCAGTCCGCCCCTGCATGGAGTGATTGGTTGGTAGGATGCTGGTAGCCCAGACTGCACAGCATCCTTGGTTGCTAGTACACTGGTGGCCTGAGCTGCACAATGTCATTGGTTGGTAGGATGCTGGGGGCACAGCCCACACAACATCCTAGTCCTCACAAGAACATTGGTTGCTAGTACACTGGTTGCCTGTGCCTCACAGTGCAATTGGTTGCTATAATGCTGGCAACCTTGTCCGCCAGGGTCATTGGTTGCTAGAATGCTGGTGGCCTAGGCCACAGAGTGCCATTGGTTTCTAGGATGCTGGCGGCCCAGACTGCATAGCGTCCATGGTTGCATGGATTCTGGCAGTCTGGACTGCACAATGTTATTGGTTGCTAGTACACTTGTGGTCTGGACTGCACAGTGTCATTGGTACAGTAGCTAGGACACTGCCGACTCGGCCCACACAGTGTCATTGATTGCTAGGATGCCGATGGCCTGGGCCGCACAGCGTCATTGAAAGCTAGGATGTTGGTGCCTGGGCTGTACAGCATCATTGGTTGCTAGTGGACCTGATGGCTTGGGTTGCACACTGGTGGCCTGGGCTGGCCTGCACAATGTCATTAGAGGTTATGGAGCATGCGGCCCAGGGGCTGAACATACACAGGGCTAAGAATGCACTGAAGACAGAGTGTCTAATATTGACACTCTGGCCTCAGTGCGACCTTGCACTGTGCTGCCTGAGCAGCACAGCCATTCCCCAAACTGTGACTGAGCAGTGAAGAAGATAATGAGCTCATCTCTCTGCTCTCTGCTCCTGACATAATGTTCCTTGGTAGCACATGAGCACTGCAGCACAACTGATCAGCTCTTTGTGCTGCTTCCTTCTTTTCCTTGTCTGCGCTCTGCTTTGAGGCTGATACCAAGTTAAGTTCAGGTACTTACGCTGCTAGCATTAAAAAAAAAAAAATTATCGAGAGAGAGAGAGAGATCGAGAGAGAGAGAGAGAGATCGAGAGAGAGAGAGAGAGAGAGAGAGAGAGAAAGAGAGAGAGAGAGAGATTGAGAGAGAGAGAGAGAGAGAGAGAGAGAGAGAGAGACAGATAGATTTAATTATGTATTAATAAACAAAGGGATGCATTAATTTGTGTCTCTTATATATGTCAGGAGTTCAGCACTAATTTTGTCTTGCAACCTGGGTATCCACTGATAACCTCTATGGGGCTTGCTGCAATAGTTGCATCGCTGCAGCTGTAGAGAAATAATGATGTCACTTTGCTGTTTGTGGTTACATCAGGTCAGTCCACCATTGCTGAAGCTTCTGCACAATGTGAATCTACAGAATGAATGTGATAGCTTCCAAGTGTGTAAATCATCATTATGTAGTTAAATTGCATGACAACACCACCTTTCTACTAGAAAACCTAGAAATAATTGTAAAAATATCTTTTTTCTTTTTTTTTTTTTTAGGATGCATCAATAGCTCACAGATTTCACATGATGCGAGAAAAACATCCAGAAAAGTTCAACAGTAGGTAAGACTTGAAGATACTGGAGTGTCCTAAATGGTTCTTGTAATGGTTCTTTTTTATTATATTCACCTGGGGGTATCCAGTTCAGTGTTTATCAACCTTTTTTTCAGTCACGGCCCCCTTTTAAAGTGTGCAGAATGGTAAGGCACCCCAGTCTAAAATGTAAAAAAGGAAAATGGTACTTATCAATGGGAAACCTGAGCCTGGGATGATGCACACAACCACCTTGATGAGAATAACTTCACGTCAGAAACCTCCCTTCAGTGCCCCCCCTTCATATCAGAGGTCCCCCATCACATCAGAGTTCTCCCCAACTCATCAGAAGTCCCTCTTCACGTCAGAGGTCCCACCTTCACATCAGAGGTTTCTCTTTCACTTCAGAAGCTCCCCTTCACATCAGAGGTTCATTTTTTTTTTAACTTTAATACTGTTTTATTGAAAATTTTTAAAAGAACAAAGAACAAACAGTGAGACAAAATTGGTAGGCAGAGTATGCAACCTACTCCGAGGTACAATACACATATACAATACACACATAATAAGTGAGCGAGGCTCTGCCAGTTTTCACTACGTTTCACATTATCTAACTCTTGTACTCATAATATCGTGCAATACCCGTTTTCACTCTTTTCCAGACCCCAGCCCCACCCTCCCGTTCCCCCCCCCTCCTTCCCCCCCACTCCAAACGTTCCCCCCTCCCGCCCTCCCCCCCAGCGTTTAACCTTCGCTCACATGTTGTTGACTCTAAGGGTTACTCTGTTAAAGTTTATACTATACCATAGCCGATTTTATTTATTCTTTATCTGGTTGTCCGGGTCTGGGCGCTTTAAAGCCTCGTTCCCTGTAGGTTTACGGTAAGTACTAGAAGAGATGTTGGGTGCTCATCTCTTGTATCCAGGGTCTCCATATTTTAGTGAACTTATTGTAGCTACCCTTTCTAGTGTATATAGTCTTTTCTGTCCATACCAAAGAGTTCATGGATCTAAGCCAGTCCTCTGGGGTTGGGGGTGTTGCGGATAGCCAAGATTGCGCTATAAGCTTTCTTGCTTGATATAGGCACTTTACTATAGCGGAAATTGTATTGGGGTTCCCCGTTTCTCCCCCTACCAGCCCCAGAACACACGCCCTGGCTTCTAGTTCCACTTTAACTTTGAACCTAGAATTTATAGTTCTAACAATCTCGGGCCAGTATCTCACTAATTTTGGACATCTCATCAGACATCACATCAGTGCTCCACTTTACGTCAGTGGCCCCCTTTCACATCAGAGGTCCCCCCATCACATCAGAGTTCCCCACAACTCATCAGAAGCCCTTCTTCACATCAGAGGTCCCCCTTCACATCAGAGGTCTCCCCATCATATTAGATTTCCCCCCAACCCATCAGAAGCCCCTCTTTATAGCAGAGGTTCCCCTTTCAATGAAGAAGCTCCCTTTCACATCAGAAGTTATCCTCCATCACATCAGAGCCCCCTTATTTCACATCAGTGGCCCCAAATCATATCAGAAATTTCACCTATACATCAGAGCCCCCCCCCCAATACATTAGATTTCCTCCATCACAGAGTTTCTTCCATCACAAGGCCCCCATTACACAGTGTCCTCTTCACATCAGAACCCTACTTTTTGGCTCCAGCAGCAAGGCACAAGGTGGGAAGTAGAGCAGGTTAGGAGGAGCCCGACTTCCATCCTCTACTGAATGCGGTGGGTGACGGTGCAAGCTGCCTGCCCTGGATCAGCATCATCAGTTGCCATGGTGCAGACGAGCTGGTCACAAACATCATAGCAAAGAATGACGCCATATGTACTGCCCTACAGCGATATTGGCTGTTATGGTCCTGGCGGCTGGCCCATCCGCACCATGTGACTTATGACACTGATCCAGGGCAAACTGGGTCCCACACTCGCGGCACCCTGGGGGGAACCCAAACGGCACCCCAGTTGAGAAACATTGGTCTTGTTCCACTCATATATGTAACATCTTATGCTGCATACGACCGGCCGGACTTTCGAATCGTCTAAACTCCCTTGGCATTTCCGACGGAGAGATTTAGAACATGTTCTATATCTGAGTCAGTCAGAAATGCCGACAGAGAAAGTCCGATGGGACATACACACGGTCGGAGTGTCCGACCCAGAGCTCCCATCGGACTTTTTCTGTCGGGAAGTCTGGCTGTGAGTATGCGGCATAACAGTCATCCTATGTCTATGGGGCATTGGTGACACAGTTTAGATTGTGAGGACTTGTTGAGAACAATCAACTTATTACAGCATATGATGTTTTTTGGGGTAAAGTTACACACCTGTGACATGTAAATGACTTGATTTCCATTGAAACAGAAGACCAACATTTCAGAGTTTACATCTAGGTCTCTTGATTAGATTTTGCATAGGTGAAACTCATTTTTATTTGCTCTTGCAGACTTGTATCAATTCAATGCAAATGACCCGCAGTGATTTTCGCGGCAGCAATTTGATCACAAAACACTTAATAATAGTTTATAGTTTATTGTTTTGCATTTTGATGTAGGGCAGGCAAATGTCCTTCCTTTCTTACAGTGAAATCATTCTATTATTTGTGACTAATACTATAATGATTAGCCTGATGTGGCAGCATTAGCAAATAGAGAACATGGCAAGCGCTCAATCCACTTTCGCAACGGGAAAGTAGCTTTACCATGGGGGGGGGGGGGGTTGTTTGCAGGCGCTGAATATTTTTTTTTTCTTATAAATATTAACATTTTTGGGGGATTTTAAATATGACAATAGTATCTTAGGGCTGGCGCATGAGTTGTGGCTTATTTCATATGAATATTTCTGTGGTACTTAAATTGTGTGACCAAATACTAAGACTGTTATGTGCCAATCATTAATCTTAATTCTTTTTGTCTTTAATCATTTTATTTGGGGGGGGGGGTGTTGATTTACAGTCATTTTAGTGTTTTTCATATTTGCATATGTGTGTTTTTTATGTATTTGATCCTAAAGTTCACCTTTTGAAAAAAAAAAAGTGCACAATTTTTTGCAGGAAAAAAAAAAAATGCATTTATTGTCATAAAAATGACAGGGGTCATCCAAAATGTAAAAAAAAAAAAAGTTTTGCCTATAGTTCTATTTTCATTTATGTTGTCATTTGACATAAATTAAAAAGATTATTGGTTCCATGCTGCTGACTCTGCCAAGTGGTGTTGGCTCTGGAACTATGCAGGCACCATCAGATGGGAACCACAGCTAAAGGAACCCCTAGCAACCTCTGGAGGAACCCTGGGGTTCTATGGAACCTTGATTGTGTATGACTGCCCTAACTTAATAATATTTAGTGTGCTAAAGCACCGTGTATCATAAACATATAGTTTGTTTTCAATAAATTACCTTTTTCACATCTTTTCATGCTTTGTTGCACTTCAGTGTTGCTGATTCTGCAGCATATTTGCATCCACTCACTGTCTACATGTACGCCAACGATGCCAGCCTGGTATTTCTCAATGCAGGCTTCCTGATAGTGACAACAGTGAACCATACTTCCATATTGTGTGTTAAAATGGCCACTTGTTTACTGGACCTAGTTCCAAAATACGCCACTTCTCACGAGACATTCTTCCTCAGTTTCACGGCCGTTCACCCCATTCAAATCATTGTGCTCCTAAACATCACCCCAAAGGCATGTGATCTCCAACATACACAACATGCTCTTTGCATCCATACCTCTTAATTTAGGGAAAGCATGCCAGGCATGGGAAAAGGATTTACATTTGGAACTCTCCAACGATCACTGGGAACGTTCACTATCGATCTTCACTATCATACACAAAGGGTCAAAGAATGTTACAATACAAGAAAATAACTATAAGCTCTTGACTCATTGGTACTGAACGCCAGCTTTACTTAGCAAAATTAACCCTGAGACATCCGACAGATGCTGGAGATGCTCCCAAGAACCCAGAACACATCTTCATATCTGGTGGACATCTCCCTTATTACAAGAGTTCTGGGATCAAGTTCACAAAATAATGGCACAAGTCTCCACTTATTCTTTGGAGCATACACAAGCCCAACTCTTTTTTTCATCACTCAGCCATACCTGCACACTCATATTGTAAATCATTAGCTATTCACATGATCAATGCTGCTAAACTATGTATTCCAACACACTGGGGCTCGCCTCATACCCCGACCATCCCTGAATGGCTTAAACGTATAAGCAAAGTCGCAGATATGGAAGTACTGATTCATATAGCACTTGATACCCCTGCCTCATGCACATATGGGCATGCTAGACCCAATTCCAAACTACAGACAGATACAAAACTTTAATGGGTCTAGACCCCGCCAACTCCCCAAATTAAGCACAGACTTCGAGGCATTTAATCCCGAACAGACAGGACTTTCAACTATAGAAGTGGGGCCCCCCTCCCCTACCCAAGGTATGAGTCTGGGAGGACCCCAAGTCAAGGAGGAATACTACTAGTACTACTACTACTACTACTACTACTACTACTACTACTACTAATAATAATATTACTTAAGATTCAGTTCACGACCCTCTAACACACCCTCCTTATTACACAAGTATGTTGATTCCTAATAGACACAGCTTTGTTGACCCTGGAGACCAAGGAGGTGAATCCACTTTCTTCTCTTCCACCACCTCCAATTCCTTCTTTTCTCTTTCCCTCTCCTATACCTTCCCCTACTACCCTCATACCCTTCAGATAACCCCAAACCATCCCATTTATTTTCATATCAATATTTCGCAGCATCGGGTTGTACCAAATGGAACTCTTAAAAGATGATTTATGGACACGCTTAAGAACCAACCTTTTTCTAATCACTTAATTAGTTTGTCTCATTCATACTTCTCCCAAGCTTGTCATTTCACAGAAATGGGACTCCAGCTCTATATTTAGTTCCATTTTTACTGACTTCGGCTATGGATGAATCCTTCCTAAAAACTTTTCTTACATGTTTAATCTGGAAATTCAGACCGATGGCTGTTTAGGATTTTATTGTATGCTTACCATACCGTACACAACACACCTGAAATATGCTCTTCACTATAGACAGATGTACTTAGAGTATGCCACTACCGTGTACTGTGCTTTACTTACTTACAATAAAATATTGTTGGAGCAAAAAAAAAAAAAAAAAAAGGTCACTTGTAATATCCATTGTGTGACAGGGTGGTAACCATGAGCACAATTGAGCGGTGTCACCTTATAACAGGAAGTGCCTAAACAAGGACCCTCATCACTGGATCAAAACATATTATTTTTATGCAAGCTGGAGATATAAAAATATTGAAAATGACTTTTAAAATAGCAATTGTGATGGGAGTCACTTTGGGCGGGGGGGGGGGGTTTTGCGTGGAACACAGAATCCCTTGGAGTGGTTGGGAAACCCTTGTTTCAGCTCCCCGTGCACCTCCGATGTGTAAGTTACCCTGTGTCTATTAGGGGCACAGTGTGACCAAGAACCCCAGTCTGATCTGTACTAATCGGACTCGCTGTACAACCACATTGGAATGTAATAATATATTTTTATATATATATATATATATATATATATATATATATATATATATATATATATATATATATATATATATATATATATATATATATATATATAAATATATATATATATATACAGGGCTTTTTTTCAGGGAGAACTTGGTGGAACTCAGTTCCACCACCTCTGGCTCAGACCCTTTGGTGCCTGCTCACGCAATCACTTGTAAACACAGAAGTCTGGTTTCTGTGTTTACAAGTGACAGCTCTGCACTCTGTGTGTAACCCCCATGAACTCTTCACTCTGTATGTAATGCAATCCTGATATTTAATGCCCCTTTAAGACCCTTCTACTGTTTGTGAAATATGAGCACACCCACTATTTGATGTGATTTGGAGGGTGTGTGTGGGGGGAGGGGTTTAGGGGGGTTGTGGTTGAGTTCCAGCACCTATTGTTTGAGAAAAAAAGCCACATATATATATATATATATATATATATATATATATATATATATATATATATATATATATATATATATACGGTATATATATAAATAATATATAATATATATTGTATATTGTCTCATGCTGTGGTATGCTCTCTGCTGAGTTGTATGGGGTGTGTCTGTATTCCATTGTTCTATTGTGTCTGTCTGCCTTGGGAGAAAAGTATTATGGGATGTGTAGGTGTATTTGCTGTGAGGAGGTAGGTTGGAATTCCTCCAACAGCTTTCCCTGCTGATTGGACAGTCTACACCGCCCTGAATGCTAAGGTAGGGGGGATTGTCCTGAGTGTTACCTATGTGTACCTGTGTTTCAATAAACAGTTCATGTTCAGCAGCCAAAATGAGTACTGTCTAGTTCTTGGTTGTCAGCAGTTGGAATATCTGATATATATTATTATATTTGATATATAGTATATATTCAGACTGGAGGAAGCGGTATATTACGAAAACACTCAAGCAGAGTTTGGGACGTTTCGTTACAGCAATAATATCTTAAAGTGGTAGTAAACTCTGAATGTTTATTTTAACCTACAGGTAAGCTTATATTAAAACTTACCTGTAAGTTCAATGAATATCTCCTAAATGTGCACTGTTTAGGAGATATTTTGGGGAGCAGCAGTCGGTGACGTCACTGGCGATTGCGCTCTGAAGAAACAGCATACCCGTGGCTTCATTCAGAGCCCTGTGCCATAAATAGTGACTCCCGTGCGCATAATCGTTGTGGCTCAGCCATTCACGCAGCCACAGCCTGCAAACCAGGTTGGAAGACCACGTGAAGATGAAAGCCTCTGCAGCGGTGACCGTGCGCCGCTGGAGGGCTTCGTTTCAAGGTAAGTCTTTCATAAGAATAGCACATTATGCCTTTACCTTGCAGGGGTTTTTTTGACAAAATTTACTACTGCTTTAAGGCTTATATGAGATTTTAGTGACTGGGTTTGCATCTCCTTTAAACACCGTTTTCAAGAATTCTGAAAGATAATAAGAAAACTGTAATAATGTTTGCTGATGATGCTGCAAGTATGCACCAGAGAAAGCGACAAAGAAAATGAGGGGACATCTTTAAGTTGGAAAAATTACTTTTTATCTCCAAAGTTTAGCCACTTAGAACTCCATTAGTATATGCAAAATATGAAGCATACAAACGCACAATGAGATGATGAATGTACAGTATGTATGATAAACATGGAATAGAATGAATGCATAATAGACACCTAATTACGATCGCACGCTTCACAATCAAAATGTATTCATCCGAAATCATTGATGACCTTGCATACAAAGTGAGTCTGAAAGTGGTGATCATCATGTAATAAAAGAAGAACAAAAAACAATGTAGGGATTCCCAGTTCAGATGTTACCAGTTAAGAAAAATTGGGTCTGATTAGCATCTACAAAAAACGCTGAATAATGTCAAATGGGATTTTTTTTTTTTTTTTAAAGTTCAAATGACAACTTGGCAATAATCGAGGATCTGCAAGTTAATTTTGTTTGTAAAACTTGAGAAAAAAGGCTGTAGACCAAACGATGAACTTTGAACGTATCTTTCAGCAGGTTGCCAGGCATTAAGAGTCATCACCATTATTGTAATAATGAAAATATTTAAAACGTAATATATCCACTTCAGCTCCGGAAGATTTACCCCCCTTCATGACCAGGCTATTTTTTGCGTTAACGGCACTGCGCTACTTTAATTGACAATTGTGCGATCGTGCGATGATGTACCCAAATACAATTTTTGGTCTTTTTTTCCCCACAGCTTTCTTTTGGTGGTATTTGATCACCTCTGTGTTTTAAATTTTTTGCACTATAAACATAAAAAAAAACGACAATTTTGAAATAAAACACTATTTTTTACTTTCTGCTATAAAACATATCCTATATAAAAAATGTAAAACATCAAATTTCGTGATCATGTTAAGCCAATATGTTTTCTGCTACATATTTTTGGTACAAAAAATTCCCAATAAACTCATATTGATTGATTGGGTTTATGCAAATGTTATAGCGTCTACAAACTTATGGAATTTTTATTTATTTATTTTTTACTGTTAATGGCGGCAATCAGCAACTTATAGTGGGACTGCAATATTGCAGGGGGCAGTTGGGATACTAACTGACACTTTTGACAATTTTTTTTTGGAACCAGTGACACTAATAGAGTGATCAGTGCTAAAAATATGCAATGTCACTGTACTAATAACACAGGCTGGGAAGGGGTTAACATCAGGGGCGATCAAATGGTTAAATGTGTGCCTAGCCAGTGTTTTACTGTAGTGTGGGAGGTGCTTTTACTAAGGGAAGGCATAGATCCATGTCACTGCTTTGCAGGAACACAGGATCCATGTCTTCCTCACTGACAGAACGGCAATCTGCCTTGTTTACATAGACAGACTTCCGTTCTGCCTGTGTACCAAATGATTAGCAGGTGCCGGCGGACATCGAATCTGCGGAACCTGGCGATTGGCTCCTGCTGTGTAGAATCACAGCAGGAGCGAGCTGCCAGTGGCGCACACTCGCACCTGCTACCTGAAAGTGCAGGATCGCGTATATATCCGTGATCCTGCGCACTGCGGCCACCCTGTAGCAGTAAAACTAAAATAAAATAAGTATAAGTTTACTTTATTATATTTTCACATCTGCTATTATGAAAATGTAAGTTTACCCAAACTATAAAAAAAAAAAATACAAAATAAGCACGAGGAACATTACTTACCTTCAATGGGATGTGTCCCTTGTGCTTCTGTCTTCTAGTTCAGTAGTAATCTTCCTCCTCCAATGACCCACCTACAAAATTTTCCAGTGCAGTGGGAGTTAAGGCCCTGTTCACATCTGGCAATTTGGGAACAAGCGCTCCTGCTCGTGATTTCAGATGAGCAATTTGCACACCAATTTGCATGTCACACATAGGGCAGCCCATTAATTTCATGGGCCCACCATGCACATTTGTCCCCTGAAAAGAAGCTCGTGCCCATTTTTGGGTGACAAGTGTAGCGTGTTTTTAAAACTTGCATTTTGCCATGACTGCCACGCAATGATTACGGAATACGGCAGAATCGCATCATGTTCGGGGTGCCATTAAAAAAGACTTTCCAAAAAAAGTGTATACGCCCCTAGTCCCCTGCCAGATTTGCACTGGGAACTGAGCAATCAAGGATTGCTCAGTTCTCAGTATTCTCTGAGCAGAGAGCTGGGTACTGTCACTCTCCGACTCTCTGTCCCCCCCCCCCAATGCTCGCTGGAGCACATGCTGGGCTATGGAGGGGCTAGCTCAGGTTCTCAGCAGATCGCTCAGAGGCTGAGGCAGTTGTTGGTCCAGGCTTCTGGGTGGATCCCAAATAGGGATGGGCGAATGGTTTGGTACGAGCATAAGTTCGGGCCGAACTTTCGCTAATCAGACGTTCGGCGCGTAGCCGAACAAACAGGCCGTTCGACCGTTTGTTCGCCCCCCCGAATCGACCACAATACATTGCGGCACTGAATAGTGCATTGCAAGCCCTGATTGGCTGAAGCAGTAAAAGCTTCAGCCAATCAAGTCACAGAGCACTGTCAGAGTCATGATTGGACACTGTCCAATCATGGCTCATTCCTGCCCCACAGTATAAAAGTATTTTTTCAATGGCAGCCATTTTCAGTGTGATTTCGGCGTGGAGAGAGATAGAACAGGGCTCTGTTCAGTGCTATTAGTTAGTTAGTGTGCTATACTGTGCAATTTAGCTTAATTTGTCAGTGTAGAATATTAGTTTGTGTCAGTCTAGGGATAATGTGAGTGTAGTGAGGAGGACCATCGTTCAACTTTGCATAGCGTGCAGCTAGAGTAGGGACAGCTCAGATAGTTTCAGTGTACTGTAGTGAGAGCGTGTTATTCATACATACATTAGCGTATAGCCAGAGTAGGGACAGTTTATATAGCCTCAGTGTAGTGGCGGTTGAACACCGTCTATTTGATTGCGTTACTGTCAGTTTAACGCCATTTACTTCTGTGTGCGTTACTGCCAGTTTAACCCCATTTACTTCTGTATGCGTTACTGCCAGTTTAACGCCATATACTTTTGCGTGCGTTACTGCCAGTTTAACGCCATATAGTTTTGTGTGCGTTACTGCCAGTTTACCGCCATATAGTCTTGTGCGTTACTGCCAGTTTAATGCCATTTACTTCTGTGTGTGTTACTGCCAGTTTAACGCCATATAGTTCTGTGTGCGTTACTGCCAGTTTAGCGCCATATAGTTTTGTGTGCGTTACTGCCTGTTTAACGCCATATAGTCTTGCATGTAATACTGCCAGTTTAACGCCATATAGTTCTGTGTGCGTTACAGCCAGATAATGCCATATAGTTCTGTGTGCGTTACTGCCAGTTTAACGCCATATAGTTTTGCATGCGTTACTGCCAGTTTAACGCCATATAGTTCTGTGTGCATTACTGCCAGTTTAACGCCATCTCGTTTTGTGTGGGTTACTGCCAGTTTAACGACATATAGTTTTGTGCTTTACTGCCAGTTTAACGCCATTTACTTCTGTGTGCGTTAGTGCTAGTTTAACACCATATCGTTTTGTGTGCGTTACTGCCAGTTTAGCGCCATATCGTTTTATGTGCGTTACTGCCAGTTTAACGCCATATAGTTTTGGGTGCGTTACTGCCAGTTTAACGCCATATCCTTTTGTGTGCGTTACTGCCAGTTTAACGCCATATCATTTTGGGTGCGTTACTGCCAGTTTAAGGCCATATAGTTCTGTGCGTGTTACTGCCAATTTAACACCATATAGTTCTGTGTGCGTTACTGCCAGTTTAACGCCATATAGTTTTGTGTGCATTACTGCCAGTTTAATGCCATATAGTTCTGTGAGTCACTGTACATTATGTATGCATTATATTGCAGTTTAGTATAGTGTATCCATGGAGTGTGTCTGTGTAGTATGAGTACCCAAATTAAAGTGCACCAAACACCTCTTTATATTGATTAAAGTGCATCTACGTACAGATTTCAACTTCTTCTTTACATTCGCTTATAAGCACTGCCCCCTCCCTCCCAATAATGTCTGGGGGGACAACAAGGAGAGGCAGACGTTCCCTTGGCACTGTAAGGGGGTCAGCAACAAATGTGTCCACAGGCAAAGGTGGATGTGGTGGTCAGTCCTCAGGCAGGGCATTATTTCCTCTGTTTAGTTAGTTTGCCCGTGCTATTCAGTCACAGCATGCAGAGGAGGTGGTGGACTGGCTTACTAAACCTTCCTCATCCTCCTCATCCTCTGTCACGCAAACAGAGACAAGTGTGCAGTCCCCTGCAGTTGCCAGAGTGGATAAACCTGCCTCCTTGTCCACACCTATTCCTGCCATAGCCCCAACATCAGCCATTGAGGAGTCAGCTGAGTTATTTGAGCACAGCGTCAGGCACTTGCACCTTGATGATGCCCAACCATTACTGGATTCAGATGTTGGTTCTGAGGTTGAGGATGACAGGAACATGAGCCTAGAGAGAGGGAGGAACACCAATAGACAAATTGGCATTCATGTTCCCCAAGCCGCAGCGTATTGCCAAGTTGTATCCAATGGTAATGATGAAGATGGAGGAGATGGAGATGATGATGATGAGGTCACTGATGCGACTTGGGTGCCAGATAGAGCAGAGGAAGAAACTGAAGGTGAGGCAGCACAACCCCAAGGAGGCCAACATCAAGAAAGAGTAGAGAGCAGCCACCCTATTCCATCACATTCTGCAGCTGTTATCTCCCGGCCCACTCCCCAAAGCTCACCTGTCTGGGCGTTTTTCAGCACATCTGCAGCAGATCGCATAGTTGCTATCTGCAAACTGTTTCTTAGGCACATCAATTGTGGCAAAAACAACAACCATTTGGGTACCATATGCTTAAAAAGGCATTTAACGTTCAACCACTCAGCCTGTTGGCAAGAGCACCTAAAAGCCACACAAAAGGGGCACAAATCTGGCCCTCCTCCTTACCCACTTCAGTCTGCCCCTGTGATACCAAGTCATTATCTCTCAGCAGCCTCCACTGACAGGGATGGTGGCACAGGGTATCCCAGGTCCTAGCAGCACATCTGCCAGCAGCACACCAAATTTCTGGCAAATTTCTCTGCCCCATCTGCTGCAAGAAAAAATTGCGGAAAAAAAAATACAGTTCCTGCCACCCACATGCCCAGCGTCTGAATGCAAGCTTGTCAAAGCTGTTGGCTCTCCAACTTCTGCCTCTCAGCCTGGTGGATTCTGCCCCCTTCTGTGAATTCGCACAATGTGCTGTACCACAATGGCAGGTTCCCAGTCGCTACAACTTTTCACGTCAGGCCGTTCCATCTCTCTACCATCACGTGGGAGGGAATGTTCTGGCATCGTTGGGAACGGCAGTCAGACGTAAAATCCACCTTACTACTGACACGTGGTCCAGCAAGCATGGCCAGGGACGATATATTTTGTTTACAGCACACTGGGTAACGCTGCTTGCAACTAGAAAGGATGCAGGACAGGGCACGGTGCTGCAGCTTGTTGTGCCCCCAAGTCTCCATACAGCTGGTGGTGATGATGCCAGACCTGTGAGCTCTACCTCCTCCTCCACCACCTCCATGCCCTCCTCTGCATAATTTTCCTATGAACATCAGGTACCCCCTAAGCATTCAAAGGGCTATTTCCAGAGTCAGGCTAAAAGGTGCCATGCAATGCTTCAGCTGGTGTATTTAGGGCACAGGAGCCACACTGGAGCAGAGATTCTTGCAGCTTTGCAGGGACAGGCCCATAGGTGGTTCACACCACGCCAGCTGGAGCCAGGAATGGTGGTGTCCGATAATGGCTCAAACCTCCTGTCCGTCCTTAGACAGGGAAAGTTGACACATGTGCCATTCCTGGCACATGTCCTCAATTTGGTGGTGCAGCGTTTCCTAAGTACGTATCCATGGTTGCAAGATGTACTAAAGCAGGCCAGAAGAGTCTGTAGCCATTTCAGGCGGTCATACACAGCCAGTGCTTGGTTGGCTGAAATTCAGCAGGAATTTCACCTGCCCGTAAACCGCCTGATTTGTGACATGCCCACCAGGTGGAACTCAACTTTGGGAATGCTGCAGCGGCTATACATGCAGCAGAGGGCCATCAACGAGTACCTGTGCCAGTACGGCACGACGACAGGCTCAGGCCGCCTTGGCTTTTTTCCCCAACCCAATGGCTGATCATAAGGGTGCCTGCAATGTATTGTCACCATTTGATGAGGCCACAAGGATGGTGAGCAGTGACAGTGTATGCATCAGTGACACAATCCCTGTTGTGTTCCTGCTGTAGCAGACTCTGCGTGGCATTATGGACAGGGCACTGGAGGCAGAGCAGCAGGAGGAAGAGGAGGACTTCCTTTCCTCTCAAGACCCACTTTATCCAGACACCATCATTCCTATGTCACAGAACACACAGGAGGAGAGAAGGATGAGGAGGAGGATTCTGGCACTTTCATAGGCTTCGAAGAAGAGGAAGACATGCGTCAATCTGTAAGCGATGGCTTTTCAACCTCAGGACTCTTGGGAGTAATACGTGGCTGGGAGGAGGAAGTTCCAGATGCTGTCATTCTGAGTGACCCCGAGGAGTCTGCTTCTCAAACTTGAGGCACATGGGCAACCTCATGCTTCAAAGCCTGCATAATAGAGAAGGATGATTACTGGTTGGCAACCCTCCTTGACCACCGTTAAAAGGGGAAGGTCTGAAAACTCATTCCATCCCCACAGAGAGTGCAAAAGATAAAATCTCTTGAGGACACGTTAAAGAGGATTTTATTGAACGTTTTTCCTGACTCTGGTAGGTTACAGTGTCGTGGAAAATTTCATTTTGAATCTTCTTTTGGTCAAGAGAGGAGCGTTGGAGAAGGCATCCGCCTAAGTGAGGCATTTTCGGAATTTTTTTAGTCCTCGCCGCCCAGGGCTGTCAGCTTCCACATCCCATCGGCAGCGTCTGCATCACATGGTGGACGATTACCTTGGGGCCAAAACAGAGATGGAGAGCTTTCCAGCTGATGATCCACTAACTTACTGGGTCATGAGAAAAGACCACTGGTCAGAACTTGCCCAGTATGCTATTGAGTTGTTGGGCTGTCCTGCATCCAGTGTGCTTTCAGAATGGGCATTCAATGCTGCAGGAGGTTTTGTTACTGATCATAGAACGCGTCTGTCCACAGACTCCGTGGACCGTTTGACTTTTATAAAAATGAATCAGTCCTGCATTACCAGCTATGAAGCCCCTGATGCCGATGTCACTGATTAAGTCTTTTTGGGATGTGGAATCTCTGCAGGACATCGAGGCTGCCTAGCTTTGAGGGTGTTCAATCATTTAATCTGGAAGAATGTTTTTGGTATAGGTTTCATGGGCACAATTAACACCCAAAGACCAATTTTTCAGCCTCTGTTTGAAAGGTGCATATCATTGCAATTTTTTACTGCAAGGCCAATTCTTGCTTTCACTAAGAGTACCTCTATAGAGTTATGGTGGGAAGGCGCCACCGACACCCAAAGACCAATTTTTACGCATCCGTTACTTCTATCCAAAGTCAAAGTGACACCAGAATGTATCCAAAAAATCTCTAATCTTGTTCCCACTACACTACATTGTGGCCTCATCATACACACTGGCTCCCCAGCTGTTGCTGAGCAAAATAAAGGCAGCTTGAAGGGAAAATGTAATTTTTTTTGGCTTTATAAATGCAATTATTGCTGCAGAAGATTCTAGACATGGTACAGATCTGCCACTTTACAGGTAGACTAAGGGGACCCCCCTGGCACTATATTGGAAGGAATTTTTCATTTTTATGCTTTCACTTTAAAAATCAAAAAATCACTTCTCATTTAAAAATGACGTTTTTCACAAACTTTTTTTTATTGATACATGTCCCACAGGGCAGGACCCGGACCTCTATAACCATTGTATGCCCAATCACTTGCATATAAGCCTTCAAAATGGGCACTTTTGATGTTTGAAGTTCGAGTCCCATTGACTTTAATGAGGTTCGTTATTCGGGTCCGAACTTTCACGGTGTTTGAAAGTTCTGGTGTGAACTGAACAGGGGTCTGTGCGGCCCATCCCTAATCCCAAAGACATGGGATCTTTTCAGAGCCTGGACCGGCTCTGTGACGTCAGCCAGCAGCGGGCTTCAGCCCGCTGTCCGCTAAAAACAGGTCACAGGATTGCAGAACAAGCTCCACTCCTCTGATCTGTAGGAGAAGTATGGCCAAAATAGCTTTAGCCATACTTCTCCCTAAAAGAATAATGATACCCAAAAGCACGTTGCGTGTTCTGCTGCGATTTGGAATTCCCAAACCCCAAATATGATGCGATTCTGCCACGATCGCAGCAAAACCCCAGTTTTAAAAAATGCGGTACACTTGTCACCTTAAAAGGAGCATGAGCTTCTTTTCAGATGACAAACGCTCAAAGGGGTAGCCCGAAGTGACTGGGGTGCCCTATGTGAGACACGTAAAATCGCCTGCAAATCGCTCAACCAAAATCAGCGGGATATACGAAAGTGTGAATGCAGCCTAATGCAACTGAGGAGCTGCCACGGATTCCCATACAGAATGCCCGATTATGCCCGCCTTTTCCACTCAGCTAATCCATTCATAGAAGCCGTACTACAGCTTCTATGAATGAAACACAATCTATGAATGGAGGACAGGCAGATGATTGATAGGTCCACCTCCTCCATTCATAGTGGAATATTACTACTAAACTAGGAGACAGAAGCACAAGAGACACATCAAACTGAAGGTACTTATTTTGTATTTTTTTATTTTCAGGTACAAACAGGCTTTACATCTTCTTAGGCTTAAAGCCCAATTCCATTATTGAAAAATAAACCTTTGCTTTGGGCCTCCCTGCAAGGGTTAAATATTTATTAAATCTAGGAGGTAGAGGAAGAAGCTTGGTGTACCCCTTACTTACTTACACTTACTTAAGTGCCAGAGCGAGGATTAAGGTAGGTATTAAGGATTATTCTTCTACCCAGGCAAAACAATCATTTAACCCTTGCGGTGTGTTGGGGGGCACTGTAAGGGTATTTACTTTTCCTGTGCACAGAGTTGGGCTTTAATTTGGGACTCTTTTTGGTAGAACTTTTATTGGCTTGAATATTTAAAGCCAAAACAAAATATGGGCAAAACAAATATTGTATAAATATAAGAGCCCCCGAGGAAGTCAGAGAAACCCTGAGGAAGTCAGAGAAAATGTATTCTGGAGCCCCAGAGGGAGTCAGAGAAATCCTGAGGAAGTCAGCAAAACCCTGAGGAAGTCAGCGAAACCCTGAGGAAATCAGAGAAAATGTATTCTGGAGCCCCAGAGGAAGTCAGAGGAACCTTGAGAAAGTCAGATAAACCCTGAGGGAGTTAGAGAAAATGTATTCTGGAGCCCCAAAGGAAGTCCGAAAAACCTTGAGAAAGGCAGAGAAAATGTATTCTGGAGCCCCAGAGGAAGTCAGAGAAACCATAAGGAAGTCAGAGAAACCCTGAGGAAGTCAGAGAAAATGTATTCTGGAGCCCCAAAGGAAGTCAGAGAAGCCTTGAGAAAGTCAGAGAAACCCTGAGGAAGTCAATAAAATGTATTCTGGAGCCCCAAAGGAAGTCAGAGAAAATGTATTCTGGAGCCCCAGAGGAAGTCAGAGAAACCCTGAGGAAGTCAGAGAAAATGTATTCTGGAGCCCCAGACGAAGTCAGAGAAACCTCAAGGAAGTCAGAGAAACCCTGAGAAAGTCAGAGAAAATGCATTCTGGAGCCTCAAAGGAAGTCAGAGAAACCTTGAGGAAGCCAGAGAAACCCTAAGGAAGTTAAGGAAAATGTATTCTGGAGCCCCAGAAGAAGTCAGAGAAACCTTGAGGAAGTCAGAGAAAATGTAATCTGGAGCCCAGAGGAAGTTGAGTGACAAAACATGTACATATTGGGGGGTTTTCAGTGACGCTACCTTGTTCACGGACATTGAAGGACCCATTTTGTCTTTATGCCTGTTGGTGCATCTACTGTATATAAGTGCTGATATGCACTAGGAACATATGAGTGTATATGGTTTTTATCTTTAAGAAAAAAAAATTAAGTGGTACTTTCACTATTGTGAGACTGTCTAATTCCCCTGGGTTTACTTTCTGTGGGATCACTATCCAAGGGACTTGATGATCCAGGGAGGTTTCATTTGAGACAGGAGCAGGGCTTTTTGAGTGCATTATCCCAAAGCCCTCTTTGGACTTTCCTGACGTATGGAGTCAAATAAAAGGGTGATCTACTTTCCTATAGGCGGTGGCATGTTTGGCAGTGTTGTTTCATTTAACACACGTGGATGGTGGATAAAGACTTTGTTGGAGTATTTGTACACCTATTTATTGATAGTGGCACATCAATTTGATCTTCATGGTGGATTAATGAATGAATTTTACAATGTATAGTAGTAGATATATGAACTTATATATAGTATGAATTTCATTTATGTATGAATTGTTTTTTTAATCATGCAATACGAATCACTTCATTCATTTTTGATTTTATATTGGTGGTTTGGGATGGAAGGCAGCCTTCTAATGTTTTTTTTTATTTCTCCATATGTATTCGTACTTAACCCTTTAGCTGCCAAAGCCATTTTTGTATTGTTGGCACACATGCTTAAAAAAAATAATTTTAGCCCTGAAGATTACATAAAACCGCCTAAACATTATAGATTTTCTGAAAGCAGACACCTTAGAGAATAACATAGTGGTGGTTTCAATTTTTTATGTCATTCAATACTACCACAAAGGTCTAGGAAAGGCAACATTTCTGTAAAAAATACACTAAAGTAAATCTTATGCCCCGTACACACGGTCGGACTTTGTTCGGACATTCCGACAACAAAATCCTAGGATTTTTTCCGACGGATGTTGGCTCAAACTTGTCTTGCATACACACGGTCACACAAAGTTGTCGGAAAATCCGATCGTTCTAAACGCGGTGACGTAAAACACGTACGTCGGGACTATAAACGGGGCAGTGGCCAATAGCTTTCATCTCTTTATTTATTCTGAGCATGTGTGGCACTTTGTCCGTCGGATTTGTGTACACACGATCGGAATTTCCGACAACGGATTTTGTTGTCGGAAAATTTTATAGCCTGCTTTCAAACTTTGTGTGTCGGAAAATCCAATGGAAAATGTGTGATGGAGCCCACACACGGTCGGAATTTCCGACAACAAGGTTCTATCACACATTTTCCGTCGGAAAATCCGACCGTGTGTACGGGGCAATAGGGCGCACAAACGCAAACATGTTTTGGGTAAAATAGAAAAGATGTGGTTGCACCGAGTTAATAGATACATAACATGTCAAACCTTAGATTTGCATGCACCAGTGAAAAGGGTACTTTGGTGATCAAATACCACCCAAAGAAAGCTGTATTTGTGTGAAAAAAATGATATAAATTTCATTTATGTACAGCGTTACATGACCGCGCACTTAAAGTAGCACAGTGCTAGATTGCAAAAAATGACCTGGTCATGAAGGGGGTAAAACCTTCTGGAGCTCAAATGGTTAAACAGAAAAAGTGTTGGTGTCCATTTGTTCATATCTGTTTTTTGGGTACAAAACTTGAACTTTAGGTGTGGTAAGTTGGCATCTACAACCCTTTGATGAAATAGGCAAATCATATTTCACAAATGTCTTCTATGAAGTTTGCATACTGACTTCATGATATACTCTACATTGTGTTATTAAGCAAACTCAGTGATCCAGTCTACAGAAGAATATTTGATTGCATTTACATAGCATTAAAAAGGGACAGTCTTCTGCTTATTTTTTTAATTTTTTTATTTTTTTTATTGAATGTCTCCAAAAATGTATTTTTGTCTATCAAAATAGTGATTTAATCACTTTATATATTTCTATCATGTAGGCGTACTTAAAGCTAAATTCCATGCAGATATAAAAGACACAAATTAATGCAGCTCTTTATTATTAACACATCATTAAAGTGTATTTCCACCTTCGCAGTCATATTTGAGACACCCCCCTCCATGTGTTGTTTGTTTCCATTCACGCGGCATAACTCATTTTTTTTTTTTTTTTTAGTTTAAAGATAAATTGCAGGTATGGATATATTTACATAGTTACATTGGACCAGCTCAGACCTTTCCAAGGACAGGCTGATTTTTGTACCTGTAGCACACCCCCGTAGGGACTGCTGATGAGTTGGATCCCCCACTTCTGCACAGCCAGACACTCCGGATTTTCACGGGCACTCCAGAGTCAGAGAACAGTCCGTGACTTTGTTTTTTTTTTTTTATTTATTGAGGGTTAATATCTTGGATAGGGATGGGAGGTTAAGGGATGCCCACTTGACTTCAGCAAAACGTTGGCAACGACTTTAGGGACATCTTCCTATATATAGTCTATGTACAGTCTACTTTACATTCCTCCCGCACATACTTGCTTGCTGGCTTCAGCTGGGTTAGTTGATCTGACAGGCTCTCATTCAGATTTAGCAATAGCCCTTTACGGGCAGAAACTCCTAGCCCCTTGTTGTGTAGCAGAATTTCAGTGAACAGCTTGTACTCCCGCTCTGTGGCTACTGATCCCAGCACCACCTCTTCAAGCACTGCCAACCCACCTGGCTGCAGCTGCCTCTTTCACCAGCCCTCCCTGGCTGCCTCTCTACACCAGTCCTCCAGACTCACTCTTCACCAGTCCACCCAGCTGACTATCACTAGCCCACCCGGCTGACTCTCAGATCTCCTAGGGAAGGATGAAGACTTAGGCACACCGCTGTCCTCAGGGAGACTGGTTACATGTGGCAGTCTCCCCCCTTGTTAGTCCCCAGCAGTGCTGATCTACACACGTTGTCCTCTCTTGCTCCCGTGTCTCCAGCAAGGGCTTCCTTCTGTGTGTTACGGCAGGATCCTTCCAGCAACTGAGCCCCAGCCCAAGGCAGGACACCCCCATCCCAGACTAGGGGGCACCCATAAGGGTCACCAACAGCCTCCCCAGCACTGTATCTCCATCTTCCACCCGACTCCCTGCTGGCATGTCTATTTATGAGGTAAGCTCTGCCCCCTGCCAGCCCACTACTGTGGATTGGCCGAGGCCTCATAAATATTCAAGGCAGCGCCTCCTAACCTTCACCCACTAGCTCTAGAACATTCTCCAATGTCCCAGAAACAGGGGAGGCACCAGGGGAGCTGTCAGGATGAGTCATCCAGCCCTGAACTTCTCTGAACCCTGACCCAGATTCCGTAGCTCAGGCTTAGCCCTGAGCTAAACTAAAGGTACCTACTCTAACATATCCTACACTACTTCTAGCACACACTATAGGGTGCTACATATCAATAACATGCAGTGAAGAACCCCAGCTTCTTAAAGTGGTTGCAAAGGCTGTGTGCTGCTCCCCCCACTGCCCACTACTCACTCGAGCCCCCTCTTGATCCAGCGATGTGAACGAGAGCCTCAACTATCCCAGGACTCCCTCTCCTCATTGGCTTAGACAGCAGCGGGAGCCTAAATTTATGAAGAAATTGAAATTTGTTTGTTTGTTTTTTTTTATTTTTTTTATTCTATAGCAGAAAGTAAAAAAAAATGGTCAGCCTTTTTTTGTTTATAGCGCAAAAAATACAAATATAGAGGCAGGGCCGTCTTGCTGTCTTTAATATTGATTGGACTCCAGGCAAAAATTTCTTGCCCCCCCCCCCCCATGCAATTTTGCTCTCCACCTGCTCTGAGACATACAATAAATAACAGCTAGACTCAAAATCAGTTTACTGAGTCAGATCAGGCAGCGATTGCAATTGGTTGCCAGAGGTTACAGTGTATCATTACCACTCACTGACTGGCTGCTAGAGGTTACAGCACACATTATGGCTCACTGATTATTTGCTAGAGGTTACAGCACATGACTTCTTCTTGTTGATTGGTTACTAGAGTTTATTGTATATCAATACTGCTCGCTGATTGGTTGCTAGAGGTTACTGGACATCCTTACCACTCACTAATTGGATGCTGGAGGTTATTGCACATTGTTACTGCTTATTGATTGGTTGCTAGAGGTTACTGCATATACTTACCGCTCAATGATTGGTTGCAAGAGGTTAGTGCACAGCATTACAGCTTACTGATTGGTTGCTAGAGGTTACAGCACATTATCTCCTCACTGCCTGCACATCATGGTCTGGGGAGGTGAGGGGACCCATCAATAGGCAGAAAACTCCTATTGATCCTAGAACTCCTGGAATCAGTGGCAATGCTGGGGGAGGGGGGGTGATCAGTGGCAATGTTGGGGGTGTTGATGGGATCAGTGGCAGTGGTGGGGGGGTGTAGGATTAACTAACCAATATAAAGAGGAGTTTCTACACTGGCCACCAATGTAATGGGGATTTACACTGGCCACCAATGTAATGGGGATTTACACTGGCCACCAATGTAATGGGGATTTACACTAAACAGAAATTTAATAGGAGCATCCACATTAACCACTGGGATTTACACTGACCACCGATGTAAGGGGGACCTTACTAGTGTGAAAGAAAGGATTGTACACCAAGCCCCAATGTAATGAGAAGATTCACACTGACCACCAATATAATTAAGACATTTAGCCTGCGTTCACATTTGTGTGTGTCGGGAACGCATGCAAATCGCTTCCGTTCATGAAACGTGCTGCCCAACTAAAAAGCTCTATTTGTGAAAAAAATGACATCAATTTTATTTGGGCGCAGTGTCGCCCGGCCGCGCAATTGTTAGTTAAAGTAACGCAGTGCCATATCGCAAAAAATGGTCTGGTCATGAATGGGGGTAAATCTTGGTGGTTAAAACAGGAAGGTTTTGTTAGTCCTGTCCTTGGGGTTCTCTATAATTACAGTATTGTGAGTGAATATTGTCACTCTAGGACAGGAAGTGTGTCACCGGTAGAAATACCAGGTAAAAAAGAGCAAATGAAAGCATGAAAAAAAGAAAACTAATAAAGCCACCAAATTTAAGTACTGTTAAGCTGCGATAAAATTTTGTCCTCTGGCTTAGATATACAGTGCCTTGAAAAACTATCCATAACCCTTGAAATTTTCCAGATTTTTATGTTACAACCAGAAACATAAATGTATTTTATTGGGATTTTATGTGATAGACCAACACAAAGTGGCTCATAATTGTGAAGTGGAAGGAAAATGATAAATGGTTTTCAATTTTTTTTAACAAATAAATCTGTAAAAAGTGTGGTGTGCATTTGTATGGCGCCCCCCGGAGTCAATACTTTGTAGAACCTCCTTTCACTGCAATTACAGCTGCAAGTCTTTTTGGGGATGTCTCTACCAGCTTTGCACATCTAGAGAGGGACATTTTTGCCCATTCTTTTTTGCAAAATAGCTCAAGTTCTGTCAGATTGGATGGAGAGCGTCTGTGAACAGAAATTTTCAAGTCTTGCCACAGATTCTCAATTGGATTTAGGTCTGGACTTTGTCTGGGCCATTCTAACACATGAATATGCTTTGATCTAAACCATTCCATTGTAGCTCTGGCTGTATGTTTAGGGTCGTTGTCCTGCTGGAAGGTGAACCTCCGCCCCAGTCTCAAGTCTTTTGCAGACTCTAACAGGTTTTCTTCTAAGATTGCCCTGTATTTGGCACCATCCATCTTCCCATCAACTCTGACCAGCTTCCCTGTCCCTGCTGAAGAAAAGCATCCCCACAACATGATGCTGCCACCACCATGTTTCACAGTGGGGATGGTGTGTTCAGGGTGATGTGCAGTGTTAGTTTTCCACCACACATAGAGTTTTGCTTTTTGGCCAAAAAGTTGAATTTTGGTCTCATCTGACCAGAGCACCTTCTTCCACATGTTTGCTGCGTCCCCCACATGACTTTTCTTAAACTGCAAACAGGACCTCTTGTGGCTTTCTTTCACCAATGTCTTTCTTCTTGTCACTCTTCCATAAAGGGCAGATTTGTGGAGAGCAAGACTAATAGTTGTCCTGTGGACAGATTCTCCCACCTGAGCTGTGGATCTCTGCAGCTCCTCCAGAGTTACCATGGATCTCTTAGCTGCTTCTCTGATTAATGATCTCCTTGCCCGGCCGGTCAGTTTAGGTGGACGGCCATGTCTTGGTAGGTTCGCAGTTGTGCCATACTCTTTCCATTTTCGAATGATGGATTGAACAGAGCTCCGTGAGATGTTCAAAGCTTGGGATATTTTTTTATAACCTAACCCTGCTTTAAACTTCTCCACAATTTTATCGCTGACCTGTCTGGTGTGTTCCTTGGCCTTCATGATGCTGTTTGTTCACTAAGGTTCTCTAACAAACCTCTGCGGGCTTCACTGAACAGCTGTATTTATACTGAGATTAAATTACACACAGGTGGACTCTATTTACTAATTAGGTGACTTCTGAAGGCAATTGGTTCCACTAGATTTTAGTTAGGGGTATCAGAGTAAAGGGGGCTGAATACAAATGTACCCCCCACACTTTTCACATATTTATTTGTAAAAAATGTTGAAAAAGATTTATCATTTTCCTTCCACTTCACAATTATGTGCCACTTTTGTGTTGGTCTCTCACATAAAATCCCAATAAAATACATTTACGTTTTTGGTTGTAACATAAATGTGGAAAATTTCAAGGGGTATGAATACTTTTTCAAGGCACTGTAAATACCTGCCAGCAGAACAGATGTAAATACCCCTTTCTAATGCTTTTCCTGCAAAGGCTTCTCTAATTGGTAGCTGTGCACAGGGTCAGCATGCACAGTCTATTGTATTCCCTGACACAGACACCCAGAAATATTCATGAATCATGACAGAGGACAATTACTATTAATGCGGTCCTGTTGTCTGGGGACGGGTGTGTTCTGCTCTTCACTTCCTGCTGTGTTTTGGAAAATACAATAAATGCCTCTTTATAATTAAAGACTTCGAGGGATCTGTCGTCCAAAGGCCACTTTCAGCAGAAAAAATGGCATCTTTCCTCTAAAGACCAAAATTACATTTTTATTTTTTTGTTGTTGTTGTTGTTGTTGTTGTTGTTGTTTATGATTACATATTAAAGGGGCTGTCAACTTACCTGTACTTGTTTCCAGCATCCGACTCCTAAATCACTTCCTAATTAATATATAAAAGTCCCAACATTGTCATGTGACTCCCTCCCAGTGTTTTACCCGATTGTGGTTGCTCTGCAGGGCAAATCCTCTTAGTGCGGAGTTCAGCAGAGCGGGAGAAATAAAGAATCCACATTTAAAGCGGGAGTAAACCCAGAACCCAACATGTAATATATTGCAGCTTACCAATCATTAAATGTGATGGCTGCATTCGTTTTCTTTTTTTAAGGCTTTCTTTCTTCTATTTTCATCATGGTGATCCAGTCAGCAAGTCTGTTGTTTTTGTTTGTTTGTTATTTGCCCCTCTGTTTTTACCTGGTGATCCAGCCAGTTACACACCTCCTGTATTAGAGTGCCCCCCCCCCCCCACTCTGGATGAAGGAGCACAGGGGGCACCTTAGGACAGCAGCATTGATCTAAGTGTTAGATGTACTAGCACATTTAAATGCACTTACAAACTGAAGCCAAACTCCAGCTCATCCCTTTATAATGAGTTACAGCAAGCTGATTTTTTTTTTTACTTTTGGGATAAAGGCTTTGCATAATAATACCCTGTACACACGGTCGGATTTTCCGACGGAGAAAGTGCGATCGAATTGTGTTGTCGGACCGTGTGTGGTCTCCATCGGACTTTTTCCGTCGGAATTTCCGACACACAGAGTTTGAGAGCAGGATATAAAATTTTCCGACAGCAAAATCCGATCCTTTAAATTCCGATCGTGTGTAGACAAATCTGACGCACAAAGTGCCACGCATGCTCAGAATAAATGAAGAGAGGAAAGCTATTGGCTACTGCCCCGTTTATAGTCTTGACATACGTGTTTTACGTCACCGCGTTCAGAACGATTGGATTTTCCGACAACATTTGTGTGACCGTGTGTATGCAAGACAAGTTTGAGCCAACATCCGTCGGAAAAAAATTTGATGGATTTTGTTGTCGGAATGTCTGATCAATGTCCGATCGTGTGTACGGGGCATTAGTGTTCTGTAGTCTTCTAGGCTCCTCCTAGGCCATGATGTGTATGATAACAGCCCAACACAGGCAAAGAGCAATGGAATTCTGTGCACAAGATTTCTGGCAGGATCCACAGGCATTTTTTTTTCATTTAGACATGTAGACATGTGCAGAAAAAAAAAATTTGCTTCGATTCGTTATTTACATAAATTAGTTTCGTTCAATTTGTTAAATTTGTCTTTTGAATTTGTTTATTCAAATTCTAATCAATTAAAATTTTCAGAATTCCATTCAAATTCGAATTGAATTTCATTTGAATTGCATTCGAATGGCATTCCCATTCAAAATCAAATTTATTCTATTTGAAATTCGAATTTTGGAAAATGGTAATATTGTTATATTCTTCCTATTCTATTCTAGTCTATTTCATTCTATTTTTTCTAATTGGTTATTCTATTCTATTCTATTATTTTCTATTCTATTCCATTAGAATTTAAACCTATCCTATTCAAAATTCAAATTTCAGAAGATGGTAATATTCTATTTTATTCCAGTCTATTCTATTTTATATTCTATTCCTTTTTTTTCTATTCTATTTTTTTTAATTCTGTTCTTTTATTTTCTATTCTATTTTGTTCTGTTTTACTCTATTCTTTTATTTTCTATTCTATCTATTTTTTTCTATTCTTTTATCTTGTAGTCTGTTCTGTTTTACTCTATAATAATCTTACTCTAATCTTTTATTTTCTATTCTATTCTTTTCTATTCTATTCCTTTATTTTCTATTCTATGTTATTCTCTTCAAAAATTCAAATGAGAAAACTATTCAAATTCAATTAGAATACGATTCAAATTAGAATTTCCGAGTAACAGAAAATTTGTCAGAAATTTCAATTCGGAACGGACTGGACATGTCTATTTGTGTGTATAAAAACAGACTAAGATTACATAGCACAAGCACTGTGCTGTTTAATCTGCTTTAAGGTACCAGAAAATCTATATATTATTTTGGGGGGGTTAACAAACGCTTTAAGGTGTCCGTTTATGAAGCAGTGATCAGCGGTGATCCCGAGGATCACCGCTGATCACAGTCCATAAACAGTTTATGAAACAGTGATAATCGGGGGAGAACATGTTTGAACTTGTTCTCCCGCCGATTATCTCTACACACGGAGAATCCTCATGAATGACACAGAAACGGCCAGTTTATGAAGCAGTGATCTCACCACTTCACTGGTGATCTGTGTCAGAATTCACACTCCCAGGTTCACCAGCTCAGAGGTGGTGAATCGGGGAGTGAAGAGGAAATCTGGGGGGATCTGAGGGGGAAGGAGGAAGTTTTTTAACTTCCTTATGCCTCGTTCAGACCCCCCAACACTGTAAGCATGTCCCCCTGTCATATTTATGTGTATACATATTTATACATATATACATATAATGTGTATATGTATATATATATCATGTGTGTGTATATACATGTATATATAGTGTGTGTGTGTGTATACATATGTGTATAATGTAGGGGGACACATTATTTTATTAACATTAATCCACGCGCCGTTGAGCGGTGATAATTTATCACTGCTTGATAAACTGACATCTGGTACTGTAATCTCGTAAAGTCTCACGAGATTCCAGTATCAGGGGCCGTTCTCCACTGTTTGAAGCATTTGTAGATCTCTTCACTCCTCCAAAGGTGAAGTGATCTACACCGCTTCATAAACTGCACACAGAGGAGAAAAATCTTCACTGTGAATGCCGGAGAAGGAAGCAGTGAATAGATTTCACTGCTTCATAAACGGACACCTAAGTGTATTTGTTGCTGAAAATATGGATCTCAAAAACAGTTGCACTAATAACATGTGACATAAAAAATTGCCACCATTTTTTCCAGGGTCTCTTCTTTCAGAAAATGTATAATATTTGGGGGTTTACCTAATCTTCAGGCACAAAATATGCATGTATGCAAAAACAAAAGAGTGAAACACATCCAGTGATAAGAGAAGTATCTAGACTCGTATTGGTGACAGCTTTCTACTAAAATGCTAATTGCCTGATTATCATGGTTATCGTTTGGTATCAGTGACCTACAGCACTATTCTATTCTTTCTTTCCTTTTCTTTTCCTTATTCTTTACATTTCCTCTTTCCATTTTCCTTTTCTTTTCCTTATTCTTTACATTTCCTCTTTCCATTTTCCTTTTCTTTTCCTTATTCTTTACATTTCCTCTTTCCATTTTCCTTTTCTTTTCCTTATTCTTTACATTTCCTCTTTCCATTTTCCTTTTCTTTTCCTTATTCTTTACATTTCCTCTTTCCATTTTCCTTTTCTTTTCCTTATTCTTTACATTTCCTCTTTCCATTTTCCTTTTCTTTTCCTTATTCTTTACATTTCCTCTTTCCATTTTCCTTTTCTTTTCCTTATTCTTTACATTTCCTCTTTCCATTTTCCTTTTCTTTTCCTTATTCTTTACATTTCCTCTTTCCATTTTCCTTTTCTTTTCCTATTACTTTCCCTTTTCCTTTTTTCTTTTGCTCTTTCCTATTCCTTTCCTTTCCATGCCTTGCCTTTCCATTTTCCTTTCATTTTATTTCCTTTTTCTTTAATTTTCCTCTCCTTTTCCTTTTCCTTTTCCTTTTCCTTTTCCTTTTCCTTTTCCTTTTCCTTTTCCTTTTCCTTTTCCTTTTCCTTTTCCTTTTCCTTTTCCTTTTCCTTTCCTTTCCTTTCCTTTCCTTTTTCCTTTAATTTTCTTTCCTTTTTTCTTTCATTTTCCTTTCCTTTTCTTTTTCTTTCCTTTTCTTTTCCTTTCCTTTTTCTTTTCTTTCCTTTTTCCTTTCCTTTCCTTTCAATTTCCTACTATTTCCCATTCCTTTCCCTTTTACATTTTTCATTTTTATTTTTCCTATTCCTTTATTTTCCTTCCAATTTTATTTTCCCTTTCCTTTCCTTTCCTCAGCCAGTCAGTTAGCATTTTCAGAAGTAACACAGTGTAGTACAAGTACAGTAGTGTTGTCTATTTCCCTGCACACATTCCCTTTTAAGTTTCACACTCCCTGTTTATGTCTCACTTTATCGCAGTCTGCTTTGTTATTCTTAAAAAAAAATAAAAAATAAATATAACAAAACAATTGTTAAAATACCACAGATAGCAGATTGTTTAAAATACAAAAGGTTGAAACTGAACATTTTCCGTCCTGTAATTAAGGCTTATACCAATTCTTTTTGAAGTGAAGATCATTTATGAAAGTAGCAAACTGCCCCACTGATCGGAGACGTTAATTTGCTTCTAAAGCTTTTCCTTCTACTTTATAAGAAGGTGATAATTAGGTTTGCAGATTAGAATATAATCAGAAAGCTTGTGTGTGTCTGCTTGTTAAAATGTATTTTTTTCTTCTTTTGGGAGGTTTAGAAATAATTAACCTGTGTTAAAAAAAAAATTATATATATATATACAGAGGGAAGAAAAGCATTTTGATGGTTAAATAAAATAAAAATGTTAAATCAAACATGGTATAAACAGATGCATTTACGTAATAACAGCAGGTTTTTTGAGAACACCTACAACCAGTTCTCATTCATATCCTGATGTAATTTAGTTCTCTGTCATTACCAGTTCTGCATTTAATCTCCTATAAATCACACATAAACATCCCATGCGTGTTATTTAACACCCAGGATTTGCAAAGTTTCTGACGAGCGGCTAAAAAAAAAAAAAAAAAAAAAAAAAGGTCTACTTTAACGAAAAGTGCAAACAAACTAGTACTTCTCTGCAAAGTAACAATTCAGCTGTTTGCCCCAGCTTGGCAGATGGGTCCCAATCAGAGTTTTTTTTTCAGCGGGAACGCAGAGGAACGCAGTTCCGGCACCTCCAGCTTTGAATATATTTTCATGTAATGGCAAGGGGTTCTGGGGTGTGCTGCATGGTCTATTGATACTGGCTGCTTGGGGATCTATTGTTGCTGGAGGGGATCTATTGTTGCTGGTGGGTCTATTGTTGCTGGGGTGGGTCTTATGTTGCTGGGGGGGGGTCCGTGGTTGCTAGGAGGGATCTACTGTTGAGGGAGGGGGTTTATTGTTGCTGGCTGCTGGAGGGTCTAGTGACGCCGGCCTGCGAGGAGATTTGTTGTTGCTGCCGGGGGGCCTATTGTTGCTAGGGGGTTATATTGTTGGAAGTAGACATGTGCACACTGAAATATTGTGTTTCGAAATTTATTTAGTTACCCCCGAAATTAGTTTTTATTTATATCGTTTCGTTAAAAAATGCATTCGTCCGAAAATCTGAAATAATTAAGGTCGAATCTGTCATTGAAGGCTTATGGTGTCTGTGGAATGTTCTAAGAAGATTCGACGGAGCAGCTAAACTGTACGACGCCGCAATCGTACATTTCCGGTCGAATGTTCCGCCTACAAGCTATAGTAGAGTTCTAATGTTGTATGACACTAGTAATAATTAGATTTATTAATTATTATTACTAGTCAACCAACATTAGAATTCTTCTATAGCCTATGGGCGGAGTATTTGACCATAAATGTCCGCTCGCGGCGACTGCTTCGTCGAATCTTCATGTCGAATCTTTTCTCTCTATGTCGAATAATCTTGGACTAATAGAGGTAGGTTAGGCACATTCGACCTTTTTTGCTATTGTCTCTCTATGTCGAATCTTTTCTCTCTATGTAGAATAATCTTGAACTAATAGAGCTAAGGTTAGGCACATTCGACCACAGGTTCGATAGACACAGATCGCTATTGTCAGCATCATGTCGAATCTCTTATCCATATTGAACTGTTGTAACGAAAACAAAAATAAAGCATTTGTTTATGTCGGATCTTTCGGTTTTCGGATTCTGCACGTTCGAAAATACCCGAAATTCAGACGAAAATGCATTCGGACGAAAACTAATGCACATGTCTAGTTGGAAGTGGTCGATTGTTGCTGGGGGGGGGGGGGGATCTGTTAATGATGGGGGGGCTATTGTTGCTGGCTGCAAGGGATCTGTTTTACTGCTTTTTTTGTTATCATTGACAAGTTCCATACAAATTACCACAAATTTTACTTGGTTCCAGTGACGGCTGCTCTTTTAGAAGCACCGCCCCCCTAATTCATGCGCCTGGCCCCTAAACTACATGGAGGGCGCGGACGCATGGATTTCAAAGTTTTTTTTTTTTTTGCAGCACGGCTCTAATTGGCTTAAAAAAAGGGTGGTCTCGGGGTGCAGAGCACTGTTCCCTGAGCCCACCCAGTTGTGTGACAATAGCAAATTAATATTTGCTAATGTCTTCCTTCTCCTCTGCTGCTCCTCCCGGCCAATCAGGAAGCGGGACCTGAGTCTTGGGACTCACGGCCAATCAGGTGTCAGGACCCACTTCCTGTTTGGCCGGGAGGAGAAGCAATGCCTGTAACGACAGCTGCCAGGAGGGAAGAGACATGGCAGACGGATGCAGAGATTGCCCTGACTTCAGACGGAGGGGATGAGCGGGAGCCAGTGCGGAGAGCAGGGAGAAGTGTGAGAACTGAGGTCGGCCTATACACCAGGACGGGGGGTGGCGGTATGTGCGAGTGAGGGGGGCAGGTCTGTTTGCCGCCCCCCCCCAAATATTGAGCACCAGCCGCCACTGTTTGGTTCTGTATTCTCTAAAAGGAGCGGTACTTGGAGGTGGGTATGGGTTGGAACCGAGTACTGCAGAGCGGGATGATGTCTAGACAGAGGGAGGTCTAATGCTAAAGGACTTGGAGTGTGCTGCTATATACGGATAAGAAGCCTTATTTAAGGCTTCAGGATAGCATTATCACTCAAAAACTCACAAACCTTGTTGGCAATTCGCCACGTATGACTCCTTGTGATCACCAGGCAAATTAAATAGGCAAGTCCCTTCTTCTTATATTATCGTATATTATTGGTGCCCTTGGTGGGCATCTACTGACACCCCCGCTGGCAGTGCTTCATTCATTTTTCCAAGCTGTATGGTGGAACGTTTTGCATGTAATGCCCCCGTACACAGGATCGGACTTTCCGCCAACAAAACCGTGAATTTTTGTTTGAAGGTTGTTGGCTCAAACTTGTCTTGCATACACACGGTCACACAAATGTTGGCCAACAATTACGTGAGAACGCGGTGACGTACAAGACGTACGACCAGCCGAGAAAAAGGAAGTTCAATAGCCAGTGCGGCTCCTTCCGCTTGATTCCCAGCATGCGTGAACTTTTGTGCGACGGACTTGTGTACACACGATCGGACTTTCCGACAACAACGTTTTGTTGGCAAAAAATTTGAGAACCTGCTATCAAACATTGGTTGGCGGAAAGTCCGACAGAAAATGTTCGATGGAGCGTACACACGGTCGGACTTTCCGACAACAAGCTCACATCCAACATTTCCCGTTGGAAAGTCCGACCGTGTGTACGCAAAATTATACTGCATATACTCCTGACGAAGGTGCTTGAACCAGAAACGCGTTGGGTACCGGAGACTACTTTATACCGGAGAGTAAAAACAATCTTTTTGTCATGTAAACCATGTAACCTGTCGTGTTTTTTGTCTTTTCTTTGTTTTTCTTTTTTGTACATTTGTGTATAATGTCCTTTAAAAAAAAATGCTCATCTTATGATCGAACGATTTTATGTATACCTAATAAATTATATTTTCTAATTCACACATGTGTGATTGTTGCCTGCAAAGTCCCAATGAAGAAGGATTCTCTTTTCTTGGGTTGGAACCAAGGGACGCCAATTGGAGGCGTGTAGGGGGTAAAGACAAGGGGTGACTTTGAAAGGGGGAGTTCCTGCACCTATTCTCTGAGAAAAAAAGCCCTGGTCCTAATAATAGGAGACATTAAATCTGCTTATATTTTGCCTTCTCTGATCCCCCCACCCCCCCGATCACCCAAACCCCCAACCCATTAACTTTCTAAATATATATTTTTTTAAAAGAAGCCGTTTTCATTACACGTATTGTTATGGGCACAGTGATGTCTTTACTGGGTTTCTTTCTGTACATCTCCATACAATGCAGGTAGATCATGGCTGGTAGGCGGGGCTGTCATGGTGTGCAGAATACATGTATCATTAAGTAAGAAGCACAGTACATAAAGGATCTCGACAACTCACAATCGTTTATAAATCACGTTTTAATAAAAAAGGTGTATACGATAAGAGCACAGTGAGCCCAACTCTGACCAAGGCAACCCACCGTGGCTTCACAAACCTGCAGGACGACAGTTCTAAGCTTTTAGCATCCTGAAAAACCTTGAAACATGTTGGATACGTTTTGGATATGAGTGATAGTTGTCAAGATCTTTTTTTTTTTACAGTGCTCCTCAACTATGACTACAGGGGACCAGCAGATCCACAATCCTTCTAGGGGTAGAGCAGAGAACCTCAAGGCCCAGTGCTCCTGTTTTCTTTCAAATGCTGATATACATCATCATTGACATGCCTCCTTAGACCCAGTCTGTACAGGATGGCCATTTGCTGATTTGGCAGAGATCAAAGACAACTTAACTCTTCGATTAAAGTGTTCCTAGACCCACAGCAGTAAAAATCAGTCTGTATATGCAGTAAAGCATACTTTAGATTTCACTGTGGAACCTAAGGGGTTAGTCCTCCACATTGTGTAAAAAAAGCTGTTTGATCCTGTCTTCTCTGATCCTCCCAGCCGTCCTCTGTCCCCTGATAACACGGAGTCTATGGGGTCAGGCTGCACATGCTCAGTTTGGTGTGTATTGCTAGAGGAGTTTTTTTTTTTGGGAGGGTGTATGTGATTAGCAATCAGCACTGTCCAGACAGAGGGACAGGGGTCCTGCAGTCTCATAGGACAGTCAGAGGCAGTGGCGTATCATTCATGGGTGCAGGGTGTTAACTGCACACAAGCCCTCGAGAGGGGGGGGGGCATCATAGGATAGTAAGAAAACTCCCCCTACAAGCTTTAACCAGTGCTCAGCTGGGCACTGAATGAAATCAAAAGACTGCTATATACTGCTGACGAGAAAAGGTATTTAGCAGTTTATATTTACTAAAATAATTGCATTTCCATGTTCTGTAGTAAAACTTTAAGATGAGGTGTGCCAGGAACAATTCAAGTGCCCAATAATGATGTCTTTGTTCAGTAAATGACCACAGAAGTGACAACAAACGTTCTCTATGTTTTGGGAGACCATCGATTTTCCCTCTTCCCTAGGACTTAAGTACAATAAAATGGTTTAGGGACTCAAAGTGGTTTTAAAGGCAGAAGGTATTTTATCTTCATGCATTCTCTGCATTAAAGTGTTACTAAACCCACAACAGTAAAATCGATCTGTATGTGCAGTAAAGCATGCTTGTTATACCCCCTGTGGAACCTAAGGGGTTAGTCCTCTGCATTGTGTAAAAAGGCTGTTTGATCCCGTCTTCTCTGACCCTCCCCTTCTTTTACAATCCCCAATCCATCTCCTGATAGTACAGAGTCCTTGGAGGCACTAAGCACATGCTCAGTTTGGTGTGTATTGCTAAAGTTTTTTTTCTTTTTTTGAGAGGGTGCATGTGATCAGCACAGGGCCAATTAGCACTGTCCAGACAGAGGGTCAGGGGACCTGCAGCCTTATAGGAAAGTCAGAGGCAGTGGCGTATCATTCAGGGGTGCAGGGTGTTAACTGCACACAAGCCCTCGAGGGGGGGTACTGTGACCCACCCTGCACACATGAATGGTCCCCTGGTTCACAGGGATAATCGGTGCGGCAGGAGGGACAGCTGTGAGCACCGATCTCCCTGCATGGCTTTTCAGCCGACAGCCACTTCTCCTTCTCTCCCTCCCGTGGCTGTCGGCTGAAAAGCTATACAGGGAAATTGATGCTCACAGCTGTCCCTCCCGCCACACCGATCATCCTTGGCTGCTCCCTGTGTCCTCCTCCTCCGGCCCCCCTCCATGTCCTCCTCCTCTGCCCCCTGTCCTCCTCCTCCTCCAGCCCTCCTCCATGTCCCCCTCCTCTGCCCCCTGTGTGCTCCTTGGCAGCTCCTATGGTCCCCTGTCCTCCTCCTCCAGCCCACCTCCGTGTCCTTCTCCTCTGCCCCCTGCATGCTCTATTGGCTGTTCCTCCAACTCCTGTCCTCCTCCTTTGGCCCCCCTCCAAGTCCTCCTCCTCTGCCCCTGTTTTCTCCTTCGGCCACTCCTCTGGTCCCCTATCCTCCTCCTCCGGCCCACCACTGTGTCCGCCAACTCTGCCTCCTACGTGCTCCTCTGGCTGTACTCCAGCCCCCTGTCCTCCTCTGGCCCCCCTCTGTGTCCTCCTCCTCTGGCCTCCTTCCATGTTCTCCCCTTGTGTGCTACTCCGGCCGCTCCTCTGGTCCCCTGTCCTCCTCCTCCATGTCCTTCTCCTCTGCCCCTGTGTGCTCCTCTGGCCGTTCCTCCAGCTCCTGTCCTCCTCCTCTGGCCCCCCATCTGTTTCCTCCTCCTCTGCCCCTGTGTGCTCCTCTGGCCGTTCCTCCAGCCCCCTGTCCTCCTCTTCTGGCCCCCCTCTGTGGCCACTGTGCCCTCCTCCTCTGCCCCCTGTGTGCTCCTCTGGCTGTTCCTCTGGCCCCCTGTCCTCCTTCTCCGACCCCCTGAATGTCCTTCTCCTCCACCCCCGTGTGCTCCTCCAGCTCCGTGTCCTCCTCCTCTGGGTCCCTGTCCTCCTCCTCCACCCCCCCTCATCTCCTGCAGCAGGATTCCCTCCTCTCCTCTCCTACCGGATGCTGGGGGATGTGTCAGGATGGAGAGTGGAGGAAGGGATCAGTAAATATGTCATTTACCGGCCCCTTCCTTTTCTGAATTGGACACAGTGAGAGATCACTACCGCTCGCTCATGTGTCCTCTGATAGCTGAGCAGAGTAATCTGTGTTTACCATGCTTCCATTTATGAATGAACAGGAGCCTCTGTCTCCTGTTTATTCATTTTCGATGCTGAGGCTGCTGAAAAAGGGACTGGGGAATCTCTATCCTCAGTCCCTTTCTGTCACAAAGAGGAGATATCAGAGGTCTGTTTAGGAAAAAAAATGCAATAAATATAAAAAAATTTAATTGTAAAAAAAATTATAAAAAATAAGATTGTAAAAAAAAATATAAAATAAAAAACTACTGACACCACTCCCTCTGCCCTACCAACATTGTCCACTGCCCTCAACCCCCTCCCCCCAAAAAGCATAGTGAAAAAAAAATTAAAAACAAATTAAATTGTAAAAAAATCAATATGTAAAAATAAAAAAACTACCGACACTATCCACTGCCCTGCTGGCACTGTCAAGAAAAAACAGGAAATAGGCGCCTCTAAGTAAGACTGTTATGTTTAATAGACAAAGCGTATTAAAATACTCACATTACAGTATCTCTAAGGGAGTGTGATAAGATGGGTCACTGTGACAAGAAGGGGCAGTATGATGGGGGGAAGTGTGACAGGAGGGGGGCAATGTCACAGGAAAAGGATACCTGGGAAGTATGACAGGAGGGGGGCAGTGTAATGAGGGAGCACTGTGAAAGAAAGGGGGCTGTGTAACAAGAGGGGAGCAGTATGACGGGGTAGTGTGACAGGAGGGGGGTAAATATGACAGAAGGAGGCAGTGTGACCAGGGGGCAGAATGATGGAGGGACAGTGTTACAGGAGGGGGGAAGTATGACATGAGGGTATTGTGCCAAGGGGGCATTGTGACAGGGGACAGAGTGACAGGTGGGGGCAGTGTGATGGGGAAATAGTATGACATGGGCAGTGTGATAAAAGAGGGGCTATGTGGCAGGTGGGGGGGCAGTGTCACAGGTGGGGGGCCAGTGTCACAGGTGACAGGTGGGCAGGCAGTGTGACAGGTGTGGGGCCAGTGTCACAGGTGGGGAGGCAGAGTGACAGGTGACAGGTGGGGGGCCAGTGTCAAAGGTGGGGGCCCAGTGTCACAGGTGACAGGTGGGGGGCCAGTGTCACAGGTGACAGATGGGGGGCCAGTGTTGGGCTTACCATACATGAGAAGTCTAAATGCAAGAAGCAGCAACCCTTGTACATGCTTCCTTATGATATACGCAGGATGTCCCTCCAGCGAGCACAGTTCACTTCCTGAGTGTCAGTGTATACAATGGAGAGGGGAGGGGCCTCTGACCCGAGCAGGCATCAGATTCAGTGCACAAGTTTGTCGCTCTGCTTGTACACTCTTGCCTGATACATGCTTGGGTAAGAGGCCCCTCCCCTCTCCATTGTATACACTGACATTCGCGTAGTGAACTGTGCTCGCTGAAGGGACATCCCGCGGGCATTACATAGCTGCCGATTGCCCCCTCCCACCCCCCTCCCCTGTATATTTAGATGCCAGCCAGATGTACAGGGGGAGGTGTGGGGTCTTGGGGCCCCCAACACTGGTGGAATGCCAGGGCCCAGTCCCAAGTACGACTGTTGTGACCCTGGTAATTCCGCCACTGTCCTGCACATACCACCCACCTTCATACACTCCGCACTGTACATTCCCTATTTAACATTGCTGCATTCTGCACTATGTAAGTCATCTCAGACTCTATTAAACCACACCCCTTTAAGCCACACCCAATATGTAGCTCAATTTAAGTCACACCCATATTTCACAGTGGCACATTTGTATTATTTTTTGCAATGCGTAGGGCCCACTTTTTTTATCTTGCACATGGACCCACTCTTTTCATGATACGCCCCTGGTCAGAGGAGAATGAAAACTCCACCTACAAGCTTTAACAAGACACAAGACAAGATAGAAGCCACATAACTGCTATATACGGCTGATAAGAAAAGCTATTTAGCAGTTTATATTTGATAAAATAATTGCATTTCCATGCTCTGTGAACTGTGGGAGACCAGATATAGTGAATGCAGGCTCCTGGGTTTAGTAACACTGTATGGTTAAAAACCTTCTGCATGCAGCTCCTTCCCCCCCAGCCCCCACATATATTTACCTGAGCCTGATCTCGATCCAGCAATGTGCCTCAGAGCAGCGTGTCTCTGGGATCTTTACCTCCTCATTGGCTTAGCCACAGCAGCGGGAACCCTCTCCCCCCCACCGCTGTCAATCACAGCCAGTGAGGAAGGAGCTAGGGGCGGGGCCAAGCCACGCTCTGTGTGCCCAGGGCTCAGAAGCGAGCACCCACAAAAGCTTGCACTGAGGGGCACTCGCTGAAGAGGTGGAGCAGAGGACCCCAGGAAAAGGAGGATCAGGGCTGCTCTGTGTAAAACCAATGCACAGAGCAGGTAAGTATGATAAGTTTGTTAGTTTAATGTAAAAAATCAAGCACTTACAATCATTTCAAAGGTAGAACAATCACCAGGGTTTGATTGCTTACCGCATGAAAAGCTGGATATGACCAGGATCAGTGAATTGATGAACCCTACAATCATAGGCGGCACTAAGCTTTGTGAGGCCTCTTAGATCCATTCACGCCCAAAATGGGAAAAATAGTTCAAGCCGACATTCCCTCCAACTCCCTTACATGTCAGGCAAACTAGGCGGCTGCGAGGCCCCTGGGGGTGCGAGGCCTAAGGCGACCACCTAATATGCCTAATTAGAGAGCCGCCTCTGCCTATAATAAGACATAGAAGTTCAACCCAATGCAATTTTACTTCTCAAATTAATGCAATGCAGTGAAATTTGTATTTTTACCACTTCTGTTTTTTTTTATTAAACTTCTGTCCTTACGCTGTATTTTTTTAAATAGGTCATGTATTATAAGCCTAGTAGTGGGCAAAGTTAGTTTAGCTAGTAGGTGCATTAACCACTTCCGGACCGCCTGCCGTCGTTATACGTCGTTATTTCGACATTAAATACCGGGGTTATGGCAGCAGATGTCTGCCATAACCCCAGTATTTTTTAAACAGCGGGCGGTACGCTTTAAGATAAAAGTGGTCTCCGCAGCGGATTCGCTGCAAGATCACTTTTATCGGAAGCAGGAGAAGTCATGCTTTTTTTCTATTACAAGGGATTTTTACATTCCTTGTAAAAGGTATAAAAGAGATCCAATTTTTTTTTAAAGGGACAGTGTAAAAATAAGAAGTAAAATAAAAAGAAGAAAATAAAAAAGGAAAGCGCCCCGTCCCGCCGAGCTCGCGCACAGAAGCGAACGCATACGTAAGTCGTGCCCGCATATGTAAACAGTGTTCACATCACACATGTGAGGTATCGCTGTGATCGTTAGAGCGAGAGAAATAATTCCAGCCCTAGACCTCTTCTGTAACTCAAAACATGCAACCTGTAGAATTTTGTAAACGTCGCCTATGTAGATTTTTAAGGGTAAAAGTTTGTCGCCATTCCACGAGCGGGCGCAATTTTGAAGCGTGACATTTTGGGTATCAATTTACTCGGCGTAACATTATCTTGCACAATATAAAAAAAAATTGGGCTAACTTTACTGTTGTCTTATTTTTTTATTCAAAAAAGTGTATGTTTTCCAAAAAAAGTGTGCTTGTAAGACCGCTGCGCAAATGCGGTGTGACAGAAAGTATTGCAACGACCGCCATTTTATTCTTTAGGGTGTTAGAAAAAAAATGTATAATGTTTGGGGGTTCTAAGTAATTTTCTAGCAAAAACAACAAATCACAAAAAGAGGCTCAGTCCTTAAGTGGTTAAATAAAAAAATAAATAAAAATCATCTATGCACAAATGTATTTAACAGTATTACAAAATGTTGCCTTTGTTACAATATTTGAATAAGTAATACTTTTCCAATGCTTTTGAAATGTATTTGCTTTCTGTTCTAAACATACGGTATCACTACAGATTGCTAGGAATAAAAAGGAAAAAAAAAAAAAGAAGAAAAACAAAAATACACATCTGAGCACTACAAACAAAGCACAATTCAAGGTATTGCTTTGCAGATGTAAAATTAATCTCAATCACAGCAGTGCACTGACAAGTATAATCAGGAGGCAAATCAAGCCCACATTAAATTTTACTTGTTTTGCATTTGTTCTCAAATGAAAGACTTGACAAGCAACCTCTGCTCTGAATATACACACAGTAGATTAAATCAATAAATAAACTCAAAAACATGCCTTTTAGTTTGAAAAGTAAAAAAAAAAAAAGGCACATTTTCAGCTGCTTACAAAAGTAATGAGACCCGGGCTGTTCAATTTGTTTACTTATTTGCCGGGTATGTGAAAAATGGTGCAGTTTGATCCAGCTAAAATTTGTTATTATAGGGATTTACAGTGTTTTTAGGCTCAATTATATTTGATATTTTTTTTGCAGATTTTTTTTCTAATACCCTGAATGAAAGGAACAAAATAAAAAAGAATAAAGTAAATAAACACTTGCAGGTGATAATTATAATTTTTTTTTAAACGCTGATTAATGTACATAGGTAAGGAAAAGTTGATTTGGGGTTTTGTTCTGAATTTAAAGTGACATTAAGGATTCATTAAAAAATAAATGAAAATTATACTTACCTGCTCTGTATAGTGGTTTTTGCACCGATGCTCCTCTTTCCGGGTCCCCCACTGGCGCTCCTGGATCCTCTTCTTCAGCCAGTGCCCCCATGATTAACCACCTAAGGACCGGAAAGGATTACCCTAATAACCAGATAATTTTTTGGCGATACGGCACTGCGTCGCTTTAACTGACAATTGCGCGGCCGTGCGACGTTGTACCCAAAGAAAATTGAGGTCCTTTTTTTCCCACAAATAGAGCTTTCTTTTGGTGGTATTTGCTCATCTCTGCTGTATTTATTTTTTGCGCTATAAACAAAAAAAGAGCATCAATTTTGAAAAAAAACAAAACGATATATTTTACTTTTTTCTATAATAAATATCCCCCCCAAAAATTAAAAAAAAATGAATTCCTTCATCAGTTTAGGCCGATATGTATTCTTCTACATATTTTGGTAAAAAAAATTGCAATAAGCGTATATTGATTGGTTTTGGTAAAAGTTATAGCGTCTACAAAATAGGGGTTAGATTTATGGGTTTTTTATTATTTTTTGGTTTTTTTTTACTAGAAATGGCGGTGATCAGCGATTTTTAGACATTGTGGCGGACAGATTGGACACTTTTGATTCTTTTTTGGAACCACTGACATTTATACAGCGATCAGAGCTAAAAACTGATTACTGCATAAATGTCACTGGCAGGGAAGGGGTTAACACTAGGGCGTGATCAAAGGGTTAAATGTGTTCCCTGGGAGGTGTTTCTAACTTTGGGGGGGATGGGACTGACTGGGAGTACAGAGAAAGATCGCTGTTCCTGATCACTAGGAACAGCAAATCTCTCTCTCCTCCCCTGTCAGAACGGGGACTAGTCTGTTTACATTGACAGATCCCCGTTCTGGCTCTCTGAGGAGCGATCGTTGGTGGCTGGTGGACATCACGGCCTGGTCACCTGCTAATCACCTGGTAATCTGGCCAGTAACACGCCTCCTGTATTAGAGCGCCCCCACTCTGGGTGAAGGAGAACGGTGTTATTTGGATGGTGAGCTGTATTGGATTTCCGCCAGACGTATCGTTTGGTGTTGAGGCCAAATCATTCAATTTTAGTCTCATCTGACCAGAACACCTTTTTCCATGTGGCCTCAGAATCTTCAAGGTGCATTTAAGGTAATCAGATGAGACCAAAATCTGAATGACTTGGCCTCAACACCAAACTATACCATTCCTACAGTAAAGCATGAAGGTGGTAATATCCTGTTATGGGGGGTGATAATATCCTGTTATGGGGGTGGTAATATCCTGTTATTGGGGGTGGTAATATCCTGTTATGGGAGGTGGTAATATCCTGTTATGGGGGGTGGTAATATCCTGTTATGGGGACTGGTAATATCCTGTTATGGGGGTGGTAATATCTTGTTATGGGGGGTGGTAATATCCTGTTATGGGGGGGGGGTAATATCCTGTTATGGGGGGGGGGTAATATCCTGTTATGGGGGTGGTAATATCCTGTTATGGGAGGCGGTAATATCCTGTTATGGTGGTGGTAATATCCTGTTATGGGGGTGGTAATATCCTGTTATGGTGGTGGTAATATCCTGTTATGGTGGTGGTAATATCCTGTTATGGGGGTGGTAAATTCCTGTAATGGGGGGTGGTAATATCCTGTTATGGGGGTGGTAAATTCCTGTAATGGGGGGTGGTAATATCCTGTTATGGGGTGGTAATATCCTTTAATGGAGGTGGTAATATCCTGTTATGGGGGGGTGGTAATATCCTGATATGGGGTGTGGTAATATCCTGTTATGGGGGTGGTAATATCCTGTTATGGGGGTGGTAATATCCTGTTATGGGGGGGGGGGGGGTTGGTAATATCCTGGTATGGGGGGGGTGGTAATATCCTGGTATGGGTGTGGTTCTCTGCAGCAGGAACTGGAGCACTTGTCAGGATAGAAGGAAAAATGGATGGGGCAAAATAACGTCAAATTCTTGAGGAAAATCTGCTGCCCTCTGCCAAAAAGTTGTCAATGGGAAGAAGATTTACCTTCCAACATGACAATGACACAAAGCACACAGCAACAATGAGATCACAGAGATTGGAGGAGAAAAAGGTGAATGTCCTTGCATGGCCTAGTCAGAGCCCAGACTTAAACCCCATTGAAAATCTGTGGAATGACCTGAAGACTGCAGTCCACAAACGGTCACTATCAAATGTAACTGAACTTGAACAATTCTGCAAAGAAGAGCAGGCAAATATTTCAAAGTCTAGATCTGCAAAGTTAGTAGAGACAATTCCCAACAGACTAAAGGCTGGAATTAAAGCAAACAGCAGTGCAACAAAATACTGACATAAGGGGGGCGATCCTTTTTCCAACTCAATTGAATTATTGAATTTGGTGTTATAATCTTGCACTTGGATGTTATAAGTTGTACTGAGTAAATACAGCTGGATAAAACAAAAACTGTGTCTGTCTTCATTTCAGGCTGCAAATCAACAAAATTTGATTATTTTAAGGGGGGGGGGGGTAGTGATTGTTTTCTATACCCACTGTATATATTCAGTTTAACGTGATATTCTGAGAATATAAACAATATCGTGTAATTTCAGGTCACCATTAAGAATCTTTATTGTATTCATTGCATGAAATTCCTGTTACGTCGCTTCATGCAGCAGATCATTAGTAAAACCCTAAGAAGCTTCATGTTATCGACAATCTATCAGAATGATAATGAAATGAGATCACATCCAGATAATGTAAAACAAAGGACAGAGACTAATAAGAAACAATGTGTTATTGAACAGATATTCACCAATCCTTCTAAAAATTAATCATAGGATAATAATGGTATGGATTTAAATCCTCCTGAAATTAAAAGCCTGTTAACATTTTTTTTTCCTAATGTGGAATAAATCTTCGTCTTGCTGAATAGGTTTTATATGTTTATTTGTATAATTTTTATTTTCATCATTGTTATTGGCACAAGCTGTGAAAACAGAGTGATGCTGCAGGTTCATGGGCAGTGATGTCATCAGGGCATGAGTGATGACATCACAATGTGTTGGAAATGGTGGAAAGATAGTAAGAAATAGCACTAGATAGATATATTAAATATGGAGAAATATAGAGATAAGTAACTTGATATGAGATAGATAGATAGATAGATAGATAGATAGATAGATAGATAGATAGATAGATAGATAGATAGATAGATAGATACAGGCCCGGACTGGCCATAGGGCAGACCGGGCATTTGCCCGGTGGGCCGGGTCCACCCGCTCCATGGCCTGTTGATGATCAGGCCGCACAGCGGGAGGTAAGCGGCGACCGCGGCCTGAACATGGGTAACACAGGCCGCGGCCGCCGCTCGCCTACCGCCATGCAGCCGTACCTGTGTCATCTCTGGCGGCTGCATGGGCTGAGCTGTGTGTCTCTCTCACACACAGCTCAGCCTCAGAGCCGCGCTGACAGTTCCGCAGCCGCTCTTCTTCTCCAGGCATAAGTGTCCGCACGGTTGGGAGAGCTGCAGGCTGCTGTGATGATATTCCCCCCTCGCCCCCCTCCCCTTCTCATGTCGGCAGCAGGGGAAGAGAAGGCTTTCCTGTCTGTTCGTTTTCCCTCCCCATTGGCCAGAGCGGAGGGCCAATCAGAATCAACTAGAAGGGCATCATGGGAAATGTAGTCCCAGAGCTAGGTGGCCCAATTGTTCTCAGCAGGGAGCAGACTACAGTCCCCAGCATGCACTCTGCTGGGGTGAAAGAGAAAACCCGGAAACAAGCTGAGGAGTGCTTATAGCAGGATATATGGAAAACGAAAGAGAGGACTGTGCTGGGGGAACTAATAGCCCCAGCACCACCAGATAGAGCCACACTGTACCCGCACAACCAGAGAGAGAGAGTCTCGCTGTACCCGCACCACCAGAGAGAGCCACGCTGTACCACGCCACCAGAGAGGGAGCCACGCTGTACCACGCCACCAGAGAGGGAGCCACGCTGTACCCGCACCACCAGAGAGAGAGCCACGCTGTTCCTGCACCACCAGAGAGAGAGCCACATTGTTCCTGCACCACCAGAGAGCCACTCTGTACCCGCACCACCAGAGAGAGAGCGCCACGCTGTTCCTGCACCACCAGAGAGAGCCACACTGTACCACACCACCAGAGAGGGAGCCACGCTTTACCCGCACCACCAGAGAGAGCCATGCTGTACCCGCACCACCAGAGAAAGAGAGCCACGCTTTACCCGCACCACCAGAGAAAGACTGCCACGCTTTACCCGCACCACCAGAGAGAGCCATGCTGTACCCGCACCACCAGAGAAAGAGAGCCACGCTTTACCCGCACCACCAGAGAAAGACTGCCACGCTGTACCCACACCACCAGAGAAAGAGAGCCACGCTGTACCCGAACCACCAGAGAGAGAGAGCAACGCTGTACCCGCACCACCAGAGAGAGAGAGCCACGCTGTACCCGCACCACTAGAGAGAGAGAGCCACGCTGTACCCGCACCACTAGAGAGAGAGAGCCACGCTGTACCCGCAACACCAGAGAGAGCCACGCTGTACTGCATCACCAGAGAGAGAGCAGGTCAGTGTCACTGGGCCGTGTGGGCACAATAGGAGACAGACAGTACTGGCATTGTGTGGCCACAATAGGACCGGGACACTGTAATATGAAGGGGACTGCACTGTAATCATTGCAGTGCCCCTTTATACTGCAGTTCCCTTTATATCACAGTGTCCCTGCACATTACAGTGTGGAGGAGTGGAGGACCGACACCAGCCGTCCCCGCGAATGTCTACCGACCCCCCCCCCCCCGGTCCCTGGAAAAGTTGGCTGCTCAGTCGAAAATGCCCGGGCCTATTTTTTCTCCCAGTCCGGGCCTGGATAGATAGATAGATAGATAGATAGATAGATAGATAGATAGATAGATAGATAGATAGATAGATAGATAGATAGATAGATAGATATTATTATACAGGATTTATATAGCGCCAACAGTTTACGCAGCGCTTTACAGTATAAAAGAGAGACAATACAGTTATAAAACAATAAAATACAAGAGGATTAAGAGGGCCCTGCTCAGAAGAGCTTACAATCAGATAGATAGATAGATAGATAGATAGATAGATAGATAGATCGTACCTCCAAACTTTTTGAGATGGGAGCGAGGGACACCAATTAGCAAATGTATGTAGGCATAGGACACACCCCCTGCCACGCCCCCTTAAAGGAGAATTATACAAAAAAAAGGATTATTAAACCCACAAGTGTCTTATTTTTACCACTACTATTCCTTTATATTGGCTTTTAAAGTTTACAAATGCAGCAATTTAGTAATTGGATGAAAGGTTTAGCACCGAGAAACATTTTTTAAAAGATAAATAGTGCATTTTATATACAATTATATAGATCAGACCAAAATGCGGGACAAATGAGGAGGAATGAGGGACAGAGGGACTGTGTTCCAAATCAGGGACAGTTGGGAGGTATGGATAGATAGATACAATAGATGGATCGATACAATAGATAGATAGATCCATACAATAGATAGATAGATAGATAGATAGATAGATAGATAGATAGATAGATAGATAGATAGATAGATAGATAGATAGATAGATAGATATTATTTTATACTTTGCACATTTACACCTAAAGAATGTATTTCGTTTTGCTCACTGAATTCCCTTTCACTGGAATAATGTAATATTGACCATAATCTAACTCCTATCAATAAAATAATAGCGGTTATATCTGGGATTTGAATTAGAATCATCCAGACAATTAAATTGTTTAAAAATAGATAGATAGATAGATAGATAGATAGATAGATAGATAGATAGATAGATAGATAGATAGATAGATAGATAGATAGATAGATAGATGGAAAGATAGGATAATTAGTTGTCAGATATAATAAAGATAAAAAGATGTCTCTTAGATAAATAGATATATTACATTTAGAGATAAATAAGTAGATATAAGATATTGTAGATAGATAATAGTTATGGGATAGATAGATAAATAGAAAAAGATAAATAAAAAGGATGCATATTATTTTATACTTTGTGCATTTACACCTACAGAATATATTTGGGGAATGATTCATTTTTGCTCACTGACTTCCCTTGCACTGGAATGATGTAATATTGACCCTGATCCAAGTCCTACCAATAAAATAATAGTGGTTATATCTGGGACTTGAATTAGAATCATTCAGACAATATAATTAAACTAATTATTGCTGCAGTCTGACCTCAGGAAGTGTAATGTTAGGACTATGCGATTAATATATGTAATCAGGCATACAGAGTGCTGGTGTCATTTCAGAGCGTTCCTCAGAACTGCGTAGGCAGGTAAATGAACTTTTGGAAAAAGTTAGGTTGGGGCATTTAGTGAAATGAGTTCTGGACAGGAAGGCATAAAAACCTTCCAATAACTTTTTTAGTTTACTGTTAGTCATCTTGAGGGTGTAACTCATACGCTGACTCACTGTGACCAGAACTCCACCCAGAGGAGAGGTCCCTCCGATGCTTTTCACCCTCTAGTGGGCGTAGTAGTTGAGGATTAGGGGCGAAACGCGTTAGTCCTCTCCTGCTGGTAGAGAGCAGAGCTGAAGCCATCCTACAACCTGGTTTAGTTTTGGTCACAGTGAGTTGGCTTACTTTGTGTGATCAGTTTCCATTTTTCTGTAGCACATTGTAGTCTTATAACCTGTTTTATATGATCTGCACCAGTCCATTACATGTCATGTTGGCTGATATCAGTGATAGGAACATTAGAGCGGTACTTTTTTTTGGTTTGTCTACAGAAATCTTTGCAGCTGTTGTGACACTGTATCACGTACCCGGTGACGACTGGAATGTTGTGGAGGCCTCTCTTGCACCTCCTGCCCGACACTCCTGAAGGTGGAGACAGAGAGTGTGAGGGCACGGAGTTGGATGAGTGCCAGAATAGCTGGCTGGTGAAGTCTGCACTTAGGTGGAAGGAGCTGGGAGTTGTAGTCCTAGGAACAGGATACTGAAGCAGCTTGGCCCCAGAGCAGGAGATGGTAGCAGACCTGATATGCAGATAGCGATCGTCGGCCGCTGGGTATCAAGGCACTGAGTCAGCAGACAAAGCAAGTCCAGGAAGCAGGCCAAGACAGGTAAAAGCCGGGCAGCACAGTACAGAATCAGCAGGCAAAGATAAGTCCAGTAAACAGGCCGAGGTCAAAGAGATCAGGTGAACAAGGTTAATGCAGGAGCAAAGGCAGAGTCCAGGAGAAAGCCGGGTCATACACAGGTAAGCAGGTTCAATGGATCAGGTCACAGGAATGCAGGTACAAGCTGAAGACCTTTCAGCAACTGCTCATGGTGACAGGCCAGTTTAAATAGGCAGCTGTGCGCCAAGTATGCACGCTAATTCGTATGTGCACATGCGTGTGTGCGAGTGTGCGCACGAATGCGAGCATGTTGAACAGAAATAGTACATCTTTGCCTGGAAGTATTAGTATGTGAACAATGTGCACGCACACGAATATTAGCATACGCTCGCACTGGTTTTCTTTTGCTAGGAATCTGGTTTACCTTACATTGCCCCCCCCCCCCCCTAACGGACAGCCTCCGGATTCCCATCTGGGTTATCTTCTTGGGGTGAGTTCTTACCAGTCTTGGGGTATGAACATAGCCTTCCGGTTCCCAAGAGTTTTCATCCAGACCATAAACCTTCCACTTAATTAGATACTGAGTGAGACCTCTCCTCTTTCTGCAGTCCACAATGGCCTCAATTTCATATTCTTCCTCATCATCAATTATGGTTGGTGTTGGAGGACCCGGGTTACAGCCAGGAAACGGATCTGTAACAGCAGGTTTTAATAGAGACACATGACAAACTGAATGGATTTTATACATTTCTGGTAGCCAAAGTTCATAAGCTATTGGATTAATTCTTCTTTGTACAGGAAATGGGCCAATGTACTTGGGACCAAGTTTCTTGGAAGGACAAGCCAGTTTCAAATTGATGGTTGATAGCCAAACCTTTTCCCCAGGTTTGAGATCAAGGACACCCCTTCTTTTCTTATCAAAGAATCTCTTACTGTCCTGTTGGGCCTTAGCGATAGCTTCCTGTAGAATTTTGGTTTTGGCTTGCAGAAGCTCCAGTCTCTCCTGAATTGCCGGTACAGGTGCATCTGAGATTATATCAGGTAAGAAAGATGGATTAAACCCAAAATTTGCAAAAAATGGGGTTTGACATGTAGCAGAATGAACAGTGTTATTATTATTTTTCCATGAAGAGACCTGAGTCTGTGGGGGTTCATGGTAGTCTCAGGGCTGGCTCAGCCCTTCCTTCTCTGAGCTGGCCGCTCAGCTGTCAGCTATTGCCAGCTCTCATCTCTCTCCACAGTTAACCAGCTGTTATGGATATGCTCGTCAGTCCTGCCTACTTAAAGATCTCCAGCTCACTTCATTCCTGCCTTCGCCTTGGTCACATCACAAGAAACCATCTCCTGCGTTCCTGTTTAAAGACTGGCTTTGCTGACATCCCTTCTGGCTCCTTATCCTGCTTGCTGTTCCTCTACTTGCATCCCTGACTTCTGGCCTTGCTGATTACCCGATCTGGTTACTCAACTCTGGCTTGGCTGACTACCCGATCCGGTTACTGGACTCTGGCTATGCTTTGACTACGCTTACTCTATTTACCTTTTTATTTTTATTAATAAACAAGTGTGATTTTACTGTACTTCTGTCTTGGTCTGGTTCATGGTTTCTGATAGTTAGACAGTGCTGCAGGCAATAGGTGGTTAGAAATGTCACTGTCCCTAGTTCCCAGTTTATTTGAGGATTGTGTGCCTGTAACCATGGAATACCCAGAATGATAGGGAATAAAGGCAATGAAATAATGTCCAAGTTCAGGTACTCCTTATGACCCAAAGGTGTTACAGCTAATAACGGGCAAGTTTAATTAGTGATTGGGCCTGATCTTGGGTTTGAACCATCAGCCAGATGGATTTTCAGATGTCATGCCTTAGTTTGTAATGGTATTTGATGCTGCTTAGCAAAGGTACAGTCCATAAAACAGCCACATGCTCCGGAATTGATTATTGCCTGGGTCTGAATACACCTCCTAGGTAGCTGTAGAGAGAGAGGTAATGTGAGATGAGTTGAGTTGCTCTTTACAAAGTTGCTGGAAGTGACAGGAACAGACTTACGAGGTCTTGCATGGCAGTTTTGCAAATAGTGACCAGCGACACCACAGTAAAAACAAAGGTTTTCTTTAGGAGAGAGAGGTGAGCGGATTAGTCCCAATTGCATGGCTTTCTCTCTTTTGTGGAAGAGAGAAGCCTCTGAACTGGAGCTAGTGGCTCAGGAGCAGCTGGAACTCTTGGAAAAGTCTGGGTGGGTCATGAGTTGCCTGATCTTTCAGCTTTCTTTTCTCAGATTCTACGATCCAGTTGTATAGCGAGCTGGATTAGATCTGAGAGTGAAGTTGGTGGATCTAATCTGGCAAGCTCATCCTTAAGAGTCTCTGAAAGTCCGAAACGGAACTGGTAACATAAAGCTGCGTCATTCCAGGCTGTGTCAGAACTCCATTTGCGGAATTCGACCACATAGTCTTCCACAGGCCGACGTCCTTGTTGGAGGACATGGAAAGGCAGTCTCTGCTGTGGATGTTGATTGGGGGCGATCATAGATTTCAGCCATCGCCTCAAAGAAGGAAGAAACCGACTTTAGGGTGGGACTGGTCTGTTCGAGGTGATGGTGAGCCCAAGACTGTGGCTCTTCCAGCAGCAATGAGATAACAAAGCCCACCCTGGTGGATTCAGCAGAGAAAGTCCTTAGTTGTAAACAAAAAAAGAACTGGCAAGCATTATGGAATGCCCGTAACTTATGGCGGTCCCCTGAGAAGTGTTTTGGAGCAGGTACTCAAGGCTCTGGAGGAGGGACCACTACGGTGAGTGCTGGAACTGAAGCTGGAGTGGAAGCTGATTCACCAGTGGCTGAAGCAGGAGCAGCTGAAGATGTGGTGGTCAGGTTCGGATGCGACCTTCCAGATGGAGATAACCCTCCTGGCGCCCGTGCTTCCGTGCTTCCTTAATGGACAGGCTGCCCCTGCAACCAACACAAGTGGTAGTAGTGACAGAAGACGTGAACACAGAGTGGCATGAGTGCCTATGCTGCAAGCAGTGCCAAATGTTGGATGTGGAACACAGATAAGGACCAGGACAGGAGTGAAGCCAGGACACAAGCCAAAGGTTGTCAACAGCAACAGGTTGTGTTGGGTGACATTCAGCCCGTGTGTATGCTTCTGTTGGGCATGCATGCTGTAAAACCAGCTCCCGATCAGCGCTCTCAGCTAATGGCTGAGAGCGCTGATTGGAGAGTTCTAGTGGGGGGGGCCGTCCCCCTGTCAGAACACAATAGCTCAGCAGCGGGGGAGATCGAACCGGACAGCCCACTGTCTTGAATGAAAAAAAAACTAGTGGTGTATACCATGCTTTAGGCTGAGGCAAACCTATCCTTCAAGCAGTGCAAGAAACATCAGTTCTGAATGATATAGCACTGACAGTGGATATTCCATGGCTTTGCTTTTGTCTAGGCCTACTTAGTCTTCCATTCCGCAGCACTGTGCAGCTGCAAGAAGGCTGCCATGTTAGGTGCAACTATCACCAGACATTTCTTAATTTTCCTAGACCCCATTAATAATGATGACACCATTAACCACTTTACGACAGCCCACTGCACATATACTGCAGCATGGCAGCTGCTCTGCGCCAGGACATGTACCTAGTATATGATCCGACACTTCTAGGTTTGGGGAGCGCATGCATGCGCTCAATGTCCGCCGGCACTCACCGATCATTAGGCAGAGAGCCAGAACAGCGATTATGCCTGTGTAAACAAGGCAGATCACCGTTCTGTCAGTGGAGAAGGCATTGATCCGGTGTTCCCGCAAAGCAGGAACATGGCTCCATGCCTTCCCCTAGTAAAAGCTCCTCCCCCACAGTATTAAAACCCTGTCTAGGAACACAGTTAACCCTTTGATCGCCCCTGATGTTAACCCCTTCCCAACCAGTGTCATTAGTACAGTGACAGTGCATATTTTTAGCACTGATCACTGTATTAGTGTCACTGGTCCCCAAAATGTCAGAAGTGTCAGTTAGTGTCCTAACTGTCCGCTGCAATATCGCAGTCCCGCTATAAGTCACTGATCGCCGCTATTAGTAGTAAAAAAAAAATGGCTTTGTCATGAAGGATGGGGTAAATCTTCCGGAGCTGAAGTAATTAATGTATTCCAGTATTCAGAAGCAAGAGTGGACGGGATCTGCCTCTGATGCATTAAAACCCCTGATAGGCTCCAGTGAGGCTCGAAGAACGGAGGGTGCCTAGGCATAGTCACATCTGCAGCTTATAATCTGGAAATATATAATAGAGCATAATGAGTACTTGACCACATTAACCTCTTGCTGACTACATAATGCCAGCAAGGATAAGGAGGGCCCCAACACACACACACACACCACACATATGTGTCCACAGTGGCTGAGGTATTTGTACTGGGAGCAGGCTCACTACTACCCACCTTTTAAAAAACTCCCACAATCATTGGTGGTAAGTGGCACTTTACCACCTCACCTTTAACCTGTTGCCACCTGCATAATACATACAGTATGTGCAGTGGCAAAAGAGTGGGCTTTAACGCCCGCATGCTGCACATATGCGTCAATGGACTCTTGATATTTCAGACAGCTCATGATAACGTAGCTGGCCGACCGGCAGACAGCCAATCACAGTGGTCACATGATCGCCATTCCCCTGGGCATTAGAAATTTTTAAAGGCATGCCGATGCAGGCAAGAAGAGGTTAAAAAAATCCCACAAATATTGCTGGTCAGCAGCACTTTAACCCCTCCCCCCCAATTTAAAATTGGGAACCCCCACCTTCACCTTTGATCTACCACAATACACCTTCTTCCTGTGTTTACAAATATACACCTTATTCACAACGGAATAAGGGGAGCTTTGTTGTGAATGGGCTGAATGTGTGTAAACAATGCTAGTGTTTACACTTGTGACGGCTGTGATTGGTTCACAGAGATCACAAAGTACAGAGCCACTCTGAATAGCTCTGTACATCATTACTGTGATCTTTGCTGTCCAGTGTCATTTACGGGTTCACTCGTAAAAAAAGCACTCTAGATATGCACAATCACCACTCTGCTGGCTTTTCTTTTTATAATATGGCAGTATAGAGTTGGTTAAAGTGAGAGTAAACCCTCCTATCATTTTCAGCTGAGGAAGCTGCCATCTAGGCCTCTCTTTAATCTTCACATGCCATGGTGCTGCACCATGTGAAAGTTTGATGGATGATTGTTAATCTGTCCCATTACTTTTGGTCACGTAGCCTCCCTGACGGTAATCCCGAGTGTGGCTCGGGGTTAAAGTTTAGTCCCATTAGCGGTAACCCCGAGCCACACTCGGGATTACATTGCAGGATCCTGGTGCGGCTTTACTTACCTTGTCCCCAGGATCCTGCGATGTTCCCCGCAGTGTCCGTGGGCTGTGTCTCCTCCGAAGCCTTTCTGTGCCAGGCTCCGTTCCCTGCGAGCGGCGCGACGCACGGAGGCGGAGCCTGGCGGCAAATTCAAAAAAATGTAAAAACCATAACACATACAGTACTGTAATCTTACAGATTACAGTACTGTATGAAATTATTTCACATCCCTTTTGTCCCCAGTGCTTTGGCCCATGCCCTGCATGCAGTTTTATATGATATATACTGTTCTTTCTGCCTGGAAACTGGAAATTGTCCATAGCAACCAAAAAGTGTCCCTTTATGTCAAAAGTGGCTTTAGACCAGCTAGAAAACAGCGATAGTAAATTAGAACACTTGCAGAATTGAGCGATAGTGAATCGTGGGGAAATTTATTTTATTATTATTATATTATTATTTTTTTTTAATTATTTATATTTATTTATTATATTATAATTTATGTTTTTGTGTTTCAAACTTCATCATAACCGGGATATCTACTAGACTCTTGTTTGGACAGATTTAAGTGTGTTATTGTTAAGAATTACAGGCCTACAATATAAAACGCCAAATTTCCATGCAAAATAATTGTACCGCTTTCAGCACCTAAAATCCGAAATAATCATACTGCCAGGGAGGTTAAAAAAGTGGGAGGCACATATACAAACTGTTGTAATTCCTACACCGTTCACCTGATTTGGATATAAATACCCTCAAATTAAAGCTGAAAGTCTGCAGTTAAAGCACATCTTGTTCATTTCATTTCAAATCCATTGTGGTGGTGTATAGAGCCAAAAAGATTAGAATTGTGTCGATGTCCCAATACTTATGGACCTGACTGTATGATCAGTTATGACACAAGCCATTGGATGGTTTGACAGGTTGATTGAGAGTGCATCCAATGTGACAGATAGCATTTCCAGCATGCCGGGAATATAACCATTTTTTGAAACTGTTAAATCGATGGGTTTACTTCCATTTTAAGTACATCTGCAAGGTTTCCAGTAGACATATGCAGAATGGAATAATTTGTTTATTTTTGGATAGATTCGTTATATTACCAATTTTGTTTCGTTTAGTTTGGAATTCGTTTAGTTTGGGAACCCCACTTTAAGTGAAACAATAAAAATGAAAAATTCCTTTAAATATAGTGCCTGGGGGTCCCTTAGTCTGCCTGTAAAGTGGCGCATCTGTAGCATGTATAACACATGCTGCAGCAAAAATTTAATTTCTAAAGAAAAAAAAACGAGTCAAATCACATTTAACCACTTGACCACTGGGCACTTAAACCCCCTTCCTAACCAGACCAATTTTCAGCTTTCGGTGCTCTCACACTTTGAATGACAATTACTCAGTCATGCAACACTATACCCAAATGAATTTTTTGTCCTTTTTTTCACACAAATAGAGCTTTCTTTTGGTGGTATTTAATCACCGCTGGGTTCTTTATTTTTTGCGCTATAAAAGAAAAAAGACCGAAAATTCTGTAAAAAAATGCATTTTTCTTCGTTTCTGTTATAAAATTTTGCAAATAAGTAATTTTTTCTTCATATATTTTGGCCAAAATGTATACAGCTACATATCTTTGGTAAAAATAACCCAAATCGGTGTATATTATTTGGTCTTTGTGAAAGTTATAGCGTCCACAAGCTATGGTGCCAATATCTGAAAATTGATCACACCTGAAGTACTGACGGCCTATCTCATTTCTTGAGACCCTAACATGCCAGAAAAGTACAAATACCCCCCAAATGACCCCTTTTTGGAAAGAAGACATTCCAAGGTATTTAGAAATATGCATGGCGAGTTTTTTGAAGTTGTCATTTTTTCCCACAATTCTTTGCAAAATCAAGATTTTTTTTTTCTTTTTTTTTTTTTCATAAAATTGTCATATTAGCAGGTTATTTCTCACACACAGCATATGCATACCACAAATTACACCCCAAAACACATTCTGCTATTACTCCCGAGTATGGCGATACCACATGTGTGAGACTTTTACACAGCGTGGCCACATACAGAGGCCCAACATGCAGGGGAACACCATCAGGCATTCTAGGAGCACCCAGGCCAATTCTGACATTTCTCTCCTACATGTAAAAATCATAATTTGTTTGCTAGAAAATTACATAGAACCCCAAAACATTATATATATTTTTTTAGCAAAGACCCTAGAGAATACAATGGCGGTCGTTGCAACTTTTTATCTCGCACTATATTTGCGCAGCAATTTTTCGAACACGTTTTGTTTGAAAAAAAAACAGTTTTGTGCTTTCAAAAAAAACAAAACAGTAAAGTTAGCCCAATGTTTTTACATAATGTGAATAATGAAGTTATGCCGAGTAAATAGATACCCAACATGTCACCCTTCAAAATTGCACACGCTCGTGGAATGGCACCAAACTTCGCTACTTAAAAATCCCCATAGGAGACGCTTTAAAAAATTTTACTGGTTACATGTTGTGAGTTACAGAGGAGGTCTAGGGCCAAAATTATTGCTCTCGCTCTACCGATCGCAGCGATACCTCACATGTGTGGTTTGAACACCATTTTCATATGTGGGCGCAACTTACGTATGCGTTCGCTTCTGACTGCGAGCACACGGGGACACGGGGAAATTTTTTTTTTATTTTTATTTTTTTATTGTTCATTTTACTTTATTTATTTTAGTTTGGGGCTTTTTTCCAAAAAAAAAATTTTTTTGATCACTTTTATTTCTATTACAAGGAATGTAAACATCCCCTGTAATAGGAATATGGCATGACAGGTCCTCTTTACAGTGAGATATGGGGTCAATAAGACCCCACATCTCACCTCTAGGCTGGGAAGCCTGAAAAAAAAAAAAAAAAAGATCCTGGCTTCGATCGTAGCGGTGAGTCAGTAGAAGCACCTGAGGGCGGCGAGAGGGGGGGGGGCGTCCCCTCTCGCCTCCCGTAAGAATGATCAAGCAGTGGAAAACCACTATGATCATTCTTATGGTGTAGGGAATCGCCGGCTGAAAAAGATGATATCTGAATGATGCCTGTAGCTGCACCCATCATTCAGATATCCCCGCACAAAGTCAAGGATGTCGTTTGACGACATACCAAAAATGACACCCCAAAATAGATTCTCCTCCTCCTCCTGAGTACGGCGATACCACATGTGTGAGACTTCCACAGCCTGGCCACATACAGAGGCCGAGCATGGCAAAGTATGGCTGGGTATGGCGGGGCATGGCGGAGTATGGCGGGGCATGGCGGAGTATGGCGGGGCATGGCGGAGTATGGCGGGGCATGGCGGGGTATGGCGGGGCATGGCGGGGTATGGCGGGGCATGGCGGGGTATGGCGGGGCATGGCGGGGCATGGCGGAGTATGGCGGGGCATGGCGGGGCATGGCGGGGCATGGCGGATTATGGCGGATTATGGCGGGGTATGGCGGATTATGGCGGGGTATGGCGGATTATGGCGGGGTATGGCGGAGTATGGCGGGGTATGGCACAGGGTTGCACAGGATCATTGCAGAGTATTGCACAGGGTTGCAGAGTATTTCACAGGGTTGGGTTGCAGAGTATTTCACAGGGTTGCAGAGTATTTCACAGGGTTGCAGAGTATTGCACAGGGTTGCAGAGTATTGCACAGGGTTGCAGAGTATTGCACAGGGTTGCAGAGTATTTCACAGGGTTGGGTTGCAGAGTATTTCACAGGGTTGCAGAGTATTTCACAGGGTTGCAGAGTATTTCACAGGGTTGGGTTGCAGAGTATTGCACAGGGTTGCAGAGTATTGCACAGGGTTGCAGAGTATTTCACAGGGTTGGGTTGCAGAGTATTTCACAGGGTTGCAGAGTATTGCACAGGGTTGGGTTGCAGAGTATTGCACAGGGTTGGGTTGCAGAGTATTGCACAGGGTTGCAGAGTATTGCACAGGGTTGCAGAGTATTGCACAGGGTTGCAGAGTATTTCACAGGGTTGGGTTGCAGAGTATTGCACAGGGTTGCAGAGTATTGCACAGGGTTGCAGAGTATTGCACAGGGTCTTTGCAGAGTATTGCACAGGGTCTTTGCAGAGTATTGCACAGGGTCTTTGCAGAGTATTGCACAGGGTCTTTGCAGAGTATTTCACAGGGTCTTTGCAGAGTATTTCACAGGGTCTTTGCAGAGTATTGCACAGGGCCTTTGCAGAGTATTGCACAGGGCCTTTGCAGAGTATTGCACAGGGCCTTTGCAGAGTATTGCACAGGGCCTTTGCAGAGTATTTCACAGGGCCTTTGCAGAGTATTTCACAGGGTCTTTGCAGAGTATTTCACAGGGTCTTTGCAGAGTATTGCACAGGGTCTTTGCAGAGTATTGCACAGGGTCTTTGCAGAGTATTGCACAGGGTCTTTGCAGAGTATTGCACAGGGTCTTTGCAGAGTATTGCACAGCATAGGGGGGGTGGATGTGACTGGACATGTCACTGAGCTGCGCTGTGGGCACTACACATCCAGCCCACAGCGCGGCTCACATCCGATCTCTCCCCCTCTGTACCGATCGGTACAGAGAGGGGAGGGAGGAACCGGCGTCATGACATGACGCCGGTTTGTTTACATGTGATCGCTCCGTCATTTGACGGAGCGATCACATGGTAAACGGCCGCGATCAGCGGCCGTTTACCGTGATCCGTGATGCGCCGGGTCCTCTGGACCCGGCGGTCACGGATGTTCCCGTGTGCGCGCCCCAGGGGGCGCGCGGGAGCAGTTTTCTGGAATCACGTCATATGACGTGATCCCAGAGTTATCCAGCCGCCCTGCAGCCGTCATTTGGCTATAGGGCGGTTGGCAAGTGGTTAAACTGACTAGCAGTTACAATTGCTGGCACCCGGCTATTTAATAAAAAAAAGAAAGAAAAAAACGTGTAGCCCCCCAAGTCCATACCAGGCCCTTCGGGGGGCACCTCGTGCCAAAATTTAAAGAAAAAAACGGCGTGGGGTCCCCCCCTAAAATCTATACCAGACCCTTATCCAGGCATGCAGCCCAGCAGGTCAGGAAAGGAGGGGGGCGGCGAGGGCGCGCGCGTGCGTGCATGAATTATACTAGGACACATGCCCTCAGCATCGGGGGGGTAGGTCTGTGGTTGTCAGGGTCTGTGGGTGTGGGGCTTATCAGAATCTAGAAGCCCCCAGATATGTCCTACCCCCCCCATGTGAAAGAATATCGGGTACATCGTACCCCTACCCATTCACCAAAAAAGTGTAAAAAAGTTATAACCACAAGAAACAGTTTTTGACAAGTCCTTTATTAAAAAATAAAAAAATTGTGTCCCTCGATGTAAATTCATCGTCAGTCACGATGCCCGCCGGACCCAAAGAATAGAAAAAAATAAAAATGCTCTGACTCCTGGGTGGCCTCCTGTGGACTGCCCGCATTGCGCTTTGTTCTTATATAGGCAAGGGTCGGGGCCACCCGGCTACATCGCCCGGTGGCACCGCCCCCCCCCCCTTCTGACGTCACGTGACGTCAGAAATCCTCCAGAAAAAAATCCTCCAGATTTCCCTCTACACATAATACTGTTATTAAACCACTGGGGATATACAGTCACGTATGGTACTGGGTATCACCACCGAGTATATCATTTATGCCAAACTCTGCCTTTGATGTTTTTATGGAAAGATACGAGCCTCATGAAGGTTCTTTTTTTAACCCTTGAACAATAAAACATATATTTTATTATGAAAACATTGTTTGATTATATTGGTTGCCATGGAAAAGTCCCAAAAAAAGAGGTTTACTGAGATATGTTTTTTCCACAGAGTTAGTTAGCACGCATTTCCGTGTCCACCACCATCAATAAAGTCCGGAGATATAGAAGAGACTAATAAGGGGGGGTGGGGTGGGGGGGTTAACTTTGTGCCATCTACCATAAAAATGAAATATCAATTTTGAGCTTGCTGACCTTTTAACTTCTATTCGCAAAAATACAGCAAAGCCATTATCCTTACTTTGCAGTATTTTACATACTAGACACTGGAAATCCAATCACTTTCACTTATTACTGTCAGGATTCTTAGACCTCGTCGCTCTTTCTGTGGAATCAGAATATTCTGTCCAAAAAGCTGAAGATTAACAAAGAAAAGAAAAAAAAAAAGATTTAAAAAAAAAAATAACTAAAGGAATTTTTCAATTAAAAAATATTCAGATGGTTTTGCTTTAAAATGTGCATTACTGTATAACGTAAAATCCCCCCCGAAAAATGTTACCTGCCAAAAAGGGCTTCCACAGGCCTTTCACATTTCTTAATAAAAGAAGTGGACTCGCCTATAATTTTAATAATGCATTCACCCTATATCTCCAATTATACTAATGCTGACACGGGTATTCATGCAACGCATATGTCAATGTCTCGTATTCGGTGATGGGGGAGCCGCTTGCAAATGAGCTGATCTTACATTTAGGTCACATTAGATTTCGATTTTATAGATATGATATGAGTTCTGTAACTTACAGCAAACACAAATGTGCCTTCATTAGTTAAAACCTGCACAAAATGGATTTATTGGCTTCTTTTTTTTTTTTCTTTTTTTGATTCTTTCTTTTTAATTTTTGCTTGCACATATTATCATATTATTCTAATCAAGCCATGAGCTTGGTACTGGTTTGTTAGCCCCCTTCTGATAGCAATGAAGTAGCAAAAAAAAAAAATGTAAAAGAGAAAAAGAATTATATAAAATAAAAAAAATAAAAATTAAAAAAAATATTAATGTACCCCCGTCACCCTTGTAGACACCCCATATAAAAAGCGCAGCACAGGGCAATCACATGCATGCAAACGTGTCGTGATCATCAGGATGAGAGCAATAATTCTAGGGCCATAATTCATGCTTAAAGCGGAGTTCCACACAAAAATGGAACTTCCGCTTTTCGGAACCCTTCCCCCCTCCGGTGTCACATTTGGCACCTTTCAGGGGGGAGGGGTGTGCAGATACCTGTCCAAGACAGGTATTTGCACCCACTTCCGGCATAGACTGCCATGGGAGTCTACGCCTCTTCCCGTCCCCACCGCGCTGTCTCCTGGGAAACACACAGCTCCCAGGAGAGAGCGGGGACCACTTGGGACGCGCAACGCGACTCGCGCATGCGCAGTAGGGAACCGGGAAGTGAAGCCGCAACGCTTCACTTCCTGATTCCCTCACATAGGATGGCGGCGGCAGCTGCCGAGAACCGAGCGGGTTCTCGGCGTCCCCTGCCGACATCGCTGGACACTGGGACAGTTAAGTGGCCTTGTATTAAAAGTCAGCAGCTGCAGTATTTAGGCTTTTTTTTTGGCGGTGTGGGTGGACCCCCGCTTTAAAGACTTTTAAAGGGTTACCTAGAGAGAGAATTTGGGGTACTAGTTTATTTTTTTTTGTGATTTCACAGACATTCACAATTTTCAGCCTTCAAATGTTTGGTATCTATTTACTCAATGCAACCTAATCTTTAATATCTTAATTTTAAAAAATGAGTATAATATTGTTTTTGTATGCAATAAAATTAATTTTAGTGTATTTTTTCTGTAAATTTTCGTTTGATAAATAGCTGTGCAAATATAATGCAACATAAAAATTTTTAACTACCACCATCTTATTCACCAGGGTCTCCGCAATCCCCCCCCCCCTCCGAAAGGGGGGGGGGGGGGATTACAGGAATATCAAGCAAAAAAAATGCTGATTTTAACATGTGTGCAAAAAAGATTTAAAAAAAAATTGCCCTGGTAGACAAGTATGAAGTATAGTAAAGTAAAGCATCACATCATTTTCATGCTTCTGAAACAGAAATGGAGAACAAGAAAGGACCAGTCGGACTTTAAAGGCAGATTGGACAATATAAAAAAAATCATATTTTATTTATAGAATTTTTTTTTTTTTATATTGTGGTCCAATCTGCCTTTAAAGTCTGACCTACTGGTCTTTTTTTTTGTTCTCCATTTTCGTTTCAAATTATACTTATGGATGTGGCAAGGGAGTGATCTTTAATAGTATCTTTTCATGCCTTTCTCTCTGTGAGAGCTTAAAGTGTACCCGTACTTAAAGGTACCGTATAATATAATGGCTTTAAGTTATTATTGTTTTTATCATTATTATTGTATACGTATTTAGGTTTATGTGTTTTACACTAATGTTTTAAATCTTTATATTTTTCTATCTTTATGGAATCTTAGTTTTACGAGTTATTACTTAAAGTGCATGTCCTGACATGACCCAAATTTACCCCAACATCCCCCTCCCCCAGAGCATATTCCATAATTATTGTTTCTTTTATCTATTAGTAATGTTATTACTGACGGTGCATGTGAGTGTGTGGGCAGGCCCTTTGGAGTTAACACAGCAGCATTGTTTTGCAGGAGAAAAGGGAAATCAATGTATGCATATGGAGTTAGATAGAGAGGGGCGGGGATAGGTGGAGTTCTGCTTAGGAAGAGATACTGTATTCTTTGCCCCAAATAGGTGAACACTGGATTTCTGGTAGATTAATAGTCTTTTGTAGCATTTTTGCAGTAAAACTTGTAGCATTTGTTTGTGTTAATGTAATGCAAAGATGTACTATTTTTTTATTTTATTTTTTTATCTTATATATACTTTAATATATGACAAAGGAGCACTATGAGCTTTTAAAACGACAGCATAACAGTAGTTATAACATTGCAGATGTTGGGGTTGATTTACTAAATGCTATTTACTTTGCAAGGGAATTTTCCTTATTGGATGAGGTGAAGCTTTTCTGATCTCCATTCATGTGCAAGCAAAAATACAGTTTTTCTTTTTTTTTTCTTGAACATGATTGGGTATTCTTTGCAAAATGTGAATTTCACCACCTTTACAGCTAAGTGAAAATTCCATTGCAGCCACTTTGCCTATTAAATCAAACTTATTTGGGATGTATGATGTATATGACGTTCTTCATATAAAGGTTTGTGAATGAGGTGGAGCTGTGTTTACTTTGAATACCTTATTATGTGAAAGGGAAATAAAAAAAATAATAGATTTTTGCTATATAATATAATTATTATATATTACATATGAACTCTAGTTATATTATTCCTAGATTGTAAGCTCTAACGAGCAGGGCCCTCTGATTCCTCCTGTATTGAATTGTATTGTACTTGTATTGTCTGCCCTAATGTTGTAAAGCGCTGCGTAAACTGTCGGCGCTATATAAATCCTGTATAATAATAATAATAATATTATTATTATTATTATTATTATTATTATTATTATTATTATTAAAGTATAACTGAAGGCAAAACTTTTTTTTTTTAGTTTTGGATAGAGTGGAGATAGATCAGAACACCTGCCATTTATTATTGCTGTCTGTTTCTCCTTTAAGAAGATTCAGCCTAGAGCTGCACGATTAATCGTTAAAGAATCAAATTGCGATCTTTTCCCCTCGCATTCTTAACAATGCATTTTCCTGATTCTATGCAGAGTACTCTGCTGACAGTTGTCTAAAAAAAAAAAAAAAAAAAAAACATGCAGCCTGCCAAGTTTATGACAACATCGCTTAGACTACACTTCATCCTTTTAAATCAAAGGAATGAACTCCGGTCTGTAAATGAGGGAAGTTTAACCACTTAACGACTAAATCTTTTTCTAACATTTGTTGCTTACAAGTGAAAATCTGTATTTTTTGCTAGAAAATTACTTAGAACCCCCAAACATTCTATATATATTTTTTTTTTAGCAGAGACCCTAGAGAATAAAATGGCTGTTGTAGCAATATTTTATGTCACGCTGTATTTGCACAGCGGTCTTTCAAATGCATTTTTTTTGGAAAAAACACACTTTAATGAATTTATAAAACAGTAAAGTTAGCCCAATTTTTTTGTATAATGTGAACAATGATGTTATGCCACGAGAATTGTGATCTTTATTCTAAGCAAAAAAAAAAAATTGTGATTCTCATTGTTCCCAGAATCATGCAGCTCTAATTTACCCTCTCTCTATTTGTCCTGTTTACCATTATCATTGAAAGCGAAAGTAAAAGGACTTAAATTTTGGGTTGTCCCCAGAATAGTAATAGTGGGGAAATCGTCCAATGGATTTCCCTTAATTTGCAGGGATTTCCTCTGACTTCCTGTTTGGCTATGGAACAGGAAGTGAAAAAAAAATCTCCCCAATGTGACACAAGATGGCGAAAAAAATATCTGATAGGGGTAAAAACCCTTGCTTGCTCTATCCGAAATGAAAAAAAAAACGAAAATTGTATCAAATACTTATCATAATTTTCCTTTCCTGATGCCAAACCATGGCAGCATACTAGTGATAGGCTCTGCCTCTCCTCCACTCCCTCAGGACCAGTGAATAGCATAAATTAAAGGCCTAGTTAGGCCCCACCCCATTCTTTGTAATTCGTAAAATACCATAACGTGCAAGGGTGGGTCCGTATGGTTTCATGGTTTGACGTCAGTAAAATAAAATTACGGTAAGTATTTGATACAATTTTCCGTTTTCCTGACGCCACCATGGCAGCATACTAGTGAAAAAATAACTCGCTGACAGGGTGGGTTCTACTTGTTAAATCAATTTTTAATTAGAATGGGACAGAAGATGGAACAGCCCTTCCTCCGCAGTCCACTAATGGCAAGACCCCCGGATCTACTCCGTACCGCTTAAAAAGGTATCCTGGGGTGACCATGATACTTCCCTGCAGATGGATTCCATGGACGCCTTCGAATGGGCAGCCCATGAGACCGAAACCACTCTGGGAGAGTATGTATCCACTGCTGAAGTATGTATCCACTGCTGGTTCACGACCCCTCTCCCTATATGCACGACCAAACCTGTTAAGTCCAGGAGGTAACCTCTTTTCCCTAAAGATTTCCAGCTGGCAAGACGAAAGGCTTATTACATGATCTGAAAAGGGCAATTGTGGATAGGGACATCAAGTTCTGTACACATCCAATTTGTGTGACCCTCCTAAATGATCCTCTGGGAAGTTAGGAAATGCCCAGATGACTGTTAGATGGAGGGCTGTTGCTACCCTTGATACAAGATGATCTACCGGACACAAGTCTACTCCTTCTGGAAAGAAAATAATATCTTTTTCTGAAGCTCTCAGAGCTTGAATCTCAGACATCCTTCTGCTTGAAGATCTTGCAATAAATAGTGCCTAGTAGATAATGTCACATACTGAACACTGTTCTGTTGGAAGGAAACTGATTTGAAATCCAGCAACACTGATAGATTCCACTGGAAAGGATCCTCCTTCGTGGTGGTCAAAACCTCCTGTCTTCAAAATGTGTGCAAACAAAAGGATTTCCGGTACATTTAAGCCTTGTTTTTGCCAACCTAGTCGACACTTGCAACCTCAAGGAATGTAGGCTAGGGCTCATGTCTAATCTGGTATACAGGAAGTCCAGAACAGCTGTCACCGGAGGTGTCTTGCCCTGCAGAGAAATAACGCAAACTTGTTCCAGATTTTGGCTTAGATGTTGTTAGTAAAGTGTCTTCTCACACTCCACAAGGTAGAGCTCATCCCAGAGCAGGCTAGGTTCTCAAGCTTCCCCTATCATTCGTCCTGTTTGCAGCCACGGCCTGCGTATGTGCAAAGGGGAATCGTCTCATGAGATGAGTGGCCACAAAAACTCAAGGCCCTCATTGTCAAAATGGAGGCATGGATTTGACTACCGTGTTCACTCTCGACAGCCTCAAGAGGAATCTCATTATGAGAAATGTTGTTGGAAAATATATAAGCTAGATTGCAGATAGATTAATGGAAAAAATCAAGGCGTTTGTCCCCTCTGCCTTGGGGTGCGATCTGATTCAGACATCCTCCTAAGTTTAAAATTGCTGTGAGAAGCAATGTAGTCTGTCTGTGGTTGGCCCCACCTGTGGATCAGCTCATAGAAGCCTACAGTGTAGGGCCCACTCGTGCTCTGGAAAGTTTGCATGATGGTCAGTCTGTCTGTGTGTTCAAGTCCCCTAGGAGGTAAACTGCTTTCGGAATTTGCAGGTGATTTCCTGACCCCAACAGCATGGGTGTCCCCTTTCTTAATAGCATATTGCCACAAGTTCCTCCTTGGTAATGTATATAGGCAACTGCTGCCATGTTGTTCAACTCCAGAGAGACTGATATTCCCTTGATTCTGTGTAGTAAAGCGAAAGGTGCTAAAGAAGCTGCTTGAATTTCTAGTGTATTTAAGACTATCCCGCTTGGCTGGGAATCTACCATTGGACTGAACCAACAGTTTCTCGCAGTGTGCCTTCCAGGCTATCTTTGCCGAGATGAATAGTAATTGTGATCTAGTCTAATGGTTCTAACAGGGAGACTTCATCAGATTCTCCCTCTTCAGCCACCACCGTATACTCCTAATCAAACTGAGTGACCTCTATTGTGCTAAGAATCCCAGCCTAAACTGTCAAAGTTAGTGCGCCCAGGGATTATTGGTATGACGACATTATGCTCCAAAGATTGAGGCACTGAGAAATGGTCAAACAAGTGGAGATTACTGTTTTCAGCATTCCTTCTTTGACTTCCACCATTTTCTCTGGTGGAAGCCGAACAGAGGAGTTGGCAGAGTACCTCCCGGCATATACTAATTCCCCGTACACACGGTCCGACTTTGTTCGGACATTCCGACAACAAAATCCTAGGATTTTTTCCGACGGATGTTGGCTCAAACTTGTCTTGCATACACACGGTCACACAAAGTTGTCGGAAAATCCGATCGTTCTAAACACGATGACGTAAAACACGTATGTCGGGACTATAAACGGGGAAGTGGCCAATAGCTTTCATCTCTTTATTTATTCTGAGCATGAGTGGCACTTTGTGCGTCGGATTTGTGTACACACGATCGGAATTTCCGACAACGGATTTTGTTGTCGGAAAATTTTATATCCTGCTCTCAAACTTTGTGTGTCGGAAAATCCGATGGAAAATGTGTGATGGAGCCTACACATGGTCGGAATTTCCGACAACAAGGTCCTATCACACATTTTCCGTCGAAAAATCCGACCGTGTGTACGGGGCATAACTGTTAAGAGAGTTAATAAACCAGCCATATTCCCACAGGGTGTTTATGAGAATCTCTTGGCGTATCAGCAATTGTTTCAGACCTCTGGATAGAAGAATAATGTTGTCCAGGTAGCGGCGCACCCGTAGAATTTGTTCTCTGAGTGGAGCTAACATTGCACTGAGAACCCTTGTGAACAGTCTCAGAGACATGCCTAGGCCAAAAGGCAGATTGTTAAACTGGAAATGCGTCTAGCCGATCGCAAGCTTACCAATTATGAAAGAAAGAAATATTTTGGGATGTTTAGATAGTCATCGTGAAGATCCAAAAATAGCATTTTGCCATCTGGCTGCAAGGGTTTAATGGACTCCATTTTGAAGATCTCCAAGGGGATAAAAAAGTTTAACGTCTTCAGATCCACAACCGGACGCTAGCCACAATCCCTTGCAAACTACATACAGTTTTGAATTGAAGCCTGTATATTCTTTTATTGAATGGAATCAAGACGAAACCCCCCTAGTTCTGATATGTATGTATTATAGCAGCCCATCTGGCTAGAAGAATGGAACCTGCTGGAAGGAGGAACATTCCCTATCCCTTTGCTTCCTATCTTGCATCTTGCGGGAGCAGGACGGACTTTCTGTCACTCCTGGTATGGCTGTGTTAAGTTTCCTACCAACACAGAGATTTCCTGTTATAAGGTATCTTACATCAAACTTGCCTGAGAAAACAAATGCAGCCCAAAGTTTCAAACATCGTATCTACTGTAGGCAGGGATTAAAGCGAGGATAAAACCTGTATAGACAAATAAAGGAGATTTTCTCTCCGGACTTTGCTGTTCTGAAGAAAGGGTGAATATGACTTTACCCATACAATTGGCCCGCTTGACTGTCTGGATACATAGTTCAATGGAGGGAAAACTGAAGCCAAGCAGTTCTGGGCCTTCCTCTGATGAAGAGGAGCTACTTCTGTCCACAGGCTGTCCACTCGCCAGAGTAGCGGAACTGAGTGGGTTAACGCCACCTGCTGAGGTGCCAGGATGCTCTTCTAGTGAAAGGCAACTAGGAGGGGTCTGCCTGGCTGAAATAATTGAAAAAGGAGTACAGCATATAATCTCACGCCACCTTCTTCAATAACAATGATATTTGAGTGTTGCCTGTCAACTGCGAACTCCTCGAGGCAGTCTTTACTCACCAGCCTATTGGGCATAGGTATTGCGCCACAGGCGCTGTAGGACTTTTGCTGGGATGGTAGCGTTGTTCTAGGAAGAAGCGAGAAGACGTCATCCTTCAAAATTTCCCCTTGAATGGGAGCGGCCTCTAGGGCTACGTTCCGCCAAAGAAGTCCGCCTTCCGTGGCTCTTGAACTTAGAGAGCCTGAGCATGCACATGCGGGGCTGAAAAAAAATAAAGCAATCCGCAAAGGGAGGCGATCTTTTCCTGAAACTTAACACATGATGGTCCCTCACCTTTGAATTTGAGGGTCTTTTGTATAAATGGTGACTGACTCATGGTTTGAGGACAAATACGATGGCCAGTTGAAAAAAACAAGGACAGCTGAAAAGGAAAATGGCATCAGAGAGCAAAGGGTTTAGAGATGAAAGAGAAAAATATGCATTGGTAACAAAAAAAAAATGAAAAAGTGTTTCTTTCTTTTGTTTTCTTTTTAAACAAAAGTCTAAGGGAAATAAATAAATTATTGCCCATACATACACATATGAATATGTGCATACACACACAGGGTTTTTTTTTTTTGTGCCATACCTGAAACAAACAGCAGGGGGCATTGAATGAAAGCTCACCTGTACCAGGAAGCAGAGGGAAGAGCGATCCAGAGCCAGGCAAAGGAGGCTCTGCCTGACCAAACCTTCAGGGCCGTTTGAGCCCCTCAAATAATCCCTGGAGATCTATAGATCTACCCTGTGACTCTAACCCTCATTATTAACCACTTAAGCCCCGAACCATTTGGCTGGCCAAAGACCAGAGCGTTTTTGCGATTCCGCACTGCGTCGCTTTAACTGACAATTGCGCCGTTGTGAGACGTGGCTCCCAAACAAAGGTGACGACCTTTTTTCCCCACAAATAGAGCTTTCTTTTGGTGATATTTGATCACCTCTACGGTTTTTATTTTTTGCGCTATAAACAAAAAAAGAGCGACATTTTTGAAAAAAAAAGCTAATTTTTTTTCCTTTTTGCTATAATAAATATCCCCAAAAAATATACAAAAAATTTTTTTTTCCCTTAGTTTAAGCCGATACGTACTCTGCTACATATTTTTAGTAAAAAAAAAAAAAAAAATTACAATAAGCGTTTATTGATTGGTTTGCGCAAATGTCATAGCGTCTACAAAATAGGGGGCGGCGATCAGCGATTTTTATCGTGACTGCGACATTATGGCGGACAGATCGGACATTTTTGGCGCTATTTTGGGACCATTCACATTTATACAGCGTTCAGTTCGATTAAAAATGCACTGATTACTGTGTAAATGTGACTGGCAGTGAAGGAATTAACCAGGAGGGGGCGCTGCAGGGGTTAAGTGTGTCCTATTGAGTGATTCTAACTGTAGGGGGGAGGGGCTATGTGTGACACGACACTGATCACCGCTCCCGATTACAGGGAGCTGTGATCAGTGACAATGTCACTAGGCAGAACAGGGAAATGCTGGTTTACATCAGCATTTCCCCGTTCTTCCTCTCCGTGAGACGATCGCGGGTATCTTCATCGAGGCCGCGGGACCAGCGATCACACTCACGGAGCTCGCGGGAGGTACATTGAGGTATGAGGAAAAAAAGAAGAACGGGGTGGGGCCTAACTAGGCCTTTAATTTATGCTATTCACTGGTCCTGAGGGAGCGGAAGAGAGGCGGAGCCTATCACTAGTATGCTGCCATGGTGGCGTCAGGAAAAAGTTTTGCCTATAGTTCAATAGTAATAATATAATTTAATAATAAAAATAATAATCATCATACAAGTAGTACTCCGTTAAAAAAATAAAAATTAATACTAATTCAAATACATATGTAAAATAATAATAATAATAATAATAATAATAATAATATTAATAATCATATTCGTAATGATATAACTATTATTTTTTATACCAATAATAAATAATAACTGATAGATAATAAAATAAATATTTACCTGTATTGTTTAGTAATAGTTGTTGTTGTTAGTGGTATAGTATTAGTAAATGTTAGTAATTCTCTACAGTCTTTTCTGTCTTTTTATGAAGATAGCAGTTTACTAGCCAACAACGCATGCAGTCATTTTATCATTTTGCGCTATTTGGGAAATTTGTTTATCACAAATGATTACTTATATACACACACACATTGTTCTCCTTATTATATGATTGATTTTTATGATTTACATATAAGTCATTTAAAAAAAGTGATTGCAAGGGTTTTAGCTAGCTTCTGATTGGTGTGTGGTCATGTTTATGACAGGAGCAGAAAATGGAGCCATTAGAAGTTTGTTAAATAGCAAAAAATGCCGGCAACACGAATGCTGCTTCTTAGAAAACTTTTATTGAAGAACAACAAGCATATCTGAAGTTCTAACGCGTTTCGGCCATAGCCTTAGAGTTTGTTGTCTGTAAACAAGAATAAGGGGAAAAAATAAAACTTCAGTTGACAAGGTGGCAATGCAGGAACACAATTAGGAATCAGGAACAGAGCGTTGTCACTTTGTAACAACAAGTTCCTGAAGAAGGACCTTCATGGCAGGATCACCAGGTATTATTTTAACCACTTGCCGACCGCTGCACGCCGATATACGTCGGCACAATGGCAGCGGTGGGCAAATGGACGTACCTGTATGTCCCCTTTAATTGGCGGGGCTAGCGTGACCGTGCCCGCGGGGCCCGCGGACTCGATGTCCACCGGTCTCCCAGCAGTCGTGTCACAGAGCCGCAGAACAGGGAGATGCCTATGTAAACAAGGCATTTCCCCGTTCTGGCTTGTGACATGACAGAGATCACTGCTCCCTGTCATCGGGAGCAGTGATCGCTGTCATGTGAGTTGTAGCCCACCCCCCACCACAGTTAGAATCACTCCCTAGGACACACTTAACCCCTTCATCGCCCCCTAGTGTTTAACCCCTTCTCTGCCAGTGTCATTTGCACGGTAATCAGTGCATATTTATAGCACTGATCACTGTATAAATGACAATGGTCCCAAAATAGTGTCAAAAGTGTCCGATGTGTCCGCCATAATGTCGCAGTCACGATAAAAACCGCAGATCGCCACCATTACTAGTAAAAAAAATTAATAATAAAAATGCCATAAAACTAACCCCCGTTTTTGTAGATGCTATAACTTTTGCGCAAACCAATCAATATACGGTTATTGCAATTTTTTTACCAAAAATATATAGAAGAATACATATCGGCCTAAACTAAGGAAAACATTAGTTTTTTATATGTTTTTGGGGGATATTTATTATAGCAAAAAGTAAAAAATAATGCGTTTTTTTAAAATTGGCGCTCTTTTTTTGTTTATAGCGCAAAAAATAAAAATCGCAGAGGTGATCAAATACCACCAAAAGAAAGCTCTATTTGTGGGGGAAAAAAAAGGTTGTCGATTTTGTTTGGGTGCAACGTCGTACAACCATTGTCAGTTAAAGCGACGCAGTGCCGAATCGCAAAAAGTGCTCTGGTCAGGAAGGGGGTAAAATCTTCCGGGGCTGAGGCGGTTAATGAAAGCTGCAGATTTGAAATGATTAAAAATGACTTTTGGAATGACATTAAGTTGTTGAAGCCTATTTGACATTTTAGTGATCGGGTTTATGTAAACTTTAAAAAGTTTCCTTCTAATTTTGCAATTTTTTTTTTTAAATTTAAGAGTGCAGCAAACATGATATTGTTTCTGAACCCTCTACGATCATTCAGCATTACCGGGATTCTTATATAGTCTGTTGCAGCACATTGTAAAACACATACTTAAAAAAAAAGGAAAAGAAAAAATCTAATCATTAACATTTAATTGTTTACACTGTGTAAGTTTCTAACAAGGTTCAAGTATATAGGTTATTGTGTTCTTTAATTCTTTGTTACAGTCTGGAGAGGGGAAAAAAAATAGTGTCACACAGCCAGAGATTTAAACTGTTGCCCCATTTTTTAATAAGATTATCAGTCAAATGTAATATTGCCTTTGACAAGTAGCTAATTTGTAATGAACATTGACATGGAAATCCCACAGAGCCACCACTGAGATTTGAACTTCAGCATGACAACATTGTCTGACTATTTCCACATTGAAATGATGTTTGTCCTTTTCTCCAAGTAAAGAACGAGGCGTTTGTAAATTCTAAAGAACATTACATGATTAAGACTATCATTTTTATTCATGAACACTTAATATTTCTTTCCGTCTGCTCTTTTTTTTTTTTTTTTAAGTAGCCACGCGAGAAGGGTATTTTGTCACTGTAAACATCTAGTTTCTTCCTCTCTTGACAGTTTAATGTCGTTATCCTTTAATAAATTTGCTGGAAATTCATATTTGCTTTCTTATAGATAGTTATTTATAAACTGTGTTAAAAACTGGAGTAGTTCAGGGCTCTTAAAGAGCAAGTACAGTAACAAACAGTGGGGTTGATTTACTATAACTGGAGAGTGCAAAATCTGGTGCGGCTGTGCATGGCAGCCAATCAACTTCTAACTTCAGCTGGTTCAACGAAACTTTAATAAAAAAAAAAAACTAAAAAAAAAAACTGGAAGCTAATTGATTGGTTTCTATTCAGAGCTGCACCAGATTTTGCACTCTCCAGTCTTAGTAAATCAACCCCAATGTGTAGGGCTCACCCACAGAGGGGCCGCTGGAAACAACCTTTTCCAGGGGCTGTCAGGCCCAGATACCAGTCCCAGAGCACACCGACCAAACACAGGCTTATGCCCCGTACACACGATCGGACTTTCCGATGGGAAATGTTGGATGTGAGCTTGTTGGCGGAAAGTCCGACCGCGTGTATGCTCCATCAGACAATTGTTCTCGGGCTTTCCACCAACAAATGTTGGCTAGCATGCTCTCGAATTTTCCGCCAACAAACGTGTGTTGTCGGACTTTCCGATCGTGTGTACACAAGTCCGTCGGACAAAAGTCCAAAGTACAAACACGCATGCTCGGAAGCAGAAGCGGTCGGTCTTGTAAACTAGCGTTCGCAATGGAGAATTAACATTCGTGACGCGGCAAATTATGAAATCTACAAATGCAGCGCACAATTCTCTTCTTCTTTAATGGGATAATAATGAAGCTGCTTTGTTGGTGATACTGATGGAGTTATTGCAAACACATTTTCAAAGGTTTTTTTTTTTTCTAGAGATATCAAGAATAATATTATTATGTTTTTTGTTTTTTATTTGTGCATTAAAAAAAATTAGACATGCTATCTGCCAATAGAACTTAACCAAAAAGTGCATTCTACAGTATGCATCAAAAAATATAGAAAATATACCAAATCAAATCAATATTATTCAACCAAAAAAATAATGTCAAAGCAATAACTCCAAGGCCAATAATAAATACCACACTATCGCCTCCGATTCCGCAACATGGCTGATTGACGAATGGGCGTTCAGAAACGAACTGAAAAGCACGAAAAGAAAAGCGCGGATCAGCACTCACCAAACTTCTACTAACACAAAATCAGCGGAAGGAGCCCAAAGGGTGGCGCTAAAGAGCTGAAAAACCACGCAGTATGTCTAGTACGTCACTAGGTTCGTAATTGTTGGCCAACATTTGTGTGACCATGTGTATGCCAGACAAGTTTGAGCCAACACAAAATTCTACGGTTTTGTTGTCGGAAAGTCCGATCGTGTGTACGGGGCTTTAGTCTAGGGATGTCTTTTTGAAGTTTTGGGTAGAGGGTTGAGGGTACAGGATACTCCAGGTACAGGAGGACAAATTCCCAAGCAAAGTCCTTCAGTACCAGCCTTAACCCCTGGCTCGGGGTTAAATTTCAGTACCATTAGCGGTAACCCCGAGCCACACTCAGGATTGCATTGAATCCTGGTGCAGTATACTTACCTTGTCCCCAGGATCCTGCGGTGTCCCCCCCACTGTGTCCTGAGGCTGTGTCCTCCACCGGATGCTCTGTGTGCTGTTCCCTGCGTGCATCCCAACGCATGGGGGCGGAGCCCGGTGGCAAATTCAAAAAGTACACAAAACATAACACATACAATACACTGTAATTTTGCAGATTACATTACTGTATCAAATTATTTCACATCCCTTTTGTCCCTGGTGCTTTGTCCAGTGCCCTGCATGCAGTTTAATATTGTATATACTGTTTTTTCTGCCTGAAAACTTGAGATTGTCCATGCAACCAAAAAGTGTCCCTTTACGTCAAAAGCTGTTTTAGACCAGCTAGAAAGGACCTTCCGTGTGATAGTGAGCCAAAGGGACCCCCAAATAACTTGTAGGACTGTGGCCAATAGTGTAGTGCCAGAGCACGACATTCAACCAAGTAGCGGATGACCAAAGGGATGCCCAACAATACTACAACAGTGGGAGCAAAACGTATCCAACAACGAACAGTAAACGGAACACCCCAGGCAACAACAACCAGCATTAAACAACCTAGCCAGCAGATGCAAACAACAAGGGTGCACCAGTAACAAAAGAAAGGCAGATTTAACATACAACTTCGCCCAACAGGGCATCCGGCCATAATGCCAAACTCACCTCACCGTAATATTGAACAAAGTATAGGGAACGGAGTACGCTACCACAAAAAAGGAACTAAAAAGTCTCCCAAAACGAACTGTAAAATAGAACGCCCCCATGTGCAAACAACCAATTAACAACCCTGCCAGCAGCTACCCAGCTGATAAAAACGAGGGTGCACCAGTCACAAACAAAAAAAAAAAAAAAAGTAGATTTAATGTCGCTGTTCCGCCTGCCTTTTGGGGTAAGTATGTAGAAAACGGATGCCTCCATACCACCTGCACCGGCATCCTCCTGTATTCCTGTAGACTTGCCCGAACGGGGGACCCCTAGGACATTTTTTTTATTTTGGCACCGGGTTCCCCTTAAAATCCATACCAGACCTGAAGGGTCTGGTATGGATTTTGGAGGGGACCCCTACGCCATCAGGTCTGGTATGGATTTTGGAGGGGACCCCTACGCCATTTTTAAAAAAAAATTTGGCACAGGGTTCCCTTAATCTCTATATCAGACCCGAAGGGCCTGATATGGATTTTAGGGGGACCCCCACGCAATTTTTTAAACAATTTTGGTTCAGGGTTCTCCTTAATATTCATACCAGACCCAAAGGGCCTGGTAATGGACTGGGTGGGGGGGTCCCATGCTCTTTTTTTCAATGAGTTTTATCTATATTGCCGAGACCGGACCATTCATAACAGCCGCGATCAGTTTTAAATTTTTCCTTTAGAAATGTAATTTTATGTGGTACTGTTCTAAACACGGGAAAAATGAGCCACTTTACAGGCATACTATAGACACCCCCCAGGCACAATATTTAAAGGAATATTTAACTTTTATTGTTTCACTTTAAGCATTAAAAAAATCACTGCTCCAGAAAGAACGGTAGTTTTTGAAAAAAAATTTTGCATTGATACATGTCCCCTGACAATAACTCGCATATAAGCCTTTAAAATGAGCACTTTTGATTATTCATGTTCGTGTCCCATAGACTTTAACGGTGTTCGTGTGTTCTGCCGAATTTTTTGCCTGTTCGCATGTTCTGCTGCGAACCGAACAGGTGGGTGTTCGGCTCATCCCTAGTGAGCAGTATGTAGAGAAGGACAGCGTGTTTGCAGGGGGAAAGGGGACTGTATGTATATGGGGAGATGTGTGCAGGGCAAAAGTGTGTACAGTTGGTAAAATTTATTTGCTCTAAATCTCAGGTTTCTTCATTGTTTCTAATCAGAATCAGAATGTGAAAAAGTATTTGCCCCTCCTGATTTTTTATTTTTTTGCGTATTTCTCACACTTAAATGATTCAGATTATCAAACAAATTTTAATATTACACAAAGATAACCCAAGTAAATCCAAGATGAAGTTTTTAAATTATTCTTTCATTTATTAGGGTAAAAAAAGCTGTGCAAACCTGCCTGGCCCTATGTGAAAAAGTAATTGCCCCCTACCATGCTGAATCATGAATGAACTGTGATTAACCACGATTTTTTAGAAAGCTGAGTTAAATTTCTCTTGCCACACCCAGGTCCGATTACTGCCAGACCTGTTGATTTAAGAAATCACATAAATAGAAGAGGTCTGACAAAGTGAAGCATACTAACAGAACACAAAAAGCCACACATCATGCCACAATCTAAAAAAATTCAAGAACAGATTAGAAACAAACATGTATCGGTTTAGGAAGGGTTTCAAAGCCATTTCTAAGGCTTTAGAACTCCAGCAAACCACGGTGAGAGCCATTATCCACAAATGGAGATAACTTGGAACAGTGGGAACCTTCCCAGGAGTGGCCGGCCTACAAAACCTACTCCAGGAGCATGACGATGACTCATCCAGGAGGTTATAAAAGAACCCAGAACAACATCTAAAGAACTGCAGGTAAGATCAGTGTTCATGATTTGACAATAAGAAAGAGACTGGGCAAAAATGGCATCCATGGGAGAGTTCCAAGGCCAAAGCCACTGCTGACCAAAAAGAACACAAAGGCTCATCTCACATTTACTAAAAAACACTTTGATTATCCTCAAGACGTTTAGGCAAATATTCTGTGGACTGATGAGACAAAAATTTAACTTTTTGGAAGGTGTGCATCTCGTTACATCTGGCATAAAACTAATACAGCATTTCATAACAAGAACATCACACCAACAGTCAGACATGGTGGTGGTAGCGTGATGGTCTGGGGCTGCTTTGCAGCTTCAGGACCTGGACAACTTCCCATAATTGATGGAACCATGAACTCTGAGCTCTACCAGAAAATCCTAAAGGAGAATGTCCGGCCATCAGTTCGTGACCTCAAGCTCAAGTGCACTTGGGTTATGCAACAGGACAATGATCCGAAAAACACAACAGCAAGTCCACCTCCAAATGGTTCAAACAAAGCAAAATTTAGGTTTTGGAGTGGCCTAGTCAAAGCCTGGACTTAAATCCAATTGAGACGCTGTATCATGACCTTACACAGGCCGTTCATGCTGGAAAACCCTCCAATGTGGCTGAATTAAAACAATTCTGCAAAGAAGAGTGGGCCAAAATTGCTCCACAGCAATATGAAAGACTCATTGCCAGTTATTTAGGTTTAGAGGGAATTGATTTTTCACATGAAGCCAGGCAGGTTTGGACAGCTTTTTTGCCCTAATAAATGAAACCATCATTTAAAAACTGCATTTTGTATTTACTCGAGTTATCTTTGTGTAATAATAAAATTTGATGATGATCTGAGTCATTTAAGTGTGACAAATATGCAAAAAAATCAGAAAGGGGGCAAATACTTTTTCACACAACTTTATGCTGTATTAAGACACACCCAAAATTCAATTTAATCCAACAAGGTACACTTTTTGGCGCTGTGCCCTACATGCACCGCTAGTCAATGTCTCTCTAAAGTTTCCCCCATTCTTAGGGTCTAATGTTAGGAGATATGCTGTCTTCTTCTCCCTTGTGCTGCTCCCTCACTCCTACCAGGTAGAGCATGGACCTTTTAATTTGCCTCAACTACCTGTAGCCAGTGAATGCATAACCCCGCCCCCTCGTTACACACCACCAATCACTGGCAGTTCAGCACAGTTAATTTTTAATGCCGAGTGATATCCTACATGCTGCGTCAGGCACCCTAGTTACTTGCCTGATGAATGGGCCCTGTGTGGCTTTGCCGTAAGTGTACTATGAAAATAAAGCTTTGGACCCTTTTGAGGAGTCCTTGGTGTGCTGATGGCATTTTGTCACTTTAGTTGCTTATCTTTTTCCAGCCTGTGGTCATTACAGCACCCAGCATTACTGAACAGCCATTTTCAGCAACGTGTGCATGGGGAATATTGCGTTTGCCCATCGCATTGTGGGGTGCGTGGGAGGATGAGGGAAGGGTGGGCAAAATCCACCCTCACCTATGTAGACAAAAATCCTTGCACTCGCTCTGCAGCCAGCCAATCTGAGACTCTGTAAGAGCAGTCACAGTCTTTATAGCAAACTCTGGTGTCTAACCCTAAAACCACAGCTCTAGGCAAAAGGTTCCACTCACAATGTCTACAGACAGCTCTACAACCAGGTTCCCTGCAATACACTTAAGGGAAAGGTGTTCCTCCCCAGCCCAGGTTCCTTAGGCAGTGTCATTCAGCACATTTTTTGAGTCCAGGTTCCTCCTGGCTCTCCGCCAAGCACATGCATGCAGAGGCCTAGCAACAACAACAGCTCTTCGGTAACACAGGCTGCATCCCAGGGGCAGATGCCCCAGAAGAAAGAGCTCTAATCAGACACTCACAAATATTTATCTTCTCCCCAGCCACACCTTCTGGGCACCCCTGCCCAGTAATTGGTTGAGTTCAGATAAATATTCATAGCTTAAAAATTGATCCCCCCTATTCTAATTCTGGAAGCTTCTTCCTGAGGCAGGCAGGAGCAATAGACCTGACCAGACCTAAAAAAATAAATTTTTGCTCAACTGAGTACAGCAGAGCCAAAAACCAAATGTATCTAGCCTACGATAGGGCACTACAACTGTGACATGAAAGGTAACCTAAATCTATTTTACAGCTCCCTATGGACCCATTACCCAAGCTGATGATAAAAGTTGTGTAATGCTTATTTGTTGATAGGCTTCTAACACAGTTGTGGTGCTGTGTTACCGTGTTATTTATTATTGGCCTTGGAGTTATTGCTTTGACATAATTTTTTTGGTTGAATAATGATTTGATTTGGTATATTTTATATATTTTTGGATGCATAGGATGTTTTTTTTATGCACAATAAAAAAATTGTGTAGAATAATACTTGGCTATGTGTTTTACTTTAAATGACAGTTTGGGAGTAGGCAGTTACATTTTGAAAAATACAGTGTAAAATTAACAAGGGACACCATCAGAGGTGTTGTGGTAGCTTGCCCAAAAAAAAAAAAAAAAAAAAAAAGCATTATAATATTATTCTTGATATCACAAGAAAAAAAGGCCTTTAAAAATGTGTTTGTAATAACTCCATCAGTATCACCAGCAAAGCAGCTTCATTATTATCCCATTAAAGAAGAAGAGAATTGTGCGCTGCATTTCGATATCTTATATTTTGCCACGTCACGAATGTTAATTCTCCATTACGAACGCTAGTTTACAAGACCGACCGCTTCCGGCTCGTCCTTGCTTCCGAGCATGCGTGTTTGTACTTTAGACTTTTGTCCAACGGACTTGTGTACACACGCCCGGAATATCCAATAACAAACATTTGTCATTGCCATCCAACATTTGTCCACGGAAAGTTGGCCAACAATTGTCTGATGGAGCATACGCACGGTCAGATTTTCCGCCAACAGCCTGTCATCACAAATTTCCCGTCAGAGAATCCAATCATGTGTACGAGGCTTTAGTTGTGCACTCCACAAATCTGACCTTTATGGAAGAGAGGCAAGAAAAAAAGGCATTGTTGAAAGAAAGCCATAAGAAGTCCCGTTTGCAGTTTGTGAGCCATGTGGGGGGCAAACATCAAACATGTGGAAGTAGGTGCTCTGGTCAGAGGAGACCAAAATTTAACTTTTTGGCCTAAAAGCAAAACGCAATGTGTGGCGGAAAACTAGCACTGCACATCACTCTGAACACACCATCCCCACCGTGAAACATGGTGGTGGCAGCATTATGTTGTGGGGATGCTTTTCTTGAGCAGGGACAGGGAAGCTGGTCAGAGTTGATGGGAAGATGGATGGGGCCAAATACAGGGCAATCTTAAAAGAAAACCTGTTAGAGTCTGCAAAATACTTGATACTGGGGTGGAGGTTCACTTTCCAGCAGGACAACGACCCTAAACATACAGCCAGAGCTACAATGGAATGGTTTAGATCAAAGCATATCCATGTGTTAGAACGGCCCAGTCAAAGTCCAGACCTAAATCCAATTGTGAATCTGTGGCAAGACTTGAGAATTGCTGTTCACAGACGTTCTCCATCCAATCTGACAGAGTTTGAGCTATTTTGTAAAGAAGAATGGGCAAACATGTCCCTCTCTAGATGTGCAAAGCTGGTAGAGATATCCCCAAAATGACTTGCAGCTGTAATTGCAGCGAAAGGAGGTTCTACAAAGTATTGACTCCGGGGGGCTGAATACAAATGTACCCCACACTTTTTACATATTTATTTGTAAAAAATTTAAAAACCATTCTTCATTTTCCTTCCACTTCACAATTATGTGCCACTTTGTGTTGGTCTATCACCTAAAATCCCAATAAAATACATTTATGTTTTTGGTTGTAACATGACAAAATGTGGAAAATGTCAAGGGGTATGAATACTGTTTTCAAGGCACTGTAGATAGTACTATAGAAGGTAGCTGGACATGCAGGCGTGATCTGAGTGTCTTCCGGTATCTAGGTTGTTAAACATGAGCAGCCTCCCCAGGTTCTTGTTTGACCACAAGTAATGTGAGTGAAGAGAAAGGGAAATACGCATCTAACTATATTTTTTGTACTTACTGTTATTTCCCACAATAAGCCCCAGGTTAGGTGAGCAGTGGATTTAAAGATTGTCACCCAATGTCTATGGGCACATGAAGGCTAATTTTATCCTCTCCCAAGACTTGGATCAGCACGTGGTCAGAACACAATAGAGCCAACTGTCATTCCACTTGACAGACAGTTCAGTCATTTCCAATCGGCATTGACATGAAGCTCCAGCAGAGCGACTGCTGTGATCTGAACTTCAAGCTTATAATGCCACCATGTCCAGTTTGGAATGGCATTGTTCTTTTCAAAGTATGGCACAAAACACTATGAGGCAGATTACTGCTTCAGTACGTTATTCTTTTTTTCTTTCTGAGTGGGAGTGATTCTCATTCCTGAATCCTGAATTATGGAAGAAGTTGTCTATTGTCTCAAAGCCGCTGTTACGTTTCACTGTTTTCAGAACTGACCTGTGCTGTCCACATAGACCTCTCTGAGATTATGTTTCTAGGCTCCTGTTCATGTGGTTCATGTCCCAGTCTTGCTACAAGCCTTGACCTCTTTCTTAATCCTGCCTTGTGATTATGTACCTTGTCTTGCTGCTGTCAGAGCTGTTGCCGGTATGGTTATATCCGAGGGCCGCAACCTGGGATCTGTCTGCAGCAAAACCCTCACTAATTGCAGGGTCCTCTGATTACCACTTTAAGACCAGACCTTTTTCTGACATTTGTTGTTTACTAATAAAAATTAGTATGTTTTGCTAGAAAATTACTTAGAACCCCCAAGTATTATATATTTTTTTAACAGAGACCCTAGAGAATAAAATGGAGGTCACTGCAAAATTTTATGTCACAATGTATTTGCGCAGCGGTCTTTCAAACACAATTTTTTTGGAAAAAATACACTTTAACCGCTTGCCACCCGCCGGCAGTCATATGACGGCCAGGCGGCACGGCTCTCGTTCAGGAATATTATGCCCTCGCCTTCCCGGCCCATCAGGGAGCGCGCACGTGCCGCCGGTGGCACTCGTGCTCACCCGCCGTGTCACTGGGGACCTGATGAGCGTGCCCAGCGGCCGCAATGTCCGCCGGGCACCCGCGATTGCCACATCAAACACATAGATCCACGTCCTGTCAGGGGAGAGGAGACCAATGGTGTGTTCTCAGTACAGAGGAACACCGATCGGTCTCCTCCCCTTGTGAGTCCCCTCCCCCCACAGTTAGAATCACTCCCTAGGAAACATAATTAACCCCTCGATCACCCCCTAGTGTTAACCCCTTCCCTGCCAGTCACATTTATACAGTAATCAGTGCAATTTTATAGCACGGATCGCTGTATAAATGACAATGGTCCCAAAAATGTGTCAAAAGTGTCCGATATGTCCGCCGCAATATCGGAGTCATGATAAAAATCGCAGATAGCTGCCATTACTGGTAAAAAAAAGAATAATAATAAAAATGCTATAAATCTGTCCCCTATTTTGTAGACGCTATAACTTTTGCGCAAACCAATCAATATACACTTATTGCGGCCTAAACTGAGAAAAAAATGTATTTAAAAAAAAAAAATTGGATATTTATTATAGCAATAAGTAAAAAATATTGTGTTTTTTTTTTCAAACCTGTCACTCTTCTTTTGTTTATAGCGCAAAAAATAAAAACCGCAGAGGTGATCAAATACCACCAAAAGAAAGCTCTATTTGTGGGGAAAAATTATAACAATTTCATCTGGGTACAGTGTTGCATGACCGCGCAATTGTCATTCAAAGTGGGACAGCGCTGAAAGCTGAAAAATGGTTTGGGCAGGAAGGGGGTAAAAGTGCCCGGTATTGAGGTGGTTAATGAATTTAAGAAAAACCAAAAGTTACCCCATTTTTTTGGATAATGTGAAAGATGATGTTACGCTGAGCAAATAGATAACTAACATGCCATGCTTTCAAATTGTGCACGCTCGTGGAATGGTGACAAAATACGGTACCTAAAAATTTCCATAGGTGACGCTTTAACATTTTTTATAGGTTACCTATTTAGAGTTACAGAGGAGGTCTTGTGCTATGATTATTGCTCTTACTCTAACGATTGTGGTGATACCTCACATGTGTGGCTTAAACACCATTTACATATGCGGAGGCGACTTACGTATGCGTTCGCTTCTGTGCACAAACTCAGACAGATGGAGCTCTCTAATTTTTTTTTTACTTTTTTATTTTACTTTTTTTTTTACACTGTCCCTTTCATTTTTTTAAATCACTTTTATTCCTATTACAAGGAATGTAAACATCCCTTGTATAACAAATAAGCATGACAGGTCCTCTTAATTTAGAGATCTGGGGTCAAAAAATGCAGCCCCAAAAGTTGCCAGCAGAGATGCCAGTTAGTGCCCATCAGTGCCTGCTCATTAGTGCTGCCCATCAGTGCCGCCAATCAGTGCCACCTATGCGTGCCGCCTATCAGTGCCCATAAATGCTGCCTATCAGTGCCCATCACTGGCACCTACCAGTGCCCATCAGTGCTGCATGTCAATGCCGCCTATCAGTGCCCAGCAGTGCTGCATGTTAATTCTTTATTTATCATTTTATATAAATAACAATGCATTTCCCTGCGGGGATAATTCTTCAAACATAACCACTTTAAAATCTATAACAAGTGACAGGTTATCCCCTCCTACCCCCCAACCCACCCTCCCCTTCCCCCACCCCTCAGGACAATGCTCGTCGAGGAGAGAATGCTTACACAATTATGCAATTATGCTGGGCCAACAATCTCCTTCAGATAATCCCAGGTCCCTTTAAACTTAATCCAAGCAGCCCATTTCCCTAAGTGCTCCTCCTCTTCAGGTTCGACTCCTCCCTTGTCTAAACGCTCGACGTTATATACTTCGTTGAGGCTGAACAACCATTCTCGAGTACAGGGGCTCGAGACGTTCAGCCAATTCAACGATATCTGTCTCTTAGCTACATCAAGCATTATAGGGATCAGGGAGGTTTTGTAGTTCTTTACCGAGTCCGAGGTCCCATGGAAAAGGCAAACCCATGGGTCCTCTACTATTACTTTCCCTGTGATGTCTTTTATCAAGCTTAATATTTTTTTCCAGAAGATTTTTATGATAGGACACTCCCACCAAATGTGGGCCATTGTTCCTGAGGTTGAACAACCCCTTCAGCAAGTGTTTGATTTAGTCCTATCCGTTTTGCTAACCCTGTCTGGGGTGGCATACCATCTCGCAAAGCATTTAAAGTGGCTTTTTGATCTTCTGGTGTCAACTGCTACGTAGTGGACCATCCTCAGGATCTTATCTATCACAGTTTCACTACATTGTGACCCCAGTTCCTGTTCCCACTTTTTAATGTAAGGGGTACCTCCAGCTCCTCCTCGGTTCCCAGGATCTTATATATTTGCGTTATTACCCTTCCTGTCTGTTCCTTTACGCAAAGCTGCTCGAACGGTCTGAGCTCCTCCATGCTCCTGAGAGGTTTCGGAAGTCTCTCAATAAAGTGGGAGAGCTGAAGGTACCTCCATCCATTCATTACCCATAGATTAGGTTCTATACTTAATTCTGAAAAAGTGCGAATTTGCCCCTTGTTTAAAAAGTGTTTCAATTGTACCGAGTCACCCTTCAGCCAGTTCCCTCCCACCTCCCTCCTCCCTGGTTCAAAAAAAACATTATCATTCATGTGTATCAGTGGTGAATTGTATGACCATTTGTTCTTGTAGTGTATCGTATCCCAATGTTTAAATGTGTTAAGCGTTAATAAAGATGTGTGAGTGCTCAGTGCTCTAAATTTTGGGGGGTTCCAGAGTGCCTGTCCTAGATTCGTGTTACTCAAAAAGTGCTCAATGTGAACCCAACGTTTATCCGTGTCTTTTTTATTCCATTCCGTGATCCTTGACAGCACTACTGCGCTATAATATCTATTGAAGTCTGGTAATGCGATTCCACCTTTTTTCTTCCCCCTACTTAATACTGTAAAGGCAATGCGTGGTTTTTTGCCCCCCCCAAACAGCCTCGCTTAATAGCCTCCTAAGGGCTTTTAAATAGTATCCAGGTAAAGGGATGGGCAGCATCTGGAATTTGAACAGGATCCTGGGCGTTAGACTCATTTTTATCGCGTTAACTCGCCCAAACCACGAAAGGGGTCTGGCCTGAAGTCTTCTCACTTCTCGCCTGATGTCATCTAACATAGGAATAAAGTTTTTTACAAATAGTCTATTAAAGGTGTTGGCTAATTTAATCCCCAGATATTCCATCTCCTCTTTCCAAGGGAAAGGGAAGACAGCAGCCAAGTGATTTTTTTCTTGCTTACTTATGTTGATATTCAAGCATTCAGATTTGCTGGAGTTTATTTTAAAATTCGAAACTTCTCCATACTTTCTAATGATCTGAAGTAAATTGGGGAGGGTTATTCTAGGATTTGTAATGAAGAACACAACATCGTCGGCGAAAGCCGCTAGTTTATGCTCCTCTGTTCCGACCTTTATACCGCTGCAGTCCGGGTTGTTACGAATAGCAGACAACAGTGGCTCAAGGGTCAGAACAAACAGAAGAGGGGAGAGGGGGCAACCCTGCCTTGTTCCGTTGAACATCCTGAAGGGCTTTGATATCGTCCCATTGACTCTCACCATCCCTGCCGGGCTACTATATAGGACCTTGACCCAGGAGACAAACCTCTGACCGAACCCCAGGGTCTCCAAAGTGTTCATCATAAACCCCCAGTCTACCCTGTCAAAAGCTTTTTCAGCATCAATTGACAGGAATAGAGCTGGGGGCCCACCTAGTTTACATACTTCTGATAATAACACCGCCCGAACCCCGTTGTCACTACACTGTCTCCCATTAACAAAACCTGCCTGATCCGGGTGCACTAATTTTGTCATTTTCTCTTTAAGCCTGTTCGCTAAAACTTTTGCGTATAGCTTAATGTCTGCATTCAGAAGGGAGATTGGTCTATAACTAGAACACAGCCTAGCGTCTTTCCCTTCCTTCTGAATTAGGGTAATTGTGGCGGTTAAAGCTTCAATTGACATTTCGCATCCTGTACCGAGACCATTCCAAAATCGGCATAGCCTCGGGACCAGGATATGTTTCATTTTTTCTAAGTAGAGAGAGGTGAAGCCGTCCGGGCCTGGGCTTTTCCCCTTCGGAGAATCCCTTAAAGCTGCCAAAATTTCCTCTTCTTCCAAGGGTTTGTCCAGTAGGTTACTGTCCTCAGCTGACAGGCCCCCTAGTCCTGCCTCCTTCAGAAATTCATTGATCCTATCTGATCGAGCAGTATCTCCTGGCCCCCGTTGCCCTATCGAGTATAAATCCCCGTAAAACGTTTTGAATTCTTCTGCTATGGCGTTGCTGGTCACTCTCACTGCCCCTCCTTTACTGATGATTTTCTCAACATAATTTCTACTTCTCTTTTTCCTAATTATCCTGGCCAGATGTTTACTGGGCTTATTAGCCCAGAAGTAGTTGTTCCTGGTTATAGCGTTTATAGCTCTCTTGGCCTCTAGATCCATCATGTCTCTTAACTCCTCCCTCTTGGCGACCAATGAATGGTAGCCATCTAGGTCCTGGCCCATTGTTTTTTTGTGTGCTTGTTCCAAGGAATAAATTTCCTCTATCAACTTTCCTCTTTCTTCTCTTTTCTTTTTTTTCAAACCTGCACCTATTGATATCAGAATGCCCCTGATATAGGCTTTGTGTGTGTCCCATAATATGGCTGGTGACACATCCCCCATGTCATTTGTTTTAAAGAAAAAGTCTACCTCATCCTGTAATCTCTCCACTAAGACCCTACCCCCCCCCCCCCCCCCAAACACACACACACACAGCACACAAGAACAGAGCGGAGGCTTTCAATTTGCTGGAGATCTTTCCCCGTCACCATTTTTCTCTTGGTGTCAGGAAAACTTTACTCAGACAGCAGAGGAACGAAGCAGCAGCTCTTAACCACTTAAGGGCCGCCCCACGTGAATTTACTGCAGCAGGGCGGCCCTTAAGCGCAAAATCACGTATCTGTATGTGATTCCTGTTGCCAGCTATGGGGCGCGCGTTCGGGCGCACCTCCGGAGCTGTGCTCCTGCTGTGATTTGACACAGCGGGAGCCAATCAGCGGGTCTGCCTGCCGTGATGGCCACCGGTCACCTGCGATCATTCGCAGGAGAGGCAGAACGGCGGTCTTCCCATGTAAACAAGGCAGACCGCTGTTCTGTCACAGAGGGAGAGAGAGATCTTGTGTTTCTATTGATCAGGAACACAGATCTCTCTCTTCCTGCAGTCAGTCCATCCCCCACACAGTGAAAGCACACCCAGGGAACACAGTTAACCCTTTGATTGCCCCTTCCATGCCAGTGTCATTTATACAGTGACAGTGCATTATTTTTTTTTTAGCACTGATCACTGTATTGGTGTCAAAAAGTATCACTCAGTGTCAGATTTGTCCGACGAAATGTCGCAGTCCCGCTATAAGTCTCTGATCTCCGCCATTACTAGTAAAAACAATAAAAAAAATAAAAAGTCCATAAAGCTATGCCATAGTTTGTAGACTCTATAACTTTTGCGCAAACCAATCAACATACGCTTTTTGGGACTCTTTTTACATATTAGCTTAAATTGATGGAGAAATTTTTTTTTTTTTTTTTACATTTTTTTTATTGGGTATGTTTTATAGCAGAAAGTTAAAAATATTGTTTTTTTTTTTTTTAAATTGCCTTTTTTTTGTTTATAGCACAAAACATAAAAACCACAGAGGTGATCAAATACCACCAAAAGAAAGCTCTATTTATGGGAAAAAAAAGGACATAAATTTTGTTTGGGTACAGCGTCGCACGACCGCGCAATTGTCAGTAAAATTGACACAGTGCAGCATCGCAAAAAAATTGCCTGGTCATGAAGGGGGGGGTAAATCTTCCAGAGGTTAAGCCGCCGCACAAAGGGTTTAGCACAGGCAAAAAAAACAAAACAAAAGACAAACATGCGCTTCTTTGCAGCAATTAGAAACAACAATATGTGCAAAGACAAAGCACACAATATAATCATAAAGCTCCTATTATAGGTGAACGCTCGTATTTGCTGTTGATTGAAATCATATTTATAAAATGTAAGTCTTTATGGAGAGCTGCTTACATGTTATTCTGAAAAAAAAAAATGTGCAGGAATGATGGGAAATAATTCTTTTTTTTCCTCTTCTCTCTTCAAATATGTTCAAAACCAAGATAAACCATAGAAGGAGCTTTGATCTTTCATCACACTGACAGTTGTGTGTTTAGGAAATTTCCATATTGGAGCGTAATTCTTAGAAATAAATAAATCTGTTTTCTAAAATTAATTAAAGCTGAACTCCAAGAAAACAGCTTTATGTGTGTGTGTGTGTGTAGAAAGCCGCGTACACACGATCAGACTTTCCGACAGGAAACGTTCGATGACGGGCTGTTGGCGGTAAATCCGGCCGTGTGTACGCTCCATCGGACAATTGTTGTCGGATTTTCTGCGAACAAATGTTGGACGGCAGGCTTTAACATTTTCTGCGGACAAATGTCTGTTGTCGGATTTTCCGAGCGTGTGTACACAAGTCCGTCGGACAAAAGTCCAAAGTACAAACACGCATGCTCGGAAGCAAGGACGAGCCGGAAGCGGTCGGTCTTGTAAACCAGCGTTCGTAATGGAGAATTAACATTCGTGACGCGGCAAATTCTGAAATCTCGAAATGCAGCGCACAATTCTCTTCTTCTTCAATGGGATAATAATGAAGCTGCTTTGCTGGTGATACTGATGGAGTTATTGCAAACTAATTTTCAAAGGCTTTTTTTTCTAGTGATATCAAGAATAATATTATTATGTTTTTTTTTTTTTTGTTTTTTTTTATTTGTGCAAGTTACCACAACACCATTATCCTGTAGTTTTTTATATCAAAGATACAACTATATTGGTTTCTCTTGTCAATTTTACATTGTATTTTTTAAAATGTAACTGCCGACTCCCAAACTGTCATTTGAAGTAAAACACATAGACAAGTATTATTCTACACAATTTATTTATTGTGCATTAAAAAAGAAAACAAATAAAATTAGACATGTTATCTGCCAATAGAACTAAACCAAAAAGTGCATTCTATGCATCCAAAAATATAGAATATATACCAAATCAGATCATTATTATTCAACCAAAAAAAATATGTCAAAGCAATAACTCCAAGGCCAATAATAAATAACACGTTATCCCCTCCGATTCTGCAACATGCCTGGTTGACGATCGGCTGTTCGGAAACGAACTGAAAAGCATGTTATGAAAAACGCGAACTGAAAAGCGCGAAATTAAAAACGCGAAAAGAAAAGCGCAAATCAACACTTACCAAACTTCTACTAACACAAAATTAGCAGAAGGAGCCCAAAGGGTGGCGCTAAAGAGCTGAAAAACCACGTAGCACGTCTAGTACATCACTACGTTCGTGATTGTTGGCCAACAATTGTGTGCCGTGTGTATGCAAGACAAGTTTGTTTGATCTCTCAAATCGCGTGACAAATAGCTCCAATGTGAACCTAGGCGAGGGCGGCAGGGGACAGATGAAGCATCAAACCGATGTTGCATCCACCTAGGTAAGTATGTGTGTTTGTTTTATTTTAAATCCCGCACTTGCTGACCAGGCTTAAAGTTGAAATCAATATTTTTTGCTAGAAAATTACGTATAACCCCCCCAGACATTATACTTTTTTTTTTTTTAGCAAAGACCCTAGGGAATAAAATGGCCATCGTTGCAATTTTTTTATGCCACACGGTATTTGCGCTGGGGTTTGCAAACATATTTTTTTTTTAAACAATACACTTTATTGAATATAAAAAATTTTTTTGTATATTGTGAAAGATGATGTTACGCCGAGTAAATGGATACCTAACATGTCATGCTTTAAAATTGCACACACTCGTGGAATGGCGACAAACTACAATGCTTAAAAATCTCCATAGGTGATGCTTTAAACGCCTTTACAGGTTACATATTTAGAGTTATAGAGGAGGTCTAGCGCTAGAATTATTGCTCTCACTCTAACATTCGTGGCGATACCTCATGCGCGACTTATGTATGTGTTCGCTTCTGCACGCAAGCACGGAGAAATGGGGGCACTTAATTAATTTTTTTCTTATTTATTATACTTTTTTTTTTCATTGTCCCTTTAATTTTTTTTAATCACTTTGTATCACTTTTATTCCTATTACAAGGAATGTCAACATCCCTTGTAAAAGATATAAGGATGACAGGTCCTCTTTATGGAGAGGTCTGGGGTCAGAAATATCTCAAATCTCTTCTTTACCTTTTAACCACTTGCTTACCGGGCACTTAAACCCCCCTCCTGTCTAGACCAATTTTCAGCTTTCAGCGCTCTCACTCTTTGAATGACAATTGCGCGGTCATGCAACACTGTACCCAAATGACATTTTTATAATTTTTTTCCCACAAATAGAGCTTTCTTTTAGTGGTATTTGATCACCTCTGGGATTTTTATTTTTTGTTAAAAGAATTAAAAAAGACAGAAAATTTGGAAAACAAAAACAAAACGGTTTTATATTTTGTTATAAAATTTTCCAAACAGGTAATTTTTCTCCTTCATTGATGTACGCTGATGAGGCTGCACTGATGGGCACTAATATGCGGCACTGATGGGCACTGATAAGGCGGCACTGATGGGCACTGATAAGGTGGCACTGATAAGTGGCACTGGTGAGCACTGAGAGGTTGCACTGATGGGCGGCACTGAAGGGCATTGATAGGTGGCACAGAAGGGCACTGATGGGTGGCACTGATAGCTGGCACTGATGGGTGGCACTGATGGTCACTGGTAGGTGACATTGATAGGCAGCACTGATAGATGGCACTGATGAGGCACTGATTGGCATCACTGGTGGGCATTGATAGGTGGCACTCTTGGACATTGATAGGTGGCACTGATTGGTAGCACTTATATTCACTGATAGGCACTGATTGATGGCAATGTGGGGAAGACGTCTATTGATGGTCTCCTGGCAATGTAGGTCTACGCTGTAACTGTCATTCAGCTATAGCGTGGACGTAAGGAGGTTAAAGCAAAAGATTAAAAAAAAATGATTTTTTATCTTTTGCTTAAAAAAAAAATTACTTCAAGCCTAAACCGGAAGTGACGTCATGACGTCACTCCGGTCCTCCAAGACTATAGAGGCGATCAAAAAGTATCTACTTTTTGATCGCCTATGGAAGTAGCCAGTGTTTCGTCAGAATCGGCGACCCATCAGATTAGGTAACGAAAGTGACATTCCGTCAGCTGCGCATGCGTCCACCGCTACCAGGTTTACTCATCTGACAGAACACTTGCAGTCAGAAGAAGGCAGGGGACATCTTGGTACACCCAACTACATCTTGAGATTACCAGTAATTTTAGCAATAGTGAGCGTATATAAATAAATATAGTATATTGACATCTGTGATGATGTTTTGATGTTACATTTTGATAGAAGCTGGACGCCAGTAGTAGGAAGGTGGCGGAGGCCGTATTGGTACACCCCGCACTGCTCAGCGCTAAACCTTTATGCCGCGTACACATGGTCGGAATTTCCGACAACAAATGTTCGATGTGATCTTGTTGTCAGAAAATCTGATCGTGCGTAGGCTCCATCGGGCATTTGCTGTCGGAATTTCCAACAACAAATGTTTGAGAGCTGGTTCTCAAATTTACCGACAACAAAATTAGTTGTCGTAAATTCCGATCATGTGTACACAGTTCCGACGCACAAAGTTCCACGCATGCTCGGAATCAAGCAAAAGAGCTGCACTGGCTATTGAACTTCATTTTTCTCGGCTCGTCGTACATGTTGTACGTCACCGCGTTCTTGACGTTCGGAATTTCCGAAAACATTTGTGTGACCGTGTGTATGCAAGACGAGTTTGAGCCAACATCCGTCGGAAAAAAATCCACGGTTTTGTTATCGGAATGTCCGATCGTGTGTACGGGGCATTAGGCTTTCAAAATTAAATATCCAAACAGCATCACAGATGTCAATATACTATATTTATTTATATACGCTCCCTTTATATCTAAAATTACTGCGAAATTCAAGACGTAGCTGGGTGTACTAAGATGTCCCCTGCCTTTTTCTGACTGCAGGTGTTCTGTCAGGTGAGCAAGCCTGGTAGCAGTGGACACATGCACAGCTGACGGAACTTCACTTCCGTTACCTAATCTGACGGGTCGCTGATTCTGACGGGACACCGGCCGCACCGTTGGACCGTTTCTCTGGTGAATCGGCGGAAAGCATGAAAAACGCTGGTAAGTAGTGGGAGGGGTCTTGGAGAACTGGAGTGACATCATGACGTCACTTCCGGTCCAGGCTGGAAGTAATTTTTTTTTTTTACAGCAAAAGATCAAAATATTTTAAATTTTTTCTGATCTTTTGCTTTCAAGGGTAAAATAGAGGTTTGGGGTCTTTTGGACCCTAGATCTCTCCATAAAGAGGACCTGTCATCCTTATTTCTATTACAAGGGATGTTTACATTCCTTGTTACAGGAATAAAAGTGAAAAGTGATTTAAAAAAGTCCCCTCCCTCCGATTCGAAAACCGTTTCAGCAGCTCATTAGCCGTTCGGAATGGTTTCATGAGAAAGCCGCCCGCCGGCTGCAAAAAAATGGTACTGGGGTTATTGCTGATATCCTCATTCATTCTACGTTATGGAATCGGCAACAGGATACATTATACCAGTTATCTCTCAAGAATAATGATAGATAGTTAGATAGATGCAGTGGTTTTGCAAATAGCAGCCCCAATCCTCCTCTTCTCAGGTCCCCCACTGGAGCTCCTCCCCTTTTACCAGTGCCCCCAATAGCAAGCCGCTTGCTATGAAGACACTGGTGCATGCTCACTCCCAAGCCCCACTCTATGCATCCATAAGACACATAGAGCTGTGGCTTGGCCCCACCCACCGCTCCAAAAAGCTGTAGCTTGGCCCCACCCACCGCTCTCTCCTCATTGGATAGATAGATAGATAGATAGATAGATAGATAGATAGATAGATAGATAGATAGATAGATAGATAGATAGATAGAGTAAGCATAACGCAAGGCTCATGTGCAGTGATGTCATCATGAAAGGAGTGACATCACCATGGGTTGGGAAATAGATTAGGTGTAATTTCACTTTAACACCTTGCCGACCAGCGCACGACGATATACGTCGGCACAATGGCACGGCTGGGCAAATGGGCGTACAGGTACGTCCCCTTTAAATCGCGGCATAGTGGGCGTGCGTGCGCCCGCCACATACTCCAGGAGCGTGCCCGCGGGTCCCGCGGACTCGATGTCCGCCGGGAGCCCGCGATCGTGTCACGGAGCGGCAGAACGGGGAGATGTAAACAAGGCATTTCCCTGTTCTGCCTAGCAACATGACAGAGATCTGTCATTGGGAGCAGTGATCTCTGTCATGTTCTAGTGAGACAACCCCCCCACAATTAGAATCACTCCCTAGGACACACTTAACCCCTTAATAGCCCCCTAGGGGTTAACCCCCTTCCCTGCCAGTGTCATTTACACAATAATCAGTGCATTTTTATAGCACTAATCGTGGTCCCAAAATAGTGTCAAAAGTGTCCGATGTGTCCGCCATAATGTTGCAGTCACGTTAAAAATCGCAGATCGCCGACATTACTAATAAAAAAATAATAATAATAAAAATGCCATAAATCTATCCCCTATTTTGTAGGCGCTATAACTTTTGCACAAACCAATCAATATACGCTTATTGCAATTTTTTTTACCAAAAATATGTAAAGGAATACATATCGGCCTAAACTGGGAAAGAAATTCGTTTTTTTTATATATATATTTTTTGGGGATATTTATTATAGCAAAAAGTAAAAAATATTGTTTTTTTTTAAAATTGTCACTCTTTTTTTGTTTATAGCGCAAAAAATAAAAATAAAAATAAAAAAAAGAAAGCTCTATTTGTGGGGAAAAAAAGGACGGCAATTTTGTTTTTTGGGAGCAACGTCGCACGACCGCGCAATTGTCAGTTAAGGCGACGCAGTGCCGTATCGCAAAAAGTACTCTGGTCAGGAAGGGGGTAAATCCTTCCGGGGCTGAAGTGGTTAAAAAAAAAAAGTAAAAGTGACTGAATTACCAAATGAAAAAAAAAGAAATTCCATGAGTGTCTCATTGCTATGATGAAAGACATGACAGTAATGTAATGTTAGTGATGTGGATTTATGTTGGTACCCTGTAATGGGACAAGGCGGGGATTAATAATACTGTTCTCTCCACGCCATGTGTACTGCCTGGCAATCATTCAGCTTACTCTAGCTGAAAAATAAGAGTCTTTCTGTACTATTGCAGCCCATGTTAATTACTGTCATTGTCTCATCAGAGGTCTGTGTACAATGACAGATACAGATGACTGAGACACTGAATCCCTCTGTCAAGGACATCAGCTGATGAGAAGACTGTCATATGATATCTGATACAATCATTACTGCTTTACTTCCTTCCTTGATAGATAGATAGATAGATAGATAGATAGATAGATAGATAGATAGATAGATAGATAGATAGATAGATAGATAGATAGATAGATAGATAGATAGATAGATAGATACAAACAGATATCTAGATTAAAATATATATATATATAAAAAAAGAGCCGTGCTATAAAACAGCGATAATCAAAACATATGAATTAAAATTAATCCAAGTGATGGTTGAGTAATACAATGATAATATAATATATATAGGGGTCGACCAATTATCAGAGCGGATGATTATTGGGGGCTGATATTCACATTTTTTCAAATAATCGGTATCGGTCATAAACTTTACCGATGTTACGTGCATATAGGTGGCAGGTGACAGTGGCAAGTGACAAGCTGCATATGGGTGGGAGGTGACAGTGGCAAGTGACATGCTGCATATAGGTGGTAGGTGACAGTGACAAGTGACAAGCTGCATATGGGTGGCAAGTGACAGTGGCAAGTGACATGCTGCATATAGGTGGCAGGTGACAGTGGCAAGTGACAAGCTGCATATGAGTGGGAGGTGACAGTGGCAAGTGACACGGTGCATATGGGTGGCAGGTGACAGTGGCAAGTGACACGGTGCATATGGGTGGCAGGTGACAGTGACAAGTGACAAGCTGCATATGGGTGGCAGGTGACAGTGACAAGCTTCATCTGGGTGGCAAGTGACAGTGGCAAGTGACAAGCTTCATATGGGTGGCAGGTGACAGTGATGTACAGAATATCGGCACCTGATATCGGCTAGCGGCCTGAAAGGCGGCCCATAAATCGTTATCGACTCTGAAAAGAACTATATCAGACGATCATACATTCTATTATATGAAACCAGTGCAAAATAGAGTCCAAGTGTGAATGCAGCATCAAAGTGCATAAAAAAGTGCAAAAAGTATACATCAATTGAAAAATGAAGATATAAAAATATAAAGTTCATGAAGATAAAAGTGATCGTCTTCAGAAATGTTCAAATAAATTTAGGTAGCGAACATCCATCACCGTTCAGGTTTCCCAAACCGTGACACCGTCACCTCAGTAAAAATGCAGGCTTACCAAATTCAGTGGACCCTCTATTAAAAGAAAGGTCAGATGGGCACGTGGCCAAACACCCTAGCCAGGGTATTTCCAAGGCTCTCCTACAGGATCCTCTCGAGGGTAGGGAAATGGATTGTACTGCTCATCTCAATGGCATCCCAATAGGATTGTAATTAAAACATGAAAAGAAGAAGCTCCACATAGTGTAAAACTCTTCTAAATGCTTTATTAAAAGTAAAGGTTGCACTTAAAGAAGTACCATAAATCGCTTAGTTGAAATTCACCGGCCGGTTTACAGCAAACGCCCCACACTTGCTGAAACTCGCAATGACGTCAGCACGTCGCTCCGCCCTACGCGTTTTCGTCACACATGATGCCCTCCTGGGCATATTAAGATATCTAGATTACACTGGAAGTTTATTAGTTTAATATAACAAGCAAAAATTACTCTTTTTTTATTTTTATAAACTGTAGCAATGTTTAACATACATCTAAAGTTTTACACTCTTCAATTTTATTTTCTAATCAATGTGTGACTTGATCAAGAAATGATTGAATCAGAAACCCATCAAATAGCCCCTAAAGCCCAATCTATGTAGACTCAATTTAGAAAGAAGTCATTCAAACTGAGTTGATCGGTTAGGCAGAAAATTATTGATCGTTTTACTTCAGCAGTTAGATGAAATGATCATAAAGTTGATCATGTTCAGGCATGTACTGGCCATCGGGACTACCGGGAGTTTCCCGGTGGAACAATGGCTCAGTAGGCCGGTTTCAGTGACAGCCAGTGGCGTCGCTAGTGGGTGGCTTTTGGGGCTATAGCTCAGAATCTGGGGCCCATAGCCCTGATTCCCAGGGTTCCCCAACCACAGGGCTGAAGCCCACTACCGGGCCGTGGCCTCTCTGCAGCCATGCGGTGGGCAGCACGGGAGAGCCAAGAGCGGGCAGGCAGCATGGGAGAGCAGGGACATCATCTCTTACCACCTGCCCTGCATCACCACTGTTCTGCCCTCACTGTACAGCCACAGGCAGCAGACAGATTACATCATCTCTCACTGCCTGCTCTCTCTCTGGTGACCCTGATGTAAGAAGGGGCTCTCTGGGGACCCTGATGTAAGTGGGGGGGGCTCTCTGGGGACCCTGATGTAAGGGGGAGGATCTCTGGGGACCCTGATGTAAGGGGGAGGCTCTCTGGGGACCCTGATGTAAGGGGGAGGCTCTCTGGGGACCCTGATGCAAGGCTGAGGCTCTCTGGGGACTATGATGTAAGGGGGGTTCTCTGGTGACCCTGATGTAAGTTGGGGGCTCTCTGGGGACCCTGAAACAAAAAATCCATTTATACTTACAGTGGAATATTTTTACTTTTTTTTTGTGCAATTGTGTATAGTTTATATACTGTTTTTGTGCGTGTTTGCAAAATTAAAGTGGGCCGGTCTGGATGAAGTCCAGGGCCAAATTTTTGTCCCAGTCCAGCCCTGATCATGTTTAATTAAATCGGATTATAAGTAGGGATGAACCAAAGTGCCCTGGGTTTGGCAAACTTCAGAGAGGTTTGGATGCCAACAATCATCAATTCCCGACTTGACTACGCAAATTCGCTCTACGTAGGATTACCCCAATATCAGCTTGCGCGCTTGCAACTCATCCAAAATACGGCGGCAAGACTGTTAACAGGAAAAAAACCCTGGGAATCCATTTCCCCATCCCTAAAGAGCCTACACTGGCTAACCGTGAAGAATCGGATCACATTCAAGACCCTCTGCCTCACCCACAAATGCATACAAGGAACGCTCCGCTATATCTCCAGGAGAAAATAAAACACTACACACCGAATCGCAGTCTTCGATCAGCTAACCAAAACCTCCTCATCATTCCCAAATACCGCTACAAAGCTAAGGGAGAACGAAGATTCGCAGTCCAAAGACCTCGACTATGAAATGCTCTTCCAACCAACATCCGCATGGAAGCAAACCACCAGGCCTTCAGGAAAAAACTAAAGACCTTCCTTTTCTAAGAAGCTGACAACAGAGAATGCATCAAGCGCCTTGAGGCGATTCAGTTCGCATTTGCAGCGCTCTACAAATTATTCATTCATTCATTCATTCATTCATTCATTCATTCATGCCAAACCTGAACCCCATTAAGTTCAAAGGGAGCTAAAACTGTCAAATTAAAAATGTACATCACAGAGATGCACCCCTTTCACAGGCAGTATTGGGGCACCTCCCAGGCATGCTATTTAAAGGAATTGGACATTTTTAATGTTTCACTTTAAGCATTTAAAAATCACTGCACCTGACCGAATTAAATGTAAAAAAATATTTTTGCATTGGTACGTTTTGGTACATGTTTCCCACCCTTCCTTCCTCCCATCCCTCCCAACAACCCCGCCACCCACCCCCACCGAAGGAATTATTATTTTTTGTTACAACCCCTTGCCTATTAGCCCAGAAAATAGGCATTTTTAATTGATCACATTTCAATAGGGCTTGGGACCCAAGCTTCTTTGAAATTTGCCAAACCCTGCTCAAACCAAACCCAGGGCAATTTAGCTTATCTTTACTCTATCTACCTATTAACTATCTGTCTATCAGTCTGTCCATCTATCTCCCAATCTCCCAGTGATGTACCTCTCTATATCCATTTGTTTGCTTATACATTATTCTTCCATCTGAGATAATGTGTAGTAATGTCATCACACCTACAATGTTATCATGGCTCATGAATCTTGAAAGTTAACCTATACTGTATCACGTAATCTATCTATCTATCTATCTATCTATCTATCTATCTATCTATCTATCTATCTATCTATCTATCTATCTATCTATCTATCTATCTATCTATCTATCTATCTATCTATCTATCTATCTTTCATTTAGATAAGCTCTTTCTCTCTGAAATCAATTCGGAGAAGGCAGGCGAGCATGCAATAATGAAATGGCTCTTTTTTTGATGCACTCCGTCTCCTCAGTCAGCATGGGGTTGATGATGATAACTAATTAGGCTGTTAATGCTTTTGCACAAGACAAGATCCTGATTCCCAGCCAACAAGCCTTGTCTTCTAAGGGTGCTTGACAACCTTACCATCAGCTTACCTTTGTAGCTGGAACACAAAAAGAGTGACTACTTCATTTCCACTTCATCCTCGAAATACTGTATCTTCTTAAAGTTGAACATGAGTTAGTTATCTTCTGCGTGTGTGTATTTAATGTTCGCTGTGGGTGAAATGACCACAGAGAGCGATGATGTTTTTAAGCTGGCCATAGATGGATCGAAATATGAGCGGACCAGCAGGGACTGCTCAGTTTTTTTCGATTAGCCCAGCTTTAGTCTTGGCTGCTTATGACTCTACCTTTAGCCTGGTGTGTCTATCCTGGTTCTTCATAGTCTAGCATGGCTTCTTAAAAGCTGGCTCTAGTTTTGGGGTGTAGTCTTTGGTTCCCACTAGGGCTAATGCCGTGTACACACGGTCGGACTTTCCGACGGGAAATGTTGGATGCGAGCTTGTTGTTGGCAAGTCCAACCGTGTGTATGCTCCATCGAACATTTGCTGTTGGAATTTCCGGCCACAAATGTTAAAGAGCAGGTTCTCAAGTTTTCCGCCAAACTTCACTTGTTGTCGGAAAGTCCGACCGTGTAGGCTCCATCGAACATTTGCTGTCGGAATTTCCGGCCACAAATGTTAAAGAGCAGGTTCTCAAGTTTTCTGCCAACTTCACTTGTTGTCGGAAAGTCCGATCGTGTGTACACAAGTCCGTCGCACGAAATTCCACGCATGCACGGAATCAAGCAGAAGGAGCCGCACTGGCTATTGAACTTCCTTTTTCTCGGCTCGTCGTACTTCTTGTACGTCACCGCGTTCTCACGTTTCGGAATTTCCGACAACATTTGTGTGACCGTGTGTATGCAAGACAAGTTTGAGCCAACATCCTTCGGAAAAAAATCCACGATTTTGTTGTCGGAATGTCCGATCGTGTGTACGCGGCATAAAGCTGGCCATACATGGACTGAAATTCGCCCGGTTTAGCAATGACTGGTTGATATTTGATCAATGTGTGACTTCTGTTCAACCACCCTGTTGGATAAAAGCCATTCAGGCAATAGGTTGCAGTGCTGATCTTTGAATTTTGAAAGCGGGGAAGTCTCCGCTGTGCAGCGGGAAGGATTCAAGGCAGATGGGGGAATCGGGACAGTTTTTTGTTATTCAACCCGCGGGTTGGCCCACGCATGGCCAGCTTTAGACTGCATTAAGTTTGTGTGTTAAAGTAAATGTAAACCCTAATGTTGAACTTGTACTTGCTACCTTTCGAACTGTTAAATGTTCTATTGAAAGCAGGTAGTTATATCTTTTTGATAAGTATAAAAAATACCTGGCACGCACTAACAGGTTAAATTTAACGGGAACTATTGTAAACCCAAGCCATACCATTCAAATAGACACAGGGCCCCCGTCCCTAACCAAGGGACGAGTTCAGGAGGACATGTGTTGAGGTCCTTAACCACGAGCATACCAAGAGCGTGCTCGCCACCCCCTCCCCTTCACATACCACACTAGGTTGTCATATAGACAAATAAGGCTTCTGGTGGAGTCAAATCCCCTGCCCGTCGTTTCCCCTTCCCTTTCTTCTACCCTTACATCCATACAACACCTTAGCTTAGTTCTCCAGCGTAAGTCCTAATATCTAATACCATCACGCTGTTCCTGATGGAACACTCCTTCAACGCAACAGAACAGCACTTAAACCTATACCCCACAAAACCACATAATATATATTAACCAAGCATAAGAACCCAACCCCATTCTCATCAACACTATAAGTTGAAAGGGGATTCCTAATACATAAAGTGTCACCCTTTATGAACCCAATGGTAGAGGAGTTTCTTCTTTTTCTTTTTTGTTTCTTTCATATTTCGATTCACTATTGATACGTTATTACGGTAGGTATTAAGACGGTGAAAATATATGCTGCTTTTTGTGCTGAAAGTGCCCCCCTCGACTTATACTGGAGTGAAGCACTTTTCTGCAGCAAAAAAATTCATTTTCCGAACCGACTTTGGGGCCCCATATCTCAGGGCCACTTGGTGCTAGGAACCCCAAAAAGTGTGCAAACCCAGTGGAACTGGTACCATAACATATCCAAAGCTGGGGTTAATAGCACCAAGTGGCCCCGAGATACAGGGCCCCAAAGTAGGTTCGGAAAATGTCATTTTCTGCTGCAGAAAAGTGCTTGACATTTTCTGAACCGATTTTTGGGGCCCTGTATCTCAGGGCCACTTGTTGCTAGAAACCCCAGCTTTGGATATTTTATGGTGCATACCAAATTTGGGGTTCCTAGCACTAAGTGGCCCCGAGATACGGGGCCCCAAAGTCAGTCAACTGTGTCCATCTGCAGCAATGTCATTTCGGGACCCTTTGGGTTCAGAGACCCCAAATTTTGGCTGCAGCTAGGGGGCATCCAGGAACCCTTAACTACCGAGTTTGAAGTTCGGGGGACCTATGGCTGCAAATGGGCACAGTGAGGCATGCAAATGGGCACAGTGAGGCTGCAAATGGGCATTGTTGACCCTCTTTTCCACTTACAGTAGCTGTGCATTTCTCACCCTCGTCTTATACTCGGGTCAATAAGTTTTCCCCATTTTTTTGTGGTAAATTAGGGCTTCGACTTATACTCGGATCGACTTATACTCGAGTATATACAGTACTGTATTGTATTTACGCATTGTTTACATGATAACATTGTAATCTGCTTTTATTTTCCTCAATAAAAACTTATTGGGAAAAAAAAAAAATTAAGTAAAATTAAAAAAAAAAAAAAGAAAAGAGAAACAGGTTTCTATGATGGCATTAAAAAAAAAAAAAAACAGTTGGCAGTTAATACTGCTTCAGAGTCTAGGTGAATATAAAAGCTACTAACTGACACAGATGTGCAACCATTTATACATCATTAAATGTATTTTTTTAATATTTTCAATGCAAAAAATATATAAAAATAGCCATTGATCCTGCAAGAAATCCATTGAGCTTATAAATTCCTGTGCTTGTGCTACACTTATCAGCACAATCTCCATTTGCCCAGTTCAAAGCTGTGGACTACAGAACACCTTCTCCCCATATTATGAAGAAGAACTAAAAAAAACTGTACTCCTACCTTCTCTATAAGCTCAACCCTCACAGTTATTACCTTTTGTACCACTTGCCCCTCCTTTTTAGATTGCACGCTCCTATAATCAGGGTCCTCCTAATCCTCTATTGAATTGTATTGTACCTGAATCATTTATTGTTATTTTGTAAAAGCGCTGCGCAAGCTGTTGGCGCTATAAAAATCATGTATAAAATAATAATAATATTTATAAGTATACTGTATATAAATATTTATTACACGTATACAGCATATATTAATTTCACTTTATTGCATAGCATTTTTCCTCCCCTCCTTTTTCTGCTTTTATATGCTTCATATATATCACATCACATATATGCTTTATATGCTATGCTAGATATTTTATAATCATTTTAAAGTAATCCTTATCTGTAATGTTTATAGCATGCTAATATTATAGTAATGGGTGCAGCTGTACATAGTAGCCAATCAGCTTCTAACTTAAAGGGATTGTAAAGTCTCATGGTTTTTCACCTTAATGCATTCTATGCATTAAGGTAAAAAAACTTTCTGTGCTGCAGTTGCCCTCAGAGCCCCCTCCCCTTTTTCTTATTTAAACCCATCCGTTCCAGTGATGTGCACAAGCCCAGCGGCTCCAGCCGCTGTCTCCGTCCTCATTGGATAGATTGATAGCAGCAGGAGCCATTGGCTCCCGCTGCTGTCAATCACATCCAATGACACGGGAGCTGGGGGCGGGACGGGGCTGAGTCCCCGCTGTCTGTGTCAATGGATGCAGCAGCAGGACTTGGGAGCACGCCCGCAGGGGTGCCCCTATGGGAAGCGGCTCTCAATGAAGGAGAGGCACCAGGAGCGCCGCTGGGGCAGCCCAGAAGAGGCGGATCAGAGCTGCTCTGTGCAAAACCCTTGCACAGAGCAGGTAAGTATAACATGTTTGTTATTTAAAAATAAAAGTAGAAATCGAACCTTTACAAACACTTTAAGCTTGTTCAATTAAGCTTGGACAATAAAACCTGGAAGCTGATTGATTTCTATGCAGAGCTTCACCAGAATTTGCACTCTCCTGTTTTAGTATATCAACCCCATTGACTTTTCTTTGGCAATCTTAACCAGCCGTCGTCATTATACTGCGGCAGGTCAGCACCATCCCGCGAGCCGTTGTAGCTATACGTCAGCTCCTTTAAGAAGGATAGCAGGCACATGCACGCTCCCACTGCACTGCGGGGGTGCCGATGCTCGTGGCCAATGGTTGAAATGACCGCCAGCCACAAGCGATCGCGGGAACGAGAGGCAGAACAGGGACGTGTGTGTGTAAACACACAAATCCCTGTTCTGTTCTGTGAGGAGAGACAGATCATGAGTTCCTATTAGCTAGGAACCACGATCTGTCATCCCCACTAGTTAGTCCCCTCCCCCCACAGTTGGAACACACAGTCAGGGAACACAGTTAACCCCTTGATCGCCCCCTAGTGTTAACCCTTTCCCTGCCAATGACATTTATTCAGTAATCAGTGTATTTTTATAGCATTGATCGCTATATAATTGTCAATCGTCCCAAAAATGTGTCAAAATTGTCCGATGTGTCCGCCATAATGTCGCAGTCACGATAAAAATCGCAGATCGCCGCCATTACTAGTGAAAAATAAAAAAAATATTAAAGTGCCATAAAACTATCCCCTATTTTGTAGACGCTATAACTTTTGCGCAAACCAATCAATATACACTTATTGCAATTTTTATTACCAAAAATATGTAGAAGAATACATATCGGCCTAAACTGAGAAAAAAATTTGATTTTTTTTTTTTTTAAATTGGGGATATTTATTATAGCAAAAAGTACAAAATAGTGTTTTTTTTCAAAATTGTCGCTCTTTTTTTGTTTATAGCGCAAAAAAAAAAAACCGCAGAGATGATCAAATACCACCAAAAGAAAGCTCTATTTGTGGGGAAAAAAGGACGTCAATTTTGTTTGGGTGCAACGTCGCACGACCGCGCAATTGTCAGTTAAAATCTGGGGCTGAAGTGGTTAAAGAGGTTGTAAACCTCCATTTGCAAGTTGTACCTACAGGTAAGCCTAGAATAAGGCTTTCCTATGGGTACTGTAAAAATCTCTGTTTAGGAAATATTTACTTTGTACTGCGCCGATGATGTCATTGGCGCATGCGCTGTTTTTTGCTGTCTGTGTCCTGCTGGGGAGATTTTCCTTGACTTTTTGGATTATGTATCCTCCCATTTCTGTTTTGTATTTCTCATTTTAGACAGCTGTTACTAGAACATTTGTCCTCATTGGAAGATTTCTCCTTACCTTTTATTCTCGTGACAGCTGAGATTTCCACACCCTTTCTGTCCCAATGACAGTGGCAAAGAAGGTAAACCTCCCCAACGAGTAAATAGACAGCAGGAAGAACTTGGCAGAGGATCCCTTTCTCACTGTACACTCATACACTTTGGAACAAGTCGTGCCACCATTCTTGGCTTTCAGTGAGCACCCATAGTTGGCAGGCCTCAGGAATATTGCATATTTCGACTTTGCAGAGTGGCCATTTTTGAACACACAGGATTTGTACAGATTGTAATGCAAAAGTGGGCATAGCTTATTTATTACTTATATAGGTTGTTCACATTTCACATATTGATAGAGTGACTCCTCTTGTACTTGTTCTTCTTTCTTCTTACTTCTTCTTCTTCTTCTTCTTTCTTTTTCTTCTTTCTTCTTATTTCAGGATCTATCTTCTTCTTCTTCCTTCTTCTTCCATCTTCTTCTTTATCCTTCTTCTTTTTTCGTCTTCTTCTTCCTGTTACTTCTTCTTTTTCTTCCTTCTTCTTCTTTCTTCTTCCTTTTTTTTAATTTCTTCCTCCTTTATGTAGCGCTGGTAGAGTTTTATCTACCACTGATAGGTAAATTTAGTGGGTCGCTTATTATAGGAAGTTGGATTTGCCTCTGTTCCAGCTTGGCTGACGTTGCATGCAGTTCCACATTGTGCCGGTGGGTGTCGTTGTCACCATCGGCAGGTGTTGGAAAAGCAACGTGTTGAAGCGAATGAGTGCTCCTCTGTCCCGGAGATAACTCGGTGGAGGTGGTCCTCCGAGTTGCATTCTGGGAGAGGGTATTTATGGGACAGACGCCATGTTTTAGGGTTCGTTTTTCAGCCACCTGCTGGCCCTCCTGGCCGACAGGTATGCACTAGGAATACCACCTCGTGGTCCTCCGTTCCGGAGGCCCGCGTCACTGCGGCGTGTGGGTGGGCCCAGAAGCCTGTCTGGGGCCCACCACAGCAGCGGAGGAATGGTCCTGAGCTGTCTATCCTGAGTGAAGAAGCCGGACAACCGAGAAGATCCCAGGGGAGGACCCGTCATGGAAGGATCATGCAGAGTGCTGGTCTGGAGAGGGGCCTGGTGACTCGATTGAAGGACGCATTCTGAAGTAATCTTACAGTATAGTACTGCCGGGTTGGCTTAAAGGTTCAAGTACTGTATCTGACATTCATCACAAACCAATACATTCTGTGGCAGAGGACTTTGGTTTTACGGGTACGGGTTTTATTCCAGATAAGTCTGTGGAAGAGACTTTTGTTCGTGCTACGTGCTGGCTGCTAGGTAAGTGAGAGATGTCTATCCAGGCGGGCAAAGATTAAATCCTACGAAAGGGGGACTATTCAATTACAGGTGTTCAATTACAAAGAATGTTCTGAAAAAATACAACAGAAAGGTATTTAAGCTTCCCTGCAGCTTTCCTACTACCTCTTTCCTGCTACATGCCTTGTTCGTTTTATTAAAGCATTGGAAAACCTACTCAAGTGTTTGGTGCTTATATCGTCCAGAGGTAAACTCAACGGAACCCTAGACCCGGTGCCGGTGGAACAGATGTATCGAGAGTGAAGGTAACAAGCCCGCTTAAACCAGCAGCTCCACCAAGAGTTATTGCTACATTTATCTTCTCCTTTTTTCTTCTTTCCGAGTAGAACCAATTGAGTTCTTCACGAAGGAGGGGTGCAGACCAGTGTGGCGGCTGGTGGGTTTTTCTTTTTTGAAGGCGGCAAACAAACAACACCCCCCCCCCTCGGTGGCGCGGCACTAAGACAGTACCCCCTCTGCGTGGCTGGTCTGGCGGAGTTGTGGTGTCCTCTCCTCCTCTGCTGGAGAGCAGGCAGCGGCCGCTCCGGTGTCCTCTCCTCAAGCTTCCTCCGCTGTGTGTCTCCTCTTCTGCCAAATCGCTAGGCATCCAATGGGATCTCCTGATGCTTTGCCCTCACGACCTGCCTATTGATTGGCAGAGAGAAACTTTATTGTTAAAATTGGCGAAAATTCATTCGCTATCGTCACACAACTGGGTGGGCTCGGAGCGCAATGCTCTGCACTCCGAGACAACCCTTTTTTGAAGCCTATTGAAGCTTCTGGATCTAATCAGGTGCTTCAAAAAAAAACCACCACCCCACATTGGAATCCATGGTCTGGTGCCCTGATATGTAGATCAGGGGGCTGAATGCACAAATTGGGGAGGCGGCGCTCGTGCGCCCTCTATGGACGGGCCGCCACTGGTGCAGACTGTCTTTAAATAGTCTTTAAATGGTGTCATCACCAAAAACATTTTCTAGCCTTCTGTGGATGTCTGTGAAAGCCTGCACCCCTCCTTCATCAAGAACTCAGTGATGGAATGTTGCTTCTGCTTGGAACCCATTATTTACCTGCAATGAAAAAGAAGAAGAGTTACGATAGAGGAAAGTTACTCTACCAACATGTGAAATTTGAACAAACTATGTAACTTGTTAAAAAAGTTATGCCCACTTTTGCATTACTTTTGGTACAGCCCTCGTCTATAGCGCCATAAGTTTACACAGCACTTTACAAAATTGCATATTTACAAAATATCAATGCGGAAGATTAAGTCAATTTGGTCATTAGATTGAAAAACTCATGTATTAGTGGAAGTCCTAGGACATACTCTTTGGAACACAGCAATGCCACCACCCCTGGCTTTCGATTAACACTCAAGCCGTGTACACACGAGCGGAATGTCCGACAAAAAAAGTCAGATGGAATCTTTTCATCCTCTATTCCGATCGTGTGTAGGCCTCATCGGACTTTTTTTTTTTGAAAATTCTGATGGACTTAGAAATAGAACATGTTCTAAATATTTCCGACGGAACCAATTCCTATCGAGAAAACCGCTCGTCTGTATGCAGTTCCAATGGACCAAAAACGACGCATGCTCTGAAGCAAGTACGAGACGGGAGCTATTGGCTACTGGCTATTGAACTTCCTTTTGCTAGTCCCGTTGTACGTGTAGCACTAACCCCCGAAGGAGCTGCTGATTTTTATAGGGCTGTTACCATCACCTCCTTACCCGTAGTTTCACCAATACTAGAACTTCTAGTTCTTCTGGGCTTACCTGCACAGCTGCAGCATCGCAGCCCTCCGGCATGGAGGGCCACGAGGTAGAACTTCCCGTCACATACCTTTAGGCCAGGAGGGCCAGCTGGTGAAAGAGAAAGAAAAATGTCATCTGCACCTTAAGTACTCTCTCCCAGAAGGCATAGCAGTGGACCACCTCTGCCGAGTTACCTCTGGGAAAGAAGAGCACTCAATATACTTCAGCTTGTTACTTTCCAACACCGACCTATGGTGACAATGACACCTACAGGCAACAGTGTGGAACTGCACGCAACACAGCCAATGCTGGAACAGAGGCTAATTTAGCCATAGATTAAATTTGAACTATGTACAGAACAAATGACCCACTAAATTTACATATAAGCGGTAGATTAGAAATCTACCAGCGCTACATACGTGTTGTACATCACCTCGATCTGGACGGTCGGACTTCGGTATGACCGTGTGTATGCAAGACCGCATGAGCGGAATTCCGTCGGAGTTCCGCCAGAGAAACCGGTCGTGTGTACGCGGCATCAGAGTTAGCAGGCCTTGGGGGAAAACCCACATTTCCACTGTACATAGTGGCTGTTATTAGTGGAAGATGGAACACTAAACGGTTAGGTGGTTAAAAGCAAACAACCTGAAATTCCATCTGTGGCCTTCAATCAAATTTGTTTTCTGGTATACATAGCACGGCCAACTTTGAGATACTTAATGACCTTGATGAATACTTGAAGATCAATAACAATTTAATGTCATCAAAAGATTGATACACTTTTTTTTTCCTCCTCCGGCATTGTGATACTAGAGGTTGAAAGTCAAAGCTTGCCTTGGCCTGTCCTGCCTTCTATAAACAGAATTCACGTATGCGGGCTGGTAAATAACTGATGAACTCACTTAGCTGTGATTATAGATTTTCTCAGAGCTTCTTTATACCACAATTTGTTTTTGATTCTTAATTCAAGGTTGTCTGGGGGTAAGTTTGCCAACTTTTTTTTTTAACAGTAAGTGTGAAGCCAGCCAGCGGTTCAGTCAACCTTTATGCCAGGCAGACATGTGGTGGACATAACTCAAGTTGGTGGTTACAATATACTGTACATTACAGGGCCTGTTCTGTTAATGATTTTCTTTTCTCGTTTTTACAGTTCATTTTGTTGTAAGAACTACATAGAAGTTAAAGCTGAACTCCAGGCAGTGGCGGAACTACCAGGGTCGCAAAGGTTGCGCTTGCATCCAGGCCCTGGCGTTCCGCCACTGTTGCGGGAGTCCAAGAGCCTGGACTGTGTCTCCACTGCATGGCTGCTGGCCCCTTACATCAGAGTTCCCCTTAAAATTAGAGTCAGCAGTATTCTCCCTTCCCAGAGCACCCCTTACATCAGAGTTTCCCTTTGCATTAAGGTCCACAGAGTTCCCACTTACAGTGAAATTCTGTGTACTCTCATGTAAGGGGGGCTCTGTGTACTCTCATGTAAGGGGGCTCTGCAGACTCTCATGTAAAAGGGGCTCTGTGGACTCTGGTGTAAGGGGGGCTCTACAGACTCTAATGTAAGGGGGGCTCTGCGGACGCTGATGTAAAGGGGCTCTGCGGACTCTGATGTAAGGGGGGCTCTGTGGACACTGATGTAAGGGGAGCTCTGCATACTCTGATGTAAGAAGGACTCTGGGAACCCTGATTAAAGGGGAATGCTGGGAACTATGATGTAGGTAGGGGGCTCTGGTTACCAGAGCCCCCCTTATATCAGAATTACCTTTTACACCAGAGTCTACAGTGTTTCCCCCTTACATCAGAGTCCCCTCCTTACATCACAGTTCTCAGTGTTCCTCCTTAAATCAGAGTCCCCAGAGTTTAACCTTACACCAGAGTCTGCAGAGTCCACCTTACAGTGTAATGGAACTCTGCGGGTTCAGATGTAAAGGGGAACTCTGTGGTTTCAGATGTAAAGGGGAACTCTGTGGTTTCAGATGTAAATGAGAACTTCATAGTTTAGAGGTAAAAGGGAAATCTGCGAGTTCAGATGTAAAGGGGAACCTTGTACATTCAGATGTAAAGGAAGAACTCTGTGGACTCTAACGTCACCCTTCACAAGGAGAGAGAGCAGCAGTGATTGGTCTTTATTACAAGAAGCTCCTACACAGAGGGAAAGTCTCACACTGGATTACTGCACAGATCTGGAAGAAATACACAATGCAGAATCAGTAAAGAATACACACAACCTTTGTATTTAGGCAATATTTGCTTATCCTGGAGTTCAGATTTGGCGTATACCCAAAGTAAGATACTTTTTTTGTTTGGTGTTAGTTTGGTATGGCCTTCTCACCATAACTTGTATGGTTTTACTGTCTAATTGCAGCTAGTATAAATACTCGATTGTGTGTTTGTATCTGCTTGTTGTTATTCTCTACAGAGCGTGTGTCAGATATAGAGAAAGATTGCAGACCTCTGAGCCAGTCAGACTCTGCTATACTACCTAATGTTGTCAGTCTCATTCAGTAAACCTGCTTACATGGGGGAGAATAAAGGGAGAACTCCATGTCCTGCTTCTTCCAATCAGCATGCAGGGGATGTGCTCTGTACAGCTTAAATGCAGTGGAGGTAAAAAAGACTTGGCTGGTGTTCTCTGTTCTCTTTACAGTGATGAACAGGAATAAAAATCAGACGGAACTTTTGCTACGCTATCCAAAAACAATGCTTTGGCTGAAGGTTTTGTTAATGACTCAAAATGTTCTTATTTAATCCCCCCCCCAATAATGTCTTATGGGACCACGGCAGCCTGGGGGCACCTACAACATTATAAGCTCATAGTAAATATACAGCATGGCCACCATACGTACTGTCCATGCATGTCCCTCAGCGTTGTTGAAAAAGTTGCCTAGACTGTCATACACCATTACATTGAACAAGTGCTTCTGATGGATAAAGTTCATTTAAATGTGTACAGAAGAACTGGACCAGATAATGAAATTCTTACTTTTCGTCTTGGTTTATGGGTAAGCCTCAAGGAGTGGGAGACGTTTGATAAAATCCATACATACTTGCTACACCATAGCCAAGAGGATGAAGAGGTATTGATTACCTTTCTAGGAGGTTTGGATTGTAATGGTCCATAAAGAAAATAAAAAGCAATGCTTTATGGCAAGAGCTGGCCCAACAAGAGCCCAGCAAAAGATTGAGAGCAGGTTTTCTATTTTTCGGTCGGAAAAAGTTCCTATCCGAAAATGCGTTCGTCTGTATGCAATTCGGACGCGCAAAAAAATTGCGCATGCTCAGAAACAATTCGACGCATGCTCGGAAGCATTGAACTTCGTTTTCTCGACTCGTGCTAGTGTTGTACGTCACTGCGTTCTTGATGGTCGAAAGTTCAGGGAACTTTTGTGTGACCGTGTGTATGCAAGGCAAACTTGAGGAGGAATTCCGACGGAAAAACCATCCAAGTTTTTTCTGACAGATTTTCTGATCGTGTGTACGGGGCATTAGACAGATGGATGCAGTATGGAAAAAAATGTCTCTATAATATAAGGCTGTGTTCTACATGTCCGTTTGTCCACCAAGGCATAAAGGAACAGTTTTCTGGTGCTTCCCATTTGTCCCCGTTTGCAGGCAACGGTCCCAGTTTTGACGAGTCTGTCTCTGCCAGTATATATGTCCCACCGATAGTCACTTAGGAGGTGGGCCTTTTTTAATTTTTGGCCACCCGGAGAAGGTAAACAGCGGTGTCCGCCTGTATAGTTCCACCACCTGATCTCTGTAGTCTGGAGTGATACCCACCTTGTGATTTCACCTGACAGCAGTGGAGGCAGCGAACTGGCAGTTGAGAGAGATAGATGCCTTTCGTTGGACGGTAAGGTTGTGATTTCTACTGCACACACCAGACACAGAAGAGAAGGAAGCGCTCATATGTGCTACAGCTGTATCCAATGGCCCACAGGACCATATCTGAGCTTGGCTCTATTGTCTATCCCCTGATATCATACAGCATGAGCTTGCAAAACTGGCAGTGTGAGGAGGTTTTTATTATACTTCTTATGCCGTGTATGAGCGGACTTTTGGACCGGACTGGTCCGACGGACCGAGTCCGGCGGACAATCCGATCGTGTGTGGGCTTCATCGGACCTTCAACGGACTTTTCCAGTCGAAAATCTGACGGACTCTGGATTTGAAACATGCTTCAAATCTTTCCGACGGACTCGAGTCCGGTCGAAAAATCCGCTCGTCTTTATGCTAGTCTGACGGACGAAAACCGACGCTGGGCAGCTATTGGCTACCGGCTATCAACTTCCTTATTTTAGTCCGGTGTACGTCATCACGTACAAATCCGTCGGACTTTGGTGTGATCGTGTGTAGGCAAGTCCATTCATTCATAAGTCCATCGGAAGTCAGTCAAAAGTCCGACAAAAGTCCACCGGAATGGCCGTCGGACTTTTGTTGCCGAAAAGTCCACTCGTGTGTACGTGGCCTTAGCCCAGCCTTTTTCAACCAGGGTGTCTAGGCACCTTGGAGTGCCTTCTGGGTTCTTCAGGGGTGCCTTGCCCAAATTGCCCAACAATTGTGTACAAGCCAACAGATTGATCAAACAGCATCCTTGTTTTACCCTCCCACCCCTCCTCTGTCAGTACTAGGGTCACGTTGGCTGCATGGGGGGGGGGGACAAAATGAGGAAGAAGAAACACTGGAATACTAGTCAGTATCAGTGTGCAAAAGTATATTTGCTTTGAAAGAATAAATCATCTCTGATGTGAGGTGTCTTACGTGTGTGGATGTTTCTGCAATATGTAAAGCTATTAGTTAAGTTTTTAACATTTTAGAAGGGGGTGCCTCGAGACAGAATTTTAAAGGATGCCTTGGCTGGAAAAAGGTTGCCCCGTACACACGATAAGACTTTCCGACAACAAAACCGTGGAATTTTGTTCGAAGGGTGTTGGCTCAAACTTGTCTTGCATACACACGGTCACACAAATGTTGGCCAACAATTATGAACGTAGTGACGTACTAGACGTACTACGTGGTTTTTCATCTCTTTACCGCCACCCTTTGGGCTCCTTCTGCTAATTTTTTGTTAGTAGAAGTTTAGTGAGTGTTGATTCGCGCTTTTCTTTTTGCGTTTTTCATTTAGCGCTATTATTATTATTATTATTTTTATTCTTGATATCACTTGAAAAAAAAAAGCTCCATTGGTATCACCGGTATCACCAGCAAAGCAGCTTCATTATTATCCCATTAAAGAAGAAGAGAATTGTGCGCTGCATTTTGAGATTTCGTAATTTGCCGCGTCACCAGGGCTTTTTCTTCTCAGTGAATAGGTGCAGGAACTCAACCATGCCTGCCACACTCACATACCTGCCAAATGGCATCAAATTGTAGCTCTTCCCTCTGCATACAACCCCCTCCCTCCAATGCCCTCATTTTCTCCCCCCTCCTTAAAAGCTCCACCATCTGTCATATATCTTACCTTTGTTGCAATATTAAGCTGAAGCACCTATCTGGCTGTAGTACCTCCCAGCATACTATACTATACTACAGTCACTTGCAAGGGAGATTATGCAGTAAGAGCATCAACAACTGGTCATCGGGGAACAAAATGGAGACCACTGGGTGCGGCCTACCACGCACCCTCTCCTGCCCATGACTGCACTGAACCCTGGGCACCTGTTCTGTATCTCCCTTGTCCCTGTCCGGCACTTAGTGGGATCTGCGCAGGAGATGTGACCTGTGGGAGCTACTGGATGATAAGCTATCACTTGTAAACGCAGAAGCTGGACTTCAGTGTTACCAAGTGATAGTGGTGAGCAGGGAGCAGAAGACCTGAGCCAGAGGTGGTGGAACTGTGTCCCCCCTAGTTCCTGCTGAAAAAAAGCCCTGCGCGTCACGAATGTTAATTCTCCATTACGAACGCTAGTTTACCGACCGCTTCTGGCTCATCCTTGCTTCAGAGCATGCATGTTTGTACTTTGTACTTTTGTCCGACGGACTTGTTTACACACGATTGGACAATCCGACAACAAACATTTGTTGGTGGAAAATTTGAGAACCTGTCAGCCAACATTTGTTGGCGGAAAGTCCGACAACAAATGTCCAATGGAGCGTACACGCGATCGGACTTACCGCCAACAAGCTCACATCCAACATTTCCCATCTGAAAATCCGATCGTGTGTACGCGGCATAAGCCTGTGCATCTATATACTGAAGTGTCCAGTTTATTTTTTCTGTTCAAATATTTTATTGATGAAACAGTTAAGTATTTTACATCACACAAGTAATCAGTATATGATAACAAGAATATAGATGACCTATAAGGAAGTGTCCAGTTTTTTTTGCCTATTAAATTGAATATGCAGTTGCAAATGTTTGTAATATAGTGCATTTTGTGTGTTACTCCTGACCTCTGCACCCTATGCGTTACACACTCCTAACAGTCTGTGCTTTATATATCCCTGGCCCTTTCACTCATTACATGCTGCTGACCCCTGCACTCTCAGCATTGCACATTCCTGACCCCTGCGCTCTGTATGTTACTTATTCATGACCCCTGCACTCTGTGCTTTATCAAGTAAAGGAAATAATAGCTATGGTGCAAAATTGAGTGTAAATTCATATTGGGAGAGAGAGAAAAAAAGGAGCATGTATAGCTCCAAAACGCGTAACCATGCCCACTTTACAGACGTCATCCACTGAGCTCAGCCGAGTCTACCCGAGCCTGCCGAGTCCTATGCGAAAGTCCTCCAGCCACAACCAGCTTGCACCCCAGTGTGATTCTGTCCCCGCCACTCATATCCAGCAGCTTCCCGGCATAGTTCTGCACAGTCTGGCTATTCACCCTGCCAGACTGTGCTAAACCTGGCCGCTTCCCGGATGAACTCTGTAAGGTTTATAGACTGATATGCCTTCTTTTCATCTAATACAGTGAGTGCATAATTGTTTTTTTTATGCTTTTATTATGTTAATAAAGGGCTGTACTAAGATGATGGCGCCATCTTCCTTTTGTTTTGTATACACAGACCCCTGCACTGTGTGCATTACCTACTCCTAACCCCTGCACTCTGTACATTACTTACTCCTGAATTCTGTGCCCTGTGCATTATGCACTCCTGACCCCTGCACTTTGTGCTTTACCCACTCCTGATCCCTGAACTCTGTGCATTCTACGCTCCTGACCCCTGCACTATATGTGTTACCCACTCCTGACCCCCCCACTATATGTGTTACCCACTCCTGACCACTGCACTGTGTATGTTATGCACTCTTGACCACTGTACTTTGTGCTTTACCCACTCCTGATCCCTAAACTCTATGCATTCTACGCTCCTGACCCCTGCACTATATGTGTTACCCACTCCTGACCCCTGCACTATATGTGTTACCCACTCCTGATCCCTGAACTCTATGCATTCTACGCTCCTGACCCCTGCACTATATGTGTTACCCACTCCTGACCCCTCCACTGTGTATGTTATGCACTCTTGACACCTGCACTTTATGGTTAACAGTGGGGGGGGGTCCCTTAAAATGAGAAATAATCACCCCGTTTTTGGATCTGCAATGTAGGTAAGACATGCAAATACCTTCTCTCTCAAAAACTAGGAAGAAATGTTTGAACTGGAGTTCCGATTTAAGCCAAGTGTTATATTTTGTTATGGCGGAGATAATAGTTATTTTTAGCAGAGGTAAAAAACGAAAAAAAAAAGGAGCTTTTCTGTTGTGTTGTACACAGCTAGTACGTCAATGACCTGCCTTTTCCAAATACAATATGTTTGGATAGGCGGCCCTCCTATAACCAGTATTTAGTATTCATATATTTATGCGGCTTATACAGCATCTTACCGCGGTGTAAAGTACAAATCAGGTTGGTAACATTTTGTTCAAGCACTTCAATTAGAGCGCAGTTAGTAACCACGGAGAGCTTGTTAGAAACAGTTTTCCACTGGTGCTTAAGCTGGACTCTTCAATTATCAAAACAGATGCTTGCCAAAAGCCACAAGACCAATTTAAAAGTAGAATTAGTTCATCAGTAACAACTGTTCTGAGACATCTACATGGATCAGCCTTCTGAGCTGCATGGAGAGTCGACGGTGGAACTGAACACGCTTATGTCTTTATTCAGATCCGTCATACGGCAGTAGAGTGCATCTCGAAATATTGTATTTATTAAATTCATTACTGTTCTCTGCTTAGTCGGAGGCTGCCTTTTTTTTTTTTTTTTTTAAATAATCAGCTTTGTCCCAATTTGCAGTTACAAAGTGAAAGGCTCAGGACATTGATAATCTTTAGAACTTCTATTCCTACCCTATAAAAATTGTGTCTGCTTGCGCTTAAAGGGACCCGGTCACAAGAGTAATGGCTGTATTGTCACAGCTTAAAGAAGTTTTTCCAAACCTTTTTTTTACCCCAGAGGCAGGGCAGGACTTAGGGTGGTGGGGGCCCCTGGGCTTGAGTCACTTTCGGGCCCTACCCTTCTATACATATGCACAGCTCTATAAAACAGGAATAGAAAAGGACAAGGTGTGCCAGACTCAGCGCAGTATTAAAGAACTTCTGTTTAATTGGACAAGACAAAACAGCCAAATGGCTACTCACAAAAGTAGATAATATATAAGCGTATAAGTGGGGGATACAATGGATAAAATGATAATTACCGTATTTATTGGCGTATAACACGCGCCGGCGTATAACACGCACCCCAAGTTTAGGAGGGAATTTTAAGGAAAAAAACTTTTAGGAGGGAAGTTTAAAGCGTGGTTCCACCAATTTTTAACTTAATCTTACCCCCTTCAGTTAATTGCATAGATGTTCAAATGCCGCAAGAATTTTTTTTTTTATCGCTGTAATTACCTTTATATTATACTTTATTGTGGCACTTCCTGTCTCTCCTCCCATGGGAGTAGGCGTGTTTATTGCCTTTCCCCGGCGCCGCACTGTCTCCTGGGAGCTTAGTGTCAGGCTTCCCAAGATTCAGTGCAGGAACAATGATCATGCCTGTGAACAAGCTGTGAATGAACAGCATTCACCGCATCCAGGAAATCAATGCTTGTGGGCTTCACATGCCCACAAGCAAGATGGAAACAGCCAGCATCACATTTTTAAAGTTATTCTTCAGTACGAAAACAGACAGAGGCGGAAATATTACACCCAAACTGTAAGTATTATTTTGGGATTAGCAAAGTGTCTCAATGACCTAAAAAAAAAAAAAAAAAGATTGGTCGCCGGACTCCCACTTTAAGGAAAAAAACTTACATTTAAATGCCCATCAATGCAGCCTCATCAGTGTCCATCTGCAGCCTTGTCAGTGTCATTGTACCCTTGTCAGTGTAGCCTTGCCCCAGTGTCATTGCTGCCTTGTCATTGCAGCCTTTCAGTTTAAAAATGACGCCGCCGAGATACAGAGCCGGCTTTTGGCCACTCTTGTCGGCTCTCGGCGGCTTTCAGTGGCTCTCGGCGGCTTTCGGGACGGGCGGGGCCGGCGGGGCCCCCTATTGGCCGGGGACCATGGGCTTGAGCCCCGTCAAGCCCAATGGAAAGTCCGGCCCTGCCCAAAGGAACCCAGTGGCGGCCGGTGGAATATTGATGTTGTCTCAGCCCAGCTAGCAAGCAATTGAGCTGCAAGTTTGAAAATGATTTGCTAAGCCCTCGTTTCTCAGCCTTTTCTCAGTCAAGGCACCAGTGGCGACTGGTGGTATATTTTTTTGGTCACTTGCCCTGCAGTTACCCCATCTAGGTCGTGGGCAGCGCTTCCTCCGGGTGATGGGTGGCGGCTTCCCCTGCATCTCCTCCACCTCAGCATCACGGCGGCTTCCGCCGCGCATCTCCTCCCTCCTCCTAGGCGGCCAATAGGATCGCTTCTCCTCTCGGCCAATCAAGTGACGGAACTCGCTTCCTAAATGAGGTCTTGTCTCAATGTTTCCCTTTGGAATTGTAAAGTGCTGCGCAAACAATAATAGTAACTACTATTTCAAAGAATTGTTCTTAACATTATCTTCCCTTTGTGTGTCAGGTGAAATTTCCCCTGTTGTGGCTGAAGCGCAGATGCTTAAAGGGTAACTCCACTTTAGTGGGGAAAAAATAATAATATAGCATATACAACTGCAAGTCATATTGAATTTGAAAGTTCTGAAAAATGACCTTTCCTTTTCAATCTGCTGCAATTTTCTGTAAATGTTATATGGCAACCTGGAGGTGTTCTGTACACAGAATATGTACAGAACACCCCCAAGTCCGCATTGCATGACTCCAGATCAACTTTCTTTGCAAACATTCTGCAAGTCTGCTGCACGTTCTGGTTCAGGTATGTTGTGCAATAGTCCTCCCGCCACAGGGGGTCACTGTGACCTTCTGGGCTCTGGCTGTAGACTCACCACTGCAACTTTGCTCTTGCTAGAGACGGAAATTTGCTACAACTTGGAAAAGTGTCAACTACAACTTGTGCTTCAAGTGCTCTGCAAGTGTACAACTTGCCAGTGAAAATGTGCAACAGACTTACAATTCAACACTGCCATACATTTGTGGTAAGTTATCCTTGCTATCTGGGTACTAGTATTAAAAAAACAAATAAATAAAAAGTCCAGTATATATCTTATTGTTTGTAGACGCTATAACTTTCACTTATTGGGATTTTTTTTTAACAAAGCCATGTAGCAGAATACATTTTGGCCTAAATGTATGAAGAATTTTGATTTAAACATTCTTTTTTTTAATTGGATATGTTTTATAACAGAAAGTAAAAAATATTGTTTTTTTTTTCATAATTTATGCTCTTTTTTTCATTTATAGTGCAAAAAAAAAAAAAAAAACAGCGGTGATCAAATACCACCAAAAGAAAACTCTATTTATGGGAATAAAAATGATATACAGTGTTGCATGACCGGGCAATCACCAGTTAAAGTAGCGCAAAACAGATTGTCCGTCTGTTACACTATGGTGTTATCTGCTAGGTCTCTGTGAAAGAAAAAATTTCATGCCTTAATGCTGCGTACACACGAGCGGAATTTCCGTCGGAAAAAACTTGGATGTTTTTTCTGACGGAATTCCGCTCAAGCTTGGCTTGCATACACACAAAACTTCTCTGAACTTTCGACCGTCAAGAACGCGGTGAAATACAACACTACGGCGAGCCGAGAAAATGAAGTTCAATGCTTCCGAGCATGCGTTGAATTGTTTCCGAGCATGCATAGGAATTTTGCACGTCGCAATTGGTACAGACGATCGGAACTTTTTCCGACCGAAAAATTGAGAACATGCTCTCAATCTTTTGCTGGCTGGAATTCCGCCAGCAAAAGATCGATGAAGCATACACACGGTCGCATTTTCGGACCAAAAGCTCCCACCGGACTTTTGCTGGCAGAATTTCTGAATTTCTGACATTTGTTGCTTACAAGTTAAAATCAGTATTTTTTGCTAGAAAATTACTTAGAACGCCCAAATATATTATATATATATATATATATATATATATATATATATATATAAATATATAAATATATATATATATATATATTTTTAGCAGAGACCCTAGAGAATAAACTGGCGATTGTTGCAATATTTTATATCTGTCTTTCAAACACAATTTTTGGGGAAAAAAACACTTTCATGGATTAACAAAAACAAAACAGTAAAGTTAGGCCGATTTACTGTATTTGTAAAATCTGAAAGATGATGTTACGCCGAGTCTATAGATACCTAAAAATCATGGTTTGAAATTGTTCACACTCGTGGAATGGCGACAAACTATGGTACCTAAAAATCTCCATAGGCGACGCTTTAAAAAAAATTAACGATCACCAGGTTAGAGTTACAGAGGAGGTTTTTTTGCTAGAATTATTGCTCTCGCTTTGACGATCGCGGTGTTACCTCACATGTGTGATTTGAACACCGTTTCCATATGTGGGTGCGACTTACGTATGCGTTTTCTTTGCCGTGCGAGCACGCGGGGACGGGAACGCTTTAAATTTTTTTTTTACATTTTCCCTTTAAAAAAAAAAAAAATTCTGATCACTTTTATTGCTCTCACCATGACTGTAAACATCCCTTGTGACAGTAATAGGTGGTGACAGGTACTCTTTATGGAGGGATCGGGAGGGGACTAAAAGACTCCAAATCCCTCCTTTGCACTGAAAAGTATTCAGATCGCCAAAAACAGAGATTCTGAATACTGTCATTTTTTTTTAAATTGGCGCCATTGGCCGCCGAGAAAACAGGAAGTGACATTGTAAGTGTGGATAAGCTGTCACCACTTGGTCAAAATTGGTGGTAAAAAAACCCCCAAAAAACTACTGCCCAATAGGGCAATATTATCTTCACGAACCTGAATAGCAAAAATGGCCTGGTCAGGAAGGGGGTAAAATCTTAAAGCAAACCAGTTATTAATAAATATTTTTAAAATTGCCTAAAGCAGTGATTCTCAACCCTGTCCTCAAGTACCCCCCCCACAGGCCATGTTTGCAGGTTTTCCATTATCTTACACAGGTGCTTTACCTGCTTCAGCCCCGGAAGATTTTGCCCCCATCCTGACCAGAGCACTTTTTGCGATTCGGCACTGCGTCACTTTAACTGACAATGGCGCGGTCGTACGACTTTGCACCCAAACAAAATTGACGTCCTTTTTTCCCCACAAATAGAGCTTTCTTTTGGTGGTATTTGATCACCTCTGCGTTTTGTTTTTTTATGCGCTATAAACAAAAAAGAGCGACAATTTTGAAAAAAAGCAATATTTTTTACTTTTTGCTATAATAAATATCCCCCAAAAATATATAAAAAAACTAATTTTTTTCCTCAGTTTAGGCCGATACGTATTCTTCTACATATTTTTGGTAAAAACAAATGGCAATAAGCGTATATTGATTGGTTTTCGCAAACTTATAGCGGCTACAAAATAGGGGATAGTTTTATGGCATTTTTATTATGTTTTTCTATTAGTAATGGTGGCGATCTGCGATTTTTATCGTGACTGTGACATTATGGCGGACACATCGGACACTTTTGACACTATTTTGGGACCATTGTCATTTATACAGCAATCAGTGCTATGAAAATGCACTGATTACTGTGTAAATGACACTGGCAGGGAAAGGGTTAAACACTAGGGGCGATCAAGGGGTTAAGTGTGTCCTAGGGAGTGATTCTAACCGTGGGGGGGGGGGCTACCTAGGACATGACAGAGATCACTGCTCCCTATGACAGGGGGCAGTGATCTCTGTCATATCACAAGGCAGAACAGGGAAATAGGCATCTCACCGTTCTGCGGCTCCGTGACATGATCGCCAGGACACGGGCGGACAACGAGTCCGCCGGTCCCGCCAATTAAAGAGGACGTACAGGTACGCCCATTTGCCCACCGCTGCCATTGTGCCGACATATATCGGCGTACAGCGGTCGGCAAGTGGTTAAATCAGAGTCAATGGCTTGGTATTTTGGACAGCTATTTTATCTAAGAGAAATTCCCAAAACATGGCATGTTGGGGGTACTTGAGGACTGAGGTTGAAAACCACTGGCCTAAAGAACCAAAAATGCAAATGGGCCGTACTTTTCAACAAATCGAGAAAAGGTTTTGGCTTGATTTGCCAATTTGAAGGTACTGTCATTAAAGTGGAAGTAAACCCATCAATTTACCAGTTTCAAAAAAACAGTTACGTTTCCGGGAATGTAACTGTCACATTGGTTATGTTGTCAACCAAACTGTCAAACCATCAAATGGCTGGTTTCATAACTTATCACATGTGCAGCATCATGGCAACTGAAGATTAAAGTGGTTGTAAACCCTTACAGACCACTTTTACCTACAGATAAGCCTAGAAACCCATCAGGGTGTACTTCCTCTTTAAAGAGAGGCCAAGATGGTGGCTTCCTTGGCTGAAAACGATAGGAGGGTTTCATTCCACTTTAGGAGAGATGAAAACAAAGTCAGGGGTCCCAGTAGTCTTCAAAGTATTGCTAATTGTGGAGATCCTCCAGTCCCAGAGATGCATGGGGCCATATCTTAGATGTCAGCCTTGGCCGAGGCTAGAACAGGAAACCTGGGTAACGCTCCAGGTTCGGAAGATAATATTGCAATATTGGGCAGTAGTTTTTGGGGTTTTTCTGACCACCAAGTGGTGACAGATTATCCACACTCAGCCCACTGCCCTACCACCCCCCTCATCCATGGACCCCATAGCAGTCACCCGGGGTGCTACGTCTCTTGTCATTCCGAGCCGTCATTAGTGATGAAATGGATCCACTTCAAACCCATGTCTTCTTCTCACTTGCACAGCCCAAGGGATGAAGTATTTGTACAGTACCTGACCGCGAGATTGTGTTTCCAGCGCGATACCATCGCGCTGGTTCTCGGCGACAGGGTACTGTGAATGTCGCGCTGGCTCGCTCATCAGGAAAGGAAAACTTTGTTTTCCTTCCGCGATGAGTGACAGGCAGCGCTGACAGCTGTCTAGTATGAATCCTGAGGCGGGAACACCGCGCCAAATTTTCAATGAAAAAACCGGCGTGGGTTCCCCCCTCGGAGGCATACCAGGCCCTTAGGTCTGGCATGGATTGTAAGGGGAACCCCCTATGCCGAAAAATCGGCGTGGGGGTCCCCCCCAAATCCATACCAGACCCTTATCCGAGCACGCAGCCCGGCCGGCCAGGAAAGGGGGTGGGGACGAGCGAGCGCCCCCCCCCCTCCTGAGCCGTACCAGGCCGCATGCCCTCAACATGGGGGGGTGGGTGCCATGGGGGAGGGGGCGCCCTGCGGCCCCCCCACCCCAAAGCACCTTGTCCCCATGTTGATGAGGACAAGGGCCTCTTCCCGACAACCCTGGCCGTTGGTTGTCGGGGTCTGCGGGCGGGGGGCTTATCGGAATCCGGGAGCCCCCCCCTTAATAAGGGGGCCCCCAGATCCCGGCCCCCCACCCTGTGTGAATGAGTTTGGGGTACATAGTACCCCTACCCATTCACCTAGGGAAAAGTGTCAATATAAAAAAAAACACACTACACAGGTTTTAAGAGTAATTTATTAGTCAGCTCCGGGGTCTTCTTCCGACTTCGGGGGGTCTCCTTCCGACTTCTCCCGGTGTTCGGCCTCTTCTCCCGGGCCCCGCCGCTATCTTCTTCCAGCTCTATTGCCAGCGAGGGGCCCGGTCTGCTGCCACTGTCTCGCCGCCGCTGTCCCGGTGTTCGGCCTCTTCTCCCGGTGTTCGGCCTCTTCTCCCGGGCCCCGCCGCTATCTTCTTCCAGCTCTATTGCCAGCGAGGGGCCCGGTCTGCTGCCGCTGTCTTGTCGCCGCTGTCTTGTCGCCGCTGTCTCGCCGCCGCTGTCTCGCCGCTTCTTCTCTTCTTCTCTTCTTCTCTTCTTCCCCGATGTTGACACGACGCTCTCTCCGGCTCGAATGCTGTGTGCGAGCTGCGGAGCCATTTATATAGGCGGTAACCCCGCCCCCTTACGACTTCATGGTCCCAGCATGCGCAGGGACTCTGGGGCCACGCCCCCTTATGACGCCAGAGTCCCTGCGCATGCGTGCTCGGATAAGGGTCTGGTATGGATTTGGGGGGGACCCCCACGCCGATTTTTCGGCATAGGGGGTTCCCCTTACAATCCATGCCAGACCTAAGGGCCTGGTATGCCTCCGAGGGGGGAACCCACGCCGTTTTTTTCATTGAAAATTTGGCGCGGTGTTCCCGCCTCAGGATTCATACTAGACAGCTGTCAGCGCTGCCTGTCACTCATCGCGGAAGGAAAACAAAGTTTTCCTTTCCCGATGAGTGAGCCATCTCGGCGCTGGCTTCTGCGACGGGGCTCGTAGGTGTCAAATCTCGCGGAGAAGTGCGGCGAGATTGACACAATATCGCGGTCACCTACTGTATATTGTCCGTTATCCTATCTTGATCTTTGTATCAATCTATCTGTAAATCTCCTATGAGTTTTTCCTCTTACAGAAGCTTAGCAGATAACACCATGGTGTAACAGACGGGACAATCTGTTTTGTCCAGCTTTCTTAAAATAGACAGGAAGCTAGTTAAATATACTAAGTTACAACAAGCATTTGCAAATTACTACGGCTCACCGCCTGCGTGAATCATCCCGTTAAAAGGAAATGCACAAATATACCTAATTTCTGAGTAAGGCTAATGTTAACTTTGCTGTTACAAATGTGCCAGCCCAGTAATTAAAGTGTAGGGTATTTTCACTAGTTGGAAATTTTAACTTAGATATGTTCTATGTGACTTTTTTCTTTTTTTTAAATTCTTTTTATTGAGATTTTATAAAGTGCAAAAACATAGTAGCGGCGGCCACAAGACCGCTGCCACAATAACAGGCCTCACAAGGCCAAAACTTACAGGACAAAAATTACAGAAAGCAAAACTACTTCCTGGCTAAATAACATGGACCTTCTGTGTGACATTATCACAAGCTGGCTCTGCTCTAGACGTGTGCAATTAGTTTCTTTCCAAATTTTGTTTTTTTTTAATTGAATTTCGACAAATTCGTTAATTGGGAAACATCCGAATTGTTCTGAAAACCTGTTTAACAATTTTTTTTCCCGAATATTCGTAAGTTCGAATATACGTAAATTCATAAATTCGGAAACCTGAAAATTTTGAAATAGCAGAAAACTGGAAAAAGGACGTCCGCACTCCAAAATAATGCCTTTATTGAATAAAGCTTGATCCATACATCAATCAGAGACACAAAATTTGAAAATCTGAAATAATAACTAATAATTACTATCACTGACTATTAAATTATAGGTATTGGAATTTCCTTTTTAAATTTGTCTGTTAGTGAAGGCAACGAATACGAATTTATCCAAAGTTACGAATTATCCGAAATAACGAATGCCGCATCTAAACGAATGGAACGTAATGAATAATAATAATAAATAAGAATAAGAAAAACTTTTTTTTATTATTATTTATTATTAGTTAGTTCTGTTTCATTTGTTTAGATGCGGTATTCGTTATTTTGGATAATTCCTAACTTCAGATAAATTTGCGTTCGTATAAATCATAGATATTGGAATTTCCTTTCAAATTTGTCTGTTAGTGAACGTAACGAATACAAATTTATCCGAAGTTACGAATTATCCGAAATAACGAATGTTGTATCTAAACGAATAGAACGTAATGAATAATAATAATAAATAAGAAAAACTTTTTTTTTATTATTATTTATTAATAATTAGTTCTCTTCCATTTGCATAATAATAATAAATAAGAATAACAATAATAAAAACTTTTTTGTATCATTATTTATTATTAATTTGTTCCGTTCCATTTGTTTAGGTGCGGCATTCCTTATTTCGGATCATTCGTAACTTTGGATAAAGTCGTATTTGTTACGTTCACTAACAGACATATTTGAAAGGAAGTTCCAATACCTATAATTTAATAGTTAGTTATTGTAAAGTTAGTTATTCTTTAGAATTTTTAGAATTTTCGTTCTTTTGAATGTTTGGATTTTCTTTCTTCTTTTCGGATTTTTGGGATTTTCGAATTTACAAATTTTACGAAATTACGAATTTTCAAATTTACGAATTTTGAATTTTCGAATTTTCAAATTTGCAAATTTACGAATTGTGATCATAACGAATGACCCGAAAAACAAAAAACAAAAAAATAAATGAATACAATTAAAAAGAAAACAAACGGGGGCGTGGCCTGGAGCGGCATGAAGTAGGACGCAGTTAGGCAGAGCTCCGCCGGTCACTTATCCGTCCTAAAATCCTGAGACCGTCACACGGATCCACAAGCCCATACTACACAGCCGCTAACCCAGAGACCAGCCAGGACATGTCACCGCCGAAAAAGACGTCCGCGGCGGCCTCAAAACTGGATCAATACCGCCGACAAGGCACAGACCCCTCCAGCCAAGATGGCGCCGCCGCGCTGGAAGAGGAGCCCTCGGCCGGAACAGACACAGCAAGGGTACTGGAGGCTATATCATCCTGCCAAGAAGCCATCACAGCTTGTCAAACCTCCCTTACAGCGCGGATTGAGGAAGTAAAGGTGGACATCTCACTGGTAAGACAAGACTTCCAGAAACTAAAAGGCAGAGTCACAGAAGCTGAGAATCGGCTAGGCACTGTGGAGGACTCCCTCCCCCCCTTGCAGAACACAACATCAGAACTGCAGCATCAAGTGAACCAGCTCCTCCAGAAGCAAGACGACATTGAGAATCGCCTTCGCAGGTGTAACCTCAGATTCGTCGGCCTCCCAGAGGGGGTGGAAGGGAAAGACCCCCCCACGTTTTTGGAAAATTTACTCTGCGACACATATGGAAAGGAATCATTCTCCCCAACATTTGTGGTCGAACGTGCACACCGCCTTTCAGGCAGACCACCACCATCCGGAGCCCCCCCACGCACGTTCATCGCAAAATTCCTGAACTACAGGGATAGAGACACTATTCTACGGCTCAGCAGAGTGAAGGGCAATATCCCCCTGGGAAACAAAATGATTGCCATATACCCGGATTTCTCTGCAGAAGTGCAGCGTAGGCGTCGCACATTCACCGAGGTCAAAAGGCGCCTGCGCATCAAGAACATCAAATACGCCATGCTTTTCCCGGCCCGGCTACGTGTAGAGGGCGAGGACAGGGCACACTTCTTCGAGGACCCGGAGGCTGCCATCGCCTGGCTGGAGCAGAGAGAGACTCACAGATAAGTACCACTTTACAATTTACTTGTCTGCCCTATGCAACATATATGTCCCCTCAAAATATTCCACCCTATAATACCCTGATCCTCCGGACACAACACTATTCAAGTCCAGACATATCCATATATATGCAAGCTGATCAGTCTGCCCCCCCAACATTTTCCACATGATCAGCACCTTGAAATGTTGCAAGACCGTTCATCTGACTTACCCCACCTGGATAAACCCCTCAATTATAATAATAGAACGAATGGACTTTCTCAAACACCACAACCGCAGAATACATTGGGGGACTCCGACAGGTTACAATCCGCAAGATTCTTAACTGACCACAACAACCACCATTTTCCCTAATGGACTTCCTATAAGACCCTACCCCAGCAACAAGTTCACCCTAAAATCGCACAGCAAGGTCCACATCTATAACCGACGGAGCATGCTCGACTTAATAATGATCCTCACCAGTGAAAGTGAGTCGAGTCCTGAACTCTACAACGGTACGCAGCGTATTTTCGCCCTATGTACCACGGTTACCCACCTGAAATGGAACGCTCTGATCATGACAGCACTGCTCGAGACATTCCAGCTCCCTGAGCTTACTACTATCCTGGATACAGTGACTGTCTCTCAAGAAATTTTAACATACCACTTTTTTTCCACAGGTTGGACAAGGTTAATGCCATGTTGGCAGTCCGGGAACCAAGCCCGCACCAGGTTTGGGAGGTGCAGGGCAGGGAGGGGGGAAGGGAATGTTAGAGTTATGCAATTCTCATTGTGCTATCTAACGTCAAAAGCAAGTACCTGTCTATGTATGATTCCCAGGGTGCATCAGAAATCTGCCTATAATATTGTTACCTGTGTTGAGATACTGCGAAGTGGGGTGGCCTGAGTCCTGGGGCTCAATACATAACATAAATACCTAGATGACCAACCTAAAATTTGTCACGTGGAATATCCGCGGTATCAGAGAACCTATCAAGAGGTCAGCAGTATTCTCGATTATTAAAAAGCTAAAAGCAGATGTAGTGGCTCTGGTCGAAACACACGCCGAGGGCCTAGCACATAAAGTACTCCAGAGACCATGGATTGGATGGGCGTTCCATTCAACACATACTTCCCTATCTAGAGGAGTTTCACTCCTAATCGCCAAAAGCACACACTTCGAGCTCCAGGACTCAGTAATCGACCCATCGGGCAGATATATCCTCATAAAGGCCAAAATCTACGGAGACCCAATCCTCCTTATGGCATTCTATGTTCCGCCACCATTCAATGCAGCCGTTATTGTTGAAGGGTTTAATTTCATGGCACTACACCCCAGCATCCCAGCAATATGGCTAGGGGATTTCAATAATGTCCTAGATCCCGCATTAGATAGACTTAATGCCTCATCTGCCGAATCTATGACATCACACCCCACAAGATTCGCCAGACTTCTATCAGATTTTGGCCTAGTAGACACATGGAGATTCAGGAATCCTACAGATAAACGATTTTCCTGCTTTTCCACGTCGCATAGGGCTATGTCACGAATAGACCTCATATTAGTGTCCAAAATACTCCTCCCAAGACTGACGGACGCTGGCTTCTCTCCTAGGTCCCTCTCCGACCATTGTCCCTACTGGGCCACGCTCAAAGTTCCTCACAACCGCCCACCAGCGACGTGGAGACTGAACCCTTTCTGGCTGACTATATTGCCGGAGGAGGACGATCTCTTAACAGAATGGGATAATTATTTTCAAATTAATGAAGGCTCCGCCCCAGTTCAACTAGTGTGGGAAACTTTTAAAAAACATGCCCGAATGATCCTTACCAGTAGAATTAACAAAATTAAAAGAATTTCAGAATCTGCGATAGCTAAAGCGGAGGCTGGTCTTCGAGACTCTGAAAAACTGTTTCTCGAGGCCCCCACCGCAGACAAAGCTGATAATCTTAAACTGTGTACAAGGGTATTAACTCAGCTACATTATGAAAAATCCAAAAGAAAACTATTTTTCCATAGGCAACGATCATTCGAGCACGGGGAACGGGCGGGGAAACTGTTGGCCTATTTGGTACATAGTGAAGATAGACCCCCCGTGGTAATTTCACTGCGCTCACCCACTGGGACCGTAGAGACAGAACCACACAAAGTAACAGACATCTTTAGAGAATTCTTCAGTAAACTCTATACTTCATTAGCCCCCACAGACACTTCCCTGATGGAAACATTCCTGGGGAAATTAACTATTCCCCAACTCTCCACAGAACAGGTTGAGGAACTAGAGGCTCCATTAACAACAGATGAGATATCCAGTGCCTTGGCGACACTCCCTGGCTCAAAGTCCCCAGGCTCAGACGGCCTTCCGGTGGAATTTTATTCCACCTATGCAGCAACACTGACCCCTAGATTGCTACAGCTATATGAAGCCATATTTAAGGATCTCAGTCTGCCAGCCTCCATGAGAGAGGCTACTATAGTCTTAATCCCCAAGCCCGGGAAGGATCCATTAGTCCCAGAGTCATACCGCCCCATATCTCTACTCCAAGTAGATATTAAAATTCTCGCAAAAATATTAGCCATTCGCCTTAATAAAGTAATCCTCTCCCTAATCCATAGTGACCAGGCAGGATTTATGCCTGGCAGAAATACTTCCTTCAACCTCAGGAGACTATTCATAAATCTACAAGCCACCCACGACAATGTAGGAGCTAGAATGATCGTCGCCTTGGACACGGCCAAGGCGTTCGACTCAGTAGAGTGGAACTACCTGTGGAGCTGCCTGGCCAGGTTCGGCTTCGGCCCCAACTACATAAAATGGGTGCAGCTCTTATACCAATCCCCATCAGCGAGGGTACTGGCGAACGGGTGGCCATCCGAGCAATTCCCATTGACCAGAGGCACGCGGCAGGGATGTCCTCTGTCGCCGCTGCTGTACGCTCTGGCGGCAGAGCCCCTTGCCATCGCCATTCGGGCACACCCGGACATAAAGGGACTCCGCAGGGGGGACGTGATTGAAAAAATCAGTACCTATGCGGACGACACCCTGCTATACCTAGACGACTCTGAAAACTCTTTGCCCCTTACACTTGACCTAATAAAACAGTTCGGTACATTTTCAGGCCTCAGGATAAATTGGGACAAATCCCAAATATTACCCCTTGACAGTTTCCCACAACCTAAAGACAGAGCACTGCTACCCCTACAGAGAGTTGACACCATCAAGTATCTAGGTGTAAGGACTACAAGAGACCCAGCTGACTACGAAACACTCAATATAACACCGTTGTTTGCGATGCTTAAACACAAGACACAGATATGGGCTCGCCTCCCGCTGGGAGTAACAGGGCGAATAAATCTAGTTAAGATGGTCCTCTTACCCAAAGTATTATATATGACTTGGCATTCGCCAATATACCTAGTCCTTAGACATTTTAAGCTAATGGAAGTTATACTGAAACCATTTATCTGGGGAAACAACAGACATAAAATCGCCTGGCAAAAACTCAAAAATCCCACAGACCTAGCGGGAATGGCCCTGCCTGACCTCAATGCCTACTATATAGCTGCACAGCTGTCCCAAATCTTTCATATAGACAAGACAGATAGCGAAAGATTCATGCACTTCCTATGTCCCAGGTGGGCTCATCCAACACAAGACCCTCTGGCTGTAATAGCAGGAAAAACCACTAGAGAAGATAAAAATGCAAGAGGAAAAACACTGCTATATCACTACACTAAGATTTGGAACCTAGCCATGGACAAACTACAACTGCCAGCAATTAATGAATTCACCCCCCTATGGCATAATATAAACCTCCCAGAATTTAACATAATACCAGATAATGAGGTGTGGAGTTCTGGGGGGATCTTCTACATGTCACATATCATTCACAATGACAGATTAAAAACCTTTGAAAGATTGCAAACAGAATTTGCATTACCAAACCAAATGCTTTTCAGGTACATACAACTACGCCATGCCTTCTATACACAATTCCCGCAGGGGGAAACAAATTTGACAAACAACCCATTAATGGAGGCACTGAAATGCCCTGACCCTAAAAAACTAATATCTCAATTCTATCAGATGCTGACACTGCCGCAGGCTACCAAAGCAGCCTACGCCCTAAAATCAAGGTGGGAGGGAGAAGTTGGCACAATAGCAGACGATGAGTGGAGCGATGCCTTAGATGCATGTAAACTAGTGTCCCCTAAGTTGTCAGACCGCCTAACCCAAACCTTCCTGCTACATAGAGCATACCTCACGCCACTCAAGCTAGCAAAATTCAAGAGTAACCAAACAACAATATGCCCAATGTGCAATCAGGCCACAGGTACTTTTTTTCATCTACTATGGCAGTGCCCTCGAATCCAAGCATACTGGGCGCAGATAGTACGCTTCCTACATGATACTATGGGTTCCCCAGTAACACTACAACCCAAGCTCTGCATACTGGGAATCCTATCAGACCCAGAGATAAATAAACTCAAAAAAATATTTGTACACGAAACACTCTTCTCCGCACGTAAAGTTATTGCCAGAAATTGGATGAGGCCTAACCCCCCAGAGTTCACACACTGGATAATAGAAGTCAATAACACATTACCCTACAAAAAATTGGTGTACTTACACAGAGGCTGCCCTCTCAAATATGACCAGATCTGGGATAAGTGGACTCAGTCGTCTGATACCTGCACGTGAGAACGGGCAGGGCGTAGAGATGACCTGGTTGATGGCCCCTACCCACACCGTATCAGAGAAGCTTTTCTAATAAAGATTGACCAATACACACCAACCCAGAATAATTACCTTTTATATATGTACCATGGGAAAAGTATAAAAGAAATTAGACATGAGATATAAAGTCGTATGCAAACTTATATATACATGCTGAAAACTGTATTGTTATCCTCCGGGATCACTATGTACACAAAACCTTTTCTTTCTGTAATGTTTTATTTTACTAAATAAACTCACTTTTGATGGAAAAAAAAAAAAAAGAAAACAAACAAATTTTTTGGCAGTGCACATGTCTACTCTGCTGTATTTTCATGACTGCATTAAAAAAAGCAGTTAGTAGATCAGCCACTAGAGGGAGCAAATAATTTATTGGCAATTACTCTGCTTCTCTTTTTAACAGCTGTAGAGATAAGATCTCCCCACACAGGGAGTGCATTGTTTTCAGAGTTTTGGCAAACTTATTGGTTTACATTGGGAGAATGAGCAGTAAAATGCAACTATTGTGTAGCACTGCAAAGCACAAAGCAAAGACTGTGTAAAAAGCATAAAAAAGTGATGGCAGAAAAAAAACCAAGTGGCTCATCTGCTCCATTTTTTATATATGATTTTGTAGTTTTTTTTGGGGGGGGGGTTTTGTTAACTTTTTTGTCTACATATAGATCTGTTTGTCCCAAACATGTTTGAATCCACTTATTGTTGACTGACTCACTACCTTATTCCAAGCATCGAGTACTGGCTTTATATTGAAAATACCGACCTCCTGAATCGCATTCACCACCTCCATGTATTTAAAGGTTTCGGTCATGTGTCCTCTTCCCCGTCTTTCCTCCAAACTGTACATATTAGGTTTCTGATATGTTTTATCCCTCACACCTGTCACCATTTTGTTGCCCGTCTCTGGACTTGTTATACAATATTTATACATACAGCGGGTGAAATTAGTATTGAACACAGCACCATTTTTCTAGGTAAATATATTTCTAAAGGTGGTATTGACATGAAATGTTCCCGGCATGTCGGTATCAACCCATGCAATCCATACATATAAAGATACCAAAACAAATAAGTTCAGAAATGAAGTTCTGTGTAATAAAATGGAAGGACACAGGGAAAAAGTATTGAACATGCTAACTGGAATGTATTTAATACTTGGTACAAAATCCTTTGTTGGTAAAGACGGCTTCAATATGCCTCCAGTATGGAGAAATTAGTCGCATGCGTTGCTCAGGTGTGGTTTTGGCCCATTCTTCCACACAAACAGTCCCCAAATCTTGAAGGTTCTGTGGGCCTCTTCTATGAACTCTGATCTTTAGTTCTTTCCATAGATTTTCTATTGGATTCAATTTAGGTGATTGGCTGGGCCATTCTAGCAGCTTTATTTTCTTTCTTTGAAACCAATTGAGAGTTTCCTTGGCTTGGTGTTTGGGATCATTGTCTTCCTGAAATGTCCTCCCTCTCGTTTCATCTTCATCATCCTGGTAGATGGCAGCAGATTTATATCAAGAATGTCTTGGTATATTTTTCCATTCATTCAACGACATGAAGTTTGCCAGTACCGTATGCTGAAAAACAGCCCCACACCATGATGTTCCCACCTCCAAACCTCACTGTTGCTATGGGGGGTGTTTTCGGGGTGATGAGCCATTTGACCTCCAAACATGGTGTGTATTATGGCATCCAAATAGTTCACTTTTGGTCTCATCTGACCAGACTGTATTCTCTCAGTATTTCATAGACTTGTCCAAATCTGGTGCAGCAAACTTTAAACGAGCTTCAACATGCTTTTTTCTTCAGCAATGGAGTGTTGTGTGGTGAGCGTGCATACAGGTCATGGCGGTTGACTGCATTATTTATTGTTTTCTTTGAAACAATTGTACCGGCTAATTCCAGGTCTTTCTGAAGCTCTCCACAAGTGGTCCTTGGCTCTTGGACATCTCTTCTGATAATTCTTTTTCACTCCGCTGTCAGAAATCTTGTGTGGAGCACCTGGTCGTGGCCGGTTTATGGTGAAATGATGTTCTTTCCAGTTCCGGATCATGGCCCCAACAGTGCTCACTGGAACATTCAGAAGTTTAGAAATCCTTCTGTAACCAATACCATCAGTATTTTTGCAACAATAAGGTTGTGAAGGTCTTGGGAGAGCTCTTTGCTTTTACTCATCATGAGATGTTTCTTGTGTGACACCTTGGTAATGAGACACCTTTCTATAGGCCATCAGTTTCGACTGAACCAGCTGATATTTGCACTGACAAGGGGCAGGATTGCTTTCTAATTACTGATAGATTTCAGCTGGTGTCTTGGCTTTCCATGCCTATTTGCACCTCCCTTTCTTCATGTGTTCAATACTTTTCCCCTGTGTCCTTCCATTTTATTACTCATAACTTAATTTCTGAACATATTTGTTTTGGTATCTTTGTATGTATGGATTACATGGGTTGTTACCGACATGTGATGAAAATGTCATATCAATAGCATCTTTAGAAATATATTTACCTAGAATAATGGTGACGTGTACTTATTTTACTCGCTGTATAACTTTTTTTTTACTTTTTTTAGGAAGCATATAACAAAACAAAATTCAGGTGCTTACAGTACCCACATTTTAAAATACATTTAATATATACCTGCATGCATTGACGTTTGCCTTTTTTTTGTATTTGTCTAGATTCCAGCTTCATAAAAATTGTCCAGACATAAAAAAAAAATAAAAAATAAAAAACTCCAGACATAAAATACATGATGCAGCATTTATTTTCGTTATTTCCGTTAGCAATAATTTGGTGCTAGACATGTTTAATAAAGTTTGTGTCTGCCTAGAACCCAGAGGGAACGATCTTTTCGTGAAACGCTCGCTCTCTCAGTGAACCTTGACTGTGTTTACTTTATCGTACTGCGGCAACCTCATAGTAAGCAAGCCCAATAAAGAGACCCATTCATCCTCCTACGTGAACTGTGTCCAGTTTTCCCGACACACTGGCTTTCTTCATGCACAAATAGTCCCCCCAGCATTGCAACGTGCGCTTAGCGTCATACCAATGGGCACGCCGGAGACCGGCTTCCTATTAATCTTTTGCTGCTCCTTAAAGCTGAACTCCAAGCAAACAGCTAAGCACACCAATGAATTACATACTGTATGCAGAGATGTTTCATTTGCCAACCTATATGTATTCTCGTCTATCCAGTCCTGAGATTTTCACAGCTCTGTCACACACCACAGCTCTGGCCCCCCCCCCCCCACCTCAAATGCAATGCTACAGCGAGGGAAAAAAATGATCATATCTCCTGCTGATTTTATACGTTTGCCCACTGACAAAGAAATGATCAGTCTATAATTTTAATGGTGGGTTTATTTTAACAGTGAGAGACAGAACAACAACAACAATATCCAGAAAAACGCATTTCAAAAAAGTTATAAACTGATTTGCATTTTAATGAGTGAAATAAGTATTTGATCTCCTATTAAATTAGCAAGATTTCTGGCTCCCAGGTGTCTTCTATACAGGTAACAAGCTGAGGTTAGGAGCACTCTCTAAGACAGGGGTCTTCAAACTACGGCCTTCCAGTTGTTCAGGAACTACAATTCCCTTCATGCCTAGTCATGTCTGTGAATGTCAGTTTTACAATGCCTCATGGGACGTGTGGTTCTGCAACAGCTGGAGGGCTGTAGTTTGAGGATCCCTGCTCTAAGACCTGGTTCACACCTATGCGTTTTCAGTTTTGTGGAAACACATTACAGTCCATTTTAACATGGTTTCCTATGGATGTAGTTCACATCTGTGCATTTTTTGGAAAGGGCAAGGGACTTTTTTTCTGGTTTTTGGTTCCATAGACTACAATGGATGAAAAGCATGTATTGAAAAACACAAAATGCACCTCTAATATGCAAACTGCAACCTGCATAGGTGTGAATCAGGCCTTAAAGGGAGTGCTCTTAATCTCAGCTTGTTACCTGTATAAAAGACACCTGTCCACAGAAGCAATCAATTAATCAGATTCCAATCTCTCCACCATGGCCAAGACCAAAGAGCTGTCCAAGGGTATCAGGGACAATATTGTAGACCTACACAAGGCTGGAATGGGCTACAAGACCATCGCCAAGCAGCTTGGTGAGAGGGTGACAACAGGTGGTGCGATTATTTGCAAATAGAAGAAACACAAAAAAAAAAAAACCTGTCAATCTCGGTCTGGAGCTCCATGCAAGATCTCACCTGGTGGAGTTTCAATGATCATGAGAACGGTGAGGAATCAGCCCAGAACTACACAAAAGAATCTTGTCAATGATCTCAAGGCAGCTGGGACCATAGTCACCAAGAAAACAATTGGTAACACACTACGCCGTGAAGGACTGAAATCCTGCAGCGCTCACAATGTCCCCCTGCGCAAGAGAGCACATGTACAGACCTGTCTGAAGTTTGCTAATGAACATCTGAATGATTCGGAGGAGAACTGGGTGAAAGTGTTGTGGTCAGAAGAGACCAAAATCAAGCTCTTTGGCATCGACCTAACTCGCCGTGTTTGGAGAAGGAGGAATGCTGCCCTATGACCCCAATAACACCATCCCCACCGTCACACATGGAGGTGGAAACATTATGCTTTGGAGGAGTTTTTCTGCTAAGGGGACAGGACAAATTCACTGCAGCAAAGGGACAATAGACGGGGCCATGTACCGTCAAATCTTGGGTGAGAACCTCCTTCCCTCAGGCAGGGCATTGAAAATGGGTCGTGGATGGGTATTCCAGCATGACAATGACCCAAAACACACAGGCAAGGCAACAAAGGATTGGCTCAAGAAAAAGCAAATTAAGGTCCTGGAGTAGCCTAGCCAGTCTCCAGACCTTAATCCCATAGAAAATATGTGGAGGGAGCTGACCTAACGTCAGCCTCGAAACCCTAATGACTTGAAGAGGAACTGCAAAGAGGAATGGGACAAAATCCCTCCTGAGATGTGTGCAAATCTGGCGGCCAACTACAAGAAACGTCTGATCTCTGTGATTGTCAACAAGAGTTTTGTCATCAAGTACTAAGTCATGTTTTGCGAAGGGGTCAAATACTTATTTCACTCATTAAAATGCAAATCAATTTATAACTTTTTTTGAAATGCGTTTTTCTGGATATTTTTGTTGTTATTCTGTCTCTCACTGTTAAAATAAACCTACCATTAAAATTATAGACTGATCATTTCTTTGTCAGAGGACAAACGTACAAAATCAGCAGGGGAACAAATACTTTTTTCCCTCGCTGTATGTTCGTTGAACAGTACATACCAGGGCTCCTCCTGTTAGAACAGGTGAAGGTCCTCTCATTATAGATGTAGATGTTGGGGGTCCTCCCAAAAATAAAAAGAGCTGGCCCCTCTTTCCTTTCTGTCCTGCTGTTTGCAGCATGGGATACATTACACAATAATACTCCCCCTAGTGGCCTCTCCCTGCTTCTCAAACATTGCAGGTGCACAGTGCATGGTTTGCTACTGTAGCTGTGTGCCCTGAGTTTAAATGGCCCAGAGCGTCCACTACCAAGCTGGAGCCAGAAAAGGATGCACTGTTATTTATGTGGCTGCTAGGGGGAGCATTATTGTGAGATTTAGCCCATCCTGCAAATGAGAAGACAGAAAGGAAAGAAGAGGGACTGCCGTCTAGCAATGATGAGCTCGCAGGGAAGCTGTGAAAGCTGCCAGCCAATCATAGGCGATTCAGGCATTCCTTGCCCCTTGCATATGTGCAGCTGTAGGGTGGGGCATGCCTCCACTACCCATGATTGGTCGTTGGCTTTGTAAGCTTTGAATAGCTCAGGTGTTGTTGGACATGTTTCCGAACACGTCATCCCTAAAGTTTAGCAGCGTGGAGGATCAAGAAAGTAAAACTTTTTTTTTTCGGTCCACTAGGCTTAACCACATGCAACCCGGCCTATAGCAGAATGACGGCTGAGCAGGTTTTGTCTTTGCATTGACAAAGTTGCCATCACCATATGATGAGTAAAGCCTCGTACACACGAACGGATTGTTGGCCAACAAAACTGTGGACTTTTGTCCGAAGGGCGTTGGCCAGGAACTTATCTTGCATACAAACGGCAAGGAATTGTCGGCCAACAAATACGAACGTAGTGGCATCCTATGTTGTTTTTCAGCCCTTTAGCGCCACCCTTTGGGCTCCTTCTGCTAATTTCGTGTTAGTAGAAGTTTGGTGAGTGTTGATTATCGCTTTTCATTTCGCACTTTTCATTTTGCGCTTTTCAGTTCGTTCCTGAACGGCCGTTCGTCGACCAGACATGTAGCGGAATCAGAGGAGATAACGTGTTATTTATTATTGGCCTTGGAGTTATTGCTTTGACATTATTTTTTGGGTTGAATAATAATGATTTGATTTGGTATATTTTCTATATCTTTGGATGCATAGAATGCACTTTTTGGTTAAGTTCTATTGGCATATAGCATGTCTAATTTTATTTGTTTTCTTTTTTTAATGCACAATAAAAAATTGTGAAGAATAATATGGAAGGTAGCAAAATGGGTAGGTGACAAGGATAAGGAAGAAAAAAGGCACCAACATCCCTGTACATAATTGTAAAGAAGGGAGATTATTTGGCGGGACTTTTAAGGTGCCAACAAGGAAAAATTACTAATTTCAAACCATGATACATATGAAAAATGGGAGATTTTATTGTTACATACAAACAAAATATGATAAAAGGTTTGGTAAAATTTATGTGCACATGTACAAGAATACATCTAAAATTCAAACCAGATGACATTAAAATGATTGTCCCGACATGTTTCGCCACTCTTGGCTCATCAGGGGATGTTTGAAAAATAATTAGCACCAATTGAGGATCTTTCGTCTGCGCCTCAAAGTCAAGTCACCAAACACCGTCAAAGTGTAGTGTACATGGAGGAACGCCCGTAGGGCTCCAAAAAAACTTTTAGGCTGGAATATCTGTAATAATAATGATTAATGAAAAAGCCAAGGGTGCCTGAACTGCAGGCAGAAGTCTTGTGTATAGCAGTCTCTTAACGTGGCTACCCTTTGGAAGTCTGTGTAGAATAATACTTGACTATGTGTTTTACTTCAAATGACAGTTTGGGAGTCGGCAGTTACATTTAAAAAATACAATGTAAAATTGACAAGGGACACCAACATAGTTGTATCTTTGATCTTAAAAACTACAAGATAATGGTGTTGTGGTAACTTGCCCAAAAAAACAAAAAACAAAAAAACATAATAATATTATTCTTGATATCACTAGAAAAAAAAAGCCTTTGAAAATTCATTTGCAATAACTCCATCAGTATCACCAGCAAAGCAGCTTCATTATTATCCCATTAAAGAAGAAGAGAATTGTGCGCTGCATTTTAAGATTCTATAATTTGCCACGTCACGAATGTTAATTCTCCATTACGAACGCTAGTTTACAAGACTGACCGCTTCCGGCTCGTCCTTGCTTCCGAGCATGCGTGTTTGTACTTTGGACTTTTGTCCGACGGACTTGTGTACACACGCTCGGAAAATCCGACAACAGACATTTGTCCGCGGAAACTTTTAAAACCTGCGATTCAACATTTGTCCACGGAAAATCCGACAACAATTGTCCGATGGAGCGTACACACGGTCGGATTTACCGCCAACAGCCTGACATCACACAATTCCCGTCGGAAAGTCCGATCATGTGTATGAGGCTTTAGACTAACTAAGATGACCAGTGTCTAGAGGATACAGGCTGGAATTTAGACCATAATATGTGCATATCATGTATAATAAGTTTCTCCTAACAGGGAAACTATTATGGTTTGGGGTCAATTTAATTATATTTTGGCAGTGAACCTGTATTTCAATATGCAGGGTCAGGAAGCAGATTCTCTTTAAAGCTGCCCCCCCGGCAGCATCTTATAAATACTTCTCCTTCATCTCCCTACTGCTCCATTTGCCACCAGGAATGAGAAGAAGAGGCCTGGTGTAAGCTCCAAGCTAATCCCAGACTGAGCTTTTGCAGGACTAAAAAAATGTCTCCTTGCCCCCTCATGTACGAACTGCAGGTCTGCAACGCATACAGGTCTTGTCCCTCCCCCAGCCTGTAACTGGACAGTGAAAAGAGAAGCAGTAGACTGATGAACTCATCTCTCTGTAATTCTGCTCTCTCCTACTCTAAACAAATTTTTTTTTGCACATTAGCACAGATTGGCTCATTGTGCTGCTTCTTCCTCTCCCACTGTGAGTGACTGCTGTACAGTGGACTGCATGAGGCTGATTCTAGGTCCAGTCCCGTTACTTACACCTTTAGATTAGATTTACCACTTCGGGTGAAGCATTTTAATTGAAGCACTTTTTGCACTTTAGAAAATCACGGTGATTGGAGTGAATACAGAATATTTATTTATTCACAATAATTCTGTTGACCATATGGAGTTTTTGTTGTGTTACATAGTTACATAGTAGGTGAGGTTGAAAAAAGACACAAGTCCATCAAGTCCAACCTATGTGTGTGATTATGTGTCAGTATTACATTGTATATCCCTGTATGTTGCGGTCATTCAGGTGATTATCTAATAGTTTCTTGAAGCTATCAATGCTCCCCGCTGAGACCACCGCCTGTGGAAGGGAATTCCACATCCTTGCCGCTCTTACAGTAAAGAACCCTCTACGTAGTTTAAGGTTAAACCTCTTTTCTTCTAATTGTAATGAGTGGCCACGAGTCTTATTAAACTATCTTCTGCGAAAAAGTTTTATCACTATTGTGGGGTCACCAGTACAGTATTTGTAAATTGAAATCATATCCCCTCTCAAGCGTCTCTTCCCCAGAGAGAATAAGTTCAGTGCTCGCAACCTTTCCTCATAACTAAGATCCTCCAGACCCTTTATTAGCTTTGTTGCCCTTCTTTGTACTCGCTCCATTTCCAGTACATCCTTCCTGAGGACTGGTGCTCAGAACTGGACGGCATACTCCAGGTGCGGCCGGACCAGAGTCTTGTAGAGTGGGAGAATTATCGTTTTATCTCTGCAGTTGATCCCCCTTTTAATGCATGCCAATATTCTGTTTGCTTTATTAGCAGCAGCTTGGCGTTGCTGAGCCTATCATCTACTAGGACCCCCAAGTCCTTTTCCATCCTAGATTCCCCCAGAGGTTCTCCCCCCAGTGTATAGATTGCATTCATATTTTTGACACCTAAATACATTATTTTACATTTTTCTACATTGAACCTCATTTGCCATGTAGTAGCCCACCCCATTAATTTGTTCAGGTCTTTTTGCAAGATTTCCACATCCTGCGGAGAAGTTATTGCCCTGCTTAGCTTAGTATCGTCTGCAAATACAGAGATGGAACTGTTTATCAAATCCTCCAGGTCATTTATGAACAAATTAAATAGGATTGGTCCCAGCACAGAACCCTGGGGGACCCCACTACCCACCCCTGACCATTCTGAGTACTTCCCATTTATCACCACCCTCTGAACACGCCCTTGTAGCCAGTTTTCAATCCATGTACTCGCCCTATGGTCCATGCCAACGCACCTTATTTTGTACAGTAAACATTTATGGGAACTGTGTCAAATTTTGCAAAATCCAGATATACCACGTCTACGGGCCTTCCTTTATCTAGATGGCAACTCACCTCCTCATAGAAGGTTAATAGATTGGTTTGGCAAGAACGATTCTTCATGAATCCATGCTGATTACTGCTAATGATATCATTCTTAAGAGTACATTGGCTGTGCATTTTGAACCATTTTATTTATTTCTATATCTATATTAATTTAATTATTGATATAGTTTACACTTATTATTAACTTTATTATATAGTATAATTGTTTGTTGCGTCCTTTATCTTTCCTCCTTACATGATTATTAGTTATCACTAACTTTAGGTGCAGCATCAGACATATTAGGAATTTATATTTGGCGCCGACACCCCACTTTCTTCACGTCACCGTTACTTACACCACTTGCATTTAAAACAAAAAACAAACATGAGGATGTAATAATGAATACAGAGCTGCATTAATGTGTGTATTTTAGATCTGGATTTCAGCTTTGCATTTTAGCTTAAAATAAACACATTTTATTGAGTACTGAGAACTGAATGCATTAAAACATTGTTTTTTTATCTTTCAGAATGAAGAATAAATTTTGGTATTTTGAGTTCGGGACATCTGAAACCTTCTCTGCAACATGCAAAAAACTGCATGAAGCAATTGAGCTAGAAGTAAGTGATTGGTGACTTTAAATCCTTTTTTGCAAAATGCAATCAGTACATTGTGTGGGGTAAAATATGTTTAATTTTAACATTAAAGTGTTCAAGAATATATACTTTTTCAAAGAAATGCATGCATCTGATAGTGCTTGTTCACACCTGCGTTAGTCTCTTAAGGAATGTTAAGATTGTTCTTCAGGGAGCATTTGGCAGATGGTGAGGAGGCGTTGTGTTGCCTCTTCACGGCCTGCTTTAACTCCTTGAACACCACACTAGTGCCCTGCAACCTCATGCATTGTGTGTGGTTGAAGGACGCTTGCACAGAGGCCCCATTTACTTGAATAGGTCGCATTCTGCAGGCGCTACACCCACCAAAAGTAACAGAGGGTATAATTCCTGCTACGGCCATGAAGCAAAGCATCGTGGTTGTGGAATGTGAACACCTCCTGCAGCTAAAGGGGAAGCAGTTGGGGCACGGGACGTTACCGCCCCTTAACTTACACGATCGGACTTTTCGACGGACTAGGTCCGGCGGACCAGATTCCGTCGGACAATTCGACCATGTGTGGGTTCCAGTGGACTTTTTTTCCCCAAAAGTCCGACAGACCTAGAAATAAAACATGTTTCATATCTTTCCGACAGACTCGAGTCCGGTCGAAAAGTCTGCTCATCTGTATGCTAGTCCAATGGACAAAAACCGACGCTAGGGCAGCTATTGGCTACTGGCTATGAACTTCCTTATTTTAGTCCGGTTGTACGTCATCACGTACGAATCCCTCGGACTTTGGTTGATCGTGTGTAGGCAAGTCCGTTCATTCGAAAGTCCGTCGGAAAGTCCGTTGGAAAGTCTGTTGAGAAGTCCGCCGGACCTAGTCCATCGAAAAGTCCGCCGGTGTGTACGCGGCATAAGTGTGAATGAGCCCTTAAAGGGTAATACCAGGCAAAGCTGATATTTAACTTATAGGTAGATGCTAGTGGACTTAATCAATGGCTAGTTTCTACACTATTGTGAAAGGTATGTAAGGTGTAATGTTTATGCTACAGCGCGCAAAGCCATTTTAGATACTTGAGGTCTTCCAGCCTTGTGGTAACAGCTTGGTGAAGGCCCTTTTCTGTTTTAGCATGACTGTGCGCCAGTGTTGCCAATCCCCCAAAGTGAAATTTACTGGCAGAACGTCAAAATTTACAAACAGCAACAATTTTTTTTTTTATGGCAAAAAATCATGAAATTTAATGACGGATCCACATTCTTTACTGGCACTGCAAAAAAGTACCTAAAAATTACTGCTAAACAGTGCAAATATCAATATTTGAACTATAAACACATAGCTAGTGCTATTAGCAATGTGTTTAAGTTAAATAAAAGTCAAAAAACATATTTCTCAATTTACATGAAGGTCAGGATACTATAACCCGGCCAGCACAGAGTTCTCCCTTACATCAGAGTCAGCAGGGTGGTGACCAGAGACCACCTTCCGCAGAGTGAATACACTAAGGTAGGAGGGAGATTACTAATATAGGGGGGAACCTTTATATCAGTGCCCCCTTACATTATTGTATTCACTCCCCCCTTACATCAGTGACCCACCTTTGACTGGCCTGGAGGCGCTGTCACTGACCTCCTCTCAGGTGCACCATACAGGGCTCAGTCAGACGGCTCCAGTGGCTCTGGTGTTATTCTATAGTCTCCTCTCCACAGTTCACACATGTCTGTCTCTTCCCATAACCCCCATCCCGGCATCGCTCCCACTCTTGACTCCTTTCTAGGATCCTCTCAGAGACTGCAGACATAATAAAAGACATGATCAAAGGCTGCGGACATACTACAGGAGGTGGACAGAGACTGCGGACATACTACAGGAAGTGCCAACAAGTGTCTGGAGAAAGCCCAGGAAAAAGCCAAAGTCTACTTACCACCAGCTTGCAGACAACCAAATTGACCTATCTAACAGTAAGCAGTTAAAAAAGGGGTTTAGTCCGCACGCATTTGCAGACGCATGCGTTAACCACAGAGTCACGTCACGGCACCCTTGTATCTGTGGTCCTAACACTAAACTATGAGTGTCCCCACAGTGGAGGCACATGCATTTAATGGATAAATGAGAGCAGGTGGACTGGAGGGGAGCCCACCCCTCCTTAAAGGTACAGGAGCACACCAAACACCCAGCAATAGCACAATGGCTGCAAAGGTGTTGGTGCGCTGCTGGACCAATACAAACACTCACGTGATAACAAAAACTTGCCACCACTCTCATTTATAGCTGGCTATCGCAGTAAGCAGCATTGGGAGGCTAAAAAAGGTACCAACAAGTGTCTGGGGAATGCCCAGGAAAAAGCAAAAGTCTACTTACCACCAGCTTGCAGACAACCAAATTGACCTATCTAACATTAAGCGTTAAAAAAGGGGTTTAGTCCGCACCTGCTCTCATTTATCCATTAAATGCATGCGCCTCCACTGTGGGGACACTCATAGTTTAGTGTTAGGACCACAGATACAAGGGTGCCGTGACGTGGCTCTGTGGCTTACGCATGCGTCTGCAAATGCGTGCGGACTAAACCCCTTTTTTAACGCTTACTGTTAGATAGGTCAATTTGGTTGTCTGCAAGCTGGTGGTAAGTAGACTTTGGCTTTTTCCTGGGCATTCCCCAGACACTTGTTTGTACCTTTTTTAGCCTCCCAATGCTGCTTACTGCGATAGCCAGCTATAAATGAAAGTGGTGGCAAGGAAGTGGACAGAGGTTGCGGGCATACTACAGGAGGTGGACAGCGGCTGCGGGCATGACACAGGAGGTGGAGAGAGGCTGCGGGCATGACACAGGAGGTGGACAGAGGCTGCGGGCATACTATAGGAGGTGGACAGAGGCTGCGGGCATACTACAGGAGGTGGACAGAGGCTGCGGAATACTACAGGAGGTGGACAGAGGCTGCGGGCATGACACAGGAGGACTGACTTGCCTGTCTTCTCCTCCTCCTCGGCTGTGGCTGTGTGTGTGACGACTGGCACTGGTCTGGTCATAATGTTATGGCTCCCCATAGGAAGGTACAAGTGCTGTCCATCCTGTACTTATCACCCCCATGCTCTGCAGCAGGCATGCCCAGCCCTGTGATAAATAAATGAAGTGTCATTACCAGGAGCTCACAATCCATGCCGTGTGTAAGCCGCCTGCCCCATCCTGAAGCCCTATACACTCGCCAAGAACGAATGCCGCCCGCAGGCGCTACTTTCCATTTAAAAATGGCGCCAGGTGGCGTCATTGCGTTACTGTGCCCGGCCGAGCATCTACGAGCTTTTCCGAGTCAGGTCGGCTTCGGAACGGTGCATGCGCAGTTGAATGGTCGGCTCCTGGCCATCTTTTTTACGGGCACTGTTGCCCGTAACGGACATTTACGGGCACCCCGAAATTGGGCTTTAACTTATGGGCTGCCCCTAAATCTATGGGCGGTTGGCAACACTGCTGTGCGCCTTTGCACAAAGCCAACTGAATAAAGACATGCTTTGGCCAGTTTGGTGTGGAGAAACCCAAGTGTCCTGCTCAGAGCCCTGACCTCAACCTTACTGAATCTTTTTGGGAGGAATCGGAACATGGATTGTGAGCCAGGACCAACATCAGTAGCTGTCTTCACAAAACGCTTTTTTGGTTGAATGGGCACACATTCCTATAGACACACTACAAAATCTCATGGAAAACCTTCCCACCAACCCATATAGGTGTGATGGTGAGAGGTTCACAGACTTTTGATTGTATAGTGTACTCTCTCGGCGATTCCAGAAGTGCCTAATTCCTGGTGTAGCCACCTTGCCCTAAGCATGAGTGGTTTATCAAATTTAGTACTGCCTGGCTTTATCCTGGTAGTGCGTAATTGATAGATGGCACTGCTTTCCTTTAAAGCTTTGTAAAGCTGAGAGTGGAAACTGGTGTCTGATTGGAACTCTGCTCTGGGAATCTGTTGCTCTAAACCCTCTCTCTGTGTTGATCGATTGCTATCTAATAAATACAATTTATTTACCAATGTTGACAGGCACCCAATGGCTTTTATCCAGGGGCTGCCCGTCCATTAGGGGCGCACGGGCGCAGCCCCCTCTATCACGCCACCCCCCCTATATGTATCATGGATAGATTCATGCATAACATGAATCTATCCATGATCCACCCCCTATTCAGGCATCCGACCCCTTTTCGGATGTTGGGCGCCTGAATTACAGTGGCAGGGGTGTGATAGACCATAGGCTATAATAGGCTTCAAAATGGGGTGGACTCGGAGCGCAGAGCATTACGCTCAGAGCCCACCCATGTTTGTTAGAAAAGCAAATGAATCGCCTCTCCGCCAATCAGGAAGTGTAGGTCCAATACCCGTCACCTGATTGGCTGAAGAAGAGTGCAAAGGAAGCATGGAGGACACAGGAGCTGTCGCCTGACCCGCTGCCAGTCCCACAGCTCGCCGCCATCACCTGCTGCCTGACCCGCCACCAAGATGGTGTAAGTGCCGGTCAGACAGTGAGCGGGCGGGCAGTGGGGTCACAGTGGGGCTGCATTTGATGGGCACAATGGCTGCATATGATGGGCACAGTGGCTGCATTTGATGGGCACAGTTGCTGCAATTGATGGGCACAGTGGCTGTATATGATGGGGAACAGTGGCTGCATTTGATGGGCACAAAGGCTGCAATTGATGGGCACAGTGGTTGCATTTGATGGGCACAGTGGCTGAATTTGATGGGGCGCAGTGGCTGTATATGATGGGCACAGTGGCTGCATTTGATGGGCCCAGTGGTTGCATATGATGGGCACAGTGGCTGCATATGATAGGCACACTGACTGCATATGATGGGCACAGTGGCTAGATATGATGAGGAACAGTGGCTGCTTTTGATGGGCAAAGTGGCTGCAATTGATGGGCACAGTGGCTGCATTTGATGGGCACAGTGGCTGCATTTGATGGCACAGTGGCTGCAATTGATGGGCACAGTGGCTGCATTTAATGGCACAGTGGCTGCAATTGATGGGCACAGTGGCTACATTTGATGGGCACAGTGGCTACATTTGATGGGCACAGTGGCTGCAATTGATGGACACAGTGGTTGCATTTGATGGGCACGGTGGCTGAATTTGATGGGGCACAGTGGCTGCATATTATGGGCACAGAGGTTGCATTTGATGGGCACAGTGGCTGCATTTGATGGGCACAGTGGCTGCATTTGATGGCACAGTGGCTGCAATTGATGGGCACAGTGGCTGCATTTAATGGCACAGTGGCTGCAATTGATGGGCACAGTGGCTACATTTGATGGGCACAGTGGCTGCAATTGATGGACACAGTGGTTGCATTTGATGGGCACAGTGGCTGAATTTGATGGGGCACAGTGGCTGCATATTATGGGCACAGAGGTTGCATTTGATGGGCACAGTGGTTGCATTTGATGGGGCACAGTGGTTGCATTTGATGGGGCACAGTGCCTGCATATGATGGGCACAGTGGTTGCATTTGATGGGCACAGTGGCTGAATTTGATGGGGCACAGTGGCTGCATATGATGGGGAACAGTGGCTGCATTAGGCCACAATTGTTTCAGTATTTTTCAGTTTGTTTGTGCCCCCCCCCCCCATCCTTGGAGTGAAATGCTAGCCCACCCTGCCTCTGGGGGTCCCTAATATTCCTTTGTGTATCAGGGTATTGCTACAGTGGCATTATTCTCTACTCCTTTGAGTCCCACTCCTTATATTGCATTGTCTGTAATGTGAGATGAAAACCAGTGATATTCTGTTGTGATAACCATGACCTGGTGAGAGAAGCCGGGGGCTCAGATGAAGAGGTCTTCTCACTGAAGTACTTGAACGCTATAAATAGGTGATGCGTCATTTAAACTGTCAGTTGGAACCCAAGAAGTGACATTCCAGTTTAGAAGTATAGAATCTCTAATGCAATGCTTTTTAATATTAATAAAATGTGTAAGGCTGGATTCACACCTGACTACAGAACGTGTTCCATAGGAAACCATTGTAAATGGACTGCAGTGAAAATCTGCAAAGTGCAAAAAGCACTAAAAATGCATTTGTGCGAATCCAGCCTAATGCGTTATGAAAGCACACACTAACTTGGGTCACTTTATCCAGGCACCCCTTGAAATATAGACATTTATTAACCATATACACTCACCGGCCACTATATTAGGTACACCTGTTCAATTGCTTGGTAACACCAATTGCTAATCAGCCAATCAGATGGCAGAAACTCAATACATTTAGGCAGTTAGACGTGGTGAAGACGACTTGCTGAAGTTCAAACCGAGCATCAGAATGGGAAAGAAAGGGGATTTAGGTGACTTTGAACTTGGCATGGTTGTTGGTGCCAGATGGGCTGGTCTGAGTATTTACAGAGAATGGTCCAAAAAAGAGAAAATATCCAGTGAGTGGCAGTTGTGTGGAGGAAAATGCTCTATTGATGTCAGAGGGCAGAGGAGAATGGGCAGACTGGTTCCAAATGATAGAAAGGCAACAGTAACTCAAATAACCACTCGTTTCACCCAAGGTATACAGAATACCAACTCTGAATGCACAATACATCAAACCTAGCAGATGGGCTACAGCAGCAGAAGACCACTCCAGGTGCCACTCCTGTCAGTTAAGAACAGGAAACTGAGGCTACAATTGGCACAGGATCACCAAAATTGGACAATAGAAGATTGGAAAAACATTGCCTGGTCGGATGAGTCCTGATTTCAGCTGCGACATTCAGATGATAGGGTCAGAATTTGGCATAAACAACATGAAAGCATGGATCCATTCTTCTCAGTAAGAGCTGTGAAAATGTGGAATAGACTCCCTCCAGAGGTGGTTCTGGTCAGCTCAGTAGATTGCTTTAAAAACAGCCTGGATTATTTCCTAATTGTACATAATATAACTGGGTACTAACATTATACAGTAGAACCTTGAATTACGAGCATAGTCCGTTCCAGGAGAATGCTTGTAATCCAAAGCACTCGCATATCAAAGCGAGTTTCCCCATAGAAGTCAACGGAAACGAAGATAATTTGTTCCACATCTTCTATTGCATGCAATACCGCATGTGGCCAGAGGTGGGGGGAGGCGCCGGAGAGCTTCGGAAATACTCGGGGACAGCTCAGCTGAACTTGGACAGCCTCGGAAAGGCTCAGGAACAGAGTATTTCCAAGTGTTTCCGAGTGAATCCGAATATTTCCGAACGGCTCCGAATCGTTCCGAGTGTCCCCGGCGCCCCCCGCACCTCTGGCCAAATGCGGTACTGCACACCCCATTAGCTTGAATTCTGCTCGTTTTGCAAGACAACACTCGCAAACCGAGTCAGAATTTAAAAAGAAGTTGCTCGTCTTTCAAAAATCTCGTTAACCGCGTTACTCGTAAACCAAGGTTCCACTGTATAGGTAAAGTTGATCCAGGGAAAATCTGATTGCCTCTCGGGGGATCAGGAAGGAATTTTTTCCCCTGCTGTAGCAAATCGGATCATGCTTTGCTGGGGTTTTTCGCCTTCCTCTGGATCAACTATGGGATTGTATGATTTTTATTATTTTTTGGTTGAACTAGACTAACTATGTAACTATGGAAAATGACAGGTTCCTCTCAAACCTCCCTTGATGTTGCATACATACAGTGCCTTGAAAAAGTATTCATACCCCTTGAAATTTTCCACATTTTGTCATGTTACAACCAAAAAACGTAAATGTATTTTATTGGGATTTTATGTGATAGACCAATACAAAGTGCCACATAATTGTGAAGTGGAAGGAAAATGATAAATGGTTTTCCAAATTTTTTTACAAATAAATATGTGAAAAGTGCGGGGTACATTTGTATAGCGCCCCCCGGAGTCATTACTTTGTAGAACCCCCTTTCACTGCAATTACAGCTGCAAGTCTTTTTTGGGGATGTCTCTACCAGCTTTGCACATCTAGAGAGGGACATTTTTGCCTATTTTTCTTTGCAAAATATCTCAAGCTCTGTTAGATTGGATGGAGAGCGTCTGTGAACAGCAACTTTCAAATCTCACCACAGTTTCTCAGTTGGATTTAAGTCTGAACTTTGACTGGGCCATTCTAACACATGAATATTCTTCGATCTAAACCAGGGATCTCAAACTGGTGGCCCTCCACATGACTCCCACAGGCAGAGGCATGATGGGACTTGTAGCTTAGCAACAGCTGGAGGGCCGCCAGTTTGAGACCCCTGATCTAAACCATTCCATTGTAGCTCTGGCTGTATGTTTAGGGTCGATGTCCAGCTGGAAGGTGAACCTCCGCCCCCAGTCTCAAGTCTTTTGCACCCCTACCCATTCACATAGAGAGGGGGCGGAATCTGAAGGGCCCCCTTCTTAAAGGGGGGCTACCAGATTCCAATAAGCCCCCTGCCCGCAGACCCTGACAACCACCGGCTAGGGTTGTGGGGAAGAGGCCCTTGTCCCCATCAACATGGGGGCAAGGTGCTTCGGGGCATGCTCGGGTAAGGGTTTGGTATGGATTTTGGGGGGACCCTGTGCCATTTTTAAAAAGGATTTTGATGTAGGGGGGTCCCCTCCGAATCCATACTAGACCTGGTATGGACCTGGGGGGGGGGGAAACTCGTTTTTTTTTTTTTCATTTGCCTGCAATTTTTTTTTACTTTCAGCTTTCCGCGGGGAACCCTGCTGACAGCTGATGACTCATTGGTTGTTAAGGATGCGGCAGCCCCCTGCTTAGCAACCAACTATATACAGTGTTAAAATAAAAAACGCAAAACACATTAAAAATCGCATCACAAACACAACACTTGCATTTCTGGTGCGATTCCATTGAAGTCTATAATGCCGTGTACACACGAGCGGACTTTACGGCAGACTTTACGGGATTTCGTCGGACATTTCGATCGTGTGTGGGCTCCAGCGGACTTTGTTTTCTCAAAAGTTGGACGGACTTAGATTTGAAACATGTTTTAAATCTATCCGACGGACTCGAGTCCGGTCGAAAAGTCCGCTCGTCTGTATGCTAGTTCGACAGACAAAAACCCACGCTAGGGCAGCTATTGGCTACTGGCTATGAACTTCCTTGTTTTAGTCCGGTCGTGCGTCATCACGTACGAATTCGACGGACTTTGGTTGATTGTGTGTAGGCAAGTCCGTTCATTCAGAAAGTCCGTCGTAAAGTCCGCCGGGCAAAGTCTGCCGTAAAGTCCGCTCGTGTGTACGCGGCATTACCCGAAAAATTGCGGCAAAAAAGTTCCCCACCCTTTCCAAAAACGCACCGGCCCGCAAAACGCATGGAGGTGAACTTGTACCATAGGAAACCATGTTAAATGGACTGTAGTGCATTTCTGCAAACTGCAAAACACATTAAAAAAAAACGCATGGGTGTGAACCTAGGGTAAGGGTTTCTTTTTTTTCATAGGTAACCAAAGACGAAAACTTTTATATTTTAGACATCAATCTCTTTCACCCTCAAGCCGGCTAGTGCACTGATTTACGTCTGAACCTAGAATGCCTGCCTTTTATATTCAAGTAGCTTTGAGTAAATGACTGGTACACTTTTACAAAGTAAAAAAAAAAAAAAAAAAAGTAAAAAAAAAAAAAAAAATTCTTTCTAATCATACAAAGTTTAGCCGTGGCAAGAGTCATGTCCACATCTATCACCAATGGCAATTCTCCAGGACCGTGCCATCGCCCTATCATCACCGCATTGCCACTCACGTCAAAGTCCTAACTCGCTAGCTACCAACTGCAAAAGTGCAAACTAATCTGTGTACGATCGGTGTTAATTAGAGGTCCTCTGGCTAAATGTGAAAACTAGCTAGTCTAACAAGTCACAATGGGGTTCTGATTCCAAGTTGAATAATTGCCTTGTCGTACTCCCCGCCGCGCTCAATATTAAACGAAAATAACCGCCGATGCCTTTGCACCCCTCCCCCCCCCCACCACCACCCCCACGTCCGATGTGTCTCCACCTATTTAAATAATTCCACTTGGTTTGGGGACTCCAGACCTTTATAAATTAACAGCGGGAAAATACCAAAGGTGTCAGCTTGCATATGTATTATCTTTTTTGTGTAACGCTTAAATATGTATTATGGATTGACTGACATAAATTAGGCAGATTTCAGAATCCACAGGCTGTGGCTTGCGAAGGACCCCTTGCTGTCTGACATTTCATCCTTGTCAAAGATCAAATTATTTTAATTTAGGCTGTAAATTATAAGGAATGAAGTCTTCTTTGTGGGAATTCCCTGTGGTAATCTGACTTTTGTTGTTACTGCTGCTTGTCAGTGTGCAAAAAATATTATATGCATGCAAATGAGCTTGGAAAAGGTGTACTATCTAATTATCCATCCAGTGCCTTCCACTTGAACCCAGTGGGTAGTCTGACACGCAGTATGTGTTTGATTCATAGAGGCCTGCAGGGTATTTACACAAGATTACTTTTAATTATGAAATTAATATCTTTTTATCTGAAATGTATAGAAGCCGGCACAGCCATGACCAGAATTTTTATCAAACTCCGTTTTTACGATATGGGCTAAATAAAAAAAGGGTGTTTAATAAAGAGATACAAAAAGTATTGGGACCCCTTCCATTACAAGCACATGAACTTTAAAGGCATCCCAGTCTTGATCCGTAGCAGTGGAGGCTGGTGGAATTTTTTTTTGGGGGGGGGCAGCAAACAGTATAACAACCCCCCCCCCCAGTCGGCTGGTCGGTAGGTACTGTAGGTAGCGCTTACCCCATCTCCAGTGGCTTCCCCTGCTCGACGGCAGCCTCCCGTTCTACTGGTCATCGTGGCGGCGGCTTCTATTTCCTCCCTCCTCCTCGGCGGCCAATTGGGAGTGTTCTCTTTGCGGCCAATCGGAAAACGGGTCTTACACCAGCTTCTGGTTGCCCGGATTGAGAATCAGTCACTGTTTCAACAGCGTATCAGTGTATTCGCTGTTGAAACACTGATTCTCAATCCGGACAATCAGAAGCTGGTGTAAGACCCGTTTTCCAATTAGCCGAAAAGAGAACACTCCCAATAACACCACACCTGGGTTACACTACACCAATAACACCACACCTGGGTAACACTACACCGATAACACCACACCTGGGTAACACTACACCAATAACACCACACCTGGGTTACACTACACCGATAACACCACACCTGGGTAACACTACACCGATAACACCACAGCTGGTTTACACTACACCGATAACACCACACCTGGGTAACACTACACCGATAACACCACAGCTGGTTTACACTACACCGATAACACCACACCTGGGTAACACTACACCAATAACACCACACCTGGGTAACACTACACCGATAACACCACACCTGGGTAACACTACACCGATAACACCACAGCTGGTTTACACTACACCGATAACACCACACCTTGGTAACACTACACCAATAACACCACACCAGGGTAACACTACACCGATAACACCACACCTGGTTTACACTACACCGATAACACCACACCCGGGTAACACTACACCAATAACACCACACCTGGGTAACACTACACCAATAACACCACACCTGGGTAACACTACACCTATAACACCACACCGATAACACCACACCTGGGTAACACTACACCGATAACACCACAACGATAACACCACACCGATAACACCACACCAGGGTAACACTACACCGATAACACCACACCTGGTTTACACTACACCGATAACACCACACCTGGGTAACACTACACCAATAACACCACACCTGGGTAACACTACACCGATAACACCACACCTGGGTAACACTACACCGATAACACCACACCTGGGTAACACTACACCGATAACACCACACCTGGGTAACACTACACCGATAACACCACACCTGGGTAACACTACACCGATAACACCACACCTGGGTAACACTACACCAATAACACCACACCTGGGTAACACTACACCGATAACACCACACCTGGGTAACACTACACCGATAACACCACACCTGGTTTACACTACACCGATAACACCACACCTGGGTAACACTACACCGATAACACCACAGCTGGTTTACACTACACCGATAACACCACACCTGGGTAACACTACACCAATAACACCACACCTGGGTAACACTACACCGATAACACCACACCTGGGTAACACTACACCGATAACACCACAGCTGGTTTACACTACACCGATAACACCACACCTTGGTAACACTACACCAATAACACCACACCAGGGTAACACTACACCGATAACACCACACCTGGTTTACACTACACCGATAACACCACACCCGGGTAACACTACACCAATAACACCACACCTGGGTAACACTACACCAATAACACCACACCTGGGTAACACTACACCTATAACACCACACCGATAACACCACACCTGGGTAACACTATACCGATAACACCACAACGATAACACCACACCGATAACACCACACCAGGGTAACACTACACCGATAACACCACACCTGGTTTACACTACACCGATAACACCACACCTGGGTAACACTACACCAATAACACCACACCTGGGTAACACTACACCGATAACACCACACCTGGGTAACACTACACCGATAACACCACACCTGGGTAACACTACACCGATAACACCACACCTGGGTAACACTACACCGATAACACCACACCTATAACACCACACCTGGGTAACACTACACCGATAACACCACACCTGGGTAACACTACACCGATAACACCATACCGATAACACCACACCTGAGTAACACTACACCGATAACACCACACCTGGGTAACACTACACCGATAACACCACACCGATAACACCACACCTGGGTGGGCTCCAGATGCATCCTCTGCGATCCAAGCCCACCCTATTTTGAAGCCTATTAGAGCCTCCAGCTCTAATCAGGTGCTCCAAAAAAAAAACCTGGCCGCTCTAATTCATGCACCCGTTGCCCTGAAAGGGGCCGGACGCATACATAGGGGGTGGCCGCAGCGGCCATGGATAGATTCATGCTATGCATGAATAAATATGTTACGTATATAGGGGGTGGCAAGGAGAGAGGGGTGGCGCCCCTAATGGACGGGCCGCCACTGGTCCGTAGGGTTCAATATTGAGTTGGCCCACTCTTTGCACCTATAACAGCTTCAACTCTTCTGGGAAGGCTGTCCACAAGGTTTAGGAGTGTGTCTATGGGAGTGTTTGACCATTCTTCCAGAAGTGCATTTGTGAGGTCTCTGTTCTAATTTATCCCAAGGTGTTCTATTGGGTTGAGGTCAGGACTCTGTGCAGGTCAGTCAAGTTCCTCCACCCCAAACTCGCTCATCCATGTGTTTATGGACCTTGCTTTGTGCACTGGTGCGCAATCATGTTGGAACAGGAAGGGGCTATCCCCAAAATGTTCCCACAAAGTTGGGAGCATAAAATTGTCCAAAATGTCTTGGTATCCTGATGCCTTAAGAGTTGCCTTCACTGGAACTAAGGGGCCAAGCCCAACCCCTGAAAAACAACCGCCACACCATAATCCCCCCTCCACCAAATGATTTGGACCAGTGCACAAAACAAAAAGAAATCTCTGAAGCTAACCAAGGGATTTCACTGAATGTCCAGTCTGGAGAGCTCTCTGGAGAAAGGTCTGGCTGATATTGGAAGGAGGCATCCTAGTATCCAGGGACATTGTAAGTACAGACCTGAGTGTAGTAAACTGGTGACTGTAGCTGCTATCCCTTGTGCATCATTACTAGAGCTTGCCTGGCCTGGGATATTTCTGATTTGTCTCAGTGCTGTCCATTTTCTGAACCTTTACTAAAGGGACTGTTCTATGGAGTAGCAACAAAGTGAAGCGTATCCTCTGAGTACTGTTCAGCTTTCATGGATTATCCCACAGCTCCCTATGCCCTACCCCCAATAAAAAAAAAAGCCAACCCCTAGGCTGCTCATTGAGCCAGAAGAGTGACGGTCGCTGTGTGCCTGGCTGCCGTTGCACTAATCTGGGAAAGGAACCTGATGAAAACCAGAGGCACTTACGGGGGTGAGCTCTACTCTTGAGTGACCACTCTGAGGCTGCTAGGGCTGTTGACATTACATTCAAGATGGCGATGCTCAGGCAGCCAAACACCATGCCAAAAAACATGCATAAATTAGGTGTAAGGCACACATAATCTTATGGAAAACTTGCTTTTAAAATAAATGGTCTGGCTGTAGTACCCCCTTGATGTGGGTTATTAAGCCATTTCCCATGCTGAGATCTACCCTGATAGTTTTCAGTGATGGTGGGTCTGAGACCCAAATTACCATCCATCTAGTTCACTAAATTGTTCTTCAGTAAAATTGGACCTAAGGCCGTGTTGGGAATCACAAGCTTACACACTTACAAGGTTTCTCTCCTTTTCCAGTGGTCTCTAGACCTAGTCTACATGGGAGCCTACTGAACATCTGAGGCCCATGGGACATGGGGGGGCTGGGTCATCAGGTGCATGCACCCAGAGGAACCATTCCTACCACCACCAAGCAGGCTGACCCCCTTTACTAGGCCAGCATTCATTCCCAGTTCAAACTGGTCTGCACTCTCCACTAACAGGGCTCTACCTTGCTACATGGTAACAGGGTCTCTTTAACAGGATACAGAATTGCAGCTTAGATACAGTTTTGCCTACTGAGGTGAAGCGGGCTTGTGGCCTACCTCTACTAGGAGAGAACAGTGTGTCAGCCAAAGTGGACCCATGCTATGCTGTGCAAAGCAACAGGTTCTCTAAACTGTCTCCCTCTCCAGCTGCTTCCTTTTGTTCCCCCAGCTGCTCCATTCAGCTGCTGAAAATGAAGAGAAGATGCAACTTGTAATTGGCAAGTTGAGACTTGGGGGTTATTTAAGGCTGAGAACTTTCTAACTGCCATCATGTGACAATGTCAGTTGCCTGAGTGGCCGATCACCCAAGCACAATATTTTCATGTAGGAGGAAGGGCACAACATAACCCAGAAGTACCAAGGGACAAAAACAAATGTGAATATGTGCTGGTGGGGTGGACGGCAGCTAAATTAACCTTTTTCCTTTTCCCTTAATGGGAAAAACACAGGTTCTGATGAGAAATCTCCAACCTCCATGTTATTGCCGTGTCTTCTAGTGAAAATAGAAGGAGCCACTGAGTGCAGCGGAGGACCCATATATCATGTTTCATCTGCAGTTGATACCGGTGCTCGTCAGGCTCCTGTTAGCCTCTCAATTATCCAAACAAAAGCAAAAAATGGCATCTGGTCTTTAATCCTATTACCACTGACTGTCCGCTGCATTGACTGTAAGTTCCCGGTTGGGTGAGCTCCCCCCGCTGGGTTGTTGTACCATTTGCAAGTTCTTCAATGCAACGGTTATTGCACTCCGGGCCTCTGTGTATTTACTGCCGCCACATCGCGCTGCACCTACATAAGTCTTCATTTCTTCTCCAGCTTACATGCAAGGCATGAAAGAGGTGCCAACATGTTTTGGCTGATGTGGCCTGGCTATGAGTAAGGCCACATCGGCCGAAACATCTAAGCAGCTCTACCATGCCTTGTATGTAAGCTGGAGAAGAAATAAAGACGTGTAGGTCTGGAAATTTTCCCAGCATCAGTGGGAATAAACATTGCCACATTTGGTACTAGGGTTAGAATTAATGCCCTATTGTTGGTATCATTGGGTGGAATATTTCCCCTTTGTTGGTGTCAGTGGGAGAAATGGTGCCCCACTGTTGATGTTAGTTGGCAGAATAGTGTCTTGTATCAGTGGTGGGAATAGTGCACCAAGGACCCGGATAAAGGCAGCCAAAGGGCCGCAGTTTGGAGACCACTGCTATAGAAGATCCAATGCACCAGGTGTCGTTTATTCTTTTTTTTTTTTTGGCTTTTGGTTCCTCCATAGAGCCTAAACTGTTACTTCTTTTCCGCACAATGCTTCTAGAAAAAAAAAAAATCTCTGCTCTCATATAAAACGTCGGAATTTGGCGATTCCTCCTGAGTCCTCTTTCAAGTTTTCATACAAATCTAAAATCAAAGAGAATCATTCCCTCAGCCGATCTATCGTTTTTTTTTTTTTTATGCTACTGGTCTGAAATAGCAAACAAAGGTGTGATCATGCTTTCAAACTACCATCAACACCACTAATGTATTGGCGGATTGAGGAAGTGGCCGTCTCTCTTCTCGTTGAATTGAACGTCGTTGGTCATTTCCTTAAATGCATTTCTAACTCTCTCCGTTCTTCCTGCTGCTTTGATTACTACAATCTTCAGGTCTATATATAACCCGTTGTCTGCCTCCGTTTGTTATACGTTTTGCTTGATGCTTGTATATAAAGTCCTAAAGGGCATTTAACCCCATACGTTTTTTTTTTTTCTATCTCAAAATTAATATACTATCTCTGCATTAACGCATATCAATTATGCAAGATCCGTTCATTAATCTATTTAAAAACGTACATCCTATCTTGCCAGCGATCTTGTGGCTGTTCCCATTTTAGCTATGGGCATGTGAAGCCCAGTTGATTTATCTTGCTGGTTTTCTGGAGAGAGGAGCATGCTGGGTAACCAGCATGCACCTCTCCATCTCGGGCATGCACAGTTAAACGGCGCTCGTATCGCCGTTAGTTTGTATAGTTGACATAACAATGGGCGGCGACGGAGTAAGGTCCCGCCCCGTTGTTCTGACAACGAAGATAACCTAAGTATGGAGGTAATAAAACAAAGAAATGCCTAACCTTCCTAGCAGTGTATTTCCAGCGCTTGGATAGGGTGGGTTTTTACAGGCATTTAGCAAAATATACTTTATTTATTTAAAAGATATATATATATATATATATATATATATATAAAACACGTTTTTTCAGCACAGTCATGCCCACAGACTCATGGGAAATTATGACACTCATTTCCCATGAGGCAATGCGAGTAAGGAAGAGAGGTAGAACACCGCGGAATAGGAAGAAGGCAGATTAGGAATTTTGCCTAGTAACAGGTTTTTCCAGGCAAGTGAAATTTCTTTTTTTTTTAATAAATGATTATTAGTACATTAAAAGGAAGAGAATAAGGTGAAATTTATTTTTGGGGTGGCCCTCCACTTTAAACTACAGAATATTCAGGTTTTTTACTGGACGTAAAAAACTGGTCCTCTCTAGGGACCCCTATTCATTTTGACCCCCCCCCCACTCTTCACTGGTCCTCTCTAGGGACCCCTATTCATTTTGACCCCCCCCACTCCTCCCCCCTTCCGTTTCCTGTCCAACTTCCCTGTCCAAAAAGTCCCCCCCCCCCCCCACCTTCACTCCCTCCTTCCTATCTGTCAAACAACTTAGCAATATCTTGTCCAAGATACATGACAGCCTTCATTCCCCTCTACCCCCCCCCCGTTTTTTTTTTATTAGGCACAACTTAAGGGCCATAAAATGAGGGGCTTACCCTCAGTATCGAATATGTTATATACGCACTACTTGATTGGCACTAACCTCCTGTCTTCTTTTGTCTTTGCCTAAAGCTATGTTATGGTAAAATGATACTATGTTCTTTGAATCTTCCTGATTTTTTTTTTCTGTCATTAGTATTGATCCGTTAAATTAAATTTGCTCAAGAAAATATTTGAACAAGAAAAAAAAACAAAAAAAAAAAAACATATCCAATAAAATGTAAAAAATGTAATATGTAATTTCTTTATCAATTGAGGCCAATATGTATTCCACTACATATTTTTGGTAAAAAAAAAATCCAATAAGCGTTTATTGATTGGTTTACGCAAAAAAGTTATAGCGTCTACAAACTATAGGACATATTTATGGAATTTTTTTTTATGTTCTACTAGTAATGGTGGCGATCAGCGACTTATAGCGGGACTGTGATATTGCGGCAGACAAATTGGACAACTAAATGGTATGAGGTAGAAATGTGATCAGTGCAACTTAAATATAAAATATAAAAATACACACTAATCAAGGTCTGTGATATATTGTGCAAATAATTGCTGAGCAAAATATGTAAAATATTCAGAGCAAAATATATAAATAATTCTGTGCAAATTGAATAAATAATCATGTGATAAAAATATCTTGTGCAAAATGAATAAATATACTATTGTGAATGAGACAACAAACTATGTAAATAAATAGTAAATACAGTCCCACATAATAAACTCAAATCCACAAAAATGGTGATAAAATAGTTCATAAAGTCTGAGTAAACAAATAAATGGCGTGGAAAAAACTGCAAAAAGTGCCTTAAGCGAGATCTTCAATGTGCAATCTCCAATGTGAGATCAGTCCCCTCCCTCACTCCCCTGATGAAGTCAAGTGCCGTAATGCAAAGGGATTGACGGGACACTGCAAGAACCGGAAGTGACGTAAGAGGCTTCTGTAAAGGCTTTTAACTTATAGCTCTGTCATTTTTAATCTTGATTGTTGTAAGTACCCTATTAATTAAATCAGTGAGTTCATACTATATTACACTATAGGAGATTCTTTTTCATTCCCTGTATATACCCACTTTGTGTGAACACCTGCGTTAACTAATCAGAAGCCACCATCTACCATACTGGATTCCGGGATGTCCCCCAGCCATATTTATCTTTAAAAGTGATATACATTATACATAGAGGTAAGAGTCTAGAGAGCACTAAGTGGCGTACATGAAGATCTCATGAAGATCTCATGAAGATCTCACATTGGCCTTTACAGAAGCCTCTTACGTCACTTCCGATTCTTGCAGTGTCCGGTCAATCCCTTTATGAACTATTTTATAACCATTTTTGTGGATTTGAGTTTATCATTTGGGACTGTATTTACTTTTTTTGCATTGTTTGTTGTCTCACTAACAATAGTATATTTATTCCTTTTGCACAAGATATTTTTAGCACATTATTATTAATTCAATTTGCACAGAATTATTTATATATTTTGCTCTGAATATTTTACATATTTTGCTCAGCAATTATTTGCACAATATATCACAGTCCTTAATTAGTGTGTTTTTTATATTTTATATTTAAGTTGCGCTGATCACATTTCTACCTCATACCATTTAAGTGCACTGTATACACTTTAGATCCAGCTGCAATGTATTTAATTTAATTAGATCATCTATTTCATTCACTTTGATAGCGCGAGGGATTTTATTTCATATTTCAAATTGGACACTAAATTACACTTTTTTTGGGGACCAGTGACAGTCCATACCTCCCAACTGTCCCTAATTTGGAGGGACTGTCCCTGATTTGAAACAAAGTCCCTCTGTCCCTCATTCCTCCTCATTTGTCACTCATTTTGGTCTGATCTATATAATTGTATAAAAAATGCACTATTTATCTTTCAAAAAATGTTTCCCGGTGCTAAACCTTTCATCTGATTACTAAATTGCTGCATTTGTAAACTTCAAAAGCCAATATAAAGGAATAGTAGTGGTAAAAATAAAACACTTGTGGGTTTAACTAATACTTTTTTTTGTATAATTCTCCTTTAAGGGGGCGTGGCAGGGGGTGTGTCCTATGCCTACATACATTTGCTAATTGGTGTCCCTCGCTCCCATCTCAAAAAGTTGGCAGGTATCGTGACACTAATGCAGAGATCAGTGCTAAAAATATGTACGGTCACTGTACTAATGACACTGGGAGGGAAGGGGTTAACATCAGGGGGGATCGAAGGGTGAACTGTGTGCCTAGCCAGTGTTTTAGTGTAGTGGGGGGGAGGTGCTTTTACTAGTGGAAGGCATGGATTGGTTGTTAGAGAGTAGTGAGGCGCTGACAGTTAACTCAATCTAACCAATATGTGACGTAAACTCTTGTGGTAGGTAAAACCTAGTTAATCACTCCTAATAGATAACCGTCAAAATAAATATAAATATAAAAGTGACTTCAGTGCATAAACCGATTGAACGTTATTGGGTGTAACCTCAAGGATAAAAGAAATCACTCGGTGATGCCCCTAATCCTCCAGCGATCGCCACACTCTTCACACTGTGTTAAATTGGCAGCAATAGAAAATAGGTGTATAAACATGTATAACCCCTTCCCGCCGAGCGTACGCAGATGTGCGTACTCGGCTTTTGGGGGTTATATCGGGATGATGCCCGCAGCAACAGGCATCATCCCGGTAGTGTTTTTTAGAGCCGCTTTTTTTAGAGCCGCTCGGCTGTTATACCGGAGGTGCGGGAGGGGGCGCCCCCCCCCCCTCCCGCCGCTCTTACCGGGCCTCCCCGGGAGGCCCGATCACCAATCTGCCGCCTCCTAATTGTAAACACGGAAGCGACGTCATGAGGTCACTTCACGCCAATGGCGCCGGTTTTAAAAAAATATACAGTGTTCAGAATCGCCGAAAATGGCGATCTGAATACTTTGAAGTGCAAAGGAGGGATTGGAGGTCTTTTAGACCCCCCGATCCCTCCATAAAGAGTACCTGTCACCACCTATTCCTGTCACAAGGAATGTTTACATTCCTTGTGACAGCAATAAAAGGGATCAAATTTGTATTTATTTTTTTAAACTCAATTTATTTATTTATTATAAAAAAAAAAATAAGACATTTTTAAAAAAAAAATGCTCCCGTCCCTGCGAGCTCGCCCAGCAAAGAAAACGCATACGGAAGTCGCATATGTAAACGGTGTTCAAATCACACCTGTGAGGTATCGCCGCGATCATCAGAGTGAGACCAATAATTCTAGCACTAGACCTCCTCTGTAACTCTAACCTGGTAACCGTGAAAAAAAAATTTAAAGCGCCGCCCATGGAGATTTTTAGGTACCGTAATTTGCCGCCATTCCACGAGTGCGTGCAATTATAAAGCGTGACATGTTTGGTATCTATTTACTCGGCGTAACATCATCTTTCACATTATACAAAAAATTGGGCTAACTTTACTGTTTGTTTTTTTTTTAATTCATGATAGTGTCCCTTTTCCCAAAAAGTTGCGTTTAAAACACCGCTGCACAAATACCGTGTGACATAAAATATTGCAACAATCACCATTTTATTCTCTAGATTCTCTGCTAAAAATATATATATATATAAAATGTTTGGGGGCTCTAAGTAATTTTCTAGCAAAAAATACAGATTTTAACTTGTAAAGAAGACTAAATGTCAAAAATAGGCTTAGTCATGAAAGGGATAAACATGCAATATAAATACCGGTAATGTTAAAAAACATGTAATAAAAGTGATCCACTGGGGCGTGAGTGGAGGCATACCGGAAGTGACGCGATTGTGGAACGAGCTCGGAGCTCGTGGATATACGCCGTTACTCTGCTTTTTAATGTGAGTATGATGTTATGATTTTAATAAATTAATTCTAAGTTTACCACAAGAGTTTATGTCACATATTGGTTAGATTGAGTTGACTGTCAGCGCCTCACTACTCTTTAACAATTTATTCATGAATAGTCATGGATAAGCTATTTAAGTGAAGGTGGCAGGCTTGCTATAAATTTTTTACCCCACACACAGAGTGGTAGTGTGAGACTAACTGGCATGGATTGGTACTACTGCTTTACAGGAACATAGGATCTACGCCTAATGTACTGACAGAACAGCGATCTGCCTTGTTTACATAGGCAGACTGCCGTGCCACCTGTGTACAGAACGATCAGCAGGTGCCGCCGGACATCAGGACCGGGGACCCGCTGATAAGCCACGAGCACTCGACACCCGACACCCTGCACAGGATCACATATATATATATATATATATATATATATATATATATATATATATATATATATATCTATATGTGATCCTGTGTGCAGTGAGGCCGCCCTGTAGCAGTAAAAGTGCTATGGGGTGGTTTGGCAAGTGGTTAAAGAGTAACTCCACGTCTGTTGAGAAAAAAAAAAAAACATTCCTCTGGGTGATCGATGTACATTGCAGAGATTTTTAACAAACTTTGTTGCAGATTCCTACCTTTTGTTATTCTGAATAGCCGTTTGTTTGTCTGTGTCCATGTGGAAAGTGAATGTGAATGGGAGTGACTTTATAATTATTAATCCGCTGCTGCACTTGCAGGGTTCCAATGAGAAAAGTGGCAGGGTCTGCATCTATTTGTGCACTGGTGCGCAGTCATGTTGGAACAGGAATGGGCCATCCCCAAACTGTTCCCACAAAGTTGGGAGCATGAAATTGTCCAAAGTGTCTTGGTATGTTGATGCCTTTAAGAGTTCCCTTCACTGGAACGAAGGGGCCAAGTCCAACTCCTGAAACACAACCCCCACACCATAATCCCCCCTCCGCCAAATGATTTGGACCAGTGCAGAAAGCAAGGTCCATAAAGACATGGATGAGCGAGTTTGGGGTGTATATAAAGTCTTAAATGGTGAGTTTGGGGTCGAGGAACTTGACTGGCCTGCACAGAGTCTTGACCTCAACCCAATAGAACACCTTTGGGATGAATTAGAGCGGAGACTGCGAGCCAGGCCTTCTCAAAGAATGCGCTTCTGCAAGAATGGTCAAACATTCCCATAGACACACTCCTAAACCTTGCGGACGGCCTTCCCAGAAGAGTTGAAGCTGTTATAGCTGCAAAGGGTGGGCCAACTCAATATTGAACCCTACAGACTAAGACTGGGATGCCATTAAAGTACATGTGTGTGTAAAGGCAGGTGTCCCAATATTTTTGGTAATATAGTGTATTTTGATATTATTTTGCCGTTTTTAGAAATGATTTTGATTCTTTACAGTGTGATGGCATTCAGATGGACATGGGCAACATCTCCCTTGAAGGCATTGGTATTCTCAACATCCCGAGTATGCATGGTGGTTCAAATCTTTGGGGGGAGACCAAGAAAAGGCGGACTAATCGAAGAATGGAAAAGAAGAATCTTGACAAAAGGACCACAGTCACTGACGTGAAAGAGCTGAAATTCGTAGCACAAGGTACAGTACGTTAAAAAAAAATTGACCATGTATGCATACTCAAGGGAATTGCATTACTACAGTTGCTGTGACACCTCGTGAAAAAGGCAGATATTCAAAAACAGGCGACCCGGCTATGCATAACCTTCTTTTAGCTTCTTAGGAACCTTCTTTTAGATTCTTATGCACTTTCCTGGAAAGCTGTGTACCTGCCAAGGTGCAAACTGAAAATTTCGGGACAGGTAGGAGGGTATTGTTGATCACCTGTAGTTGCTTTCTACATCGTTGATTGAAAAACCCCGTTGTATGCCATTAGCCAATCATTCCCCTTTAATAGAGGAAAGTTGCCAAGAATGTCATTTTGTATCCACTAGTAATGTGTATTGGCTAAGTCATGTAGAACATCAAGGTGCCGGGGCCATACAATGAAGGAGAGTGGAAGGATAGTGCTGGACTAGCAAGGTTGTCTTATTGGTATTGCTATCTATGTAATGTAATGATGTTGTTGTAGGTGTTGGGTTGGGGAGGTGGTTTCTACAACCCAGAGAATCGCCACTGCTTTCTTGTCCTGTGGTGTAATGTAGCAAAAATGGAAACCGAAGCACCACACCACTGCAAAAAAGATTGAGCTTTTACTTTATCCCATAAGGGTCGGAGGGACAATCAAAAGAGTCCCTATGCATTTTCGGGGTCCAAAAACATGCCTTCATCAGGGCTTGAGGTAGAAAACTTGTATTTATATGGACTAGAGCAGGGGTCTCCAAACTTTCGAAATAAAGGGCCAGTTTATGGTCTTTCAGACATTAGGTGGGCCGGACTGTGTCACTTGGGTGTAGAGAGGGTTCCCGATGTCGGTGGGAAGAAAAGAATGCCCCATCTTTGGTGTCAGTGGGAGGAATAGTGCCCCATCTCTGGTGCCTTTGGAAGGAATAGTGCCCCATCACTGGTGTCAGTGGGAGGAATAGTGCCTCATCATTGGTGTCATTGGGCCCCATTGTATGTGTCATTGGGCCCCAACATTGGTAGAAACTGGACTTCTTCATTGGTGTCATTGGGAGGGATTGTGCCCCTTCATTGGTGTCATTGGGGGGGGGGAGGTGCCCCACTGTTGGTATCAGTGGATGCAATAGTGTCCCAAGGGTCAGATAAAAGCAAGCAAAGGGCCGTAGTTTGGAAACCACTGGACAAGATGATGGTTGGTTTGGTGGCTAAACCTTCTGCTAAACCATCTGAGCAGACAATCACACTGAATGAAATTCAAGGTCCAGTTAACATCTAGTCCATATACTCTTTTACTATCTCCGGTCCTGATAAGGGAATGTTTTAGGACCCCCCCCCCCCCCCATAACGTGTTGGGTGGATACTCTTTTGATTGTCCCCCTGACCCTTACTGGAATAAAGTCATATCAGGACATTTTAGCAGGGATGTAATTTAGGATGACCGAATGTAAGACTTCAGTAATAACTCTGTGGCTGCAGAGACGATCGTGTAGGCAGCAGTCTCAGATCTTGCCGCTGCCACCAGAATGTAACGATTGTGCTCTCAGCCCAAGCAACACAACGATTTTCTGGCAATTCCAAACTTTAAAAAATGTCTGTAAAACTCGCTGCCGTGCCCAGACAGGAATGTACAGAGTTTTAAATATGTTCGCTTTCTTCAAAAAATTCTTTAATTTTGTTATTTAGAGCACTCAGAGATTCAGCCTAAAGATTTTTCAAAAAATGTTCTATTGAAAAAAAAAAAAAAAAAAAGAAAAAATTATGTAAGACGTTATTTACAGAAAAAAATGCAAAAGCAACAATAACAAAAGTTAAATAAATAACTTTAACTACTTCAGCTCCGAATGTTTTTTTTCCCCCTCTTCATGACCAGGCCACTTTTTGCTATTTGGCACTGCGCTACTTTAACTGGTAATTTGCTCGGTCATGCAATGCTGAACCCAGGAACTTGATGTCCTTGTTTTTCCCCAAACAAATAGAGCTTTCTTTTGGTGGTATTTGATCACCTCTGCGTTTTTTTTTTTTTTTGGTTTTTTTTTATCATATAAACGAAAAAAGACCGAAAATTAAACAGCAAATGTTCAAGTTACGATAGAAACAAGGCAATGGATCAGACAGGGTACTGTCCAGAATCTCAGGTAACTCAGCAAGAACAGACATTTGTTAGACACAGCAGAGGTCGCAGGTTCAGACCCAGGTCCTGACAGAAAGGTACTTGGCAAAAATGCCTGGTCTTTGGCACCTGTGCAGGGTTCAGGTCACTTCAGATCTAGTCCATTACTGGCTCACTCATTAATAGCTTTAAGGACTCTTCCAGTATCCTTAAAAAAAAATGAGCACTGCTGAAGATGCAGTCTTCTTTTCTGGACCCTGAAGAGGGTGTGTACCAAAATGACATAACCAATATAAGGGTCTGAGGGGTGGGCTGAGGACTGTTAGAAAGTATATACTCCAGAGGACAATTCCTCAATGCTAATTCTTCCAACTACACGATATTGTCAAAAGTATTGGGACGCCTGCCCCTTTGCAGCTATAACAGCTTCAGCTCTTCTGGGAAGGCTGTCCACAAGGTTTAGGAGTGTGTCTATGGGAATGTTTGACTATTCTTCCAGAAGCGCATTTGTGAGGTCGGGCACTGATGTTGGACGAGAAGGCCTTGCTTGTAGTCTCCGCTCTAATTCATCCCAAAAGTGTTCTATCAGGTTGAGGTCAGGACTCTGGGCAGGCCAGTTAAGTTCCTCCACCCCAAACTCGCTCATCCATGTCTTTATGGACCTTGCTTTGTGCACTGGTGTGCAATCATGTTGGAACAGGAAGGGGCCATCCCCAAACTGTTCCCACAAAGTTGAGGGCATGAAATTGTCCAAAATGTCTTGGTATGGTGACACCTTAAGAGTTCCCTTCACTGGAACTAAGGGGCCAAACCCAACCCCTGAAAAACAACCCCATACCATAAACCTCCCCATTTCGTCAAGTGATTTGGACCAGTGCACAAAGCAAGGTCCATAAAGACACGGATGGGAGAGTTTGGGGTGGAGGAACTTGACTGGCCTGCACAGAGTCCTAACTTCAACCCGATAGAACACCTTTAGGATGAATTAGAGCGGAGACTGCGAGCCAGGCCTTGTCCAACATCAGAGCCTGACCTCACAAATGTTCTTCTGGAAGAATGGTCAAACATTCCCATAGACACACTCCAAAACCGTGTGAACAGCCTTCCCAGGAGATCTGAAGCTGTTATAGCTGCAAAGGGCGGGCCAACTCAATATTGTAATTTGTGCTGGCAGGGGGTATTTTAGCAGAGGGGGCTCTGGAGGACTTTTGTCCCAGCACTGGTCCGACCATCCATGATCTGCCTGCATTGTATAGAGATGCATAGAGATTCACAATGACATCAAATCAGGTATCCAATGAAAAGGGAAATATTTTGCTTAAAAATGTAATTAGCATGTTAATGAGGGTGGGAGGGAGGAAACATAGAAGGCAACATATAAACAGATTTAACCTTTGCTTCAACATTCAGGGAAGGGGATTGGGAGGACAGTCACATGGTATCCTTTCTTGTAAACTGACCGGCGTTCAGCTTTAAGTACATAGAAGCCGGTTTTCCAACCAGATTACCTACTTTCAAATTGTTCTGCATATAGCAACATTTTATTAAATATAGCTTTGTTTGACAAAAGAAAAACAAAAAAAAAAACTTTAATAGTTATTTAATTTTAATATTTTACAGACTTTTTGATCTGTGATATAATAATGCCTTATCAATAGCAATTTTCGGGAACTATTCTTTATTTTGCAATCAGGGTATTTATGCGCTTCGACGAGGTCCTTGGGTCAACAGGGAATTATCTCTTCATTGTTTAACAGAAAATTCCCTGATTAGAGACTGTAAAGACCCATTCTGTGCACAATGACACTCAGAGACTGGAGATGTGTGCAGCCTATCCATCCACACGGGGGGATTAGAATGTAACGTCTGATTGCGTTTTGGAAAGGGGATCAGTCTGAGGCTCTGCCAAACCTGCTATTTTGGGCGGGTGCCTCCACTGCCTCTTCAAATAGCTGAGGTTATCAAAATGTAACTTAAAAAAAAACGGACACTTTAACACCTTGTCTACCAAAGTATGTGGAGCAAGGTCCCAGGCCTCCTTTGGTCTAATGAGAACCTCCAGGGCCAGAGATAGCTGACATCCTTCTGTAGATGGTGGGTTGCAAGGCATAGTGGGTGTAATATGAGGTACCGTATATTAATTGGGCGCCAGACACTTCTCAAATGCAAAACAGAACTTTGGAAGAGAGGGTTAGACCAGGACACCCTAGTTACAAGGTCAATTAACAGACTCCGAGACTTCTACAGGAGGACGGCCATGCAGGGAAAGGCATCCAGCAAGACGCCACATCTGCATGTGTAGGAATGCTGTCTCTTATGGCAACAGTCTTTAAAGTGGAAGTAAACCCTCCTATCGTTTTCAGCCAAGGAAGCTGCCATCTTTGCCTCTGTTTATTCTACAACTGCCATGATGCTGCACATGTGATCAGTTATGACACCAGCCATTGGATGGCTTGACAGTTTGGTTGAGAGCACAACCAATGGGAGTGTTACATTTCCGGCACGTGCCTGAAATGAAACAGTTTTATGGATGGATTTACTTCCGCTTTAATAGTTTGTAACACAAGGTGTTCCTTCACTTCCACTACAATCACTTCTTGTAGTTCTTCAATACACCAAGCTCCCGGTCTCTCACTAGACTAGTTGATTTACGGCCACCGAATCCCTTGAGCTCCTCCAATCTTCACTGTAGTATCTTCTTCAAGCATTTCTTTTCTGGGTCCCTAGCTTGCCACTCAAGATACTTCTCAAGCTTCACCTCACTGGCCTGCTCGGTCCCTGGCTTGGCACACAAGGCTGCCCTGCAAGCGTCACCTCCTCTGGTTGGGTCCCTGGCTTGATACCCACTGAAGTTTCCCGATTTTTCACCGTCCCCGGTTGGTGAGAAAACTGCTCCGGTACTTGCTTCAGTTACTCACCGTGGTCCCTGGTAGAAAGGTGAACAGTCCCTTATTTACGACAGCTTCCCCTCTACCGCTGACCATGACAGGTTCTCCGGCCAGGAGAACGGTCACTTCTGGTTGGACTGCAAGCCGCAATCCCAACCCTGCCCTGCTCTCTTGCTTCTGGATAGGCTCTCAGACAGCCTAGCAGCCAGATGTGCCCAGGATAGGACCAAACTCCGGCCAAGCAGCCTGGGGCAATACAACACACGTCCAACCAGACAGCCGTCCAGGTGGCACCGAACATCGATAACCTGACTCCACCCAAATAAATAGGTTCTCCCAGCAGGCCAAGGGATCCAAGAAAACCTGCCCATTGGCTGAGATACCCCCATATACCCATAATCTGATCTTGCATTGCCCTTCTCGTATCTAATGCCACCGGGTACCCAGCCACCTAGCGACAGAAGAGAAAAGTGCAGCAATGCCAGACTTAGGGCAAAATCAATTTTTTAACAAACAATTAGCCAAGGTAGCTACTCCTGGCAGACAAATTTATGAACAACCCTGCCTAAACCTCCAGGGTGCTACATATGTTTATAAAGAAGCGGCATGGTAAACAAGGGGTTAACAGCTAGCTCACGGGCTGCTCCTGCAGCCGCAAACTCCCCCAGATCACTTTAAGGACTCAATGCACTTGTGGTGCTCCATTGGTGTGTGCAGCCTATTGTATTAGGGTGTGCACCCCAGAGCACAAACACACATGTGTGTATATCAGCAGAGCAGTGGACGGTGTCAGTAGAGCAGAAACTGGTGTCAGTCGTTTTTATTTTTATTATTTCTTACAATTTTCGTTTTTATTTATTTTTTTGCATTATTATTTTATATATATATATATATATATATATATATATATATATATATATATATATATATATTTTACAATTTTTTTGGAGCCCCGTTGGGGGGGGGGGTGGCTTTGGTAAAATATCAAGGATCTAAACAGACCCCTGATGTCTCACTTTTGATACAGAGAAAGGAATTGAGGACTCAGATTCCCCAGTCCCTTTCTCTGCAGCTTCAGCTGCACTGGACAGTGAATGAATAGGAAGTGCTCTGTGCTGAGGCTTCCTGTTCATTCACAATTTGATGCATAGTAAACATGCCACTTGCCGACTGCCTAACTAGGAAAAAATGTCAGTACTGTGACATTTGATACTGGGGTTATGGCTAGTTGGATGCCATAACCCGGTATTTGACACTTCGCTCAGGCACTGGTCTTTTTGATAAAAGTCATCTGAGAGGTTGATTACCCACTGGATCACTTAGAAGTAGTGGGAGGAGTCCCCCCCCCTGCTTTCGTGTGGCTTACCTGGCGGATCAAGAAGCCCAAGAACCAATCCGGCACTGGCGGTGGATGGCCACAGAGATGAGCAGAGGAAAGATGACTTCACTGAGATCCACTCATCTCTAAGGCCTTGGAGGACTGGAGCAACGTCATAACGTCACTTCTGGTTCCAGTCCGAACTTCTGGTTCCAGTCCGGTGTAAACCAATGCCTTTTTTTTTTAAGGCACTAGATCAATGGGTTTTTTTTCTATCTAATGCTTTCCATTGTCGAGGAGAGATGCGGGGTCTTATTGACCCCACATCTCTCCATAACGAGGACCTGTCATGCTTTACTGTTGTCATGAGATATGTTTACATTTCTTGTGACAGCAATAACAGTGATAAAAAAAAATTAAAGGAACAGTATAAAAAAAATAAAATAAAATAAATAATGTAATTGTTTATTTATTTTTTTTTTTTTTAAAGCCCTCACCCCCCCGTGCTCACGAACAGTGGTGAATACATACGTAGGTCATGCCCACATATGTAAACAGTGTTCGCACTACACATGTCAGATATCACCGCAAACATCACAGCGAGAGCAATAATTCTAGCACTCTGTAACTCTAAACTGGTAACCTCTAGAAAATTTTAAAGCGTCGCCTATGGAGATTTTTAAGTAGCACAGTTTGTCACCATTCGAGGAGCATTGGCAATTTTAAAGCATGACATGTTAGGTATCTATTTACTCGACGTAACATCATCTTTCATATTTTGGAAGAATGGGGTTATATATAGTGTTTTTTTTTTTGTTTTTTTTAAAATTCATTAAAGTGTATTTTTTTCCCCAAAAATTGCGCTGGAAAAAACGCTGTGCAAATAACGCGTGACATAATAACATGCAACAACCGCCATTTTATTCTCTAGGGCCTCTGCTTATATATATATATATATATATATATATTTATTTATTTATTAGCAGAGGCCCTACAAAACTATTTATATATATATATATATATATATATATATATATATATATATATATATATATATATATATATATATATATATATATATAATTATAATTTTGTAGGGCCTCTGCTAATATATATATATATATATATATATATATATATATATATATATATATATATATATATATATATATATATTAGCAGAGGCCCTACAAAATTATATATATATATATATATATGTATATAGTGGGGACGGAAAGTATTCCGACCCCTTAAATTTTTCACTCTTTGTTATATTGCAGCCATTTGCCAAAACCATTTAAGTTAATTTTTTTCCTCATTAATGTACACACAGCACCCCATATTGACAGAAAAACACAGAATTGTTGACATTTTTGCAGATTTATTAAAAAAGAAAAACTGAAATATCACATGGTCCTAAGTATTCAGACCCTTTGCTCAGTATTTAGTAGAAGCCCCTTTTGATCTAATACAGCCATGAGTCTTTTTGGGAAAGATGCAACAAGTTTTTCACACCTGGATTTGGGGATCCTCTGCCATTCCTCCTTGCAGATCCTCTCCAGTTCTGTCAGGTTGAATGGTAAACGTTGGTGGACAGCCATTTTTAGGTCTCTCCAGAGATGCTCAATTGGGTTTAAGTCAGGGCTCTGGCTGGGCCATTCAAGAACAGTCACGGAGTTGTTGTGAAGCCACTCCTTTGTTATTTTAGCTGTGTGCTTAGGGTCATTGTCTTGTTGGAAGGTAAACCTTCGGCCCAATCTGAGGTCCTGAGCACTCAGGAGAAGGTTTTCATCCAGGATGCCCCTGTACTTGGCCGCATTCATCTTTCCCTCGATTGCAACCAGTCGTCCTGTCCCTGCAGCTGAAAAACACCCCCACAGCATGATGCTGCCACCACCATGCTTCACTGTTGGGACTGTATTGGACAGATGATGAGCAATGCCTGGTTTTCTCCACACATACCACTTAGAATTAAGGCCAAAAAGTTCTATCTTGGTCTCATCAGACCAGAGAATCTTATTTCTCACCATCTTGGAGTCCTTCAGGTGTTTTTTTAGCAAACTCCATGCGGGCTTTCATGTGTCTTGCACTGAGGGGAGGCTTCCGTCGGGCCACTCTGCCATAAAGCCCCGACTGGTAGAGGGCTGCAGTGATGGTTGACTTTCTACAACTTTCTCCCATCTCCCGACTGCATCTCTGGAGCTCAGCCACAGTGATCTTTGGGTTCTTCTTTACCTCTCTCACCAAGGCTCTTCTCCCCCGATACCTCAGTTTGGCCGGACGGCCAGCTCTAGGAAGGGTTCTGGTCGTCCCAAACGTCTTCCATTTAAGAATTATGGAGGCCACTGTGCTCTTAGGAAACTTAAGTGCAGCAGACATTTTTTTGTAACCTTGGCCAGATCTGTGCCTTGCCACAATTCTGTCTCTGAGCTCTTCAGGCAGTTCCTTTGACCTCATGATTCTCATTTGCTCTAACATGCACTGTGAGCTGTAAGGTCTTATATAGACAGGTGTGTGGCTTTCCTAATCAAGTCCAATCAGTATAATCAAACACAGCTTGACTCAAATGAAGGTGTAGAACCATCTCAAGGATGATCAGAAGAAATGGACAGCACCTTAAAGTTAAATATATGAGTGTCACAGCAAAGGGTCTGAATACTTAGGACCATGTGATATTTCAGTTTTTCTTTTTTAATAAATCTGCAAAAATGTCAACAATTCTGTGTTTTTCTGTCAATATGGAGTGCTGTGTGTACATTAATGAGGAAAAAAAATGAACTTAAATAATTTTATCAAATGGCTGCAATATAACAAAGAGTGAAAAATTTAAGGGGGTCTGTATACTTTCCGCCCCCACTGTATATATAATTTGGGGATTCTAAATAATTTTGTAGCAAAAAAAATACAGATTTTTACTTGTAAACAAAAAAGGTCATAATAGGCCTGATCCTTAAGTGGCTAGAGAAGCACGGGGACCCAGTAATGATATCACATGATCTATAATAAGTTATTTAAATAAAAACAAAATGGTTTTATTTAAACATTTCATTAGCATGTTAGTGAGGAACCAGGGAAGGCAAAATATGACCAGATTTAATCTTTTTCCAACTTTTTCCACTCTAAAACAACAACAACAAAAAGTTTTGGCTGGAGTTCCAGTTTAAATGAGACACAGAAACAGATCTGCCCAACAAAAAAGGAAAACATAGTTAAGTAAGATTTTTTTTTTCATTTTTTTATATAAGGTAAAAAAAAAATGATTATTGCTATGGCTTTTTTGAAATTGCTCCAGTTTTGGGATATTGTCATTGACTTAAACGCTGTTGTCACCTTTTGTGACAACCATTGAGACACTTACCTTAAGAGATGAAAATAGCATTACCCCCTGTAATGGCGTGTTCTCTGCAGAATTTGTTTTGGCATTTAAAGACACTAATGCACCTGCAGATGAAATGTTCTCGTCAGTGGATGACATCTGGATTGAAGACAAAAGAGTCGTGTGTCATCAAGCATACTGTAGCCGGGGACATAGCGGGTATGACAGCGCATGGGACTTCTAGAAGCTGCTGCGCGGTTTGAAGTCGCAGGTTTTCTTTATCAGCTTTGGGAGAAGTTATTTCTTGCCGACTCGTGTAAAAGTGTGATTTCTGCAACAACCTGGATGTGTGAACATTGCATAATATAGAAATTAATTTGATGCACACAGTATGCCGTAATCGACATAGATATGTTTTGCGGCGGGAGATGACCGGACTTTAAAAAAATGTTCACTGCAGGCAATCTACCCAATTCATATTTACAATCTGCTTTTGCATTCACCAATCTGGTGGAATTTTTATTTTTGAAATTTGCATATATATATATATATATATATATATATATATATATATATATATATAACAGTAAACATGCTGAGAATGGAGGTGGAGCAGAATGAGCAGAGGGATGACCTATCACTGACTTGGCTAAACTGTCTATGGTTGTCTATTTAGCACACAAACACCCAATGGGTTCCGCTGTTTGTCCTGAGTTCTATTCTCTAATAGGAGCAAGCAGCCAGGCACATGGTAGTTTCCCAGTCTCTCTACACAAGAACCAGGCAGGAAGTGTCTTTTTCACATGTATTGCTTGAAGAACTTGGTTAGGGTTTAGGTAAAGCCTTGGGATACTCCAAAAATGTAATGCAAATAGTGGTGGAGGACTCTCTCTGACTATAACTGTCTCTTCAGGGTGAAACCCCTCTTCAGGCTAGTGGTAAGTGAACTACAGCTCAGGGGGCTCCATTGCAAGAGTATATCCAAGCCAGCAAGTCTCGGTAGTCTCTTCAAGAGTTAACAAGGCCAATCTCTAGGATCTCTTTCAGGCTTGTACTCATCTGTGTCCTGGATACTTGAATGCTTTCCTGCATTAGCGGACAGCTTTTGTACTGTGTGCCTCCAAGTCAGATCTTCTGTGGACTTCCTGCAAACTGCTCCCAGGAAATTTGGACGTGGGTCCCCCAGGTCAACTTAAGCCGAGACCCAGGTCGTCTCCTCTAAACTTCAGCTGGATGACCCAGCCTATTGATACACACCTCAGCCCCCTACTGGTCATTCTTCCTACCAGGGATTGGCTGAGGCTATATGAATATGCAGTCTTTCTGCCTCTTTCAGCCCACTAAATTCTGAAACTTACCATAAACAAGAAGGAAGCAGTCAAGCCTGCAAGCAGCAGAACCCAGAACAGTCAAAAGAAATCAAACTTTACTCTACTGGCTGCAGAGGAGCCAAAAACTAGATTTGCCTAAAACTGCTAGCATCCTGACTTGGAAGATGCGACATCTACATCACAGATATCTGAACAGAATTACAAATCCTTCCACAGAGAGATCAGTTCTGAAATATAATGGGGACAAATACCAGCAGATGGGTCAGGGGCGTAACTACAGTGGTCGCAGGGGTTGCAATTGTGACTCGGCCCCCCTGTACACCTGGATAGGAGGAGCAGTGGGGGCAGCATATATAGAAACCGATCCCCTCCATTTTTCCATTGCAGCCGCTGAAACCTGCTTCTCCTCCCGTACCTACCTGGAGGGGATGCGTTTCTCTATATGCCGCCCCTACCGCCCCTCCTATCCAGATCCTGCTGTCCCCCTGAGTGGTCTCCTGCCCCCACCTCTCTGCTCTTTCTGGCTGCTGCGGGGGATGTGTCATTTACCGACCCCTTCCTTTTTCTTGGTACCGACCACTGACTCTGTCCATTCATTACTGAAGCATAGTAAACTGTACAGAGCTATTTTTGTCCATTTATTTTGGGGAGGCTGCAGAGATGAACAGATTGAGGGCTGTGTCCATCTCCTTTCTCTGTCTTAAAGGTGAAATATCATTGTCAGGTCACCTGAGACCAGGTGACAGATGCACTCCGTAGGAGTCGGAAGTGCACCGCTAAGATAGTGGACCCTAGGACTGACTACTGTGGATAGTACCCAGGGAGGTTCAGGAAGCAGGTCTACTGGATCACTAATACAGATCCCAATGGGAGCTAGAGCATAGATTCCCCAGGGCGCGGAGTCTAAGAGCCAGCAGGTGTTCATCAGAGCCTTTAGTGGTGAGGATGGACTGCGCTGCAGTCTGGCTCCAGGTCACGGCCCCCAGGGTCTCACAGCTCGCGCTCACGGTAGACTACAGGAGAAGGAAGCAGCAGGCTAGAACAACAAAGATAAGGCAGAGGTCAGGGCGACTAGCAGACAGGAACAACAGAGTACATGCCAAAAGTTCAGAGTCACAGGCAAGCAGGGATAGTCGGGGACACGCCAAAAGGTCAGGGTCACGAGCAGACAGGAGTAGTCGAGAACACGCCAAGGTCGGTAACAGAAAAGAATCAAAGAGCACACGGCAAGCAGGAAACAGGAAGCCAAACACACAATGGTTGCTCAACAAGGTTGGCTTGCAATGCCCAGGTTAATATAGTGTTCCTAATTAGAGACCAGGGTGGAGCTATGCTGAAGGAAGATTATTTAAACAGTCAGGTGAGGGTGGCTGGCCTGTAAAGGTGAACACAGAAGGAAAGGTGAGCTGACAGACACACATTACTGCATAACCATGACAATCATCTGTTAAGACTCATGATATCTCACCAAAGCCCCCCCCCCCAATGGGGCTCCTAAAAAATAAAATGATAAAATAAGATGGTAAAAAATAATAAAAAAATTAAATAACAAAGCAAACGGACCTACCAGGGTTGCAAAGGTCGCACTTGCAACAGGGGCCCTGGGCTTGGAAGGAAGGACCTGAAGGTTTTAGTTACGCCTCTGAGATGGGTGGTGAATACAGTTGAAACCAGGATCACAAATGTCCCTGGATTTTACCATTTAAAAAAAAAAAAAAAACACTTTTAAAAAATTTTTCTAAACTTTTTGTTTTAACTGGAGTTCTTTCCCTGGTTCAAAACAGCAAAGTTTTAAATGTGCAACTTATTATTCCGTTAACCTTCGCAGGAAGCATTTTCATCTCCTGTAGTATCGCAGAAAATGTAAGTGATTCGCTATTAAATGGCACATTATACACCAAATTGCAATGTCGATTTTTTTATTTCTTTTTTCAACTTAAAATTTTACAGTTGCCTCTGCCACCCACAGGGTCGTGCTTTGTACACCACTTCCAAGTTTGATATTTTGTTTTGGTTCCTTGCCGTTCTTCTTGACTTTTTCACTGCAGCCTATCATGTCCAGGATGTAAATAATACAATATATTTAAATGCATTTCTCTATCGATGTGCGCCACTGTACTTATGCATGCCACACTCCATAATTTCGATGATTGCTTCACTTAAGCGTTGTTTCTTTAAATGTCAAGAGTCTCTCTCTTCCGTCGACAACTTCCATTGTCTGCCCAGGATCCTTGGCTTGGCTGCTTTTAGCACTTGATAAATTAGTCATGTTGTACACTTGTGATGTTTTGAGACTCTGGTGCCCTCCGTTTGTAAATTGTGGTTTGATGCTGAAATGTACCGTTGCCGTCTATTTGCTGTCCAATTACCGGTAACCATTTAGGAGGAATTTTTTTTTTCCCCTTTGAGATGATGGATTTGGACCGGTTTAATACTGGAAACAGTTCGTTCACTTTGGGTCACTATTTGATGAGCATAGCTGAGCGAAACAGTTTGCTCGTCCCCCCGCTGGTTAGTCAGTTCTTCTTGTTAAAGTGAACCTGTCCTTTTCTTATGCTTAGCAAAAGGTTCACCTAAGACCCAGCTGCAGGACAGTTCAAAATGATCCCTTGCAGTGGTGCTGTCTATTTAGTCTTGTCCAGTGGCGGCTTGTGTTTTTTTTTTTTTCTTTGGGGGGGGTGGCAAACAACCACTCACCCCCCCCCAGCAGCACACAACTCCCCCCCAGCAGCTCAAATCTACCCCCCCAGCTGCACAAAACTATCCCCCCTGCAGCACACAACTATTACCCCCCCCCAGCAGCACACAACTACATACCCCCGGTAGCACACAACTACCCCCCCCAAGCGGCACAAAACTACCCACCCAGCAGCACACAACTACCCCCCCCTCCCAGCAGCACACAACTACCCCCCCCCTCCCAGCAGCACACAACTACCCCTCCCTCGAGCGGCACACAACTACCTCCCCCCAGTGGCACGTCTGGCACTTATCCCATCGTGGCGGGTGGCAGGCAGCGTGTAGCGGCCCGGCTGGGCTCTGAGTCCTGTCCACCATGGCGGCTTCCAGCACCTCCCCTTCTCCTCCTAGGCCTCCAATAGGATCGCCTGTCCTTTTGACCAATCGGGTGACCGGTGTCAAAGGCCGCTTCCTGATTGGCCAAGAGGAGGATCAGTGTTCCAAGAGTGAATCTTGTAACACACCTGGGTGGGATCGGAGCGCAACACTCTGCGACCCGAGCCCACCCTATATTGAAGCCTATTAGAGCCCCTGGCTCTAATTGTCATTTAAAAAAAGCAGCCCCTCCACTTTGGAATAAATGCGTGGCCCCGAACCTGGTCTTCAGGGGTCAATCGGCGTCTCAACTCAGCTCCTCCCCGCATCAGATAACCCCCTAGGGAAGCGCTCTCCCGGGGGGTTACCTTGCAGGCATGCTCCCGAGTCCAGCATTCAGAGTCCATAGACGCCGAATGCAGGACCCTGTCCCCCCCCCAGCGGCCGCGTCATTGGATTTGATTGACAGCAGCAGGAGCCAATGGCTGTGCTGCTATCAATCTATCCAATCAACAGCCGAGAACCCCCATAGAAGAGAGACGGCGCGTCCCCATGGGATAAGTTTGAGGGGTCAGGTAAGTAAAATGGGGGGGGGGTTGGGGGTTTGGTCACTGACAGCTGTTTTTTCACCCTAATGCATAGGATGCATTAAGGTGAAAAAACACGAACCTTTACAACCTCTTTAACATAATTCTAGCTGTCACATTTACTTGTGCTCTCACCCACACCCCTGTCACCCGCTCCCCCATCCCGGGCGGCCGGTCAGGTTACCATCCCGCATTTACCCCATTTATGGTGCGGGCAGCGCTCCCCTCTGGGCGACGGCTCTTCTCCTGCGTCTGCTCCTCGGCATCATGGCGGCTTCCGCCGTGTGTCTCCTCCCTCTCCCTCCTAGGCCAAAAGGATCGCTTCTCCTTTTTGGCCAATCGGGAAACGGGTCTCAGGACCCACTTCCTGATTGGCCAAGGGGAAAATCAGGAAGACAATAGCGAATATTCATTCGCTATTGTCACACAGCTGGGTGGGCTTCTGGTGCAGTGCCCCACCTCTGGCTCTAATCACGTGCTTTACAAAAAAAAAACCCAGATTGGAATCCATGCGTTCGGCATCCTGCATGTAGATTAGGGGAGGCAGTGCCTGTGCGCCACTGCTGTCAACCCATCCAATGGCTGATGTCATATCTGATCACATGTGTTGCATCATGTCAGTTGCAGATTAAACAGAGGCCAAGATGGCAGCTTCCTTGGCTGAAAACGATAGGAGTGTTTAGTTCCACTTTAATTATATTAATAAAAAAAGACAAACTTTTGAGGAAAAAAACAATTTTTTTTTACTTTCTGATATAAAACATATCCAAAAAAAATAATAACATAATCAAATTTCTTCAAAAATTTTGTCTAAAATGTATTCTGCTACATGTCTTTGGTTAAAAAAAATATCCCAATAAATGTATAATAATCAGTTTGCGTGAAAGTTCTAGCATCTACAAACTATGGGATCTATATTGGAATTTTTATTTTTAACATTTTTTTTCTATACTAGTGTAGTGCACTACACCCGGAGGAGCTGCAATTTGTGTGTTCTAACCGTAATTCACATTTGCCATCTAGCCCATAGAAATAGAAAACAGTCCATGTTGTAATTTTCTCTTGCTTTTATTGGTATAACATGAACTGGGATAGGAGAAGGGTTTTCTGAGATGCTCTTTTGCTGCTTTATAATCTTTCCTTTGCCTTCTCATGCAAAGACTTAGAACAATGACTATGAGAAGTCACTCTATATGACTTCTTCAGTGGGAAGACAGGAGTAGATTTACTAGAGAATATATGGTAAAGAGTCACTCTAAATAATTTCTTCACCTGCAGAACTTTTAAGAACAGTCTGTATCTCTATTTGTGCTTGGGGCTTTACCACCGCCTTTTGACCACTACTTCCCGTCTGCATAGTACTTCCAATTTGAGCTAAGGAAGAGATTACTCTGAATAATTCCTCCCACCTGACTGATTGGAATCCCGGGGCATTGTTGAACCCAAAGTCACAGGCCATCACCACCTGTCTCACTGACTTGCGTACCAACATCCCTCAGCCTCTGGTAGTATCCTTCCCCTGGGCTTTCACTCACTTGATCGACAGTCCATGTTCCACTCACAAACAATCGATCGCCCAGTTGTCTTCCGCTTAGTTGCTATTTCTTTCGCTTAATTGCTACTTCTTCCGGATGGCTCCTCCATCCCTCCTCTCCGCTCTGGCACGCTCCCCTCCCCGCAGGGGGCGCCCAGCAACACCAGCGACTACATGCTGTACGGTGTCACTAACTCCTCTCCTCCGTGTGTCCTGGTCCCCCCCCTCCTTCCCCGTAGAGAGGGGGGGCTCTGCTAGGGTCTCTCTCTGGGCTCTCCCTTTCTGGAACTCTCTCGAACGCTCCCCTTGCACCATGTGACCTCAGCTTTTATGCGAGTCCCGCCTCCTGCCAAACAAATGAATGTTTGGCCAGAACTCACACACAAGCTGCCTGTCACTCAGATCCCAAGTCCAACCTCTCTTTCAGAACCATTTCCACTGAAAGCAAGAGGAGGCATCTCTGGGTCCAAGCACAGGTGGCCACACCCTGCACTACACTGACACTCCCAGTTCCCAAAATAAACAACCAGGCCTGGAATCACAATAAAAGCCTGCCTAAATTTACCTGAAACTGTACTTTGTAATTTAAACTCAGAAAGCTCACCTACATGAAAGTAGGTGACCGCTACACTAGTAATCGCGGTGATCAGCAACTTATAATGGGACTGTGAGAGTGCGGCACTAACTGGAAACTGATTAACTGCCACTGACATCCCCAGTGACACTAATACAGTGAACAGTGATAATATTATGTACCAGTAGTCACTAAACTGCAGCCCTGGGGCCGGCTGTGGTCCTTTGATTGCCTATATCCGGCCCTTGGGGTACAATTCCTCCAAATGACACCAAGTATTTGGCACTCTTTCTCCTAAAGAGAAGCCCGGAGCATAAATAATAAAGTAAAAATAGTGGAGGGCTGACATGACAGGGGAAACAGGGTACATTAAAAATAAAAGGGCTTACTCGATTGGGAGAGCCTTGGGGGAGGAGGGGACAGAGTTAATAAAAGAAGCCGACCCCTCCTCAGCGTCACCACAGCATGCAGGAGCAAGCTTTAGGAGACATGGCCGACGTGGAGCAGCTTCTGGCTCAGCTGTGGGCTGAAGCTGCGGCCAAGGGAGCTGAATGGCTACAGGCACAGCTTGCACCTGTTTTGGGCGAGCAGGCCGCGGGTGCCGGTACTGGGGGGCAGGAGTCCTTGCAAGTTCGGAGATCCAGGCCTCCGGAGCGCTTCTCCCCGGACTCCTCCCCCAGAGCTCAGAGTCACACAGGGAGTTCCTTTCGGGCCCCTTCGGGACCTCCCACGAAGCGTTCCGCTGTGCTTGCGGGTGGAGGTCCCGGGAGGAATACCACACACAGATGGAGCTTGGTTGGTGGGTTCTCCGGGAGCACCGGAGCAGCCTCACAGCCCATCCGACAGCTGGATAAGGAGCGCGCGGGCTCTGCACTTGGTGATGAGTCAGCAGGGGTGGGGCCCTGGCAGGGGAACCGTTCAGCCATGGCCGCCGGGCCCTCCACTGCCACGGCTATCAACTCTCCAGAAGGCAGCCGCAGAGTACACCTTCCAGGAGTTGAGAAGGTCATAGCTGACGCTTTGTCTCGCTTTCAGTGGGACAGATTTTGGGAGTTGGCTCCGGCGGCGGAGCGATGTGGGGTTCCTTGTCCTGACTGGTTGTGGAAGATTGCCTTGAGGTCATCTCCGGATGGATCAGAAGGCCAATAAGTGAGGCGATGTGGGCTTCATACAGTAAGGTATGGCAAGAATGGCTGTCATTGGTGCATCAGGCCAAGGTGGACCAGGAGGGCCCGGAAGTGTGATTGCTGGTTCTGTACTAAGTCTCGCGGAACCTTGAAATTGGGGTGTCAGTGTCTGGATTGGAGAAAAACGAGCAGGTTTGGCGTTTCTATTCAAATTGCAGGGTTGCCAGGACTTCACTAAGGATTTTTGGGTGAGGCAAGCATTGAAGGGGTATCGGCACTCTCGTAAGAGCAGGGACTCTAGGTGCCCAGTGTCGTTTGAGATCCTGTGGAGGGTTTTGGCCCAGTTGGTTGGTTTATGTTCATCTGCCTACAAGGCTTCTTTGTTCCAGGCGGCTTTCTCCCTGGCATTTTTTGGTGCTTTCAGGATCGGCAAACTAGTTAGCCGTCCAAGAAGGTACAAGGGGGTATGTTGGCTCAGGAGGTCAACTGCAGGGAGTATAGGGTATCCCTAGTTCTGTGCAGATCCAAAACGGATCAGGGGGGAAGGTTCAAGTCTTTTCTTTACCGGGTTCGCCATTATGTCCGGTAGGGGCTGCGAAGGGGTTTCTAGAGGTGCGCTCAGAGTTGGCAAGGGCAATTTTTGATACATGCCGATGGGTCCCCGTTGTCCAGATTCCAATTCATTTCTGTTTTCCGGAAATGTTTAAGGGCGCTAGGTTTGGAGGAAAAAGAATTTTCATCTCATTCCTTTCGTATAGGGGCAGCTACGGAGGCTGTGAGGTGTGAGTTGCATGCTGAGGCGGTCAAGCGCATTGGTAGGTGGGAATCGCGTAGGTTCCAGCTGTACGTTCGTCCTCACCTTTTGGTTGAATAAAAGGGAGGGGGAGCTTATGGGGCATGTTTGGGTGGATATGATTATACGGTGTTCCTGTTATTTGTGGTGTGTTTTTCTTCTCTTTCAGGTGGAGTGCAAGGCTTGGTCCGGATATTGGGCCACTCGTATGTGTTTTGGGGGCCAAAAGAGCAGACGTTAAGCCTGAGGGGAGACAATTTGGCATTTCTAGACAAGAAGCCTGTGTCTGTTGGTTGGGAGTACCGGGCATGCTATGGAGTAGGATAGTGCCGGAAGTGCATTACTTTGCGCGACTGGATAGGCTGCTGGACGTTTTGGTGCTACACGTAGGCGGTAATGATTTGGCAGTGAGGTCCATGTTGGACATAATGTGGGATCTCAAATCTGATTTCCTGCGGCTCCGTGTGGCCTTCCCGGAGAGGCTTATTGTGTGATCCGACATCATCGCTTGGACGACTTGGAGATTGGCCAGATAGGTAGAGAGGCTCAATAAGGCTCGTAAAAAGGTTAACAGGGATGTTAGCATATTTATGGTTCGGAATGGGGGGATGGTTATCAGGCACTTAGAGCTGGAGTTGGATACTTGGAGATACCTTCAGAGTGAAGGGGTAGAACTCAATGCGGTGGGGATTGATATGTGGGCCCTGGGGTTACAGGATGGCATCCAGAGAGCGTTTAGGGTGTGGAGGGGCACCCAAGGCTGTGGTGGGTGTTGGTCTTTGCGGGTGAATGAAGACACCTCGGAAGGAAGAGTTTGGGACCCATCGATGGTATAGGTCCCGCTGCTGGTAATCAAGTTAACGGTGGTTTAGCTGGAAGTTGGTTAACAGGTGCACTGTGGTCAGTGGGTTGTCTCTGAGCCAGCATGTCAGCTAGAGGTCTATTAGCATATTTGAAAGGTACCGCAGTGCAGTACTAAGCAGATGTTATTTTGGGGTTCCTGCAGACCAATGCTAGTATTGACGGATGGGTTTTTTGGTAACAGATGTTTTACGGTTATGTTAATTTAAATTTAATTTGTTAATAAAAGAGGCTGCTACGGACAATATTTACTCCAACTTGGTGTGGTCTCGTTTAATGGGTAATGGTATGGGGTTTGGAGTATGGGGTTGGTCCGACAGTGATGAAAGGATGGTATATCTGTTATACAATGGTCAAGAGAAGCCCGGAGCAAAAATAATAAAATAAAAATAGCGGAGGGCTGACATGACAGGGGAAACGGGGTACATTAGAAATAAGAGGGCTCACTCGATTGGGGGAGGAGGAGACAGAGTTAAAAAAGGAAGCTGGCCCCTCCCCAGTGTCACCACAGCGTGCAGGAGCAAGTTTACCACCCACCCGCCCTTTTGTTTGTTGTTGTTTTGCTCGATATGTTTTTTTTCCACAGAGCGGTATGACCTCAGGATTTTGTGGCAGTTGGCGGGTGTTGGTCTTTGCGGGTGAATGAAGACACCTTGGAAGGAAGAGTTTTGGACCCATCAGTGGTATGGGTCCCGATGTTAATATTCCAGTTAACGGTGGTTTAGCTGGAAGTTGGTTAATGGGTGCACAACAGTCAGTGGGTTTTCTCCGATCCAGCATGTCGGCTAGAGGCCTATTATCATATTTGAAAGGTACCGCAGTGCAGTAGTAAACAGATGGTATTTTGGGGTTCCTGCAAAGACCAACTCTAGTATTGACGGATGGGTTTCTTGGTAACAGATGTTTTTTACGGTTATGTTAATTTAAATTTAATTTGTTAATAAAAGAGGCTGCTACAGCCAATATTTACTCCAACTTGTGGTCTCGTGTAATGCGTAATGGTGTGGGGTTTGGCTTAAGGGGTTGGTCCTGCAGTGATGGAAGGATGGTACATCTGTTATACAATGGTCATGACACCCTCAATGGGGTGCTATTGCTTCCACTAAATTCAAAGATGGGTCACTATTCTTTCCAATGACACCATCAATGGGGTGCTATTCCTCCCACTAAAACCAATGATGGGTCACTATTCTTTCCAATGACGCCATCAATGGGGCGCTATTCCTCCCACTAAAACCAATAATGGGTCACTATTCTTTCCAATGACACCACCATCGATGGGGGCTATTCCTCCTACTAAAACCAATGATGGGTTACTATTCTTTCTTAATGACACCATCGATGGGGCCCTATTCCTCCCTCTAAAACCGATGATGGGTCACTATTCTTTCTAATGACACCATCGATAGGGCCCTATTTCTCCCATTAAAACCAATGATGGGTCACTATTCTTTCTAATGACACCTTCGATGGGGCCCTATTCCTCCCACTACCAATGATGGGGCATTTTTTACTTCCAAAGGCCACAGTCTGGCCCACCTAAATCCTGACGGACAGTAAACTGGCCCTCTATTTAGAAAGTTTTAGACCCCTGTTATATAACATCCCTGAACTAATGGCACTTGCTGGGACATGGTTAACATCTAGGGGCAACCAAGGGGTTGACTGTGTGTCTAACAAATTTGTATACAGTGTGCTACTTTTTACTACAGATCTCTTTGTTTCTTATCCCTCTATAAGCAGGGATAAGAAACTAAGAGAGGTTGTTCCCTCTATACAGTGCCCTGTGTTGATTGTCAGTACAGGGCTCTGGGCTGTGATTGGACACAGCCGATCAGCAAGTCCCAGCCATGAATCATTGGCCAGGACCTGGCAGACCACCCCCCCCCGCTAAATCGTCCCGATTTAGCCCGCCACTAACGCTCCACAGTATGATTGAGAGATTGAGAGATGACAGAGGATCGCGGTCGGTAGCCAGCATGGAATGCAGAAGGGGCTGTTCCGGAAGTGACGTCAGTGGTGAGCCGTGCTGCTGTACATGGGTGTGGTAACACGTTTCGAAGCATCCGTTTCTTTTTCAAACCTTTTTATCATGGAACCATTACTTATGGATTTTGTTTGTTTGGAGCGTATAGGGTATCATCTACTTTTCCAGCACCATTTATATTTACCCTCCCTTTAACATCAGAAGCTCCCATCACATTTCAGTCCCCCTTTCATATCACTTCAGCCCCCCATCCCATCAAAGTCCCCCTTTCCCATTAGATCTCTTTAAAATCAGAAGACCTCATCACATCACAGTCCACCCCCTTTCACATCAGAAGCTCCAAACCACATCAGAAGTTCCCTCATCACACCATAGTCCCCCTTTCACATTAGCAGCACCCCCCTTTCTTCAATCAGAAGCTCCCCCATCACATCAAAGTTCCCCCTTTCATATCAGAAGTCCCCCCCCCCAATCACACCAAAGTCTCCCTTTCACATCAGCATCCCCCTTCCCCTGAGAGGCCCCCTTCACATCAGAGCCCCCCTTTACATCTGATTAGCCCTTTAACATCAGAAGCCCACCCCCTTTTCTGTTCCATCATATACAGATTCTTAGTCCTTTTGTTTTTATTTTGAAATAAAAAAAAAAAGTAGCCCACCCCCATCACATTAGAGCCTCTCCTATGACATAATAACCCCCCCTCTACAACAGAAGCCCCCCCATCACATCAGAGCCCCTCCTATCACATAAGAACTCTACCTCTACAACAGAAGCCCCCCCCCCCCATCACATCAGAGTTGCTGCAGGCTGGGTAAAATCTTGTAGCAGGCCAAATGAGGCTCTTGGGCCTTGGTTTGGAGACCCCTGGTCTAGGGGAGAGTAGAAGCACTTTAACTTACCTGATCCTCCACTTCCCTGGCGTATGGTGCTCTGCCGTGCCACTCGCTGCTCCTAGCAGTGTAATGAGCCCAGCAGGCCGGTGAGTGTATGTGCTCAGAGCTCTTTAAAAAAAAAAAATAATACAAAAAAAATAAAAATAATAATACAATTATAATAAATAATAATAAAAAAACAATAATAATAATAATAATAATAAAAAAAATAGTAATAAATAGTAATACAATTATAATAAATAATAATAACAAAACAATAATTATAAAAAAATAATAATAAAAAAATAATAATACAATTATAATAAATAATAATAAAAACAATTATTAATTATAATAATAAAATAAATGGTCATTTTTTAGTACTGAATGTGTAAAATAAAAATACGTAAACAAAATAAAAATAAAACCTGTCTCTGTTGCCTTTAACAAGGTAGCGTGTCAGTTTACTTCACATGGATTAATAATGCTTCAGAATCAGTGAGTTTTGCGCTCTTTTGCAGCCTAACATTTACAATCCTTCCACTCGCTGCTCCTAGCAGTGTAATGAGCCCAGCAGGTGACGGCAGGTAAATGACAGTAGTTATTTAGTTAACAGGCGAAGTGTTCTCAGTCGGTTAGGGGGTCACAGATGACACATTTTCAGGTTTTTGTCTCATTTGAAGGGGCTCAGGCTAAAAATGTCTCCTCCACGTATCAATATTTTCGGTGTTCTGTGACTGTGCTGTCAGGAGCCCTACAAAAATAGCTTTTCCAGCAGCTGTTCTCAGCATTATTTAATGCATCATTTAATCGGAAGTTAAATTATAAATAGTGCAAAAAAAAAAAAATATCCAGATATATGTGTTTAAGATACTGTTTGTGTGCATCAGTTCAGTGTCATATGGAGACAACCTGAATACCGATTAAAATCGCATTTTCTGAAATTCGAAAAATTCGAACATCCCCCAAGCATAGTGTTAGTTCAGCAAGATACATTTATGGAAGCTAATATTCAACTTTTCTTTTATTATTTTGCCTTTTTTGCTTCTTTTTTTTTTCTCTTGTTCTCTTGTACTGTTAAAGTTCATTACATGTACAAGGGCTCTTGATGCTTTGGAGGGGTGATTTTTTAAAGGTCATTACGAAAACGTTTTCAAAACATTCGATTTTTTGCCAACTTGATCAATTTGACTCTTAAATGATAGCGCTTTTCGAAAAGCCCTTGAAAGTGTTTTGTTTTTAAGTTAACGTAGCATGGTTTTTGCTCCTAAAGTGCACTTGTTTTTAACCCGCTGATGACCGCATTCTGTAGAATAACCCCTTTTACGACAGCGCACATACACTATATTACCAAAAGTATTGGGACACCTGCCTTTACACGCACATGAACTTTAATGACATCCCAGTCTTAGTCCGTAGGGTTCAATATTAAGTTGGCCCACCCTTTGCAGCTATAACAGTAGAGATGGGCTCTGGCGTGTTTGCACACTGCCAATCACAGGCACTGAGACATTTCCAGATCTGTGCAGCTGCGGATCGGGAAATATCTCAATGCCTTTGATTAGCGGTGTGCAGTGTCGGCTTCCTGGCGGGATCGGGCAGGTGGGATCCCAAACACGCCAGAGCCCATCTCTATATAACAGCTTCAACTCTCCTGGGAAGGCTGTCCACAAGGTTTAGGAGTGTGTCTATGGGAATGTTTGACCATTTTTCCAGAAGCGCATTTGTGAGGTCAGGCACTGATGTTGGACAAGAAGGCCTGGCTCACAGTCCCCACTCTAATTCATCCCAAAGGTGAGGTCAGGACTCTGTGCAGGCCAGCAAGTTCCTCCACCCCAAACTCGCTCATCCATGTCTTTATGGACCTTGCTTTGTGCACTGGTCCAAATCATTTGGTGGAGGGGGGATTATGGTGTGGGATTGTTTTTCAGGGGTTGGGCTTGGCCCCTTAAAGTGAAAGGAAATCTTAAGGCGTCAGCATACCAAGACATTTTAGATAATTTCGTGCTCCCAACTTTGTGGGAACAGTTTGGGGATGGCCCCTTCCTGTTCCAACATGACTGCGCACCAGTGCACAAAGCAAGGTCCATAAAGACATGGATGAGCGAGTTTGGGGTGGAGGAACTTGACTGGCCTGCACAGAGTCCTGGTCTCAACCCGATATTACACCTTTGGGATGAATTAGAGCAGAGACTGCGAGCCAGGCCTTCTCGTCCAACATCAGTGCCTGACTGATGCGCTTCTGGAGGAATGGTCAAACATTCCCATAGACACACTACCTTGGACTGTCTACTTCCCAAAAAGGGGTCATTTGGGGGATAGTTGTACCGTTCTGCCATTGTAGGGCCTCAAGAAATGAGTCAATACAGCAGGAGTGATTGATTTTCAAATATATATACCAGAGTTTGTGGACTCTATAACTTTCACACGGACTAAATTACTGTATTTATTGGCGTATAACACTCACTTTTTCACCATGAAAATCGGGTGCAAATAGCGTGTGCGTGTTATACGCCAATACTTCAATTTTAGCTGCCTCTGAGGGGACAGGGAGGGGGGCGGGACGAGCGCCGTCAGATTAAATACAGTGAGAATCTCCTGTTTACTTGGCGGCCTCTGTAATAGAAAGTCCCGTCTCCTGGGCCGCCATTGGACCACTGTTCTGCCTATCATAGGAGATTCTCACTGTATGTAATCTGTCGGCGCATGTCCCGCCCCCCTCCCTGTCCCCTCTAGGCTGCAGATGGGCATCGATCAGACTGCACTTATGGCAGTGGTGAGGCTGCTGCATTGATGGCAGTGGTGAGGCTGCTGCATTGATGGCAGTGGTAAGGCTGCTGCATTGATGGCAATGGCAAGGCTGCTACATTGATGGCAATGGTGAGGCTGCATTGATGGCACTTGTGAGGCTGCAGATGGGCATTGATCAGGCTGCATTGATGGCAATGGTGAGGCTGCAGATGGGCCCTGACCCTTATTTTGCTTCAAAGTTCCTTATTAAAAATTTTAGTTTTTTTTCCTGAAACTTCCCTCTTAAAATGAATGTGCGTGTTATACGCCGATAAATACGGTATATACACTGATTTGGGTTATTTTTTTACCAAAGAAATGTAGCAGAATACATTGTGGCCTGAATTTATGAAGAAAGATTATTTGTTTGCAAAATTTTACAACAGCGACTAAGAAAAGCTTCTGGTATTTTTTTGTTTATATAGCAAAAAAAAAAAAAACCCAGTGGTGATTAAATGCTACCAAAAGAAAGCTCTATTTGTGTGAAAAAAAAAAATGAGTTTACAATTTTAGTTTAAAAATTAGTATACTAATTAAAATTAGTATACTGTATATACCATAGTTTGTATAATTTGTACAACCTTCATGCAAACCAATTATTTAAAAACTTATTGGGATTTTTTTTTTTTACCAAAATCATTTAACAGAATACAATTTGGCCTACATTTATGATGGCATTTTATTTATTTATTTTATTTTTTTTAAACTTCAGTATTTATTGAGGTTTTTTTAGCAATACAGCGATATATCTTGCAGAGGAGAGGGCCTCAATCTAAATGAGTAAATAGAGATAGGGGCGGGTACCATCATCCCTGTATTAACAATGATAAAGTATAGGGGGTGTCAGGAGCTACTCCAAAAGATGCTCCATGACAAAAGAAATGAATGGACTATCTCTGTACTCAGGGATCAGACCAGTGGTTCTCAACCTCCTAGTGCCGTGACCCCTTGATAAAATTTCCCACGTTGTGGGGACCCCTAACAGTAAAATAATTTTTGTAGCGTGGGTTGTCAGCACCCAAGGCAAGACAAGTAATTTGCGTCCCTAACCCACGGACATTTAGCGCTCTCTGAGTCCCTTCCACTCGTACAGTATTAAAACCCCTTATGGTACATTTTGGGATGTACCACTCTTTCTCTTTATTCTTCTTTCTTTCCCTTTTATTTCTCCCTATCCTAATTTCTGAGAGAGTGGCGTGGGCTTTAGGAACAGCCCAGGATTTGGTGACCCCTGGCAAATCATCATTCGACCCCTGAGGGGGTCCCAACCCCCAGGTTGAGAACCACTGGATTAGACAGTTGAGTATAAAAAAATGTATATTTTATTATAGAGAAACAACTGATACACATTGACACAAATAGAATATAAAAACATAATTGCATACAGGAGCAAGATAATACAGACTTTACACAGTGGGAACCCCCACAAAATAGTGGAGCCACCGGAGATATAGGTCCAAAGTCTAATCTTCTACATGTTTCGCAAATAAATTCGCTTCTTCAGGAGGAATTGATCTTATACATCTAAGGAGAAATACAGTCTTCTAATTAATTTGATCACAAAATATTAAGAGGGGGGGGGGAGAAAGATAGACTATTACACATTGAATACATTAATACTTGGAGTAAATTTATTACAGGTGAGCTTGGCTTACTGATTAAAACCCAATAGGGGTCACGGGCAGCAATGTGTGGGGCACCCAAATTTTGGGTAATCCCCCCGCGGCGAACACGGGAGGCACTTGAAAAGTGCAATAGCTGAAAAATATTTGTATTAATGTTACGTACCATGGCTAAAATTGGTGAGTCCATTGACACACAAGTGAATGGAAGGTGAAGGGAGAGGAGTAGGGGGGGGGGGGGGGAATAGTTACAGGTAAATGGTAACCGGTACAAGGTACAAACACATACAGTAATGCTGCGTACACACGACCGGTTTTGCCGTCGGAATAAACTCAGAAGGTTTCTCAGACGGAACTCCATTCAATCGGTCTTGCCTACACACGGTCAAACTACAGTCTGACCAAAGTCCGACCGTCCAGAATGCGGTGACGTACAACACGTACGATGGGACTAGAAAAAGGAAGTGCAATAGCCAGGAGGCAAGAGCTTCCGTCTCGTACTTGCTTCAGAGCATGTGTCGTTTTTGGTCCCTCGGAGCAGCATACAGACCAGCGCTTTTCCCGATAGGAGTTGGTTCCGTCGGAAATATTTAGAACATGTTCTATTTCTAGGTCCGTCAGAATTTTCGAAAAAAATAGGCTGATGAGGCCTACACACGATCAGAATACACGATGAAAAGATTCCGTCTGACTTTTTCTGTCGGACATTCCGCTCGTGTGTAAGCAGCTTAAGGCATGTTGTGGAAACATATGTTGAGCAACAAGAGAGTAACTAAACACTGGTGTAGTGGTGCGCTGCCTAGAAAGTGTAGGCCTACACATTTAGTAATGCTAGTAGCACTAGTAGTGATAGCAGGTGTTTGTTTTATTGTTTTATTGGATATGTTTTATAGCAGAAAACAAAAAAACAAAAAATAGTTTTTTATTTATTTATTTATTTATTTTCAAAATGTCTTCTTTTCGATTAAATAATTAAAAAAAAAAAAAAAACCATTGGAGTTTAAAGGGGTTGTAAAGGTTATTTAAAAAAAAAAAAAAATAATAACAAACATGTTATACTTACCTCCACTGTGCAGCTCGTTTTGCACAGAGTGGCCCCGAACATCCTCTTCTGGGGTCCCTCGGCGGCTGTTTCAGCTCTTCCCTGCAAGAACTAACCACCTTAATGCGAGCTCCCTCGCATGGTGGTTAGTTCTTGTGGGCGTGCTCCCGTGATACAGCCGGCGGCTATAACCGCTCACTGTATCACTCGGCCCTGCCCCCCCGGCGCGCCGCGTCATTGGATGTGATTGACAGCAGCACGAGCCAATGGCTGCGCTGCTTTCAATCCATCCACTGTTGCCAATCAGCGGCCAGGCTGAGCAGCGAAATGGATGTCGGGAGCGAGCAGCTGACTTTCGAGGGGTCAGGTAAGTAGAACGGGGGGGGGGGGCTGGGGGTGGCGGTATTGTCGGAAGTTTTTTCACCTTAATGCATAGAATGCATTAAGGTGAAAACATTTTTACCTTTACAACCCCTTTAAATACCACCAAAAGAGAGCTCTATTTGTGTGAAAAATAAAATATAAATGTAATTTGTATACAGTGTTGAATGACTGCACAATTAACAGTTAAAGTAGCTCAGTGCTGAATAGCAAAAAAAAATAAAAAATGCCCTGGTCATGAAGGGGGTATAACCTTCCAGGGGTCAAGTGGTTAAAAATATCATAAATTATTTACCCCCCCCCAAAATACTGGATCATGTCGGTATCTGGTTATGGCCTGGATCGGTTGTTTCCTTTCAGTGCTACCCCAACACAATTGAAGAGCATTGGTGCACTTTGTGTCCACTAAAAACAGAGGTCACATATTTTTTAGTACAGTATTTATTTATAGGTGACAATTTATTATGACTGTTGGGGATGTGACAGTTAAAAAAAAAAAGGACCCAATGGCTGCAAGGCAATAATGGTAATCACCATATCATTGTATAGCATAGAAAACCTTACTTCTAAGAACAGGTCTGTCCTTCTGCCTTCGGGTTCTAGTCTTCGAGTCATCGTGAAGTTTCTATGAAATCGGAAACACAGTTTATTTTTATTTTTTTTGCGAAGGAAAAAAACAAATGAGACTGGAAATTATTCACCTGGGAGAATCAAGATTCACATCATCACCATATTTGTGCTTTAGAACTACTAATATACTTTCTGCATGTTAATTTCTCTTGGAAGTCAGCGTGTGCTTTCTATAAATGTAAAACCATCTGTTGGCACCTTCTAAAAGACTAGAACTCAACCCATCCAGACATGAATTATTTATTTTGATGGAATTTTTTTTTTTTTTTTTGTGTTTCCTAGGCAAGCTTAAGGGTTCCACTCCTTGCGTTTAGATTTCATGAACTTTTTTTTTTTTTTTTCCACATGACTTATAATACATTTTAGGGTGATCATACAGATCGTATAAATCACCTGCCGACCAAGCCTTTTTTGGCACTTTTCCTTTTATCAATATTTTTGCTCAAAAATTACTTAGAACCTCCAAACATTATATATACGGTCTATATTTTTTTTAGCAGAGACCCTATAGAATAAAATGGCGATCGTTGCAATTTTTATGTCACGCGGTATTAGCACAGCGGCTTTTCAAACACAATTTAAAAAAAAATACACTTTAATGAATTTTAATGCCAAAAACACATTATGTAACCCAGTTTTTTTTTTGGTAAAATATAAAATATGATGTTACGCCGAGTAAATAGCAATTGTATACCCTATATTATTATTTTTTATTTGCTATTTTTTTGCTCGCGAAAGGGGAGTAACACTTTGCACATACATGACTTTCAGCCCATTGATTTGAATAGAAGTCGCATCTTGATCATCATGATCATGATGATCACCATCATCATGATCAGACTTGTGGTTCGACTTGTGCTCTGAGGATCTTGAAGGGGAACCCAAGGCTCAAATGAAAAAAAAAACACAGCATGCCCCCCCCCCAAGATCCATATCAGGGCCCTTGAGTCTGGTATGAATCTTAAAAAGGGAATTCCATGCCAAAATGAAAAAAAAAAAATTTGTGGGCCCCCCCCCCAATACCATACCAGACCCTGGTATGGATTTTGAGAGGAAACCCCACACCAAAAAAAAAAAAAACTGGCATGGGCTCCCTCCAAATCCATACCAGACCCTTATCCAAGCATCAGAAAAGGAGGGGGGATGAGTGAGCGCCCCCCCCCGACCATACCTCTCAACATGGGGGTTGGGTGGGTGCTTTGGGACAGCAGGCGGGCTCTGCGCCCCCCACCCCAAAGCATGTTGGTGACAAGGGACTTTTCCTGACAACCCTGGGTGGTGGTTTTGGGGGTCTGCGGGCTGGGAAGTGGGCTTATCGGAATCTGGAAGCCCCCCTCAACCCGGAGATCATGGCCCCCCCTCCCCCTATGTGAATAAGTATGGGGTACATTGTACCCCTACCCATTTACCACCCAAAAAGCAGTGTAGTGTAAATAAAAACAAGAGACAGTTTTGACAAGTCCTTTATTAAAAATCTTCCTCCGGTGTTCTTCCTTCGTTCTTCTCCGCCGAGAAGACAGCAGCAGTGGAGAAGACCGGAGGAAGAGTTTTAATAAAGGACTTGTCAAAATCGTCTCTTGTTTTTATTTACACTACACTGCTGTTTTTTGGGGTGAATGAGTAGGGGTACAATGTCCCCTATACTCATTCACATGGGGGGGGCAGGATCTCCCCTTGTTATAGGGAATTTCTAGATTCCGATAAGCCCCCACCCGCAGATCCCCACAACCACCGCCCAGGGTTGTTAGGAAGAGGCCCTTGTCCCCATTAACATGGGATGGATCCCGACTTCCAATATCATGATGACATGGACCCTGGATCGACTTCTGTGATGTCAGCAGAGAGCAGACTTCAACCTGCTCTCTGCTGAAAACGGGTCACAGGAGTGCAAAACAAATTGCTCTCCTGTGATCCATAGGAGAAGTACAGCCAAACAAGCTTTGGCTGTACTTCTCCTTTAAGGGGGGAAAAAAAAGGAATATTTCGGAAAACAACCTTAAACACTTTCCAGAGTCACCTTACTTTAGGACTCATTTTGCTAAGTGTACACTCTGTACTCCTTTAGTCATTAATCCCCAATGATTGATTATGACAATGACTATCAGGTTGCTTAGTCTCTTAATAGAGAAGTATGGCCAAAACTTTTTCGGCCATACTTATCTTGTTGGTCACAGGAATGCACTTACGTTTACTGTCCTGTAACCCAGACTCCACTAATAGCTGTCAAACAGCTGACATGGCAGAGCTGCTCCAGGATCTGGAAAGATCCTGACAATATTGTCGGGATCCACCTAGATGCTTGACCGGCTGCTGGCTCAGCCTCTCATCGGGCCACTGAAAGCCGAAGCCGGTTGCTCCCACCTTCTCCCCTGCCGGGCGCTCAAATGGGTTCTAGAGGAACAGAGCAGAGAAAGAGCAGTGACTGACAGTCACTGCTCTCTGCTCTGAGCAGACCAAGAACTGACTGATTAGCGGTCATGCTAAGTTCTTTGTCTTAGAGCTGATGGGGGATGGCTGCAGCATGGAGGTGAGTATGTGTGCTTGTTTTTTTCAAAGATCTCACACACACTTTAACCATTCAATGCCTCAAAGCAATCTCCATCTGTTAAGCAGTCTCTTTAGATAACGCATAGTGCTCCAGGGATCCTTTGTCACGTATTAACTGGTTATTTGCAAAGGTTATGCATGTAACGACAATTTAAAAACTAAGCGACATGAAATAAAAACAACTTGGCCCGAAACCATTATAGCTTCCCTTTAAGACCGCTCCGCCAAACCCGACTCCCTTAAGCGAGAACAGATGAAAGATGAGGAAAAACTTGTCGCAAGGCCAAGTGTATTTTTATCATTAGGACTTTGTTTTTATTGCTTTCCTGAAAAGGTATAAAAGCCTTTGTGTGGCCGCTCGTCACATCATCAAAATGATTCAAGATAACTGCTCATCTCTATTACTGACATTGTGTTGTCCTTCACCTGAAATAATCCAATGATTTTCTTTTTCCGCGGTGTCAGAGCTCGCTGCTGCGTTTTATATTTCAAGTTTAAAGCGATTAGGGATTTTTTGTAAGATACCAAACTCAGATCAGATCCTTACTAAATTGTACCAGTTTATGTTTTTTTTTTTTTTTTTGCATGTGCCCAGCATTTAATTGGTTGGATGTGATTATATCCCCAACCTCCAAGGTGGCCTGGGCTGCAACTTTTAAAGGGACACGGCCACTTTGCCTATTTAGAATTAGGAAGTGAATGTCTTCATCAGGATTCAGAGAAAATAAAAACCCAAACACAAGTTCAAACCCACTACCAACACACACAAAAAAAAAAAAAAAAATTCAAACGGAAATAAACTTTAACCACTTCCCCCGGGTTGACGTCATATGACATTGGGGACTTGAAGCGGAGATATTTGGATGAAGGGTGCAGCTGCAGCCATCGTCCAGATATCTTTTTTTTCAACCGGCGATTCCCTGCAATGCAAAAGCCATCATAGCGGCTGTTTAGCCCTTCGGTGCTTCTCCTGTCTCTCCCGTGCGATGGGGCGGCAGGAGAATGAATCCACCGGTTTACCATAGAGATACCTGTGGACCAGATGGTCCCCGGCCAACTCTATGTCCCTCGGAGGCCGGAAGCGACGTCATGACGTCACTTCCGGCGTCGGCAGATGTAGATTTTTTTTTTTTTCTGCTGGAAAGCCTGAGATCTTTTTTTTTTTTTTAAATCTCAGGCTTTCCAGCATTGAGGAGAGATGTGGGGACTTATAGACCCCAGATCTCTCTATAAAGAGGACCTGTCATGCCCTATTCTTATTACAAGGGATGTTTACATTGTAATAGGAATAAAAGTGATAAAAAAAAAAAAAATTAAAGGGAAAGTGTAAAAATACAAAAATAAAATAAACAATCTTTTTTTTTTTTTTTTTTAATGCACCCCTGTCCCCTCGTGCTTGCACGCAGAAACAAACTCCTACGTAGGTATCGCTGCAATCGTCAGAGCGAGAGCAATAATTCTAGCACTAGGCCTCCTCTGTAACTCTAAACTTGGTAACCTGTACATTTTTTTAAAGCGTTGCCTATGGACCCTTGGAGTCCAGAAAAGACATCATGACGACACTTCCGGCGATGGAAGATGTAAACGCTGCCATGTTTTGTTTTGTTTTTTTGCTGGAAAGCCTGAGATCGATTTTTTTTTTTTTTTTGATCTCAGGCTTTCCAGCATTGAAGAGTGATGAGAGGACTTATAAACCCCAGATCTTTCCATAAAGAGGACCTGTCATGCCCTATTACAAGGGATGTTTACATTCCTTGTAATAGGAATAAAAGTGATCAAAGAATTAAAGTGAAAGCGAGAAAATAAAAAAATTAAAATAAAATAAACAATAACAATACTTTTTTTTTTTAGGGCACCCCCGATCCCCTCGTGCTTGCAAGCAGAAGCCAACTCATTCGTAGGTCGCACCCGCATGTGTAAACGGCGTTCCAACCACACATGTGAGGTATCTCTGCGATCGTTAGAGCGAGAGCAATATTTCTAGTATACTGGTAACCTGTAAAAAATGTTAAAGCATCTCCTTTTGAGATTTTTAGGTACTGTAGTTTGGTGCCATCCTATGAGTGTGCATAATTTTAAAGCGTGACATGTTCGGTATCTATTTGCTCTGCGTAACATCATCTTTCATATTCAACAAAAAATTGGAGTAAATATTGTGTTTTTTTTTTTTTAATTCATGAGAGTGGTATTTTTCTTAAAAAAATGTTTCAGAAATTGCTGCGCAAATACTGTGTGGCATAAAAAATTGCAACAACCACCATTTTATTCCTTAGGGTCTCCGTTAAAAAAAAAAAAAAAAATGAATATAAATATATATATATATATATATATATATATATATATATATATATATATATATATATATATATATATATAAAATGTTTGGGGGTTCTGAGCAATTTCCTAGCAATAAAATTATGATTTTTACATGTAGGAGAGAAATGCCAGAATTGGCTTGGGTGGCTAAAGTTTTTTTTTTTATATATTTGGGTATAGCGGTAAGAACTCCCTATAAGGTTTTTTATTGCTATCTGTATCCCCATTTAGGAGATTCATTCTCTCTAACTGTCTTAATCACCAGTGTGACTAAAAAAATGAAAATGAGCAGCAAATCCAAAAATTTGAGTTGCCACCGGAGCAGAAATAAAGGGTAGGTGTTCTGCCTTCAGCAGGGAACTTCATTATGTGTGTTCTCCCTGCAATATTAAACTTGACCACTAGATGGAGTCCGGAATAATGCATGTTAAATGCTTTGGTGGGATTTGGTGCTATTTATTATGAATGGCACCCCAACAGACCTGCCAATGGATGTGCTTCGCAGTGCAAGGCATGTCAAGGCACTAGTGCGCTGTAAACAAATAGTGCATGCAATGCATATCCAGGTGCGTTGGCGTGCCTTTGAGTATGTCATATGTAAACAAGGCAGATCGCCGTTCTGGCAGGGGGGATGGGATGGAGTTTGTGTCCTTGCAAAGCAGAGAATAAATTCCATCTCTTCCCCTAGTAAAAGCACATCACACACAGTACAGTAAAACACTGGCCAGGCACACAGGTAACCCTTTAATTGCCCCAGATGTTAACCCCTTCCCAGCCAGTGTCATTTGTACAGTGACAGTGTATATTTTTAGCACTGATCACGGTATTAGTGTCACTGGTCCCCAAAAAGTGTCAGGTGTCCAATTTGTCCGCCGCAATATCGCAGTCCCGCTATAAGTCCCTGATCGCTGCCATTACTAGTAAAAAAATAAAAATAAATAAAAACATCCCATAGTTTGTAGAAGCTATAACTTTTGCAGAAACCAATTAATATACACTTATTGGGATTTTTTTTTAAAAAAAAATATGTAGCAGAATGGTTTTATTGGCTGTTTTTTTATAGAAGAAAGTAAAAAAAATATTTTTTTTTTCAAAACAATCAGTCTTTTTTTTTGTTTATAGAGCGAAAATAAAAATAAATGCAGAGGTGATCAAATACCACCAAAATAAAGCGTTGCATGACCGCGCAACTGTCAGTTAAAGTAACGCAGTGCCACATCGCAAAAAAATGGCCTGGTCATGAAGGGGGTAAATATTCCGGAGGTCAAGTGGTTAAACACACGTGTTCCATAATCAGGAACTCTGCTCTGAAAAATGCCATGCAGCCATCACTGTAGTACATGTAGACAACAAGATAATGCAACAAAAGATGAAAAAAAAAGTAATCTAGTATTTAATTAAAAAAAAAACAAGATAATGCAACAAAAGATGAAAAAGAAAAAGTAATCCGGTATTTTATTAAAAAAAAAAACAAAACAAGATAATGCATCAAAGGATGAAAAAAAATGTAACCCAGTATTTCATTTAAAAAAGAAAAACAAGATAATGCAACAAAAGATGGGGAAAAAAAAGTAATCCAGTATTTCATCAAAAAAAAACAAAAAAACAAGATGATGCAACAAAAGATGAAAACAAAGTAATCCGGTATTTTATTAAAACATTAAAAAAAAACAGGATAATGCAACAAAAGATGAAAAAAAAAGTAATCCAGTATTTCATAAAAACAAAAAAACCAAGATAATGCAACAAAAGATGAAAAAAAAAGTAATCCGGTATTTTATTAAAAAATAAAAAAAACAAGATAATGCAACAAAATATGAAAAAAAAAGTAATCCAGTATTTTATATATAAAAAAAAAAAAAAAAAAAAAAACAAGATAATGCAACAAAATATGAAAAAAAAAGTAATCCAGTATTTTATATATATAAAAAAAAAAAAAAAAAAAAAACAAGATAATGCAACAAAAGATAGTAAGAGACAAAAATAACATTTCCCAATGCAACAAAAGATGAAAAAAAAGTAATCCAGTATTTCATAAAAAAAAAACAAAGATAATGCAACAAAAGATGAAAAAAAAAGTAATCCGGTATTTTATTAAAAAATAAAAAAAACAAGATAATGCAGCAAGAAATGAAAAAAAAAGTAATCCAGTATTTTATATATAAAAAAAAAACAAAAAAAAAAACAAGATAATGCAACAAAAGATAGTAAGAGACAAAAATAGCATTTCCCAATGCAACAAAAGATGGAAAAAAAAGTAATCCAGTATTTCATTAAAAAAAAAAAAAAACAAGATAATGCAACAAAAGATGAAAAAAAAGTAATCCAGTATTTTATTTAAAAAAAGGCTATTGTTTATGATACACATATACTAAAAAAAACTATTTAATTTAAGGTTTACATTGACTTTAAATGGATGCACAAATTACAACCACCAACCAAATCAATTCAAGTCTTGCATTCTGTAGAGAACCCCTTTAATATTTGAAATTTCCAGACATCTCCCCATCAGCTCATCTATGGTTTAACTTTTCTCTTCCCCACCACCATATCAGTAAAAAAAGAAAAAAAAAAAAAAAAGAAGGTAATAATGAAACATAATCAAAACAACATCAAACCCAATTACCTTGTCACAACGTTTTGCATCCAAATTAACCTCTTTGCAAAATTTTAGTGCAACAACTTCATAGAAATTATAATTTATCCAGTAAGGACTGCGATTTATTTATTTTTTTTTTTCCTACACGTCTCTCTCTCTTATTGTTTTCTGCCATAAAATTTTATAGCTATTTAGAGAAGCTAATTTACCTACAGGAAACTAAATATCAATAGGTACATAACGAAGGAGGAATTTTCAGAAGTAGATCCGCAGACAGTCCAATCTTCCACTTTCAACTTTCTTTTTAATTCCTAAAGACGTCCAGGCGTGAGCCTAATTTTACGATGTATAACGCGCTAGGTTTAACTCTTTATAAGCGTTATTTTTAGCTCTTAGCAAATCAGTAGCCATGGTGACTAATGCGGAACTTTTTCTGTAATTGATTTAAACTTTTAATGACTGTAAAACTTGACTTTTATATATTTTTAGAACTAGGTGGAGATAGTCAATGTCTAGGAAATGTCTCAGTTTTGGGCTGATTAATAGAACCACAGCGAAACTTCAGTCCGGGATCGTCTGAAACGCAGCGTGTTTTATGGAAATAAAACCAAAAGTGGTTTTGATGAATGTTTCCTTTTTTAAAGAAAAAATAAAGTGCAATTGAAGTTTTACAACTTCTTTTTGTCTCTTATAGTTTATGATTTGTGGTTTATATCATTTTTATTTTTTTATTTTTTTTTTTTCCGTAAGAATTGCATTAAAATACTTCTTTTTTTTTCTCCCAGTGAAAATGCTACTTTCTACCCATACCCTTTAGGCCTAAAAAACACCCAGTTAGCCGCGTTTAGCCGCGCTTGCGTCTAGGAGCGTTTATTTAAAGTGGTTGTAAACTCTCCCCCACAACTTTGTCCCATGTAAATCAGCATGTTCTTTAGAATGACATCACTGAGCGTGCCCAGATCTCCCCTGATTTACGGCACACTCTGTGTGCTTGTCTGTTTATTATCAGGACTTCCTACGGCACAACACTGAAATCCCACGAGACTGCATAATCACTCAGAGCTTCCTACTACACCCCATGTGACCATGTCTTGGGCATCAGACAGCATTACTGCAGTCTTATCAGCTGAAGCTGATAAGACTGACATAGGCAAACACTAGATTATTCGGCACAAGTTATTACTATGAAATAAAACAAGTCGGCTATGAGCAGGGAAGCAGGGTTGCCATAGAAACATCGGATTGAGAAGGAGGCTTGGTTAACAGTACAGGAAGTGCTCATTGTAAGGGCGGAAATACACTCTACTGTGGACTCAGAAAACAATACTTAAGATGGCGCTGCCTTACCCCTGGAAACAAGTTTTTTAAAGTGTAAGTAATATGCGATTTGGGCTGAATTACAGTGGTTACAGTTTGATAATGACTTATTATAATGGACTAAATGAAAAGAAGCATCAGAGTGGGAGAGTTTACTTCCTCCTTAACCACTTCAATACCGGGCACTTATACACCTTCTTGCCCAGACCAATTTTCAGCTTTCAGCGCTGTCGCACTTTGAATGACAATTGCGCGGTCATACAACACTGTACCCAAATAAAGTTTTTATCATTTTGTTCCCACAAATAGAGCTTTCTTTTGGTGGTATTTGAACACCTCTGGGATTTTTATTTTCTGCTAAACAAATAAAAAAAGACCGAAAGTTTTGAAAAAAAAAAATGTTTTTTTTTTGTTTCTGTTACAAAACTTTGTAAATAAGTACGTTTTCTCCTTCACTGATGGGCACTGATTGGGCTGCACTGACGGGCACTGATAAGGCGGCACTGATGGGCACCAATGAGGTGGCACTGATGATGGGCACTAATATGCGCCACTGATAGGTGGCACTGATGGGCACTGATAGGTGGCACTGATATGCAGAACTGATGGGTACACATAGGTGGCACTGATATGCAGAACTGATGGGTACACATAGGTGGTACTGATGGGCACTGAAAGGTGGCACGAATGGGCATTGATAGGCAGCACGGATGGGCACTAATAAGCAGCATGGATGGGCACTAATAGGTGGCACTGATGTACTGTAATGTATGGTACTGAAGGATGCCAATCAGTGCCAAACAATAATGCCTGCCAATCAGTGATGCCCATTGTGGGCACTGATTGGCATCCATTGTGGACTTTGATTGGCATCCCTGGTGGTCTAGGGTGGCATACCTGGTGGTGACTAGTGGTGGCATCCCTGGTGGTCCAGTGTGGGCATCCTCAGGGGGCTGCGCTGATAAACAATCAGCACAGACCCCCCCTGTCAGATCGGCCAATCGGTTCTCCTCTACTCGCGTCTGATAGACGCAAGTGAGGAAAAGCCGATCAACAGCGCTTCCTGTTTACATCGTGATCAGCCGTGATTGTCAAAGACTCTTTACCTAGATCGGAGTTGCGGCGTGTCAGACAGACCGACAACTATCGCCGCGATGCACGTCCCCGGGAACGCGCAGCAGCTTGATATCCTGGCGACATCATATGACATCTGGTCAGGCCATCGCAGCCACTTTGCCGGCGTCATATTGCTATATGGCGGGCGGCAAGTGGTTAAAATAACATCATAAGACCCTCCCAAAGCACAAAAAACTGTATTATATTAAAACAGCCATTGTGTGAGACCAGAGTGAGTAGCAGCAGCTGAGAGAGCAGCAGTGTACTTGTATCTAGCTCAATGTCGGTGCTTTTACTATGGATCCCATAATGAGCATATGTGAGGAAATTAAAAAAGCCAGATATTCATTTTCATGCAACTGTGTTTGATCAAGTCGGAGGTCAAGTTCAATGGTGGGGTCATCTGGTTCAAATCTAACAACATATGGGTCAAATTCCAATTCTACTTTGGCCAACAGCAATGCTAGTGGTGTATTGGATTGGATCATGGGCTCATTAGGGGTATATAAATGGTCTATGAGGCATTACAAGCAATTACAAGTTTTTAAAATATTTTTTAGTGATTTTTCATCATTTGCTATTATTTTTAAGTTTTGTAATGTAAAAAAATAAGGCACCTTTTAAAACGCTTCTAAACGAAAATGTTTAGCGTTGGAAACATCGGAAGCTTTGGCGTCTGAACTCATTTTTTGGCCTTCAAAGAAAAGCCTCCAAACGCAACTGCCTAAAAACGACATTAAACGAACCTGTGTACATGTACACATAAGATAACATTGGATGAGTTGAGGGGCAGCTGAAAAAAGCAGCCAACTGCCTCTGAACGTCCGTTTACCAGCAGCCGTGTACATGAGGCCTTAGGCTCATCCAACTCATCCAATGTTATTTTATGTGTACATGCACACAGGTTCGTTTAATGTCATTTTTAGGCAGTTGCGTTTTTATAGGCTTTTCTTTGAAGGCAAAAAAAGGAGTTCAGACGCCGAAGTTTCCGATGTTTCACACACCAAACGCGTCTAAATGCGGTAACTCGGTAACCGCATTTCGTTACAGGTGTTTTTCATTTTAGGCTATTTAAAAAAAAAAAAGTAAAAAAAAAAATATATATATATATATATATATATATATATATATATATATATATATATATATATATTTTCAAATGCTTCTAAGCGCAAACGCGGCTAAACGCGGCAAAACAGACGTTTTAAATGTGGGTTACTATCTGTCAAGTTAAATCCTTCAGGAGAGGTTGTAAAAATGTCCTGTGTACATTAAGCCTAGTGCTCTGTGTTGGCAGAGCTGAGTAACAGCCACACCTCTTGTTATGCAGAGAAGGAGAGGGGCGTGTCTCACCAGCTCTGTTGCATTACAGTGTAATGCCCCGAACACACGGTCGGACATTCCGACAACAAAATCCTAGGATTTTTTCAGACGGATGTTGGCTCAAACTTGTCTTGCATACACACGGTCGAACAAAGTTGTCGGAAAATCCGATCATTCTAAACGCGGTGACGTAAAAACACGTACGTCGGGACTATAAACGGGGCAGTGGCCAATAGCTTTCATCTCTTTATTTATTCTGAGCATGCGTGGCACTTTGTCTGTTGGATTTGTGTACACACGATCGGAATTTCCGACAACGGATTTTGTTGTCGGAAAATTTTATAGCCTGCTCTCAAACTTTGTGTGTCGGAAAATCCGATGGAAAATGTGTGATGGAGCCTACACATGGTCGGAATTTTCGACAACAAGGTCCTATCACACATTTTCCGTCGGAAAATCCAACCGTGTGTACAGGGCATTAGACTGCACCCTCAGTCAAAAATAAAATAAAAAATATAAGCCGCACTCCAGATTTGGTCACAAGAATAGGGGACTTCAACAGTGGTGAACCACTTTAAAGAAGGTTGGTTTCAGGTGGAGTCATTAATGTATGAAGTCTTCTGGGGTTTTTTTTACAAATTAAGCACAGAAAGAAGAGCTAAGCTTTGGAGTGAAGCTTATATATTTTTTTTTTTATTGAGAATGGAGATGGTCTGTGATAGTCAGCACCCCGGTTGTCTGTTTGGGATGACAGCAGCAAGTCTGGAGTGGAGCCATAGGTTTGGGTATGTTCTTATTAGACTGCAACAAAGAAAATACAAGGGAAAGGAAAGGGGGCTTTAAAGATGACTGATAGGTAAGTATCAAATCAAATCCACATTTTTTTATTGTACAACTATTAAAAATCACAAGATCATATAAAAATTAAAATAAATAATTAATATAAAAAATTATTTCGCACAACACTTTGTCCAGATATGTCTACGCATTTCACAGTTAATCTGCTTCCTCAGGACTAAAGCCAGGAACATATTTATATTGTGCGCTTTTCTTAAAGAGGAACTGCAGTCTGCTCACATAATTTGTAATAAAAACATCTTTGCCATTCTGAAGCTTCCGTCCAACTACTTTGCATATTATTTTATATATACTGTGATTCTGTACTTGCCAAATATGCGGCAGAAATCTCCCTCCTCTGAGTCTGGCTGCATCCATTTGAACTGTGGGCAGCTGAAGCTGCTGCCTGTTCGCTTCCTGGATTTAAACAGATACACACCTCCAGCTCTGCAGCTCTTATTGGCCCTCTTATGACTCATTGCCCACTTATGACCCCTCCTTTCCTGGCAAACTCTCATGAGAGTGAGAGAGAGAGAGAGCTGTGTGTGATGTCATAAGCCTAGGCTAATGACCAGACAAGAAACAGGAAGTGGGCTGTAGAAGCTATTTATCAGGCTTGTGCAATTCGTTTCGTAACGAATTTGAAATTCAGACGAATTTTGCATCTTTTGGACATTCGGATGCATCTGAATGTCAGAATAAAAAAATAACTAATTTTAACTAATATATAAGAAATTATAGCGAATATAACGAATGAATTCGACATGATTTGATAAATCGTTAAAGATCTAATGAAACAAAAGGTCAGCTCAAGGTAAATCTTACAGTCCAATCAGCTGATTCATTTTGTGCTGGAGGTGGGATTACTGGCAAAGTGCATTCCTGAGAACTGAGTGAGGAGGGTGTCGTATTGTATTTGAGCAGAGGAGAAGAGATATTGTCATTGTGTGTGTTAATGGATTCAATAAACAAAAGACTTTCCAAATTACCAATCATTATCAGGAATCAATATACATACATAAATATCGAATTTCAACGAATATGAACCAAATTATAGTGCATATAACAAACGAATTTGACATGATTCGAGATTCAGTATAACGAATATCGACACTCTACAGAAATAACGAATTATCCAAAAACGTATTAACGTAACATAACGAATATAACAGAACAAAATTATGTATTTTACGAACGACAACGAACCGAAACTAAACAAAAATTTTCCATTGTGCAAGTCTACTATTTACTGACAGAAAAAAAAATGTTTTACTATCCAAAGTTAAAACAACAAGGGCAGAAGATTTAATAGATGAAAAGTTGAAAAAATGACTGAAGGTGCGCTTTAATCTACAATCAAAAAACTATTTTTTAATTACAACAGCACAATACCAAAGACACATAACAGTAAATGCACCAATAGTCTGTATCGCATACATCAGCCTCATTTTCAGGATAAATGTTTTTGGTTTTTTTTGTCCAAAAGGGAGGTAAAAACAATGAAAAGGGAAAAAAAAGAGAAAAGATAGATCAACTTCAGTACAACGATCCTGCCCATAGATGGATCAAATTCGTCCATTTCCTGCTGAATCGGCCAAATTTTGGTCCATCTCTAAGCTTTAACTGGCATGACAACTTCATTAGCATTTCAGTGAAATCCAATTCCTTCAGAATCAGTCCCGCTCAAAAAAAGTGAATCTGAAAATCAGTCAACTGGAAAATGATTGGCCTGAACTCTGACGTAGACATGTGCAGAATGAACAAATGTGTTTCATTTCAATACGTTAATGAACTCATTTCGTTTAGGTAAATTTGTTTTCGGAGTTTGTTTAGTTTAGTTTTGTTTATTTGTTTTCTAACTCCATTGGAATTTTCCTTATCCAACCAAACTGAATTAAATTAAACCGAATTCGGAAAATTTGAATCGGCATTCGAATTCAGTTTTTTTTTTCTGTTTAGAATGCAGCTGCCAAATTTTTCACGTCTAAGAATTGCAATATGTTTACATTTCATATTTAATACAATGATATTCCCACGCTACCAAATGTGTGCGTTTTTTAACAATATGCTTCAACACTGAAGGAAATATCAGAACCCAGAAAATATATAAAGTGAAGGTAGTGCTGCGCTATGAACCTAAATACTGTGCGTAATAAAGTGCAAAGGTGCTCAATAAAAGATATTGTTGAAAGAGGTGATGTTCAAATGTCAAAATATATCCAATCCTAGGCAGTATAAAAACGTATCACATGCCCTGCTTTTTCTTCGGATAAAACAATAAAAGTGTATCAATAAGACAATAATAAACCTTTTCACTTTATTATGAACAGTATTTAGGTTCATAGCGCAGCACTACCTTCACTTTATACATTTCATATTCATTTCCAAAATTCTAATCAAATTTGAATTTAGTTATTTCAAAGGATTTGTTTACGTTCGTTTACGTTACTATTGTGATTTGGAGTTTGGATACACCTGAGTTTCCAAATGATCGCACATGTCTACTGTGATGACATCCTATGAGATGCTATTAGTGTTCAGGTATTCAGGCAGCCACGTGCCTGAATAAAAGACACAATGCTCGTGCAGCAGATGTTAACCTGTTGAACAAGGCTGAATCGCGTTAACATCTGCTACGCGATCACTGTGTCTTTTATGGAGAACAAATAAATCTGAAGATTTAAAAGAGGATGTATGGAGTTGTGAATCATCTTTTATAAGCAAGCACCAACCCTGACATTTCAAACCCCAAATTATTGATCGCTTCTCTGCCTTTTGGCTAAGATCACGTGTAGTACCTGTTCTCATTATTTTTCAGGGACAGAACGTCAGTTCCCTTTCCCAGTTGGGGATGTCATGATTCCTGATGTAATAAGGTGGGTATGGTGGGAGGGATCCTTTTCCTTTCGGGTTGAATCTGGCCTGCCTCTGGTTTTGGGCAAGACTTTCTCTAAGCACTAAGCCTTCCTGGTAGGAATGGGGCTACACTTGTTTGGCCGGGGGGGGGGGGGGGGGGAGCTAAAAAAAAAAGCCTGAGGTTCTCCTGCCCCCATAGTGGCAGTTCAGGGGTGCCAGAAAAACTCACTTTGGCTCAACTCACAGGAGTTGATTTACTAAAACTGGAGAGTACAAAATCTGGTGCAGTTATGTAGAAACCAATCATCTTCCAGTTTTTTTGTCAAAGCTTAATTGAACAAGCTGAAGCTACAAGCTGATTGACCACCATGCACAACTGCACCAGATTTTGCACTCTCCAGTTTCTGTAAATCAACTCCACAGTATTTTTAGTATTGCACCATCCTGGGCTGGACCTTTTGGCCCAGGACCGGAGGAATTTTTATACCAGCCAGAAGGCCTGGCAATGTCTTGCACTTTGGCACTCTAAAGTACTTATTTATTTTTGCACATGCATGTTGCTTTTTACTCACTCATGAATAGTAGGATGTAGGGTCCTTGGACTTGCCCTAAAAAACTGGGTGGGGAGGGCAAGTGGCCCATTGGTCAGGTTCATCCTCTCCCATGTGGTTTCCTTTTGTAGAAGACCCTTGAGTGGACCTTGCCTTGGCAGGTGCCCTGTAGGATGGGGTCCTCCTAGTTTCGGCAACAGGGGGTCACGAGTCCCTTATCCCCTTCAGGAGTCTTGTACCCCAGGGGTTCGGGGCTAGTGTTTCTAGTATGGCACCATGGTCACAGCACTTTTGCATGCTTTTTTCTACACTTGTCTCCTGGACCTTTTTATACTAGCCAGAAGGTCTGGCAATGTCTTGCACTTTGGCACTCTACTTTGGTACTTATTTATTTTTGCACTTGCATGTTGCTCTTTACTCACTCATGATAAGTAGGGTGTAGGGTCCTTGGACTTGCCCTAAAAGTCTTGGTGGGGAGAGTAGGTAGCCGATTGGTCAGGTTCTTCCTCTCCCATGGGGTCTCCTTTGAAGAAGCCCTACCTAGTACTCATTCATGATAAGTAGGGTGTAGGGTCCTTGGACTTGCCCTAAAAGTCTTGGTGGGGAGAGTAAGTGGCCGATTGGTCAGGTTCTTCCTCTCCCATGTGGTCACCTTTGGAGAAGCCCTACCTAGTACTCACTCATGATAAGTAGGGTGTAGGGTCCTTGGACTTGCCCTAAAAGTCTTGGTGGGGAGAGTAAGTGGCCGATTGGTCAGGTTCTTCCTCTCCCATGGGGTCTCCTTTGGAGAAGCCCTACCTAGTACTTGGGTGGACCTTGCCTCGGCAAGTGCCCTGTAGAATGGGGTCCTCCTAGTTCCAGCCAGGGGGGGCACGATTCCCTTTCTGGAGTTTTTTACCCCGGGGGTTCAGGACTATTGTCCTTTCTCTTTGGAGGAGGACCATGTGTGAGGACCACTTTTTGGTGTGCTCACTTTTTTTGGACCTGGTGTTGGTTTTGTCCAAAACTTGGGATATGAAATTACTAATGTCCCAGCTTCCAGCAGCTGAATCGAACCACAAGGGAGCAAAGTAAAGGCAACCATGTGCTGCTGGTAAGTCTGATATTAAAGTGAACCTGTCAAATAGGCAAAGCACTGGTTGACTTTCAACTGTTTATAGTAGGAGTTTCCAAAAAAGGTTAATTTAAAATTCTACGACCCACCAAGAGCTATTGCACTAAGTTAAAGGCTGACTCATTATCATTTTATCGTTCATTATCGTTCATTAATAAGCATTAATAAAAAGAGAAAGCCTTGCTAAAAACATCGCCTAAAATAAAAAGGACCTCAATAAGGTAGTACGTGAAATTACGATGTGTCAATTGTTAATTATTCCTATATGCCAGCGATTATTATTAATCCATAAAAGCCGTGTAGCATTTATCTTCCCCTGTTGCCTCTGTCTTGCTCTACTTCCTTTAAAATGATGAAATGATCAATAATCGTGGCTGCAGCTGGTCCTTGTGTTGGCAGACTGCCAACCGGCTCCTTCAGAGAACAACAAAAGAGGGGAAAAAAAAGCTTGCACCAATTTCCCAGCGATGATACATGGTGTGCGGCTTTGTTAACTGAACTTTTTCTGTCTAACTAGTACAATATGAAGATATGGTGAGAGCTAGCGGAATAAGAAAAAAGCCGCTTTATGTCACGTACAATACGGGCTCGTCTCACGCAACTTTTAAATGTTCCACCCTTTGAATCAAACATATACTCAAAAACTTAAAGCGGTATTTAAACCAACAAACAAACAATGTAATATATTGCAGCTTACCAATACCTAAAGTGGTAATAAACTCCGTACTACCACTTCTACCAATAATAAGGCTTACCTGTAGGTACTGTGAATATCACCTAAACTTGCACGGTTTAGCAGATATTCAGAGTGCATGCAGCCGATGACATCATCAGTGCCGGACCTTCAGAGCCCATGCAGGAAACTACGTCATTGCGGCTCCGGCCAGTCACATAGCCGGAGCTCGCGAACCCGGAAGACAGACAGGGGGAACATGCCAGCCCTCTCAGCGGTGACTTTACAGCGCTGGAGGGCTTCATTCCAAGGTGAGTATTTCATAATGTGTGATGCGTACTAGCACATTATGACATTGGCTTGCAGTTTTTTTTATCTTTTTTTTATTTTAACATCGATGGTTTACAACCACTTTAACCACCTGCCGACCAGCCGTCGTCATTATACTGCGGCAGGTCGGCTGGTTCCCGCAAATCGCCGCAGCTGTACGTCGGCCCTTTAAACAGCTATAGCAGGCGCGTGCGCTCGACCGCTGCACGGCGGGGGAGCTGAGGCACGTGACCGGCGGACATCGTGGCCATCTGTGGCCATCCGCGATCGCTCCACAGAAAGGCAGAACGGGGATCTGTCAATGTAAACAAGCGGATCCCTGTTCTGTCAGGTCAGTAGAGAGAGATCTGCTGTTCCTAGTAATAAGGAACAGCGATCTCTCTCCTCCTCCAGTCAGTCCCCTCCCCCTACAGTTAGAAACACCTGCCTAGGGAACACATTTTATCCCTTGATCGCCCCCTAGTGTTAACCCCTTCCCTGCCAGTGACATTTAAAATGACAGTGACAGTAATCAGTGCATTTTTATAGCTCTGAGCGCTGTATAAATGTCACTGGTCCCAGAAAAGTGTCAAAAGTGTCCGATCTGTCACGCTAAAAATCGCTGATCCCCGCCATTACTAGTAAAATAAAAATAAATAACAAACATGCCATAAATCTATTCCCATCATTCGTAGACGATATAACTTTTGCTCAAACCAATCCAATATTATTAATATTATTATTGCGATTTTTTTTTTTTTTTTACCAAAAATATGTAGAAGATGATGAAGACATTTTTTATTTTTTTTAGGGGATATTTATTATAGCAAAAAGTTAAAAAAAAAAAAAAATTTTCAAAATTGTTGCTCTTTTTTTGTTTATAGCGCAAAAAATAAAAACTGCAGAGGTGATAAAATACAACCAAAAGAAAGCTCTATTTGTGGGGAAAAAAAGGACGTACATTTTGTTTGGGTACAGCGTCGCACAACCGCACAATTGTCAGTTAAAGTGATGCAGTGCCGTATCGCAAAAAATGGCCTGGTCATTAAGGCCCCTTTCACACTGGGGCGGGGGCGGCGTCGGCGGTAAAGCGCCGCTATTGTTAGCAGCGCTTTACCACCAGTCTTCGGCTGCTAGCGGGGCAGTTTTACCCCCCTGAAGTGGCCAAGAAAGGGAAAAGGTTAAAAACCACCGCAAAGCTCCTCTGTATACACTCCGCTCCTTCACCGCTCCGAAGATGCTGCTAGCTGGACTTTTTTTCCCGTCCTGCCAGCGCACCGCTCCAGTGTGAAATCCCTCGGGGGCTTTCACACTGGAGAGACAGCAGCGGCTGTTTTGGTTCGGTTTGCAGGCGCTATTTTTAGCGCAATAGCGCCTGCAAACCGCTCCAGTGTGAAAGGGGCCTAAGGGGGAAAATCTTCTAGTCCTTAAGTGGTTAAATGTGGTGGCTGCATTTGTTTTCTTTTTTAAGATTTTTGTTCCCTTTATTTCACCTGGGCATCCTGCCAGTAACACACTTTAGGGTTGAATTACTAGATTAGATTAGATTATTACTCCAGAGCTTTGTAAATGAGCAGACGCTCTGCTGACTTCCATCATCCAATCACGTGCCAGCAAAAATGCTGTTTTTTTTTTTTTAATTTTCCTTGCATGTGATTGGGTGTTCTTTGCAAAGTGAAGCTTTATTTCATTTACTAAGTTCTGTAGCAACTGCACTTGCAGAGTGCACAGTCTATTTGCCTTTAGTAAATCAACATCAATGGAGGAGCAATAGAGACAACACTGGACAGCAGCATTGTCATTTTGGGGGGAGGGGAGTGTTAGATTAGAAAATTTAGATGGACTATTCTGGCCAATTCTGACACTTCTCACATACATGTCAAACTCAGCGTTTTGTTTCTTTTTTTCTAGAAAACGACTTTGAACCCCAAAACATTGCATATTTTCAGAAAGCAGAGACCCTGTAAAATAAAATGTTGTTGCAATTTTTTATGTTGCGCGATATTTGCACAGTCATTTTTAAAATGCAATTTTTCAGGAAAAACAAAACAAAACACTTTAATGAATTTTAGCGCACACAAACACGATATCATACCTGATTTTTGAAAACCACTTGGTTAAATTCGATCAGCGGCTCTGCGGTAGTCAGCCTTGTGGAGCAGAGACAGCCTGTCTACTGCGGAGCTGCTGATTGAATTTAACCCTCTCAAAATGTAACTACTCTTCAAGAAACACAGCCCTGAAGAAGGGGGTGGGGGCAATTATCCCGAAACGCGTTGGCTCTACTTGTTTACGTTTATCTCCAATAAATTATTATAAAATTCATCACGTGAGACCTTTCTCTTTTTGGACATGGGGCGCTTCCCTCCAATCACCCAAAGTGTTCACTGAGGTAACGCCTCCATTGTCGTTATCAGAAAGGTAGCAGCCCTAGACCCCAACAGAGTCTATCACTTACCACCTACAACTGGTATACAACCCATTGGAAGCAATTCCCTCTACACCTGACACACAGTAATTTGCCGCTAAACAGCTGCGAGCGGCACCAGTCCAGCGCTGTCTTCCACCCAAACTTGATAACTATCTCTCTGTCACACCATTCTTTCGTCCTATCAGTATGTCCTTTGTTAACCACTTAAGGACTGGAGGGATTTACCCCCTTAATGACCAGGCCATTTTTTGCGATACGGCACTGCGTCGCTTTAACTGACAATTGCGCGGTCGTGCGACGTTGTACCCAAACAAAATTGATGTCCTTTTTTTTTCCCACAAATAGAGCTTTCTTTTGGTGGTATTTGATCACCTCTGCGGTTTTTATTTTTTGCACTATAAACAAAAAAACAGTGACAATTTTGAAAAAAAAAAACAATATTCTTTACTTTTTGCTATAATACATATCCCAAAAAACGAAATAAAAAAAACTAATTTACATAGTAGGCGAGGTTGAAAAAAGACACAAGTCCATCAAGTCCAACCTATGTGTGTGATTATGTGTCAGTATTACATTGTATATCCCTGTATGTTGCGGTCATTCAGGTGCTTATCTAATAGTTTCTTGAAGCTATCGATGCTCCCCGCTGAGATCACCGCCTGTGGAAGGGAATTCCACATCCTTGCCACTCTTACAGTAAAGAACCCTCTACGTAGTTTATGATTAAACCTCTTTTCTTCTAATTTTAATGAGTGTCCACGAGTCTTGTTAAACTCTCTTCTGCAAAAAAGTTTTATTTCTATTGTGGGGTCACCAGTACGGTATTTGTATATTGAAATCATATCCCCTCTGAAGCGTCTCTTCTCCAGAGAGAATAAGTTCAGTGCTTGCAACCTTTCCTCATAACTAATATCCTCCAGACCCTTTATTAGCTTTGTTGCCCTTCTTTGTACTCGCTCCATTTCCAGTACATCCTTCCTGAGGACTGGTGCCCAGAACTGGACAGCATACTCCAGGTGCGGCCGGACCAGAGTCTTGTAGAGCAGGAGAATTATCATTTTATCTCTGGAGTTGATCCCATTTTTAATGCATCCAATATTCTGTTTGCTTTGTTAGCAGCAGCTTGCCATTGCTGAGCCTATAATCTACTAGGACCCCCAGGTCCTTTTCCATCCTAGATTCCTCCAGAGGTTCTCCCCCCAGTGTATAGATTGCATTCATATTTTTGCCACCCAAATGCATTATTTTACATTTTTCTACATTGAACCTCATCTGCCATGTAGTTGCCCACCCCATTAATTTGTTCAGATCTTTTTGCAAGGTTTCCACATCCTGCGGAGAAGTTATTATTATTACACCCCATCCTCCAGGTCGTTTATGAACAAATTAAATAGGATTGGTCCCAGCACACAACCCCGGGGGACCCCACTACCCACCCCTAACCATTCTGAGTACTCCCCATTTATCAACACCCTCCTAACTTGCCCTTGTAGCCAGTTTTCAATCCATGTACTCACCCTATGGTCCATGCCAACGGACCTTATTTTGTACAGTTAACCTTTACCTGTGTCAAATGCTTTTGCAAAATCCAGATACACCACGTCTACGGGCCTTCCTTTATCTAGATGGCAACTCACCTCCTCATAGAAGGTTAGTAGATTGGTTTGGCAAGAACGATTCTTCATGAATCCATGCTGATTACTGCTAATGATACTTTTCTCATTACTAAATTAATACTAATACTAATTACTTGTATATAGTCCCTTATCATCCCCTCCAAGAGTTTACATATGATTGATGTTAGGCTAACTGGTCTGTAATTCCCAGGGATGTATTTTGGGCCCTTTTTAAATATTGGTGCTACATTGGCTTTTTTCCAATCAGCTGGTACCATTCCAGTCAGTAGACTGTCAGTAAAAATTAGGAACAACGGTCTGGCAATCACTTGACTGAGTTCCCTAAGTACCCTCGGATGCAAGCCATCTGGTCCCGGTGATTTATTAATGTTAAGTTTCTCAAGTCTAATTTTAATTCTGTCCTCTGTTAACCATGGAGGTGCTTCCTGTGTTGTGTCATGAGGATAAACACTGCAGTTTTGGTTACTGAAGCCCCTGATTCCCTCGTGAAGACTGAGGAGAAAAATAAATTCAATACCTTCGCCATCTCCCCATCCTTTGTAACCAGATGTCCTTCCTCATTCTATATGGGGCCAATATGGTCTGTCCTCCCTTTTTTACTGTTTACATACTTAAAGAATTTCTTGGGATTTTTTTTGCTCTCCTCCGCTATGTGTCTTTCATGTTCTATCTTTGCTGTCCTAATTGCACCCTTACATTTCTTATTGCATTCTTTATAAAGTCTGAATGCAGAGGATGATCCCTCAACCCTGTATTTTTTGAAGGCCTTCTCCTTTGCTTTTATATGCATTTTTACGTTGGAGTTAAGCCATCCAGGACTTTTGTTCGCTCTTTTAAATTTATTACCCAATGGGATGCATTGGCTAATGCCCTTATTTAATATGCTCTTAAAGCAAACCCATCTCTCCTCCGTGTTCTTTGTTCCTAATACTGTATCCCAATTTATGTCTTTTTGCAAGGTTTGTAGTTTAGGGAAGTTGGCTCTTTTGAAATTCAGTGTCTTTGTATTCCCTTTATGTTTCCTATTTGTGTGATTTATACTGAAACTAATTGACCTGTGATCGCTGTTACCTAAATTGCCCCGTATTTCAACATCCGTGATCAGGTCTGTATTGTTGGTAATCAGTAGATCCAGTAATGCTTTATTTCTAGTTGGTGCGTCTACCATCTGACCCATAAATTTATCCTGCATTAAGACTAAGACATTAAGGAACTGGCGAGCCTTAAATGAATGCGCAGTTCCCTCCGCCCAGTCTATGTCTGGATAATTAAAATCCCCCATTATGATAACACTTCCCATCCTTGCTGCTAATTCAAATTGTGATAGGAGATCCGTCTCCACTTCCTCCCTCAGGTTAGGGGGCCTATAGCATACTGCCAGTATTATTTTCCCCTACATATTTTTGGTAAAGCGTATATTGGCATCGATAAACACAGAACAGAAATGGGAATTCTTTAAAAAGACTGAATTCACTGCAAAGTATATTCCCATGGGCAATAAGTTTAAAAGGCTAAAAATAAAACCTATGTGGCTGACGGCCAAAGTTAAAAAAGCTATAAACAATAAGAAAAGAGCTTTTAAAAATTATAAGAATGAAGGAACACTAGTTTCATTTAAATGTTACAAAGAATATAACAGAATATGTAAAAAAGGAGTCAAGGACGCAACCATTCAAAATGAACGACAGATTGCAAAAGATAGTAGGACAAACCCCCAAAAATTCTTCAAATATATTAAAAGGTCAGGTCTGAGCATGTAGGCCCTTTACAAAATAATCTGGAGTGGGTGACTGGGGACAAAGACAAGGCAAATGTATTAAATACTTTCTTCCGTTCTGTGTATACAAAGGAGCATGGGGGAGCTCATGTCCATAATGGGGGTGGTAGTGCCACAGCCCCAAATGATCCACAATGGCTCAAAAGTGATATGGTCCAGAAATATTTAGACAGAATAAAGGTGGATAAAACACCTGGACCAGATGGCATCCACCCACGGATCCTAAAAGAATTGAGCTCTGTCATTTCAAAGCCATTGTATCTAATTTTTAGGGACTCCTTAATGACGGGAATGGTACCACTGGATTGGCCTAGGGCCAATGTGGTGCCTATATTTAAAAAAGGGAACAAAGTCTTTACCAAGTAACTATAGACCTGTTAGTTTAACTTCTATAGTTGGGAGGATACTGGAGAGTTTAATAAAAGACCACATAGACGAGTTCTTGCTGGAAAAAAATATTTTAAGCAACAGGCAGCATGGATTCATGAAAGACAGAAGTTGTCAAATAAACCTGATTTCTTTTTATGAAGAGGTAAGTAAAACCTTGGACAGAGGGGTGGCTGTGGACGTGGTATACTTGGAGTTTGAAAAAGCGTTTGATACAGTTCCCCACACACGGCTCATGTGTAAGGTAAAGTCTACAGGCTTGGAAATATCAGTTTGTAAATGAATAGAAAACTGGCTAAAAGACAGAATTCAGAGAGTAGTGGTTAATGATTCTTACTCTGAATGTCTAAGGTTATCAGTGGTGTACCCCAAGGTTCAGTGCTGGGACCCTTACTTTTTAATATCTTGATAAATGATATTGGGTCTGGGATTAAAAGTACCATTTCAGTCTTTGCAGATGACACCAAGCTATGCAGTGGAATAACGTCCTTACAGGATGTATCCAATTTACAAGAACCTCAATGCATAATTGAGCGACTATGTGGCAGATGAGGCTTAATGTTGATATATGTAAAGTTCTGCACTTGGGAGCTAAGAATATGCATGCATCATACATGCTAGGGGGAGTACAACTGGGGGAATCCATAGTGGAGAAGGATCTGGTAGATCATAAGCTTAATAATAGCATGCAATGCCAAGCTGAGGTTTCCAAAGCGAACAAAGTCCTTTCTTGTATAAGAGAGGTATGGACTCAAGAGAGAGATATCATGTTGCCCCCCTGTACAAATGATTAATAAAACCTCATCTGGAATATGCAGTTCAGTTTTGGGTACCAGTTCTCAAAAAGGATATCGGGGAACAGGAGAAAGTGCAGAGAAGGGCAACCAAACTGATAAGAGGCATGGAGGAGCTCAGCTATGAGGAAAGATTAGAGGAACTGAATTTATTCACTCTAGAGAAGAGGAGATTAAGGGGGGATATGATCACCATGTATAAATATATAAGGGGTCCATATAGTGAACTTGGTGTTGAGTTATTCACTTTACGGTCAACACAGAGGACAAGGGGGCACTCTTTACGCCTAGAAGAAAAGAGATTTCATCTCCAAATACGGAAAGTTTTCTTCATAGTAAGAGCTGTGAAAATGTGGAATAGACTCCCTCCAGAGGTGGTTGTGGCCAGCTCAGTAGATTGCTTTAGGAAAGGTCTGGATTCTTTCCTAAATGTACAAAATATAACTGGGTACTTAACATTTATAGGTAAAGTTGATCCAGGGAAAAATCCGACTGCCTCTTGGGGGGTCAGGAAGGAATTTTTTCCCCTGCTGTAGCATATTGGAGAATGCTTTTCTGGGGGTTTTTGCCTTCCTCTGGATCAACTGTGGGTATAGGATTGGGTATACGGGATTGTTTGATATAATTTTTTATTTATTTATTTATTTATTCTTATGGTTGAACTAGATGGACTTGTGGCTTTTTTCAACCTGACTATGTAACTAACTATGTACCTATATTGATTGGTTTGTGCAAAAGTTATAACCTCTACAAAATAGGGGATATATTTATGGCATTTTTATTATCTTTTTTTTTTTTACTAGTAATGGCGGGGATCAGAGATTTTTAGCAGGACTGCGACATTGCGGCGGACAGATTGGACACTTTTGACACTTTTTTGGGACCATTGACATTTATACAGCGATCAGTGCTATAAAAATGCACTGATTACTGTATAAATTACTCTGGCAGGGAAGGGGTTAACACTAGGGGGCGGTACGGCGATACGCGGGATCGAGCCGACCTGCCACAGTATGATGACGGCAGCTGGCCGGCAAGTGGTTAACACATAAGCCCTGCAGCACAACTGATTGGATCCTTGTTCTGCTTCTTCCACCCCTCGTCTGAGCTTTGCTGTACAGTGACTACAAAAAAAGTGGCACCCGGGCAAATGTGGGTACACTTCTTAGATTAAAAATAAAAATACATTTAATTATGTATCAATGAATACTGAATGAACGATAAAAGCTGTCTTTTATATCTGCCCAGAGTTCTGGTTCAATTGGTCATAATGTATTGCCGCTCAATAAAAAAAACAAAAACAATAAAAAAACGATTGTATATCACTCGTCAATGTTGAATTCCTACTGGACCTTGATGAAAGTGGCACTTAAACTGAAGCAGTGGTTTTGCTACTTGTGCAGCCTGCTTACCCAAATTTGGACAATGAGAATAAAGGATTTTCTAATTATCCTGAATTGACCTGCAGCCACCCTTCTCCTTCCCTTTGAAATTTGTAAAAAGAAAAGTAGACTGAACAAAAAAATCTACTGATATTTTATAAAAGTATGTGTGGTCACTGACATCAAATGTCACCTCGTTGGGCATATAGCCATATACATTTTTCTGTGCAGTCTAAAAAGCAAATTGATGGGGTAACCAAGAAGTTTTTAAGCCAATTGTATTTGTTTTTTTATTTGTTACTATTTATATTAGATCTTTGTTTAGAAACAAACTTTGATTATACTTTGCAAGACATGATTCATAGAGCAGTTATGTTTTTTTAAAGAGGAAGTAAACCCTGATGGGTTTTACTTCCTTTTTTCCCCCCCTGCGAAGTAAAAGCATAATGGGCTAGTATGCATCACATACTAGCCCATTATGTTGCACTTACCTTCAAACGAAGCCCGCGATGTCCCCGCTGGTTGGCACATCCATCTTCACCCCCCTTTCTTCCGGGGCTGTGGACTCCGGCTCTGTGACTGGCCGGAGTCGCGTAACGTCACTCCCGCACATGCATGTGGGAGCCGCCGGTCACGGCACGAGCCTTTTGGAAACGGCACAATCGTGCTCTTTCTGCAGTGCCCATGCGCTGATGACGTCGGCACGAAATATCTCCTAAACTGGGCAGGTTTAGGAGATATTTCCAGTACCTACAGGTAAGCCTTTTTATAGGCTTACCTGTAGGTAAAAGTGGTGTAACTGGGTTTACAACCACTTTAAGACACACTGTTGGCCGTATGCCTATATGCAGCCTCTTGGCGGTGGGGATGCACGCCGAGGAGCCATATATAGATATATATATCTATATATCTATAAAAAGCTCTCGATGTCTACTTGCATACTTTCCAATCATGTGACCACTGTGACAGCCAATCACAGCGGTCACATGACCTGAATGCCCGCCTCCATTAGAATTGCATGCAGCCACAGCCCTGAAGAAGGGGGGAGTCCTTTCCCCCGAAACGCATTGGCTTTGATGTACTTGTCAATATTACCAATAAATACATTTTAACGAATGTGCATTATTTTGGACATCGGGCGCTCCTCCCTTCCTATTTTTCCACGCCTCCGCCATCCGGCATCTCCGCCATCCGGCAAGCTCTTAAAGGGCCGGGAGGTGACAGTGGGAAAGGGGTTAAATCGCCCCCTCTTCCCACACCTGCAACCACCCACAGCCAAAACACACTGCTCTTTTGCAGATGCGTGGGGCTGCCATTCATTCTTAATGCTCCCCTCCATGCATCTGAAAACGCAGTGTGTTTATGGGTGCGGGAAATTGCATTTTTGCAAAAGCGCCATGCAATTTCCCTGCTGTTGTGTTTTTAAAAGGTGCAGTTTCTTGAGTTTCCTGCAGGTACAGCAGCCCATTCAAATGAATAGGCTGGTGTGCCCGAGCAAACTAGCAAGTGCATAGATGGGAACCTAGTGTAAAGGGGAAGCATACAACCTGTTTGCCTTCAGACTCTCTGTAACTTGATGTACCCTGTATAGAGCTGGTGGAAAAGGGGGAGGAAGAGGGTAGAGTCGATATTCTGACTCATTCAGTTGCATGGGTAAATTTTGCCTGAGCTTGTGCTATTGAACTGTGTAATCGGATGTTTTTTTTTCAGCCAAAAATTAACCTCTTGCTGCTGACGGCACACAAATATGCAGCCTCTTGGCGGGTGGGCCTTGGCGCCGAGCGGCCACATATTTGCATACAACATTGCAAAACCAGTTACCGGCGGCTAACGTAAACCTGCCTGCGATCGGGAGCTTTCCAATAATGTGACCACCATGACAGCCAATCATGGCGGTCACGTGATCATAAGCCACTCCCCACCTCCCGGGATCTGAAACCCATTAAAGGGCAGGGAGGTGCCAGCACCAAGGGGTTAAAAACCCATCTCTGGGCCGCAGCCAAAAAAAAAAAAATGCTCTACTTGCCGCTTCCCCTGGTAAGTGCCACTCTTTCTTTTGTTTTTTGACTTACCTTGTCCCAGCACATTTTTCCTCTTAGTGTCACCATAACAGGGACTGAATAAATCCTTCAGTTGCTGGAATAAGGAGGAGGTATCCACAGAGACATGTGGAAGGGGGTGCCGTCGTATACAGAGCAGAGTGTTGGGCAGGCAGAGCCTGTATGCACTGTGATGCCCCGTACACGCGGTCGGATTTTCCGATGGAAAATGTTCAATGGGAGGTTGTTGTCGGAAATTCCGACCGTGTGTAGGCTCCATCGGACATTTTCCATCGGAATTTCCGTCACACAAAATTTGAGATCTGGATCTCAAATTTTCCGGCAACAAAATCCGTTGTCGTAAATTCCGATCGCATGTACACAATTCCGACGCACAAAGTCCCACGCATGCTCGGAATCAAGCAGAAGAGCAGCACTGGCTATTGCACTTCCTTTTTCTCGGCTCGTCGTACGTCTTGTACGTCACCGCGTTCTTGACGTTCGGAATCTCCGACAAGATTTGTGTGACCGTGTGTAAGCAAGACAAGTTTAAGCCAACATCCGTCGGAAAAAAAAAACATGGATTTTGTTGTCGGAAAATCATATCATGTGTACGGGGCATAAGAGTCTCTGCCTGATAATGTTAGGGCTCCCTCACAAGAATTGCAGAAAGAGCGGTAAGCAGAATGGTCACCCCATTTACAGAAAGAAGGAATTCATGGATATTGCTTACCATGCCCGGCCATAGAGGCCACCTTTTCATCAATGCTACACAGCACAAGAGCAGTTATGGATGCAATGAGGAATATTTTTGTGGCAAGTATGCTGCAGTCTAAGTAATGAAAGGTAGTTTTAAGGTTTAAGGTTGTCCTGGCAAACATTTGAAAAGGGGCCTAGAGCTCCACCCATTGACTGGTGTTGGATAAAGTTGGCCATACATTATTATAATTTTGTTTGAAAATTTAAATTTTAAAGAACATTTTTTTGACTTTTCGAATGGTTAGCGGGGGTCAAGCCAACGCTTGTTTTGGACTGAAGTGATGAGAAAACCTGAAGGAGCAGGATGGAAACATTTTCTCCATTAATGAATTTCTAACAGTGTATATGGTTTTGGTTCAGGATAATCCATTCCAGTGGCGGCCCGTCCATTAGGGGCGCCCCGGCTGCGGCCCCTCTCTCCACGCCACCCCTCCCCCTATATGCAATGGATAGATTCATGCTGCCGCAGCCACCCCTTGTTCCTGCGTCCGGCCCCTTTCAGGACACCAGGCGCATGAATTACAGTGGCTTTTTTTTTTAAGCACCTGATTAGAGCCAAAGGCGAAAAACAGCGAAAAAATATTTGCTGTTGAAACACTGATCCTCAATCCGGCCAATCAGAAGCAGGGCAGCACAGTACAGCACAGTGGTGTAGTGGATAGCACTTTCACCTAGCAGCACTAGGGTCGCTGGTTCAAATCCCGACCACGACACCATCTGCCTGGAGTTTGCATGTTCTCCCTGTGCCTGTGTGGGTTTCTTCCGGGTGCTCTGGTTTCCTCCCACACTCCAAAGACATGCTGGTAGGTTAATTAGATCCTGTCGAAAAAATTCGCCAAATATGCGTATGTTGTATGTATATGTGTTTGTAAGCGTGTCGGGACCCCATGGGGCAAAGGACCGCGCTATACCGCAGATGGACACCGGCGGCAAAAGCGCCCTGAGGCGATTCAGTTCACATAGGTAGCGCTATACAAGTCACTCATTTATTCAGGAGCGGGTGTGAGACCCGTTCTCTGATTGGCCAAAAAGAGAAGACCCCCTATTGACCGCCGAGGAGGAGGGAGGAAACGGAAGCCGCCGTCACCGTGACGACCCGTGGAGAGCAGGAGAACGGAAGGCCACCGCCACTGAGCAGGGGAAGCCCCCACCCCTCAAAAAAAAAAAAAAAAAACACCGGTCGCCACTGCTACATTCACTCTAAAATTGAATGTTACAGTGGGAGTAAACTCCCATGTATGATTTTAACCTATAGGTAAGCCTATAATAAGGCTTACCTATAGGTACTGTAAATATTTCCTAAACATGCGCCGTTTAGGAGACATTTACTTTAGATGCAGCTGGTGACGACACCGGTGCATGCGCTCTGCAGGAATAGAATACCCGTGCCATTCCTTCAGAGTCCTGTGCCATAAACGGAAGGTCCGGGAGCGGCGTCATCTTGGCTCCGGCCACTCACACAGCCGGTGTCTGCAAACCCAGAAGGTGAAAGCAGGTGAAAATGGAAGTGCCTTCAGTAGTGACAGCGTGCCGCTGGAGGACTTTGTTCTAAATTAAGTTTTGCATAATGTGCTACTATGTGATGGATACTTGTTCATTATGACATTGCTTTGCAGGTTAACAAAAAAAAAAGAGTACAGCAGTTTACTACTGCATTAAAAGCAAACAAAATTTTGAAGTGCTTTTCGAACAACATTTGTCAAGTTATCGAATGTACTAAGTATGGCCACATTAGGTGTTCACAGGCAAAATGTCATTTACAGTATACCTTAACCATTCATTATGCAAAATTGGCCCAAATACTTATATAAGCTATAAAAATAGATGTTCCTTGTTGTTCTGTGACATAGCTTCGTCTTTAAACAACGCTACGTCACACCCTGTCACTATGCTGTTTAAAGTGCACCTCCCTCCCCCCCTTGGATATACACAACATCAGACCTCAGATGCAGCACAGTGTCCCTCTTCACCTGCCCCCCCCCCCCCCCTTATTGCAGAGGTAGGAAGCAGCTGATAGAAATGACACTAAAGCCGCGTACACACGATCGGACTTTCCGATGGGAAATGTTCGATGACCGGCTGTTGTCGGTAAATCCGACCATTTGTACGCTCCAACGGACAGTTGTTGTCGGACTTTCCGCCAACAAATGTTGGATGGCAGGTTTTCAAATTTTCCGCAGACAAATGTGTGTTGTCAGATTGTCTGATTGTGTGTACACAAGTCCATCGGACAAACGTCCAAAGTACAAACACGCATTCTCGGAGGCAGAAGCGGTCAGTCTTGTAAACTAGCATTTGTAATGGAAAATTAACATTCGTGACGCGGCAAATTATGAAATCTCCAAATGCAGCGCACAATTCTCTTCTTCTATAATGGGATAATAATGAAGCTGCTTTGCCGGTGATACTGATGGAGTTATTGCAAACAAATTTTCAAAGGCTTTTTTTTTCTAGTGATATCAAGAATAATATTATTATGCTTTTTTTTTTTTTTTTTTTTTGGGCAAGTTACCACAACACCATTATCCCGTAGTTTTTAGGATAAAAGATACAACTACATAGTTGGTGTTACTTGTCAATTTTACATTATATTTTTTAAAATGTAACTGCCGACTCCCAAACTGTCATTTGAAGTAAAACACAAAGCCAAGTATTATTCTACACAATATTTTTTTTATTGTGCATTAAAAAAAGAAAACAAATAAAATTAGACATGATATCTGCCAATAGAACTTAACCAAAAAGTGCATTCTATGCATCCAAAATTATAGAAAATATACCAAATCAAATCATTATTATTCAACCATAAAAATAATGTCAAAGCAATAACTCCAAGGCCAATAATAAATAACACGTTATCTCCTCCGATTCCGCAACATGGCTGGTTGACGAACGGCCGTTCAGAAACTAACTGAAAAGCGTGAAATGAAAAGCACAAAATGAAAAGCGCGAATCAACACTCACCAAACTTCCACTAACACGAAATTAGCAGAAGGGGCCCAAAGGGTGGCGCTAAAGAGCTGAAAAACCACGTAGTACGTCTAGTACGTCACTACGTTCATAATGGTTGGCCAACAATTGTGTGGCTGTGTGTTTGCAAGACAAGTTTGGGCCAACGCCCTTCGGACAAAATTCCATGGTTTTGTTGGCCAACAATCCGATCGTGTGTAGGAGGCTTTAGAGCTCTGGATTTAGACACGTACACACTATAGAGGGAAATGCTTTGTTCATATTTCATGTCTGAGGTTTACTGCCACTTTAAATCTGCATAATGTAGAATAGTAAAATAAATGAATATAGCTACGGCAATGACCCCTTTATTGTGGACGTGTGGTGGGAGAGGGGGAAGAACATACTGCAGAAAAACTTTACCATTGTGGGTTTTTAAACCACATAAATCCCATGCTTCATTGGATTTTATTTGTTTATTTTTTTTGCCTTCCTCTGGATTAACCGTAGGTATAGGGTTATGATTATGAAGGTTTTATATTTATATATTTTTTTCAATTGGTTGAATTAGATGGACTTGTGTCTTTTTTTCAGCCTGACTAACTATGCAACAGTGAATAAAAGCTGAATATTGCAAGCACCCCCGGGAGTGATATATAATTAGTCCCAAACCCTGTAAATGTCACTTTTTGCCGGACAGCTTGGTCTACCTGTGGGTAATATATAAGTAAATGTTTGTGAAATAACATAAAAGAAAAACATATACTGAATGTAACCCTATACAGAACACAATATTTTTCACTATGGTGGGTCTGTAAGAACATTCTGGGTGGCTGAACCCCCAAGAGACCCTGAAAACCAAAATATCAGTTTTGAGTTGAGATGGTCTTCATATTTATTTTACTATTTCTTACTTTAAAGTGGAGGATTAAACTAGGTGCTACTGTCAGTAAGAATTACATTTTACAGCCGTATTCGTCATTTTTATGATAGGCATTAAACTTAGTTTATCAAGTGAAAAATCTGTTCTTATCTTTATGATCAGCACTTAATTGCCTGTATGATGCTATCTGGTTAAATGTTCAATATATTGCTCACACAAATTAGATTTCAGAGTAGTAAAATCAGGTTTTCTTGCTTTTTTTATGCTTCTTCTAAAAAGATAATAGTCACAAGTTTTTACCAGGATTAGGCAAAGTATCCACCAGGTTCTAGATCTGCTTTAGATTTCAGCCATGTTATCAGTGATTGGTTTGTATTTAAAGTGGCCCTGTCGAGTCCTTAAAAATACAGTTTTAAAGTTCCATGCAAGAGAAGATCCATGTTTTTAACCTCTTTGGTGGTCCATGTATCTTACCTCCCCTCTGTTCCAGAATTTCTGAGAGTGTTGGATTTCTTTGTGACCAGCCATGCCCTTTGGTTCCATTCTCTGATCCCTACATCATTGTCCTGTAGAACGGTCCTGTAGTCGCCTGGAGGAGTCACAGGATGGAACTATAGCACAGGGGGTGCAGGCACCTGACACTCCCAGAAGCATTAAATCCATTAAATTGATTGGTGGAGACTGCAGCACTGAAACAGAAGGGAGGCAGGGGGCACGACCAACCAAAGAGGTGAGTATACTTCCCCTTCTACTGCAGGGAACCTTCAGATTGATTGTTTTAGAACAGGGGTCTCCAAACTTTCTAAACAAAGGGCCAGTTTACCATCCTTTAGACTTTAGAGGGGCCGGACTAGGGTCATTGGGTGTAGAAAATGTCTTGGCATCCAGTGAGAGTAAACAATGCTCAATCTTTGGTGTCAGTGAGAAGACTAGTACACCATTGTTGATGTCACTGCAATAATTGGTACTCTAATGTTTGGTGTCAGTTGGAGATATAGTGCCTCATCCTTGGTGTTAATGGAAGGAATTCTGCCCGATCATTGGTGTCAGTGGGAGGAATAGTGCCCCATCGTTGGTGTTAATAACAATGGTGGCTGGTTGTTTTTTTCTGGGGGGGGGGGGGAAACAAACACACACACCCCCCCCCCCCCCTCAGAGCAGTACAAAACAGATTACAAGGCACACATTCAAGAATGACATTTATCCTGCAAGGCTAGTTAAAAACACCTGAACATACTCAAAAAAATATGGGGGTTTGGTCACACTATATGGCCATATAGTGCTAAGCTCACTTACTGCGAAAGTACCCCAAATTAGTGGGTCCTACCCTAGTAATAGAATGAAAGATCCTGCGTCTCAACCATGGGAACCAAACTCCTCTATGTGGGAGAACTGAAGGGATTCCTCCTATGCACTGGTGGCCACTAATAAAGAGGTAATGAGCAGCACCCACTCCCCCGCTGTTTGTCAGTCAGTCCGGCACTTACCCCATCGGTAGCAGGCAGCGTTGTGTCCTCTCCTCCATGGCAGCTTCCAGCTCCTCTCCTCCTCCTCCTAGCACCTCCTCCTGTCCTTTCAGCCAATCGGGTGACCGTTGTCAAAACTGGCTTCCTGTTTGGCCGGGAGGAGGATATTCATTCGCTGTTGTAACACACGTGGGTGGGATCAGAGTGCACTCTCTGTGACCCAAGCCCACCCTATATTGAAGCCTATTAGAGCCTCTGGATGTAATTGGTGCTTCAAAAAAACAGCCCCCCATATTGGAATCCATGGACCGGTGTCTTGAAAGGGGCCGGACACATGGATGGGGGTGCGGTGATGGACAGGGTGGGGGCGGCGCCCGTGCGCCCTTAATGGACCGCCCCAGGAAAGAATTCTGCCCCATCGTTGATGTTAGTGAGAGGAATCGTGGCCCATCGTTGGTATCAATGGAAGGAATTCTGCCCCATTGTTGGTATCAATGGAAGGAATTCCGCCCCATTGTTGGTATCAATGGAAGGAATTCCGCCCCATTGTTGGTATCTATGGAAGAAATTCTGCCCCATTGTTGAAATCAATAGAAGGAATTCTGCCCCATTGTTGATGTCAGCGAACAATATTATGCTCCATTGTTGGTGTCAGTGGATGGCATAGTGCCCCAAGGGCTGGGTAAAGGCAAGCAAAAGGCCGCAGTTTGGAGACCAGTTTTAGAACTTACCAGGGACACTTTATGGGCAAAAATGTTTTGCTTTTATTAGTCCTAAAAAAATAAACAGCATGCAATTAACATGTGGCAGTTGTAGAAAGATTTACATTTTCCTGCTTGTTGCAGATCTGCTGGTGATTCTTTTCACAGAAGATGAGTAATTATTATATAACACCCTTCAAAAACTTAGACAGTCCATGTCAAGCCCCCGAATTCTACCCCCATTATAACACTTTCATCAGATTTAAGCAAAACTAAAGCAAAATGCTTTTCTTTTATTTTGGGTAGATATATGCAAAAATGTTATCATTTCAATCAGATATGGTTTGGCCAAAGTTTTTAAATATTTTCAAACCTCTGAAATTTTTAATTTCTAAACTGTAGGACCAATTAAAGTCAATTGTAATCCAAACCAGGCTCCAGGAAAGTGTGCATTACAGAGCAACGAATGGTGCAAAATTGTACTGAATGATGTGGGAATCTCCTGACATCAATGAGGCCAAAAAAACAGCCTGAGCAACTTTCTCTAAAAATTCTACCAGGGATGCTAAGATAGACGGGTGGGACCTGGCGGCACTGGGAGTCAAGCTAAGGGCGCTCATGGAACAGCAGGAACATACTGTATATAGGGCAGAAACAGTCTGTAGATCAGCCTTTGATCCAGAAGCCTTTTGCAAATCTGAACTATGAAAAATAACATTGAAACTGAAATTCGGTCCGAATTTCGAGATCAACCCTAGTTTTGGGTAGAGTAGGGGAGGTTGAACCCCAGGTCAGTTTTTTTTTTTTTTTTTTGCTGCCTGTGTAAAATTTTCTGCCACTTCTTGTCCTTAAACAAAAAAACAAATGGAAAGTAAGTAGAAATAACCGCAAGGGCCAGCATGACCAAAACAGAGGCTCACTTTTATCTCGTTAGCCAGTTTTTTTTATTATTATTATTGTACAGGTTTAATATTGCTCCAACAGTTTGCGCAGCATGTGGGCTGCGGGTACAGTTACAATACAATTCAATACAGGAGGAATCAGCGGGCCCTGCTCATTGGAGCTTACAATCCAAGGGGGAGGGTCAAGTGATAGAAAAGGTAATAACTGTGGGGGAGGAGCTGATGGAGAAAATAGAAGTACAGTTGTTAGGTGGAGGCAGGTTAGGCTTCCCTGAAGAGAAGGGCTTTCAGGGATCATCTAAAAGTGGACAGAGTAGGAGATAGTTGAACAGATTGGGGTAGGAAGTTCCATAGGATGGGAGAGGCTTGTGAGAAGTCCTGGAGGTGAGCATGGGAGGAGGTGATGAGGGAGCTAGAGAGCAGGAAGTCTTGGGAGGAACGAAGAGAACGATTTGGTTGATATTTTGAGACAAGGTTAGTGATGTAGCTGGCGGCCGAGTTGTGGATGGCTTAGTAAATAGTTTTTTGTATTTTGAACCTAATTTATTGGGTGAGTGGAAGCCAGTGGAGGGATTGGCAGAGCGGAGTAGCAGACACTTGGTAAAGTGGATGAGTCTGGCAACAGCAATCATGATGGACTGAAGGGGGGATAGCCTATGTAAAGGTAAGCCAATGAGGAAAGAGTTGCAGTAGTTGAGGTGAGAGATAACCAGGGAGTGAATTAGGTGCTTTGTGGTGTCATTGGTTAGGAAGGGGCGTTTTTTGGAGAGGTTGCAGAGGTTGAGGTGGCAAGCTTTGGACAGTGATTGTATATGGGGCAGAAAGGAGAGTTCAGAGTCCAGGATTACACCTAGCACCCTGGCATGTGAGGATCAGTTGATGGTTGTGCCATTGATCTTGACAGAGAAGTCAGTGGAAGAGGCACCTAGAGGAGGAAATATTATGAGGTCAGCTTTGGATAGATTGAGTTTGAGGAAGTGAAAGCTACTTAACCTCCCTGACGGTATTCCCGAGTTTGGCTCGGGGGTTAAATTTCAGCACAATTAGTGGTAACCCCAAGCCACACTCGGGATTGCATTGCAGGATCCTGGTGTGGTATACTTACCTTGTCCCCAGGATCCTGCGATGTCCCCCCGCGGTGTCTGTGGGCTCTGTCCTCCTCCCGAAGCCTCTCTGAGCCAGGCTCCGTTCCCTGTGAACGTTGCGGCGTATGGGGGCGGAGCCTGGCGGCAAATTCAAAAAACGTAAAAATCATAACACATACAGTACTGTAATCTTACAGATTACGGTACTGCATGAAATCATTTCACATCCCTTTTGTCCCCAGTGCTTTGTCCAATGCCCTGCATGCAGTTTTATATTATATATATACTGTTCTTTCTGCCTGGAAACTGGAGATTGTCCATAGCAATCAAAAAGTGTCCCTTTACGTCAAAAGTGGCTTTAGACCAGCTAGAAAACAGCGATAGTAAATTAGAACACTTGCAGAATTGAGCGATAGTGAATCGTGGGAATATTTATTTTATTACTATTATATATATATTTTTTAATTATTTATATTTATTTATTATATTATAATTTATGATTTTGTGTTTCAAACTTCATCATACCCGGGATATCTACTAGAATCTTGTTTGGACAGATTTAGGTGTGTTATTGTTAAGAATTACAGGCCTACAATATAAAACGCCAAATTTGCATGCAAAATAATTGTACCGCTTTCAGCACCTAAAATCCAACATAATTATACCGCCAGGGAGGTTAAAGTGGCAAAAAGCAGTTGAGATTACCATGGTTGTGGCCAGCATAATTAACATGAGTGCATGCTTTGAACTAACCCCTGCCCACTCAATCTATACATGCATGTTGCCCCATTTATAAATGTCCCCTATTTGAGGGCCATCAGCAGACACTTTGTGCGGCTGATGGCTCTCCATTCTGGCTATTACTGACAGCTCAGGTCAGGTCCCCCCTATGACTGGGAGCCAATTAGAGTGGTTCCCAATCTTATGATTGCGTATGTCAGCTATGATATAGTGATCACATGCATGCTGGAGGATATTAAAGCCTTCATCCTTCAGATAAACACTGCCACCTTCAGGCTGCAGTGGCATCTGCAATTCGATATGTTTAATACTTGAAATTATGAGATACAATTACAGTATCAAAAAAAACTATTAAATTAACAAAAATGAAAAAAAAAAGTTTTTTCTTTTACATTTTGTGAATTTATTAGCCCTCTAAGGACGGGGTTTTATTAAATAAAAATAAAACTTAAAAAAAATAAAATTATTTGAAATAAAAGCTTTATATATCCTTAAGAAAAGGTGTATGTGTGTGTGTGTGTGTATATATATATATATATATATATATATATATATATATATATATATATATATATATATATATAATTTATTTATTTTTTTACTGCAATGTATCTTTGGAAAAGTATTCTCTAATTAATAAAGATTACAATAAAAAAGATAACTGACAATGCTAAATTTGTCTTGGACATCCAATCATCCATGACCTCTAGTCATAGGCGTGCACACGGGGTGTGCAAGGTGTGCCTGGGCACACTCTAATCGCTTTGAGTGCTGTGGATGCCCCCTGTTTAGACCCGTGATATTTTACCAAAGCCCCCCTACTGGAGCTCCCAAAAAAAAATTGGAAAAAAAATAATTTAAAAAATCTAATTGTTAAAAATAATAATAATAAAAAAATGTTAAAAAATAATTAGAAAAATAAACTTTTAAAAAATAATTAAAAAAAAAAAAAAAACTACTGACACTTAACTCTACCCTACTGACATTGTCCACGGCTTTACTGACACAGGCAGTATATATACACACACGTATATGTGTTAGGGTGCACACCCTAATGCAATAGGCTGCGCACACCTACAGTATGCCTCTAGTCATGGCAGGGTTAAGCACATTTAGCTACGTATCCTGTATCATTCATTTTACTTGTTGCGTAGAGATGTTTTTAAAATTAATTAAGCAAATATGTATTTTGCTTATTTTTTTTTCTTTTTTCACCCCGATAAATAACAGATTGGATCAGGAAATATTTTTGATATCCTTAGCAAGAATAATATTGTCAGTAACAGCTCGGAGAAAAGTGGTGAAGTGCAATGTGTCTAAACCTTCCTCGTTGCAAAGTGTTTCCCAGATCTTTGAAGGGACCTGGAGTTGGGGGGGGGGATGGAGAGAAAATAAGATCTGCTTATGGAAGCAGATGGTAGAAGTCAGAAATTACCCAGACTGCAGATATTTCCTTTGCACCTGGCACTGGAGGTGTTGGCCTTGCCAGCTCTTTGCTCAACACAGATGTTCGTGTATATTTTTATGAAAGTGCAACATCTACAGTCAAGTTAAAAAAAAAAAAAAAAATTGCTGCACTAGAAATGATTGCCCTAATCCGAGTCCTACACTTTATTAGCACACCTGTATTTTTGAAAGGACCTCACATTCCTCGATTCACTGCTTGATATTACTGGCATGCATTATACACATTGGTGGGTATGTAGAAAATTGTAAAAATGAGTAAAAAATAAACAGTTCACTTAAAGCAGACTTGGCATTATGCTCATGTTAAAAAAAAAAAAAATAACTGTATAAAAAAATCTCATTTCATCTTAAATAAATTTCAACATAAATGCATCCTATATTTGCTGGTGCTACTATGCTCCACACATTCCCTGAATTTCCTGTGCAAATTATATTCTGGAGCTTAGAATTACGTCACCGGGTAACCCCCGCCCCTATGTTTACCTGTCATTTGGCTGTGTCCCTGGATAGGAGCATTTGTGTTTAGCTGACGACATTTTTTTAAGTAAAGGACTTGTCAAAAACTGGTGCTGTGTTTTTATTACCATTGACGTTTTTTTTTTTTTTTGGGAATGAGTAGGGGTACTTATTCACATAAGAGGGCCGGGATCTGGGGGCTCCCTTGTAAAAGAGGGCTTCCAGGCTCCAATAAGTCACCCCCGCACAACCACAACCACTGGGCCAGGGTTTGGGGTGGAAAAGGCCCTTGTTCCCGTCAACATAGGGATAAGGTACCCCCCTGCCCCCAAGCATCCCTCCATGTTGAGGGAATGTGGGCTGGTATGGTTCAGGAGGAAGGGGGGACCCTCACTCCCCCCCCCTTTCCTGGCTTGCCAGGCTGCATGCTCAAATAAGGGTCTGATATGGATTCTGGGGGGGACCCCACGCCATTTTTAAAAAGAATTTGGGGTGGGGTTCCCTTTAAAATCCATACCAGACCAGAAGGGCCTGGTATGGGAGGGGGGGACCCATGTTTTTTTTTTACTGAACTTTTGTTCCGTTTACATTCAGCTGTCAGCGGGGAAGCTGACAGCTGATGGATCATCGGTTGTTAAGGACGCCCTGGTTGGCTTCCCAGTCCGCTCCTTATCAACCAGCTACTCACACAGAATTTGAATCGGTCCATCATTTTTCAACCGATCCAAATTCGAATTGTTCCAAAAGTTTGGAATTCGGTAGAAAAGGAATAAACTAAATGAAACTGAACAAATTTCAACTAAATCGGTTACTATTGTTATTCGGAGATTTGTGTGAGGCCAATAACACTTGCTGTAAGCTTAATTTTGTGTATATTTATATAAAAATAATGTACTATACACAAAATTTTCATGTTACATGACAAAGCGCATCGGGAGTGGAGCTACGTGACGTTATCACGTCAAGGAGGATCATTTTTTTGTTGGAAGTGTTGACAAGGTTCTCTCTTAAGAGAAGAGTAAGGGCAATGTATGGGTTTTTTTTTTAAGCGACTTATTCCGAGTGCACTGGTTGGCTGTGCACTATCATTGTGAGTAAATTTCCATTCATTTAGCAATAAAGAAATCTATTTCAAATGTAGTTTGTGATGATTGCCTTTCATTATTTTTGAGTAACGGAGAAGGCTTTTGGTGATCCTGGGACCCGGTGATGGCTGTGATAGGAAGAATAAGGTTGATAAATATGGGAAAATCCACAGATGATGAGAGCTCCAAATAAAGGGGAAGACACACTGAGACCTATTTGTGTATAGGTCAATATCTAGAGGTGAGCAGCTGGTGTGACTGGTGGAAGAGCAATCGTGTGGTTATAATTCGATATAAAAACTTTAATATTCGGAGAAGCACTGGAACAACAGTTAAAGACCAGGCCTATTCTGACACTTTTTGTTTACAAGCAAAAATCAGTTTGTTTTTTTTTTTGCTAGAAAATTACCTAGAACCCCCAAACATTATATATTTTATTTAGCAGAGGCTCTAGAGAATAAAATGGCGGTCATTGCAATTTTTTTATGTCACGTGTTATTTGCACAGCGATTTTTTTAAATGCATTTTTTGGGACAAAATAAATTTTAATGAAAAAAGTTACCCACAATATATAACCCAATTTTTTTGTAAAATAGGAAAGAGGATGTTATATCGAGTATATAGATACCTAACATGTCATGCTTTAAAATTGCGCACGCTCGTAGATTGGCGCCACGCTACAGTACTTAAAAATCTCCATAGGCAGCCCTTTAAAATTATTATAATTGCTCTCGCTCTGACGTTCGTTTGTGCGCACGAGCACGGAGGCATAGGAAGCTTTAAACAATTTTTTTTTATTATTATTTATTTATTAAAAATGTATTTATTTTTTTACACTGTCCTTTTGTTTTAATTTTTTTTATCACTTTTATTCCTATCACAAGGAATGTAAACATCTTTTGTGATAGAAATAAGGCATGACAGGTCCTCTTTATGGAGAGATCTGGGATCAATAAAACCCCAGATCTCTCCTCTACATTGGAAAGCATTAGATCTAAAAAAAAAAAAATTGAAAAAAATGACCATGTTGACATTGACCATGAACCGGAAGTGACGTCGCACTGATCACTTGTATTGGAAAATGTTAAAGCAGAGTTCCACCCATTTCTGTGCTAACTTTTGATAAACAGACACTCACCTGTCCCACGGTCCAGCGATGGGGCCGCCCGAAGCCTCGCTTCCCTCCTTCTCCTCTCCACGGGACTGACATTGCAAGTGTGGGCATCCGGCTATGACAGCTTGTGGCTTCACAGCGGGGTGCGCACTGCACATCCTGAATGGCTGGGCAATCTTCTGGGACCTGTGATGTGTCCCAGAAGATTGCAGGAAGAGAGGGGGGAGGGGAGAACTTCCGCTCGGCGCCGCGGCACCATGAGCGGAAGTGGGAGCTGGGTACCTGTCAAAACTAGGTACCCCCCCCCCCATAAAAAATAACATGCCAGGGGTCAGCAGTCCTTAAAGCAGAAGTTCAATCTTTGGGTGGAACTCCGCTTTAAAACCGGGGTTAAGGCATCCAGCTGCAACCATAACCCTGGTATTAACCATCAAATTAATTATGTATTTTCCCAGTTAGGCAGTCGGCAAGTGGTTAAGAACTGTATATGTACGGACTATATACATATATTCATGTTTCGATAACTTGTATATATTTGATCCAGAGAAAATATATACTGTAAATGTCAATGTTTGTTTTATTATTATGCACTATAAGTGATTTAAATCAGTGGTCTCCAAACTTTCAGAACAAAGGGCCAGTTTACTGTCTTTCAGGCTTTAGGGGGGCCAGACTATAGACAGTGAGGGTAGAAAATGGCCTGGTGTCAGTGGAAGTGAACAATGCCCCATCAATGGTTTTAATGGGAGGAATAGTGACCCATTGTATCAGTGGGAGGAACAGTACCCCATCATTAGTGCCAGTGGGAAGAATTGTACACCATCAATAGTATCAGTGGAAGGAATAGTTCTCTATCATTGGTGTCAGTGGATGGAAGGTTGCCCCTTCATTGATGCCAGTGGGAGGAATAGTACCCCATCATTGGTGTCAGTGGGAGAAATAGTTCTCCATCATTGGTGTCAGTGGGAGGAATTGTACACCATCAATAGTATCAGCGGAAGGAATAGTTCTCCATCATTGGTGTCAGTGAATGGAAGGTTGCCCCTTCATTGGTGCCAGTGGGAGGAATAGTGCCCAATTATTGGTGTCAGTGGGAGGAATAGTACCCCATCATTGGTGCCAGTGGGAGGAATTGTACACTATCAATAGTATCAGTGGAAGGAATAGTTCTCTATCATTGGTGTCAGTGGATGGAAGGTTGCCCCTTCATTGGTGTCAGTGGGAGAAATAGTTCTCCATCATTGGTGTCAGTGGGAGAAATAGTTCTCCATCATTGGTGTCAGTGGGAGAAATAGTTCTCCGTCATTGGTGTCAGTGAGAGGAATAGTACCCCATCATTGGTTCCAGTGAGAGGAATTGTACCCCATCAATGGAATCAGTGGAAGGAACAGTTCTCCATCATTGGTTTCAGTGGATGGAATGTTGCCCCATCATTGGTGTCAGTGGGAGGAATGGTTCTCCATCTTTGATGTCAGTGGATGTAATGGTGCCCCAAGGGCCAGATATAGGCGAGCAAAGGGCCACATCCAGCCCACAGGCCGCAGTTTGGAGACCACTCATTTAAAACGCTGAGGTTTGTTGCGCTGCACTCTTTATAAATGTTGGTCTTCAAGCTCTGCAAATTTCTATACATTGGTTAGATACTATCTTGATTCAAAAAAAGAAAAACCAGCAAATTCCATTCCATTAATTGTGGGTTTTTTGGAAATTGGCCTACAGTCAAGACTCTTCTTGGAACGTATAACAATGTGCCTTTCAAGTTCAGGATATTGGTAAAGTACTTTGTCATTGCCCACTTGTTCGTCGAGATATTTTCACCGTATATGACTTATTTGTTGTCCACTATTTATATAGCAATATTTCAAACCACCCGATATTTTTAGAAAATGGATTCTTGGCACGGTGATCGTTTTTATCCCTTTCTTTGTGTGATTAGCATTTAGGACAAGACATTCATTTAGATATTTGTGATCGGCTATAATAAAAGCTCTATTTTATAAATATATCCAACCAAAACAGCACGAAAGTATTGTTAGAGTTGTCCGTGCGCTACGATCATTAGCGAGAGAGAGAGAGAGGGAGATGCATACTTATAAAGTTACCACATGTCCTACAGTGATGAAAGCCAAACCTATTTCCTAGAATAGAGCGTAGAAGGATTGAAGCTATTGTCCACCCAACCACTTCCTGCCATAACATTGTTGTTTGATTAAACATTTCAGCTCTGAATTTGAATAAAGTAAAACTTCCTCATCAATATTTTCCTCTTCTTCGATTCGCTAAATGGTTCTAGAGATTTAAGTTCTTGATGGAACAGACTCTTTTTTTTTTATTGTTTCCTGACTAGTTTATATTTATCGTTGTATCACATTTTCAAATAAAATGGAAAGAAAAAAAAAATACTTTTTGGCTTTTGAAGTCATAAAAATTATTTTTGTCCAGGAAAAAAAAAAAAAAATAGAAACTTTGTGCACCAGGGAGCGCTGATTCTATTTTTGGAAAAGGCCTTTTTATTAAAATTATTTTTATTTAGTTTGATTCATTTGTGTAACACCGACATATTTTGCAAAGGAAATAGTCCCTTGATATAAGTCTGTATCCTCAAATCACTTGACCTCCATAAGTTTTACACCCCCCCCACCTTAACGACCAGGCCATTTTTTGCGATACGGCACTTCATTATTTTAACTGACAATTGCGCGGTCTTGCGACGCTGTACACATAAATAGAGCTTACTTTTGGTGGTATTCGATCACCTCTGCCTTTTTTATTTTTTGCGCTATAAACAAAAAATTCAATTTAAAAAAAAAAAAAAAGAAAAAAAACAATATTTTTTATTTTCTGCTGTAAAACATATCCAATAAAAAATGTAAAAAATCAAATTTATTCATCAATTAAGGCCAATATGTATTCTGCTACATATTTTTGGTTAAAAAAAAATCCCAATAAGCGTATATTGATTGGTTTGTGCAAATCTTATAGCGTCTACAAACTATGCAATATTTTTATTTATGTTTAAAAAATGTTTTATTAGTGGCAATCAGCGACTTTTAGTGGGACTGCGATATTGCAGCGGACAGTCGGACGCTAACTGACACTTTTGACACTATTTGGAGACCAGTGATACTAATACAAGTGATCAGTGCTAAAAATATGCACTGTGACTGTACTAATGACATTGGCTGGGAAGGGGGTTAAACATCAGGGGCGATCAAAGGGTTAACTGTGTGCCTAGCCAGTGTTTTAGTGTACTGTGTGAGGTGCTTTTACTAGGGGAAGAGACTGAATAATTTTCAGATTCCATCCCTTCCCTCCTGTCAGAACGGCAATCTGCCTTGTTTACTTAGCGCCTAATCTCAGCGTGTTACCTGTATAAAAGACACCTGTCCACAGAAGCAATCAATCAATCACATTCCAATCTCTCCACCATGGCCAAGACCAAAGAGCTGTCTAAGAATGTCAGGGAGAAGATTGTAGACCTACACAAGGCTGGAATGGGCTACAAGACCATCGCCAAGCAGCTTGGTGAGAGGGTGACAACAGTTGGTGCGATTACTCGCAAATAGAAGAAACACAAAATACCTGTCAGTCTCCCTCGGTCTGGGGTTCCATGCACGATCTCACCTTGTGGAGTTTCAGTGATAATGAGAACGGTGAGGAATCAGCCCAGAACTACACGGGAGAATCTTGTCAATGATCTCAAGGCAGCTGGGACCATAGTCACCAAGAAAACAATTGGTAACACACTACGCCGCGAAGAACTGAAATCCTGCAGCACCTGCAAGGTCCCCTGCTCAAGAGAGCACATGTACAGGCTGGTCTGAAGTTTGCTAATCAACATCTGAATGATTCAGAGGAGAACTGGGTGAATGTGTTGTGGTCAGATGAGACCAAAATCAACTTCTTTGGCATCAACATAACCCACCGTGTTTGGAGGAGGAGGAACACCATCCCCATCGTCAAACATGGAGGTGGAAACATTATGCTTTGGGGGTGTTTTTCTGCTAAGAGGACAGGACAACTTCACCGCATCGAAGAAACGATGGACAGGGCCATGTAATGTCAAATCTTGGGTGAGAACCTCCTTCCCTCAGCATGGGCATGGAAATGGGTCGTAGATGGGTATTTCAGCATGACAATGACCCAAAACACACGGCCAAGGCAACAAAGGACTGGCTCTAGAAGAAGCACATTAAGGTCCAGGAGTGGCCTAGCCAGTCTCCTGACCTTAATCCCATAGAAAATATGTGGAGGGAGCTGAAGGTTTGAGTTACCAAACGTCAGCCTTGAAACCTTAATGACTCCTCCTGAGATGTGTGCAAACCCGGTGACCAACTACAAGACAATAATGCCACTGGTCCCCAAAAAGTGTCACTTGGGGTCAGATTTTTCTGCCGCAATGTCGCAGTCTCACTAAAAAAATCACAGATTGCCGCCATTAGTAATAAATACAATTAAAAGAATTAAAAGTCCCTAAATCTATCCCATGTTTTGTAGACGCTATAAATTTTGCGCAAACCAAACCATCAATATACGCTTATTGCGATTTTTTTTTAACCAAAAATATGTAGCAGAATATATATTGGCCTAAAATGATGAATAATTTTTTTTTTTTTTTAATTTTGGCAATGTATTATAGCAGAAAGTAAAAAATATATATATTTTTTTCAAAATCATTTGCCTTTTTTCGTTTATAGCACAAAAAATAAAAACCGCAGAGGTGATCAAATACCACCAAAATAAAAAACTATTTGTGGGGAAACGAGATTCAATTTTGTTTGGGTGCAACGTCACGCGACCGCGCAATTGTCAGTTAAAACGACGCAGTGCCGAATCGCAAAAAAATGGCCTGGTCATTCAGGGGTTGTAAATCCTTTCGGGGGGCTGAAGTGGTTAATTGTGTGAAGAAGTTGATATCCACTTTGATTGGGTACAGCGTTGCATGACCGCGCAATTCATGGCCATTCATTAGTACCTATCACCTGTTAACGCATCGCCTCCAGCCTCTCCGTTCACTATGGTTAGATGCTGATGTGAACTTGCAAAACATTAAAATTCATTGTTGCGCACAACTGTTCGCTGCGGATGACCCTCACTGATCTTAAACATATTTCAGTATCTGTAACTGAATAGAAGGTTTTTGTACAGCATGTTCTAATGGTACTTTGGCCTTTCGCCAAAAGGCACTGAATAGGCCTGTTTGTAAAACACAGAAACTGGGAACAGCTGCAGCAATCAAATTTGATAAAAACAGAAAAGAACTTTGTTGTGTTTTCTCCCTTGACTTTTTTTTTTTTTTTTCCGTCCAACATCAGTATTTAAAGGCAAGATACGGCAGAGAGAATACAGGAAGACAAAGTTCATTTCTCCAGATAGGAGTGAATAAAAAAAGAAAACTCCAAGATATTCCCTTTATGTTGTATTTCTTTAAAAGCCATGAAATCATTTTTCCAAATCACGAGTGTAATTATTTGTAACCTGCCTTTTATTGAGGTGCTGCATACCAGCTGAAAGTTGAAATCATGCTTGCAGTGGGTGGGGCCTGCTCTTAAAGCCAATGAGTAAGGAGGGAGAAATGGGCTTACTGGCACTTTGGATGGGAGTTACCAGTCAGGTGATGCCCTCTTGTAGACCGAAGGATATGGAAGAAGCTGGGCAATGGCGTACCGTCCAGTGCAGTGGTCAGCAACTCCTGTCCTCAGGGCCCACTAACAGGCCAGGTATGCAAGATAACTGAAACACATCACAGGTGATATCAGTTGCTGCTCAGTGATTGCAGTATTCTAGTCTGCATCTCCCCCAAGGTAATACATAAAACCTGGCCTGTTAGTGGGCCCTGAGGACAGGGTTGATGACCACTGCTCCAGTGGACTTACGACTAGTCCTAAATGGGCATTCTGTGAATATAAAATACCACATATTGCCAGGTACTTTTATAGCGTGGTCAGTTTAGGTATATTGTCAAAAGTATTGGGATGCCTGCCTTTACACGCACATGAACTTTAATGGCATCCCAGTCTTAGTCCGTAGGGTCCAATATTCAGTTGGCCCACCCTTTGCAGCTATAACAGCTTCAACTCTTCTGGGAAGGCTGTCCACAAGGTTTAGGAGTGTGTCTATGGGAATGTTTGACCATTCTTCCAGAAGCGCATTTGTGAGGTCACGCACTGATGTTGGATGAGAAGGCCTGGCTCGCAGTCTCCGCTCTAATTCATCCCAAAGGTGTTCTATCGGGTTGAGGCCAGGACTTTGTGCAGGACAGTCAAGTTCCTCCACCCCAAACTCGCTCATCCATGTCTTTATGGACCTTGCTTCGTGCGTTTGTTCTCTAAGAAACCTCTGAGGGCTTCACAGAACAGCTGTATTTATACTGAGATTAAATTACACACAGGTGGACTCTATTTACTAATTAGGTGACTTCTGAAGGCAATTGGTTCCACTAGATTTTAGTTAGGGGTATCAGAGTAAAGTGGGGCTGAATACAAATGCACGTCACACTTTTCAGATATTTATTTGTAAAAATAAATCAAAACCATTTATCAATTTCCTTCCACTTAACAATTATGTGCCACACATAAAATCCCAATAAAATACATTTATGTTTTTGGTTGTAACGTGACAAAATGTGGAAAATTTAAAGGGGTATGAATACAAGGCTCTATATTTGGGCATTCTGTGAGTATAAAATACTAGACATGTGCAATTCATTTCGTAAGGAACCGAAATTCAGCTGAATTTTGCATCCGAATATCTGAATAAAAAAATCACGAATTTCAACTAATACGAAAGAAATTATAATAGAATAATAACAAATGAATTAGACATGATTCGTTAATTCGTTAAAGATCTAATGAAACAAAAGGTCAACTCGGAGTAAATCTTACAGTCCAATCAGCTGATTCATTTTGTGCTGGAGGTTGGAGGTTGGATTACTGGCAAAGAGCATTCCTGAGAACTGAGTAAGAAGGGTGTTGTATTGTATTTGAGCAGAGGAGAAGAGATATTGTCATTGTGTGTGTTAATGGATTCAATAAACAAAAGACTTTCCAAAATACGAATTGTTAACTATAATATATATATATATATATATATATATATATATATATATATATATATACATACTACAGAAATATCGAATTATCCAAAAACAAATTAACGTAACATAACGAATATAACAGAACAAAATTATGTATTTTACGAATGAAAACAAAACAAAACTAAATTTTCCATTGTGCACAAGTCTATAAAATACCAAATATTGCTAGGTACTTATATAACGCCATCAATTTACATAATGCTTTATACAGTATCTCACAAAAGTGAGTACACCCCTCACATTTTTGTAAATATTTTATTATATCTTTTCATGTGACAACACTGAAGAAATGACACTTTGCTACAATGTAAAGTAGTGAGTGTACAGCTTGTATAACAGTGTAAATTTGCTGTCCCCTCAAAATAACTCAACACACAGCCAGGGGCGGACTGATAGCTCATGGGGCCCCCGGGCAATAGGAGATTATGGGGCCCCCAGGCAATCAGAGATTATGGGGCCACACAATATACACACACACAGTATACAATCACACAGTATACACATACATGTACACACAGTATACACAGACAGATGTAGAAAAAACACAGATTTATACATACTGTCCCTGATTTTACTGAGGCTGGCAACCCTGATGGGGCCCCCTAGTGACCCAGGGCCCTCGGGCAGTGCCCGAGAGGCTCAATGGTCAGTCCGCCCCTGCACACAGCCATTAATGTCTAAACCGCTGGCAACAAAAGTGAGTACACCCCTAAGTGAAAATGTCCAAATTGGGCCCAAAGTGTCAATATTTTGTGTGGCCACCATTATTTTCCAGCACTGCCTTAACCCTCTTGGGCATGGAGTTCACCAGAGCTTCACAGGTTGCCACTGGAGTCCTCTTCCACTCTTCGATGACACATCACAGAGCTGGTGGATGTTAGAGACCTTGCGCTCCTCCACCTTCTGTTTGAGGATGTCCCACAGATGCTCAATAGGGTTTAGGTCTGGAGACATGCTTGGCCAGTCCATCACCTTTACCATCAGCTTCTTTAGCAAGGCAGTGGTCATCTTGGAGATGTGTTTGGGGTCGTTATCATGTTGGAATACTGCCCTGCGGTCCAGTCTCTGAAGGGAGGAGATCATGCTCTGCTTCAGTATGTCACAGTACATGTTGGCCTTCATGGTTCCCTCAATGACCTGTAGCTCCCCAGTGGCGGCAGCACTCATGCAGCCCCAGACCATGACACTCCCACCACCATGCTTGACTGTAGACAAGACACACTTGTCTTTGTTCTCCTCACCTGGTTGCCGCCACACACCCTTGTCACCATCTGAACCAAATAAGTTTATCTTGGTCTCATCAGACCACAGGACATGGTTCCAGTAATCCATGTCCTTAGTCTGCTTGTCTTCAGCAAACTGTTTGCGGGCTTTCTTGTACATCATCTTTAGAAGAGGTTTCCTTCTGGGACGACAGCCATGAAGACCAATTTGATGCAGTGTGCGGCGTATGGTCTGAGCACTGACAGGCTGACCCCCCACCCCTTCAACCTCTGCAGCAATGCTGGCAGCACTCATACATCTATTTCACTAGGTATAATTCAGGTTTCACGCTGTGTGCATTTACAAAAAATATTTAATCATGTAAGACAGAGCTGCTAAACTTCAAAAGTCCAGGATATATGTATTAATGTCTCCCTGCTTTATCATGGTCATGTAATAGTTAATATTTTTGTTTTTAACATGTGTATAGAGAGATCACGCAAACACTTGTAAGTAAAATAAAACTGTATATAACATTTAATTAAGAAATGACAGCTCAAGATAACAAATGTAATGTGGTATCCAAACTGCGGCCCTTCGCTTGCCTTTGCTTTCCTTTGCTTGCCTTGGGGCACTATTCTTCTCACTGATATGAGACACTATTCTGCCAACTGACACCAACAATGGGGCACCATTTCTCCTACTGACTTCAAAAATGGGGTACTATCTCTCCCAATTATACCGCACTATTCCTCCCCCTAACACCAAACATGCTTTTATATTTATGCCCACTGATACCAGCAAAAACTTGCACTGCCACTGGCCACAGTCCGGCTCTCCTAAAGTCTCAAGAACAATAAAACTGGTCCTTTGTTTAGAAAGTTTGGAGACCCCCTGCTATAGAATGAAGTCATCTAAGGTAACAAGGTTTAGGGAGCATTCTTATGTATTGGCGAGCCGTAATAAGAAGAAAATATGACTTTTCTCCATCACTCCGGATACAGAGAAAATCTGCCTGCTCTATTTACGCGTTTCACTCCATCAGGAGCTTTGCCATATGACTAAGCTCCTGATGGAGTGAAACGCGTAAGTGGATGCAGGTGATACTAATGTACGTATCTTGAACTTTTAAAGTTTAGCTGCAGCATCCTTGTTTGTTTGCCTTTGATGGTAATGGAGCACAGACTGTTCTGAAGCTTGCATCCTTTGGTCGGGTGAGCGATGAGGGGACCTTGTACTGGAGTTGTTGGGACTTATTGCAATACATTTAATCATATAATAATGATTAGACATGTGCACTGCCGAAAAATTTGTTCGTTTTCGTTTTCGTTTTTCGTTTTTTGTTTTGTTTTTTTGTTTTTTGGGTCATTCGTGATCGCAATTCAGAAATTTAATAAATTTGAAAATTTGAAAATCCGAAAGAGTAACTAACTAATAATAACTAACTATTAAATTATAGGTATTGGAATCTCTTTTCAAATTTGGCTGTTATGTGCAATTCGTTTCGTTCCGAATTAGTTTTTTTTTTTACAAATTTAGACAAAATCATTATTTCAGAAATATTCAAATTAACGAAAACCCGTTTTTCGGATATTCATAAATTCGTAAGTTCAAAAAATTCAGAAACCTGAAATAATAACTTACTAATAATAACTTGTTATGATCGCAATTCATAAATTCGAAAATTCGTAAATTATTAAATCTCAGTGCATTCCTGAGAACTGAGTGAGAAGGGTGTTGTATTGTATTTGAGCAGAGGAGAAGAGATATTGTCATTGTGTGTGTTAATTGATGCAATAAACAAACGACTTTCCAAACTACGAATCATTAACTATAATATATATATTATATATATATATATATATATATATATATACACACATACATACTACAGAAATATTGAATTATCCAAAAACAAATTAGCGTAACATAACAAATTCAGAAATCTGAAATAATAACTTACTAATAATAACTTGTTATGATCGCAATTCATAAATTCGAAAATTCGTAAATTAGAAAATCCGAAAATAAGAAAGAAAATCCAAAATTTGAAAGAATAACTAACTAACTAATAATAACTAACTATTAGATTATAGGTATTGGAATTTCCTTTCAAATTTGGCTGTTAGTGAACATAACAAATACCAATTTATCCGAAGTTACGAATTACCTGAAATAACGAATGTTGCATCTAAACAAATAGAGCGGAACAAATTAATAATAAAAAATAATTTAAAAAATGTTATTATTATTATTTATTTATCATTGTTATTTATTATTAATTTGTTACGTTCCATTTGTTTAGATGCGGCATTCGTTATTTTGGATAATTCATAACTTCGGATAAATTCATACTCGTTACGTTCACTAACAGCCAAATCTGAAAGGAAATTTCAATACCTATAATTTAATAGTTAGTAATAGTTAAGTTATTATTTGTAAGTTATTATTTCAGATTTTCGAATGTTCGGGTTTTTGGATTTCGGAATTTTCAAATTTACGAATTTACAAATATCCGAAAAACAGGTTTTCGTTAATTCGGATATTTCAATCAATTTTGTCAAAATACGTTAAAAAGCAAATTCGGATACGAAACGAATTACAACATGTCTAATAATGATTACAAAGCTGCATTAATTTATGCCTTTGATATCTGCCTTGAGTTCAGCATTTAGCACAAAACTCTCATCGCAGTTCTATTTTACTTTTTTGGCAGAAAAATAAAATACGTTTTCTTAGCCGACTCATATTTGTTGCATTTGTTTACATTCTTTTTTTTTTTTTTTTTTTTCATTGAAATGTAGCCTTACCATTTTTTTCCATATATATGATGACATATTTTTAACACAAGCTAGAAGTGTTTTCACAGGGCCTTTTTATGTGCATTTAGAGCTCACAAGAAAAATACAGTCACATAAAAGAATGTTGTTTGGGTTTCTGGCTAAATATTATGAGCCTTTTCACTGCGAGATTAATTAGACTTCATTAAGACTTATGAGGTGAACATGAAATGACTCTGGACATAATGTTCATAGCTCAAAATGTAAACTCTGTTGTCATTTGTTAAAAAGAAAAAAAAAAATGTTTAGAATGTTGGATGTCTGAGAAATAAATAGCACCGAAAATAAATTCATAAATAAAAAATCCTCTTTTTAAAAAAAAAAATTGTGTTGAGAGCATTTGCTAAGCACTTGTCCGTAGTTTTGAAATAAAATTCAATCTTTATTAAGAAACAAATCATACCATGGTGTACAGTATTTATTGCAAGCAATTTATTGCATATTTCTAACTATTTCTGTTCTGGAGATATTTAGCCGAATTCAGTAAAAAAAGGTCATAGAGGAGTCTATGTACAAAGGTTCAAAATTGTTACTGTACATTATTAGCTTGCCTTTTTTTTTTTAATTTCTTTTCTCTTTTTTTTTTCACATTTTAAAAACAAAATTTATTTAATTTATTGCAGCTTAGATGTGTCCTTAGATGTGGTGGCTAAATTTTTTATTTATTATCTATGTGTCCTTAGATGTGGTGGCTAAATTATTTATTTATTTATTTTTATTTGAAGAATAAATTCTCTGCAAGTACAGTAGAACCTTGGATGACGAGCATAATCCGTTCCAGAAGAATGCTTGTAATACAAAGCACTCGTATATCAAAGCGAGTTTCCCCATAGGAATCAATAGAAACTCAGATAATTCGTTCCACAGCCATTGCTTGTCTATGCAGTACTGCATGTGGCCAGAGGTGGGCGGGGGGTGCGGAGACACTCATCAGAAACACTCGAAGAAGCTCGGAGACCACTCAGAGACGCTCAGAGACACTTAGAGACACTCAGGAACGGAGTGTTTCCGAGTGTCTCAGAGCGGCTCCGAGTGTCTCCGAGTGTAACTAGTGCCCCCCGCACCTCTGGCCAAATGCGGTACTGCACACTCCAGAGGCTTGAACCCTGCTCGTTTTTTAAAACGAAACAGCTTGTATTGCGAAACGCTCGTAAACCGCGTTACTCGCAATCCTACGTTTTACTGTACCATGAAATATTCATTGATTCTGTTAGAAATCCATTGTCCTTGTAATTTTCCTGTGCACCAGACTATAATCTAAAACAATGTTATCGGCCTTCCTAATTATCTCCTGTGAACTACAAAGCAATGCCATTTTATAATGGAGGTGCAGGGGGGGGGGGTGCTTGTAGGTAGACGCAGGCATTAATCCTGTCACTAGTTGGCGCACTGTGCTAATTCTACAGGAGAAGGGGAGTCTGATAAGGGAAGTTGCCCCCTTATGGACTCTGCCAGTCCTCTGGGGAAAGTAGGTCTCTGATTTGAAGCCCAGGCCCTATAAAAATTCAGGTGGCCATCTTACCAAGGAAGCCTTTAACCGCTTGCTTACTGGGCACCTAAACCCCCCTCCTGTCCGGACCAATTTTCAGCTTTTAGCGCTGTCACTCTTTGAACGACAATTCTGCAGTCATACAACACTGTACCCAAATAAAATTTTTTATCATTTTTTTCCCACAAATAGAGTTTTCTTTTGGTGGTATTTGATCACCTCTGGGTTTTTTATTTTTTGTTAAAAAAATTAAAAAAGATAGATCAAAATATTTTAAAAAATACAAAACTGTTTTATATTTTGTTAATACATTTTGCAAACAGGTCATTTTTCTCCTTCATTGATGTACGCTGATAAGGCTGCACTGATGGGCACTGATAAGGCGGCACTGATGGGCACTAATAGGCGGCACTGGTGGGCACTGAGGTGGCATTGGTGGGCACTGATGGGCGGTACTGAAGGGCATTGATAGCTGGCCCTGAAGGGCACTAGTAGGTTGCACTGATAGCTGGCACTGATGGGTGGCAGTGATGGGCACTTATGGGTGGCAGTGATGGGCACTGATCGACACTGGTAGGTGACACTCATAGGCAGCACTGCTAGGTGGCACTGATGAGGCACTGATTGGCACCACTGGTGGGCTTCGATAGGTGGCATTTGTGGGCGCTGATAGGTGGTACTGATTGCTGGCACTTACTACTGTGGGCACTGATTGGGGGCATTGCGGGCGGTACTAGTTTGCACATACGAGGCAGCTTTGCCTCTTCCTCTTCGGGACGATGTCACTTCAAACAGAAGCCGGCGATCGGCTTTTTTTCTTCTCACGCTGTCATCCTCTGTTTATATCACATGATCAGTTGTCATTGGCTGACAGCTGATCACGCGGTAAGGGGCCGGGAACGGCCCCTTACTCGGATCTGTGATCACCCGAGTCTCACTGACTTGGTTGATCACAGAGCACGCCATGCGCCCCTTCAGTAGGAAGTGGTCAGCTTTGAAAGGGGAGAACATCAATAGACGTACTCCCAGCAAAGCAGAGCCGCGCTATAGCCGCTATAGGATCTGAACAAGTTAAATAGGGGATATCACTAGACATGTGCAGAACAGAAAAATTTGTTTCATTTCGGATAGATTCGTTATGTTACTAATTTAATTTTGTTGATTCATTTCGGAAAACGTTCTGTTAAATTTAGTTTCATTTATTCATTTTCTGACGAATTCCAAATTTTTGCAACCATTCGGATCGGTCGAAAATGATCGATCAATTCAAATTCTGTGTGAAGAGTAGCTTGTTGTTTAGGAACGAGCTGGGAAGCCTAGCCATTCACCCCAAAAAAAAGTGGAAAAAGTGAGGAAGGTCACAGCACGAATTTTTGACAATTCTTTTATTAAAAAATAAAAAACAATGTCCCCTGATGTAGATCCATCGTCAATCATGACGCCCACCACACCGCCGGACCCGAAAAAAAAAAACAAACAAAAAGAAAACCTCCGATCTCGTCGAAGGCTCCCGCCGCCCGCCTGCTCCTCCGTCTGCCAGTTTCTTGGATAGCTAAGGGGCGTACCGCTGCTCAACAACCAGCTATTCTTCACACAGAATTTGAAGCGTTACGAAAATTTGGTAACTGGTAGAAAACGAATATACGAAACGAAATTAAACAAATTTCAACTAAATTTGTTATTATTTAATTTGGAGATTTGGATACATCCAAATCTCCAAATAACCAAAAATTTGTCCGGAATTGTATTAAGCCCGAAAAAAAATTACACATGTCTAGATATCACATCATTTGGGCATGCTCTGATCACGTGGCAGATGAAAGCTAGGAACCCACTGGTTAGGCGCTGCCCAACCCCCCCCCCCAAAAAAAAATATGAAAAATGATATGACATACCATTATGTTAAATTACAAGGGGCGGGCAAGGGCAGTATAGGGGAAGTATAAGGGCAAGCTAGGGTAGTATATAGACAGGCTAGGGTAGTATAGGGACATGCTAGGGTAGTATATAGACAGACTAGGATAGTATATAGACAGGCTAGGGTAGTATATGGACAGGCTAATGCAGTATAGGAGTAGGCTAGAGTAGTATATAGACAGGCTAGGTTAGTATATGGACAGGCTAAGGCAGTATAGGAGTAGGCTAGAGTAGTATATAGACAGGCTAGGTTAGTATATGGACAGGCTAAGGCAGTATAGGAGTAGGCTAGAATAGTATATAGATATGCTAGGGTAGTATATGGACAGGCTAGGGTAGTATATGGAAAGGCTAGGGTAGTATATGGACAGGCTAGGGTAGTATATGGACAGGCTAGGGTAGTATATAGACAGGCTAGGGCAGTATAGCGACAGGCTGGGGTAGTATATAGACAGGCTGGGGTAGTAAATAGACAGGCTGGGGCAATATAGGGGCAGGCAGAGTGGCCCGGGGGGCAGTTGTCATCATGACACACAAAACTGCTGGAAAAAATCTTGGTCGTCAATTTGCTGGGTACATAGAAGAAAAGGAGAGGGGGCCGTGGTTCAATTTGCTGCCCCTCTCAAAGTGCTGCCTAGTTCCAATTGACTCACTGGCACCCATGGTAGGGCCGGCCCTGTGAGGAGGGACGGAGTAATGGACACTGTCTGGTGCCGAAGAATCTTCCGAGGATTCCTTCCAGTAAGCCAGTACAGCGTGGTTATACAAATACCGCCTCTCCTTCCGGAGAAGGACACAGCGAGCTGTGTTGAAACTGTCTTGTTCATTAGTGTGCCATAAGGCTCTTCTATTATGATTGCTAAAATCCTAAACTACAGTGCTAAGGCCCTTACCTTGATTGAGGACTCATCTACATGTTCAATTAATACAAATCACAGTGTAGTGAGTGAGTGTTGTCACCCTAGGACAGGAAGTGTGATACTGGCAGGATTGCCTGATGAAAAATGGAATAAAACTCTGAACAATGGAAAACTAATGCAGTCACCACACCTGCCTATTGGTAAATTACAATACATTACATTTTTGTTTTTGAGTTTACCAAAGAAGTCATATATGACGAAACGCGTAGGCCAGGCCTGGGGACATGACGTCATCATGCACACTTGCCGGTAGCCAGTCGGGAAGGTATCATCTACACATTGGGAACGCCTCAGCAATATCACTTTAATTTATTTTGTTTGAGGGCGCACTTTGCTTCAACTGCAATAGATAGATGTGTATACAGTGTCACGCTATAGAGTGGTTTTATATTTTCTTGGCCTTGACTGAGAGGATTTTGGGAGTTCTCATGTTGTGTGAGCTCTACGGTGCAGCTGGGACTAGGAGGCATTAGTGCCCTTGAGTGCTGTTGACTATGTAGTAGTCAAATCGATCTGGTAAGAGTCTCTTGTGTGTTTCTGTGAAGCACTATTGCATGTCCTTTTCACCAGTGATCACAATGGGCAGATTCCAGCAGCACTTTATTGGCATTATTTTATTTATGGACACTTTTTATGGACACTGTTTGGTGGCTCCCTTTGTCGCAAGTGAACTGAGCCGGAATTGGGAGCAGGTACCTGTCAAACCCAGGTACTTGCTCCCCCCCTCCCCCCAAAAGGTGCCAAATGTGGCAGGAGGGGGGGGGTGTCAGATAAGCAGAGATTCCTCTTTTGGGTCTGCATTAAAAGAGACTTTCATGAAAATGCAAGGTCACAAAAGCTTCATCTTTCCTCCTCAAAAAAAAAAAAATGCTCAGTAAAGAAAAACATTAAAATAATTAAAAATACTTGCCTTACACCTACAACTTTTGGAATTCTCACCTATGCAAGGGTGATGTAACTGGGCCTTCTCCCAGGATCCTGAGAAAGTTGAGGATCCCAAAGCTGGTGGAAAAGGATTTCTGCACAATGTCTTCTCGAAAGTTTTGGGATCCTTAGCTTACCTGGCATTCCTCGGTAATTTCCTGTGATAGTGATATCACCGGTGCCTACATGAAGTGAGTGGAAGCCAGGGTGTAAGGTTGGTATTTTTTACATTCTTCTTCTTGTTTTACTTTTTTTTACTGATTTTGCTGTGTTTTTATTGGTGGTGGAGGTTAGCAGCATAGGCATAACTTACATTTTCGTGCATGGTCTGCTGTAACTCGTGACCAAAAGGTGTAAATTAACATGGGCGCCTACAGGAAGTGGGTGGAAGCCGAGGCATAGGGTGAGTATTATTTACATGTTTCATATTTTATTTTCCTATTGCTCTCACTGTGTGGTTTAATTGGGGGAGGGGGTGGGGGTGAAGGGCTGCAGCATAAGCATTCCCTGTATTTTCATCCTGCGAATCATAACCAAAATGTGTAGACTAACATTCGTATGCCGCGTACACACGACCGGACTTTCCAGAAGAAAAGGTCCGACGGACATTCCGATCGTGTGTGGGCTTCATCGGACTTTTCCTTTCGAAAATTCTGACGGACCTAGAAATAGAACATGTTTCAAATCTTTCCGATGGACTCAATCCCTATCGGGAAAACCGCTCGTCTGTATGCTGTTCCGATGGACCAAAAACAACACAAGGGCAGCTATTGGCTACTGGCTATTGAACCTCCTTTCTCTAGTCTAGTCGTACGTCATCGCGTTCTAAACGATCAGACTTTTGGAATCTATTCTGACGGAAAGTCCAGTCGTGTGTACACGGCATAAGGCACAGTTAACGTAAATTTCATTTTAGAACTAGGAGCACCCATAAGTGCGCACTCCTAGTCTAGTCTTAAAATGGTACTGGTTATCCCAACTGACATGACGAAACTGCAGGAACTGAATTATTCCCCAATGATACGTAAGATCTTAAAGCTACTCCCAAAATATGATAAACTGGTCCACTCATGGATGGGGAGAATCAATACAGTAAAAATGGATATATTACCAAAATTGCCGTATCTATTCCAAGCCATACCATTGATCCCCCCAATGAATTTAATGATGCAGGTACGTAAGGCGATAGGAAGCTTTATTTGGGCCCATAAAACCCCACGAGTAAAAAGGGATGTATTAATTAGAACAAAAAAAGATGGAGGCCTGGCTTTACCAGATTTTATAAAACATCTACAATCTGCATCCTTAAAAAAGGATTATAGACTGGCATCATAACATGGAACATAAACAGTGGGTAATCTTGGAGGAAGACATTATTGGACTGCAGCTTAAATCCCTTCCATGGATTAAACCTCAGTTTAGACCAGAGAAAAAAAGATTTAACCCTATTTATGATATCAACTTTAAAGATATGGGATAGAATTTTGCAAAAGGAAGGTCTATCCACATTGATAGGTCCGATGACTCCACCATTTCCGCATCCAGAATTCCCTCCAGCATTAAAGGTTAAAAACTTCCTTAATTGGAAAAGGGCGGAAAATGTAAAGATAGTTCAGATCCTAGCGGATTGTAAGCTTCCAAGGTTATCCGAACTGGGGTCTGAACATGAACATAAATGGATGCAATATCAACAACTGGAGACCTATATTAGGACTAGTATACAACCCTCTTTACTAACTAACTATTTTTGAACAATTATTAACCCTTTCACACTTAAGCCTATTTCCTGACATTTTGTGTTAAAATTCATATTTTTTGCTAGAAAATTACTTAGAGCCCCGAACATTATATATATATATTTTTTTTTTTTTTTTTTTTAGCAGAAAGATAAATGGAGAGAACTCAGAAATATGTTGGAGATGTCTGAAGGAAAGGAGGACTATGACACATATATGGCATAACTTCTCTATGGTGAAAGATTTCTGGGATAATGTTTTTAAAATCTATCAGGAGATATCGAGTCATGGGATACAATCAAGTGTAATGATCTCAATATTGAATATTATTCCGGGAGCTAGAAAGACAATTGGGACAGATATCCTTCACCATATGATAACAGCAGCCAAGACAATAATAGCCAGAAAGTGGCGGCAAGTAAATACTGTATAAACTGGAGTATAAGCCGAGTTTTTCAGCACGTTTTTTGATCTGAAAATGCCCCCCTCGGCTTATACTCGAGTCAAGCACTTTTCTGCAGCAGAGAATGACATTTTCCAAACCGAATTTGGGGCCTCATATCTCAGGGCCACTTGGTGCTAGGAACCCCAAATTTGGTGTGTAAACCCAAAATAGCACTACCACATATCCAAAGCTGGGGTTCCTAGCACCAAGTGGCCTCCAGATATGGGGCCCCAAAGTCGGTCGGAAAATATCATTTTCTGCTGCAGAAAAGTGTTTGACATTTTCGGAACCGAGTTTGGTTCCTAGCACCAAGTAGCCCCGAGATATGGGGCCCCGGTCAACTGTGTCCATCTTCAGCAATGTCATTTTGGGACCCTTTGGGTCCAGAGACCCCAAATTTTGGCTGCAGCTAGGGGGCATCTAGGAACCCTTAACTACTGAGTTTGAAGTTCGGGGGACCTATGGCTGCAAATGGGCACAGTGAGGCATGCAAATGGGCACAGTGAGGCTGCAAATGGGCATTGTTGACCCTCTTTTCCACTTACAGTAGCTGCGCAATTCTCACCCTCGGCTTATACTCAAGTCAATACGTTTTCTGAGTTTTTTGTGGTAAAATTAGGTGCCTTGCCTTATATTCGGGTAGGCTTATACTCGAGTATATACGGTAGTCCTAAAATAGTGGAATGGATTTGTGAGATGAATGTAATACAACAAGTAGAGACAAGGATAATGACTGAAGAGAAAATGAGTACCCAAAAAGTAAAAATATGGGAAGAATTTAGATCCTCGGCAATATACTTAAATTTGTACTTCAAGGTTTTGTGGGAGGCGGGATGGGGGAGTGGGGGTTCTGCGTTTTTTTTTTTTTTTGGGGGGGGGTGAAGATATGGGTGTTTGGAATGAATGGAAGACAGATAATATAAGCGACCCTATGTAAAGAGAACAGAACATAGAAAATGTTTCAATATATATATCTTGAACATAGAGTCAAAGCATTGTGAAGATTTTAGGAAGAAGTGAAATTGGAACCTTGGATTGCGAGTATCATGGTTAACGAGTGTTTCACAATATGAGCACTGTATTTTTAAAAATCGTAACTCGGTTTGCAAGTGTTGTCTCGCAAAACAAGGACGATTCAGGCCAAAGCGGTGTGCAGTACCGCATTTGGCGTGGGGGGGGGGGCGCCGGAGTCAAGAAGAGCCGAACGTCACGTTCGGAAATGCACGGAAAGACTGAGTACAGCACGGCTGACCTCGGCAAATCTCGGGGACGAAGTCTTTCCAAGGTTTGTCGAGGTCAGCTGAAGTGTATTCGGGCTTTTTCGTCTGTTTCCGAGGCTCTCCAACCCCCCCCCCCCCGCCCCCGCCTGTGGCCGCATGTGGTATTGCATCCCATTGCGGAACAAATTATTTTAGTTTCCATTGACTTCAATGGGAAAACTCCCTTTGATATACGAGTGCTTTGGATTACGAGCATAATCTGTTCCAGGAATCCGATAATCCGATGTTCCACTGTAATAAAGATGAGATTGAAAACAAAATGGTGCTGGTTTGAAACTAGTGATCGTGAAGCAATTACTGGGGTTCCCTAATATGTGATCACCGTGTTGGCCAATCATGGTGATTGTAAAGAAACCTGCTAGCTGCACTTATTTATTTATTTAGGCAGTTTAGTTATGAAGTTATTGTCAAGTTAAGTGACACATGCTGACACTACTAACTCTGGTTGGGGCAGGTAGGCTTGCTCATGAAAGGGCTAAAGCAAACATTCCTTTGCTAATAAAATTATATATATATAATAAAAATTGAAATAATGTAACTTACGACACATTGGTGTGTAATTAAAAACTCTACTGTACTTTGTATTCTTTCATCTGACTCTGCTATCTTCCCTCCCAAACCCCAAAGGGAAAGCGGAGCCATGCTGTCAATTCTTTATGATCGGAGTGAATTCTGATCATGTGGTCAACATACAGTCCGAAGATAGCAGTGTTTCCTTTGTTTACTACTGTAATTGTCGTTTACAATTTTAGCTTTAAAAATTACATGACAATAATAATTTAAAAAAATGAAAATAATGCAATTTTTTAAAAATTTTCTTCCTGTAATTAATACACCTGAGTAAGGTATTTTTTAAAAACCATATACCAAATACAAGCATTATATGTCTTTAATGCCCGGTTTACGCGCTGTGAATTTGTTCCGTTTTTTGTCCTGTGTGAGGTGCGAATTTCCCACGAATTTACCGCGATTTTACAGCAAATTTCAGGAGCTGGACATAGCTGCGATTGATATTCTAGCCAATGGAATCATAATTTAAAAAAAAATAAATAAAGGTGTTAACTTCCTGTGTACTTCCTGTTTTTTGTGGAGAGTAGTGTGGTGGAATTCGCACATATGTGAACCATCAATGCGATTCAAGAACGATTTACATTGATGTCTATGGAGACTAAATTCACAACACAACGCAGTAAACTCGCACGAGACCCTTTTTTTTTTTTTTTCTTATTGCATCGCATTCGTGGAGGAATCGCAAAGCATGTATGTGAACGACCGTCATTAAAAACAATGACTTTAGGGATGACATGCGAATTTAAAGTGTTTTTGACGCATCGCATTCGTTATGAACTCGCATCAGTGTGAACCGGGCCTAAAGCCCAATTTAACTCTGAAAAAAAACAGCTTATTATTATCATTCATTTACGTTGTCAAGCAGCCCATCATAATTTTTAAAATTTGTTCCCGCCATCATGCAGTAAAGAGGAATCGTTGAATTTCATTTACATGCAGAAGCCCCTCTTTTATTTGGTGACACGCCCCCTATGAGTCAAAGCTAAAGGCCTTTTATTGTAGTACCACTAAGTCCACTAGGACTTCTGTCGGGACTTCCAGAATCCCTGCCAGTATTTCTGATGGTGGTCACAGAATCAGTGCCAGTACTTCCAATGGCACCGACAGAACCTCTGTTAGTACTTCCAACGGTGTCCACAGAATTCCAGCAGCTGCTTCCAATGGTACTTGCAGAATTTCAGCTATTATGTCCAGTGGTGCTCAATGAATCCCCACGAGTGCTTCTAATGGTGCTCACAGAATCCCCACCTGTACTTCCAATGGTGCTCACAAAATACCTGCCAGTACTTCTATTGGTGCTCACAGAATCTCTGCCAGTACTTCCAATGGTGCTCATAGAATCCATGCCAGTACTTCCAATGGCACTTGCAGAAATTCCGTCAGTACTTCTAATATTGCTCAATGAATCGCCACCAGTACTTCCAATGGTGCTCACAGAATCCCTGCCAGTACTTCCATTAAAGCTCACAGAATCTCTGCCAGTACTTCTAATGGTGCTCACAGAATCCATTCCAGTTCTTCCAATGGCACTTGCAGAATCCCCATCAGTACTTCCAATATTGCTCAAAGAATCTCCACCAGTACCTCCAATGTTGCTCACAGAATCTCCACCAGTACTTCCAATGGTGCTTGCAGATTCTCCATCAGTACTTCTAATATTGCTCAAAGAATCTCCACCAGTACTTCCAATATTGCTCAAAGAATCTCCGCTAGTACTTCCAATGTTGCTCACAGAATCTCCACCAGTACTTCTAATATTGCTCACAGAATCTCCACCAGTACTTCCATTGTTGCTCAAAGAATCTCCGCCAGTACTTCCAATGACACTTGCAGAATCTCCGCCAGTACTTCCAATATTGCTCACAGAATCTCTGCCAGTACCTTCAATGGTGCTCACAGAATCCCAAGACTTCCAGAAACGATGCTGAAAGTATCCTCTGACCCAAAAGAGTATTTTAGCACAGGCCCTGAAACTGATTGCCTGTTTTGTTGCTGATCCAGAATGACCGTCCTGCCCATGACCTCCATTTGAACCTGACCACTCTTCTGCTGTCTTGCCTGTTGCCACCCCGGATTGTCCTGACCTCTCCTTGTCGCTTCCTTGCCAGTCGCCTGCCTCTGCCTAGGCCCAGCCATTCTCTAGCCACTTTCTGTTGTATCATCTCCATGTCGTAGCCTCCTTGTCCCCGCTCACTCCTTGGTGGGGTGATTCTGAAGACTGTGACCTGGTACCAACATGCAGCAAAACCCATCAGCACCATCAGGAACTCTGGTAGATACCAGCTGGTGTTGTCATAACACTTCCACTCAGCAGGGGGCATGCACTGTCCTGAGTGGAGACTCTAGCCCTAATTTATGGGGGGGGGGGGGGGGGGGCGCGTGTCAGACTGCAGCAGAGCTTTAAAAAATTCTTTGGAAATGATTTAGGTAAATTTGGTTATTTAAATTTGGTTTGGACCTCTATACACCAATGACCTCATGGAATGGTTAATTCAAGTTATTATATGAAAACAAACTATCTAGCTTGTAAAGCAAACTTTTTGGATAGAAACTTTGTGGGCCTCGTCTTCCAGAATACTAACTTGTTTATCAGGCTCTCGATTCAATAAAAGCCGTCCTGCATAATCCTAATTTTCCATGCAAATTGTCGACGGGGCAAGTTGTCCACGTTACACGCTGGAAGAGACAACAGCATCTCTTCCAGGCTTCACTTCAGATCCCGAAAAAATCTGCATAAAATTTAGACAAATTGGTTCATTTCATTATGAAAGTGTCCAGCTGGGAGTAGGCCTGCATTGTCGCTTACAGATGTGCTTCTCTGCAAAAAAAAACAGACAACGTCACATATTTGTATTCTGTCAAATTGGGTTCACATTGTGCACTTAGAAATTGTTAGAATACTCATTGTTAACTGCATTAGAAGTTCTCAATATGCTACTTCTGTCCCGAGATTTCAAATTAGTCAGCGATGAATAATTTTCCTTCCAATCAAAAATTAGTTTTTTTTACAGATAACCGATTTAAATTTTTTTCTTTTGATGCCCCACCATATTAACCACTTGCTGACCAACGTACATAAAAAAAAAATATCAGCCAGTGGGTATTACAAGACCATGGCTGGAGCTGCAAATTTGGTCTTGGTACCTTTTTTTTTTTTTCAGTAGATGAGAAGCTGTTTTTAAAAAAACAATAATCACTTTTTAAGCACTGCAAAGGGACACTAACCACCCCTAGCCACCTTATGATAGCAATAAAAGTTACATTTAAAAAAAAAAATTAAAAAGTGTAAAAAAAAAAAAAAAAAAAAAAGTTAAATAAAATAAAAAAATAAATTTGAAACATTTTTTTTTCAGCAGACGATCAGCTGTTTTGTAAAAGCAATGCAGGCAATGATCACTTTTTCAGTGCTGCAAAGGGCCCCCCCTCCCTACACACACACCCACACCCCTAGCCCCCTTGTGATAGCACTAAAGTTAAAGGAAAAAAAATAAAAGGTGTAAAAAAAAAAAAAAAGTTAAACAAAATAAAAAAAATGAATTTAAAACATTTTTTTCAGCAGACGATCAGCTGTTTTGTAAAAGCAATGCAGGCAATGATCACTTTTTCAGCACCACGGAGGGCCACTCCCCCACCCCCTTGTGATAGCAAAAAAGTTAAAAAAAAAAAAAAAAAAGTTAAAAAAATACAGTAAATAAAAATAATGTCATTTTTTTTTTGAAAAAGCAATGCGGGCAATGGTCACTTTTTCAGTGCTGCAAAGGGCCACTTCCCCCACACACACCCCTAGCCCCCTTGTGATAGCACTAAAGTTAAAGGAAAAAAAAATTAAAAAGTATATAAAAAAAAGTTAAATAAAATAAAAATATCATTTAAAACTTTTTTTTTTTTTAGCAGACGATCAGCTGTTTTGTAAAAGCAATGCAGGCAATGATCACTTTTTCAGCGCTGCGGAGGGCCACTCCCCCACCCCCTTGTGATAGCAATAAAGTTAAATGAAAAAAAAATTAAAAAGTGTAAAAAAAAAGTTCAAATAAATAAAAATAATGTAATTTTTTTTTTCCAGCAGACGATCGGCTGTTTTGTAAAAGCAATGCGGGCAATGGTCACTTTTTCAGTGCTGCAAAGGGCCACTCCTCGCCCACACACACCCCTAGCCCCATTGTGATAGCACTAAAGTTAAATGAAAAAAAAAATGAAAAGTGTAAAAAAAAAAGTTAAATAAGATAAATAAAAATAATGTAATTTTTTTTTTTTTTCAGCAGGCGATCGGTTGTTTTGTAAAAGCAATGCGGGCAATGGTCACCCCTACCCCTAGATCCCTTGGGATAGCAGTACAGTTAAATGAAATTTTTTTTTTAAAAGTGTAAAAAAAAAAAAAAGTTAAAAAAATAAAAACAATTTAAAACATCTTTTTTCCGCAGACAATCGGCTGTTTTGTAAAAGCAATGGGGGCAGTGATCACTTTTAGTGCTTTGGAGAGCCACTCCTCTCCCTACCCGTAGCCCCTTTGTGATAGCAATAACGTTAAAGGAAAAAAAATTGTAAAGTGTAAAAAAATAAAGTTAAATAAAATAAATAAAAATAATGTAATTTTTTTTTTTTCAGCAGACAATCAGCTGTTTTGTAAAAGCAATGCAGGCAATGATCACTTTTTCAGCGCTGCGGAGGGCCACTCCCCCACCCCCTTGTGATAGCAATAAAGTTAAATGGAAAAAAAAATAAAAAGTGTAAAAAAAAAAGTTAAAATAAATAAAAATAATGTAATTTTTTTTCCCAGCAGACGATCAGCTGTTTTGTAAAAGCGATGCGGGCAATGATCACTTTATTAGTGCTGTGAAGGGCCACTCCCCTCCACCACCAGCTCCCTTGTAATAGCAATCACGTTAAATGAAAAAAAAAAATTAACCTCCTCATGCCCGCGCTATAGCCAAAGGCCGGGCGACAGTGTGGGCCTAAATTGCCGGGAGGGCGTCCATGTATGTCCTCCCTTGCATGGGCTGCCTGCGGGGGGGCACACGCGGTAATGCTCTGTGATCAGTAAATCAATTTTTAGCAAAAAATAAAAATCCCAGCTGTGATCAAATACCACCAAAAGAAAGCTCTATTTGTGTGAAAAAAAAATTATAAAAGTTTAATTTGGGTACAGTGTTGTATGACCGCGCAATTGTCATTCAAAGCGCGTCAGCGCTGAAAGCTGAAAATTGGTCTGGGCAGGAAGGGGGTTTAAGTGCCGAGTAAGCAAGTGGTTAAAAAGTGCAAACAAAAAAAAAAAGAATGATAAAAGAAAACAATTTAATTTTTTAAAGCACCTCTGCCCTTCCGCACATATAGGTCCAGCACGCATATTTAAACAGCAATTGCGAGTGAGAACAATAATTCTAGAGCCATAATTCGTGATTAACTCTAAACTGATAACCTGTAATGGCTTTTAACCACTTCAGCCCCGGAAGAATTTACCCCCCAGGCCATTTTTTGGGACACGGCACTGCGTTACTGACACTGCGGCACTGATAATTGCGACGTTGTACTCAAATAAAATCAATGTCCTTTTTTCCCCACAAATAGAGCTTTCTTTTTTGGTGGTATTTATTTTTTCACTATAAACAAAAAAAAGACAATTTTGAAAAAAAAAAAACAATATTTTTTACTTTCTGCTATGAAACATACCCAATAAAAAAATCTAATTTCTTCATCGATTTAGGCCAATATGTATTCTGCTACATATGTTTAGTAAAAAAAAATCCCAATAAGTGTATATTGATTGGTTTGAGCAAACGTTATAGTGTCTACAAACTATGGAACATTATTATGGCATTTTCTTTTTTTTTTTTTAATAGTAATGGCGGCCATCAGCGATTTTTAGCAGGACTGCGACATTGTGGCGGACAGATCGGACACCTAACTGACACTTTTGACACTTTTTTTGATAACCAGTGACATTATTACAGTGATCGGTGCTAAATAATATGCACTGTTATTGTACTGACACTGGCAGGGAAGGGGTTTACACCAGGGGTGATCAAAGGGTTAGGTGTGTCCCAAGGAGATGCTTTCTTACTGTGTGGGGGATGGACTCAGCAGGAACACAAGATCTCTCTGTTCATATCTGTCATAACGGTGATCTGCCTTATTTACATCAGCAGACCGGCATCCTGTCTCTCAGGAGAGCGATCGCGGGTGGCCTGCAGACATCACGTCTGTCGGACCCGATGTTTGGTTCCTCCTGTGGCCAATCCACGCATGCGCGTCACCAGCGGCGTTCACGTGCCCCCCCCCCCCCCGCTGGCTATTGCATGCGGCCGGTCGACAAGTGGTTAACCACTTCAGCCCCGAAAAGGATTTACCCCCTTCCTGACCAGGCCATTTTTTGCGATACGGCACTGCGTTATTTTAACTGACAATTGCGCGGTCATGCGAAGTTGCACCAAAACAAAATTGACATCCTTTTTTTCCCCCACAAACAGAGCTTTCTTTTGGGGGTATTTTATCGCCTCTGCGTTTTTTATTTTTTGCACTATAAACAAAAAAAGACATTGACAATTTTGAAAAAAAAAACACAATATTTTGTACTTTTTGCTATAATAAATATCCCAAAAAAAAAAAAAATTCCTCAGTTTAGGCTGATATACATTCTTCTACATATTCTTGGTAAAAAAAATCTCAATAAGCGTATATTGATTGGTTTGCGCAAACTCTATAGCTTCTACATAATACGGTATAGATTTATGGCATTTTTATTATTTTATTTTTTTTTTTTTACTAGTAATGGCGGCGATCTGCGATTTTTATCAGGAATGCGACATTGTGGCGGACAAATCGGACACTTTTGACACTATTTTGGGATCATTGTCATTTATACAGCGATCAGAGCTAAAAATAGCCACTGATTATTGTATAAATGTCACTGGCAGGGAAGGGGTTAACACTAGGGGGGCGATCAAGGGGTTAACTGTGTTCCCTGTGTGTGTTCTAACTGTGGGGGGGGGGATGGGAATGACTAGGGGAGGAGACCGATCGGTGTTCATACTTAGTATGAACACACGATCGATCTCCTCTCCCCTGAGAGAAAGGGGATTTGTGTGTTTGCACAAAAACACAGATCCCGGTTCTCACTCTGTCACGAGCGATCGCGGTCATCACGCCCACTGGGCATGCGCATCAGCTCCGGCGGACACACAGGGGGCACGTGCACGCTCGCCTGCTGTGACGTATTAAAGGAGCGACGTACAGCTACAGGAATTTGCGCAGCCATGCCAACCTGACGCAGTATAACTGCGGCGTCTGGTCGGCTGGTCGGCTAGTGGATAATGTGTTGCCTATGGACAGTTTTAGGTACAGAAGTTTGTCGCCATTTCATAGGTGTGTGCACAATTTTAAATCTTGACATGTTTGCCATCAATTTACCTCGAAGCAACATCATCTTTTATATTTTATCAAAAATTGGTGTTTGTGCTTGTGATATACAAGCATACAAAAAATAGCATATACAATGACTGCACAGGCTATCTGGTAATTTAAAGTGGAATTCCGGGATATAGCTAACTAATCTTAAGGCCTTGTATACACTGAACGTTTTTGCAGCTGCTTCCAGGGGCGTCAGGCGTTTTTGTTTTTTTGTTTTTTATTATCCTGCTTCTAAACGTCCCTGCATGTTAGCCTTCATGCACACTATAACTTTTGTGCGAATCTACATACGCTTACTGGGAATTTTTTTTTTTTTTTACCAAAAATATGTAGCAGAATACATATTGGCTTAAACTGATAAAGAAATTCGATTATTTGCTTTTTTTGTTTTATTTTGTAGACGCTATAGCTTTTGCGCAAACCAATCAATATCCGCTTATTGTGATTTTTTTTTCTTTACCAAAAATATGTAGCAGAATACATATTGGCCTAAACCAGGGATATGCAATTAGCGGACCTCCAGCTGTTGCAGAACTACAAGTCCCACGAGGCATGGCGAGCACAGCGGTGTAGTGGGTAGCACTTTCGCCTAGAAGTAAGAAGGGTCACTGGTTCAAATCCCAACCACGACACTACCTGCCTGGAGTTTGCATGTTCTCCCTGTGCCTGTGTGGGTTTCCTCCGGGTACTCCGGTTTCCTCCCACACTCCAAAGACATGCTGGTAGGTTAATTGGCTTCTGTCTAAATTGTCCCCTAGTATATGAATGTGAGTTAGGGACCTTAGATTGTAAGCTCCTTGAGGGTAGGGACTGATGTGAATGTACAATGTATATGTAAAGCGCTGCGTAAATTGACGGCGCTATATAAGTACCTGAAATAAAATAAATAAATAAATGGCGAGACTCTGCCAGCCACAACACCCAGAGACATGATGGGACTTGTAGTTTTGCAACAGCTGGAGGTCCGGTAATTGCAAAACCCTGGCCTAAACTAATGAATATTTTTTTTTTTTTGAATATGTACCAGAAAGTAAAAAATATGGTTTTTTTTTTTTAAATTGTCGGTTCTTTTTTTTGTTTTATAGCTCAAAGAATAAAAACTACAGAGGTGATCAAAGACCACCATAAGAAAGCTCTATTTGTGGGGGGAAAAAAAAAAAAGGACATCAATTTTGTTTGGGTACAACGTCGCACAAAATGCAGTGCCGTATCGTCAAAATATGGCCTGGTCATGAAGGGGGGGGGGGGGGTACATTTTCTGGAGGTCAAGCGGTTAAATTATTCTGATCAGTCTGGATTGAAAATATGATGGTAGGAAAGTAGATAGATCAATATGATGGATTAGAGAGGACCATTAAGTTAGTGGATTTATTTTGAGGAATAGGGATATTGTTTAGTGTCACTTTCATTTCTTCTTTTTTTTTTTTTTTTTAATTCTATATTTTATTTTTTCAACAATTTATATACATATAAACAAACACATTTGCATGTGTACCAAAGAGTACATCTTAACGCAAATCGATATTTTCATCGAATATAAGGCTACTATATGAACATTAATTAAACAACGGGGGGGGGGAGAAAAATAAAACCCACAAAAAAAAAAATTTGATTACATTCTCTCCTATTCTTCCCCTCTTCATAGATGGGGGGGGGGGGGGGGGTAGTATCATTTGTATCTTTTCTCCCCTCCCCCCCCATCTTCGGCGATGCGTCTCGTATCTCATGAACGGATGCATTCAGTGGAAGTGGAATAGGCGGCCGAGCAGCTGAAGGAAGTGGGCCGCCTGGTTCCCCAGTGACTTTTATCCTGAGCAGAGAGAGCGAGTGCACGGGGTCAGCTGCGCTGTGTGCTCCATTCACAATGTGCTGACTTCAGTCTTCATTCATGAGAGCTGCCTCTGTGTACTCAATGCATTCATAGGAGGAGACACGTGAAGTAGCTGAGTTTATGGAAGAGGGCAGGAGACACGCAGACCTGTGAAAACATTCCCAGGCGTTGTATCCACTCGCTGAACGTGGAATCCCCAATCATTCACCAGATCTCCGCAATGCAAACCCCCCCCTTCCAACAACAGTCTGTGAACGTGCTCCTTGCCTGTCCTGCTGCAGACCCCCCCCTCCCAGCCTAGAGGACCCGTCACATCATCCATCATTGGAAGCACATCACGATTTTCCTGATATTCTTTCTTTCTGATCTACTACACTGAGCAAAATTATAAAAACGCTACACTTTTGTGTTTGCCCTTATTTATCATGAGCTGAACGCAAAGATCTACAACTTTTTTCTATGTACACAAAAGGCCTATTTCTCCCAAATATTGTTCACAAATCTGTCTAAGCCTAGGTTCACTTTGGAGCGATTCGTCATGCGATTTTGAGAGATCAAATCGCATGGCAAGTCGCCTTCTATTGGAGGCAATGGCACTGTTCCAATCGGTGCAACACCAATTTTTGCGGCGCCACGCCGTTCTGCAAAAAGTAGTTCCCACACTGCTTTTGCCGATTTCGGGTGCGGCTTCAATAGACGTTTGTGCATGAAGCCACACTGATGTCTATCAAGTAGCACCTGAAATCGCGCTGACCTTGCTACTTCTAAATCACGCTACTTCAAGTGAAGTAGCGCCATTTCAAAGTAGCATCAATGTGAATCTGTGTCATGCTGGCCATACATGGGTCGAATTCCAAACAAATTTTCTTTTCAAAATCAGAAATTTAGTGTGTTTTTTGACTCGATGGCTCCACCATTGATTTTCGAAATTCGACCAACCAAGCCTTCAACTTCACCTCCATGTTGCTACAGAAAAGCATTTTCGTGGCCGTGAACCTTCTTTTCCTTCTCTTCTTTGAGAGATTAAATCGCACAACAAGTCGCAGCCTATTGGAGGCAATGGCACTGTTCCAATCGGTGCGTCACCGATTTTGCGGCGCCGCGCCCTTTGCAAAAAGTAGTTCCCGCACTACTTTTGCCGATTTCGGTTGCGACTTCAATAGACGTCTGTGCATGAAGCCGCACTGATGTCTATCAAGTAGCACCTGAAATCGCGCTGACCTTGCTACTTTGAAATTGCGCTTCTTCAAGTGAAGTAGCTCGATTTCAAAGTAGCATTAATGTGAATCTTTGTTATGCTGGCCATACATGGGTCGAATTCCGAACAAATTTTCTTTTCGAAATCAGAAATTTTGTGTTTTTTTTCGATCCGATGGCGCCACCATTGATTTTCGAAATGCGGCCAACCAAGCCTTCAATTTCACCTCCATGTTGCTACAGAAAGGAATTTTCTTGGCTGTGAACCTTCCTTTTTCTCTGGGAATTTTCTTTTCTTGCACTCATGTGCATTCCTTTTTCTATTGCATTTCCTGCACGATTCTCCCATCATTGATTCGAAAATTGTTTGTTCTTTCAAAAAAATTCCAACATGCCCGATTACTCAAATTTGATTGCCACACGAAAATCGTCTGTTACTGCCGCCCACTAATAGTGCGCAATTCGAATGAAAATTCTCAGATAAGATTTTCGAAAGAAAATTCTTTCGAAATTCGACTCGTGCATGGCCAGCCTTAGTGAGCACTTCTCCTTTGCCGAGATAATCCATCCACCTCACAGGTGTGGCATATCAAGATGCTGATTAGACAGCATGATTATTGCTCAGGTGTGCCTTAGGAAGACCACAATAAACGGCCACTCTAAAATGTGCAGTTTTACTGTATTGGGGGGGTCTGGGGGGTCCGAAAACCAGTCGTTATCTGGTGTGACCACCATTTGTCTCACGAAGTGCAGCACATCTCCTTCACATAGAGTTGATCAGGTTGTTGATTGTGGCCTGTGGAATGTTGGTCCATTCCTCTTCAATGGCTGTGCGAAGTTGCTGGATATTGGCAGGAACTGGAACACGCTCTCGTATACGCCGATCCTGAGCATCCCAAACATGCTCAATGGGTGACATATCTGGTGAGTATGCTGGCCATGCAAGAACTGGGATGTTTTCAGCTTCCAGGAATTGTTTACAGATCTTTGCAACATGGAGCCGTGCATTATCATGCTGCAACATGAGGTGATGGTCGTGGATGAATCTCCAATGCAATACCCCCAACGCACACGTTCCTGCACACTCGGCTGTATCTTAGATTGGGTGCTGAAATGACCCATGGCTGGAACCGACTGCAACTGTGACCAACACACCAGGATCTCCAAAATTGGGTCCAAAACCTTAATCACATAGTATCAAAAAAATAAACAGAAGGGTCTTTTCGGAGCCACGCAGGATCCCTTCATCAGGCATTGATAAATATTTTTTTTTGATACTATGTGATTAAAGTTTTGGACCCAGTTTTTGAGATCCTAGTGTGCTGGTGACACTTCTTTCACATGGTGGTGGATGAATGGCACAACAATGGGCCTCAGGATCTCGTCACGGTATCTCTGTGTATTCAAAATACCATCAATAAAATGCACCTGTGTTCATTGTCCATAGCAAACACCTGCCCATACCATAACCCCACCGCCACCATGGGCCACGCCATCCACAACGTTGACATCAGCAAACCGTTCACCCACACGACGCCATACATGCCGTCTGCCATCTGCCCTGTACAGTGAAAAACGGGATTCATCCGTGAAGAGAACACCTCGCCCAAAGTGTCAGACGCCATTAAATGTGAGCATTTACCCACTCAAGTCGTTTACGACGACGAACTGCAGTCAGGTGGAGACCCCGATGAGGACGATGAGCATGCAGAGGAGCATCCCTGAGACGGTTTCTGACAGTTTGTGCAGAAATTCTTTTGGTTATGCAAACCGATTGTTGCAGCAGCTGTCCGGGTGGCTGGTCTCAGACGATCTTGGAGGTGAAGATGCTGGATGTGGAGGTCCTGGGCTGGTGTGGTTACACGTGGTCTGCGTTTGTTGGGTCGGTTGGAAGTACTGCCAAATTCTCTGAAACGCCTTTGGAGACAGCTTATGGTTGAGAAATGAACATTCAATTCAAGGGCAACAGCTCTGGTGGACATTCCTGCAGTCAGCATGCCAATTGCACGCTCCCTCAAAACTTGCGACATCTGTGGCATTGTGCTGTGTGATAAAACTGCACATTTTAGAGTGGCCTTTTATTGTGGCCAGCCTAAGGCACACCTGTGCAGTAATCATGCTGTCTAATCAGCATCTTGATATGCCACACCTGTGAGGTGGATGGATTATCTCGGCAAAGGAGAAGTGCTCACTAACACAGATCTAGACAGATTTGTGAACAATATTTGAGACAACAGATTGGGGTAGAAGGGCCAGTCACAGCTGATCACACTTGCCGGTTATCGGCATTTCTTTTCTCATGCTGCCCCAGCATGAGGAGAGGAGATCCGGTAACCTGCTTGTGTGAAAGGGAACAGCTACAATCTACAGTGTCCTGATTATCAGTGCAGCCCCAACGGTGCCCATCAGTGCTGCCAATCTGTGCCCACCAGTGCTGCCAAACAGGGCCCATCAGTGTCGCCTATCAGTGCCAACTATCAGTGCCCTTCAGTGCGGCCTATTAGTGCCCATCAGTACCGCAAATCACTGCAGCCTCATCAGTGCCGCCTTATCAGTGCCCATCAGTACAGCCTATCAGTGCCCATCAGTGCTGCCTCATCAGTGCCCATCAGTGCAGCCTATCGGTGCCCAGCAGTGCTGCCTCATCAGTGCCCATCAGTGAGGGAGAAAAATTATCTGTTTGGAAAACTAGAAACTATGAAAAACTTTTTTTTCAACACATTTTTACTTTTTTTCATTTGTTTAGCAATAAACAAAAAAAACCCAGAGGTGATTAAATACCACCAAAAGAAAGCTCTATTTGTGTGGAAAAAAAAAATTGTAACAATTTTATATGAGTACAGTGTTATATGACCGTGCAATTGTCATTTAAAGTGCGAGGGCGCTGAAAGCTGAAAATTGGCCTGGGCAGGAAGGGGGTGAAAGTGGTAATATATTCAGGCAATATGTGTAATGGCATAACAGCCAATAATAATTTACAGTTTCTTTGGAGGGTTTTATATTTTAAAGTTGAACTTCTGTTTGTCCAAAAGCAATATTTTTATTTGTTTATCAAACTTGGTTTTATCTGTAAAGACGTTCTATATCATAACGGCTAAATCTGTGTCTGTAGTGAATGTTCAGACCTTAATACCATAAATAATAACATGTTATTATATTTTTACTCCAGGAGTATATAATGAATTTGGCAATTCTAGAGAAATGCTTAAATAATGTATTACAATTTAACCACTTCTACACCAGAAGGTTTTATCCCCTTAATGTCCAGGCCATTTTTTTGCGAAATGGCACTACGTCGCTTTAACTGACAATTGCGCGGTCATGTGACGCTGTACCCAAACAAAATTGATGTCCTTTTTTCCCCACAAATAGAGCTTTCGATCGTTGGTATTTGATCACCTCTGCAGTTTTTTTTTTTGCGCTATAAACAAAAAAGAGCGACAAGTTTGAAAAAAAAAAACAATAAAAAAACAAAAACAAAAAAAATAAATAAAAATGTATTCATCAGTTTAGGTCAATACGTATTCTTCTACATATTTTTGGTAAAAAAAATCTCAATAAGTGTATATTGATTGGTTTGCGCAAAATGTATCACGTCCACAAACTATGGGAAAGATTTATGGACTTTCATTTCTTTTAATGTTTTTACTGGTAATGGCGGCGATCTACAATTTTTAGCGGGACTGCGACATTGCGGCGCACAAATCTGACCCTAAGTGACACTTTTTGGGGACCAGTGACATTATTACATTGATCAGTGCTAAAATAATGCTCTGATCAATGTATAAATGACACTGGCAGGGAAGGGGTTAACACTAGGGGGCGATCAAGGGGTAAACTGTGTTCCCTGGGTGTGTTCTAACTGTGTGGGGGCTGAGCTCGCTATATCACCACAGAGATCGCTGTTCCCTATCACTGGGAACAGCAGATCTCCATGATGTCTCCTGTCATAACGGGGATCCGCCTCATTTACAAAGGCAGATCCCCGTTCTGCCTCTGTGTTCGCCGGCAGACATCGCGTCTGCGGGACCCACGGCTGCGTTCACGCGGCCTGCGTCCACAGTGTCACATGCACGGACTGGCGTACGGGTACGGCGGTTTGTGGCACTGTTGAGCCGACCTGCCGCCATATACAGTATATACAGTGGCTGGTCGGCAAGTGGGTAACTAAACACATTTGATTTTAGGTAAATGTAGAAGATTTTAGTCAACTAAAATGTACTGGAGATTTTAGTTGACTAAAATACAATTAAAACTAAAACAATTCAGCTGACTAAAATATGACTAAAAATAAAATGGCATTTTTAGTCAAAAGATTATGACGAAAACTAAATCGAAATTTGACGTAAAAATGAACACTGCTGTTGGGTGCTCTGATGGAAGGTCTCCTCTTCCTAACCTGGTAAATCCCAAAGGCAACTGCCTCATTCCTATTAAAGCTGAAGCAATACTGTTCTTAGAGTGAGTTCTGATCCATTCAAAGAAGACCACCAGAAATCCTTCTACATTGTGGAAATCACTGTACATGTGATCAGGAGGTTACATTGATTTGTGTTGTCATTTCAGATCTGAGTGATCAGCTGCTGGAAGTGGTGGGACTTGAAGGTGCGATGGAGATGGGTCAGATCTACACGGGGCTGAAGAGCGCCGGGAGAAGACTTGCACAATGCTCTTCTGTGGTTATACGGTAATAACAGTTTCATGCTGTTAAATTGACAGATTAATCAGTAATTGCGACTGATTGCTTCTAGCAGAGAACCCACCGCTGGGAGGCAATTTGCACAGAGCTTCTCTGAGGTTATATGGCTGCAGTGCAAAGCAGATAGAGAGACTTGCAGACAATGCTCAGTCAATGGGAAACAGGTACAAATAACCTTCCTGAAAAGAAGAAAGAACATCAGGGTAATGTCATTTTTACAAGGCAGTCCGGTTGGCGAATGCTCCACCCAATAGGTGTTGAAAGAAATTTCAGACCATTGGCTAAACCAAATATGAGACTCCTGACCAGAAGGTGAACATGTGTATCAAAAGAGATCCACAGTAATGGCCCACACTCAGTGATACATGTAGAAACACTTGTTACATTACTCACAATATCTTGTTCAGATTCTTCTGCTCCTTTACTGAGATAAATTCATTGCGTCATTGAGTTTGCAGGTCAAAAATAAATACCAAGCATGCATATCTACATAGTACCTTGTAACTGTTAATCAACGCATTTCGGAGAGGGGGCTCTGTCCTTCATCAGTATTAGCCCAAGCAGAACCTCTTCGGAATGTGTTGACAGTTGCAGGTTCCCATGTAGATATGCATTTGCCATCTCTCTTCCTGACCTTCAAACTCCAAGAGTAAGCAGTGTCTTGCCACAAGACATACCCGGGTTAAATCTGTTTCTGTAAGGGAGCTTCAGTTAGAGATACAATGTGGGAATCTAGGATGGAAAAGGACCTGGGGGTCCTAGTAGATGATAGGCTCAGCAATGGCATGCAATGCCAAGCTGCTGCTAACAAAGCAAACAGAATATTGGCATGCATTAAAAAGGGGATCAACTCCAGAGATAAAACGATAATTCTCCCGCTCTACAAGACTCTGGTCCGGCCGCACCTAGAGTATGCTGTCCAGTTCTGGGCACCAGTCCTCAGGAAAGGTCTGGAGGATATTAGTTATGAGGAAAGGTTGTGAGCACTGAGCTTATTCTCTCTGGAGAAGAGACGCTTGAGAGGGGATATGATTTCAATATACAAATACCATAATGGTGACCCCACAATAGGGATAAAACTTAAAAGGGAGTTTAACAAGACTCGTGGCCACTCGATTTAGAAGAAAATTAGAAGAAAAGAGGTTTAACCTTAAACTACGTAGAGGGTTCTTTACTGTAGTGCCCCGTACACACGGTCGGATTTTCCGATGGAAAATGTCCGATCAGAGCGTGTTGTCAGAAATTCCGACCATGTGTGGGCTCCATCGGACATTTTCCATCGGATTTTCCGACACACAAAGTTTGAGAGCAGGCTATAAAATTTTCCGACATCAAAATCCGTTGTCGGAAATTCCGATCGTGTGTACACAAATCCGACGGACAAAGTGCCACGCATGCTCAGAATAAATAAAGAGATGAAAGCTATTGGCCACTGCCCCGTTTATAGTCCCGACGTACGTGTTTTACGTCACCGCGTTCAGAACGATCGGATTTTCCGACAACTTTGTGTGACCGTGTGTATGCAAGGCAAGTTTGAGCCAACATCCGTCGGAAAAAATCCTAGGATTTTGTTGTCGGAATGTCCGAACAAAGTCCGACCGTGTGTACGGGGCATAAGAGCAGCAAGAATGTGGAATTCCCTTCCACAGGCGGTGGTCTCAGCTGGGAGCATGGATAGTTTCAGGAAACTATTAGATAAGCACCTGAACGACCACAACATACAGGGATATACAATTTAATACTGACATATAATCACACATATAGGTTGGACTTGATGAACTTGTGTCTTTTTTCGACTTCACCTACTATGTATGTAACTATGTATCCACAGTAATGGCCCACAGTCAGTGTGACATGGAGGAACACTTGTTAGGTTTAACCACAATATCTTGTTTAGGTTTTTCTGCTTTTTTACTGAAATAAATTCCACTTACATGTGGTCTTTGAGTTTGCAGGTCAAAAGACAAGACGAACCATGCATATCTACAAAGGAACCTGTAACTGTCAACGTGTTTTAGAGAGGTTACTCTCTCCTTCATCAGCATTAGCCCAGGCAAGACCTCTCCGAAATAAGATGACAGTTACAGATTCCCATGTAGATATGCATGCACGACAGTGGCGGCCTGTCCATAGAGGGCGTATGGGTGTCGCCTCCCCTATCCAATGCGTCCGGCCCCTTGATCTACATATCAGTGGCACTGGACCATGGATTTCAATGCGGCAGTGGGTGTTTTTTTAAGCACCCGATTAGAGCCAGAGGCTCTAATAGGCTTCAAAAAAGGGTGGCCTCGGAGCGCAGAGCATTGCACTCTGAGGCCACCCAGTTGTCTGACCATAGCGAATTTATTTTTTGCTATTTTCACACTAAAGTTCCTCCCCGCCAGGAGGCAGGTCTGTGAAACCTGTTTCCCGATTCTCCAAAGCGTCAGGCGATCCCATTGGATGCCTAGCAGCACTTTGGCGGAAGAGGAGACACACGGCGGAGGAAGCTGAAGGAGCAGACACAGGAGTTGCAGCGGCCGCTGCCTGCACTCCAGGAGAGGAGGAGAGGACACCACAGCCCCGCAGATAAGTTCCGGACCGCCAGGGGGGTGTTTTAGTGCCACGCTGCTGGGGGGGTGTTCTTTGTTTTCCACCCCCCTAAAAGAAGAACCCACCAGCCGCCACTGACAATCTGTCTTCCTGACCTGCAAACTCGCTGGCCATGAGTAAGCGGTGTCTTGCCACCAGACATACTCATGGTGAACCCATATCAGCAAAGGAGCTTCAGTCGGAGGATTAAGAGGAATCTGATCAAGAAATTGAAGATGAATGTAACAAGTACTTTTGCTTTAACAGGTAACACTGACTGTGGGCCATTACTGGGGATAAATTGTTTCTTTTTGGATAGACCATTCAATTATCTCCTGATGAGAGGAGATATGATAGCAATATACAAATACCTCAATGGTAATTCTGGCAAAAGGAATAAACAAATCAGTCTCAAGGAGTGTAAGAAGACATGGGGTCACTCAATGAAATTGGAGGAGAGGCGGTTTACCCTTAAACTGTGTAGAGGGTAAGGATATGGAATTCACTTCCACAAATTCACAGCAGGAAGTATTGATAGTTTATAAAACTCTTGGACAGGTATCTTAGCAAACACGGAATACAGGGATTCGAGAAATTATTTTTGACATGAACACACACACACCCAAACAGGTTGAACTGAATGGACTGATGTCTTTATTTAACCTTGCCAACTATGTAACAGCCTCCACACTTCTGGGAAGGCTTATCCAAAAGTTTTTGGAGGCTGTCTGTGGATATCTGTGCCAATTCAGCCAAAAGAACATTTGTAAAGTCAGGTGTTCATGTTGGATAAGAAGACCTGGCTCACAATAGGCCTATCAGTTTATCCCGAAGGAGCTCAGTAGGGTAGAGGTCAGGACTGTGCTTATTTTCCTCCACACCAGACTCTTCAAACCATGTCTTTATGGAGCTGACTTTGTACACAAGTTCACAGTCATGCTGGAACAGAAAAGGGTCTTCACCAAATTGTTACCACAAGCTTGGAAGGGCACAATTGTCTCTAATGTCTTTGCATGCTTTATCCTTAACAGTACCCTTCATTGGAAACAACCTGAAATCTATAATTTGTTGGTGTTGTTACTAAACGTTTGACCATATAATGTCGATTTCCATTTTTCAAAACCAAGTAGTCATAGCTTTGAAGCCACTTGGCAGAGCTAAATGGCTCTCTGGCACAGCACAATACCAACAGGTTTTCCACTTTCTGTGTACAACTAGTTCAACTACTAGTTTAGTAAAGTCCAGTGTTTAACTGTTACTAGAGATTAGGGATGAGCCGAACACCCCCCGGTTCGGTTCGCACCAGAACCCGCGAACGGACCGCAAGTTCGCACGAACGTTAGAACCCCATTGACGTCTATGGGACTCGAACGTTCGAAATCAAAAGTGCTCATTTTAAAGGCTAATTTGCATGGTATTGTCCTAAAAAGGGTGTGGGGACCCGGGTCCTACCCCAGGGGACATGTATCAATGCAAAAAAAACTTTTAAAAACGGCCGTTTTTTCGGGAGCAGTGATTTTAATGATGCTTAAAGTAAAAAAAAAAAAAAGTGAAATATTCCTTTAAATATCGTACCTGGGGGGTGTCTATAGTATGCCTGTAAAGTGACGCGTGTTTCCCATGTTTAGAACAGTCCCTGCACCAAATGTCATTTTTAAAGGAAAAAATCTCATTTAAAACTGCTTGCGGGTTTAATGTCATGTCGGGTCATGGCAATATGGATGAAAATCAGTGAGACAAACGGCATGGGTACCCGCCAGTCCATTACCAGGCCCTTTGGGTCTTATATGGATATTAAGGGGAACCGTGCACCCAAATTAAAATAAGGAAAGGTCCCTATATACTCTGAACAGCAGTATACAGGCGGTGCAAACAAGACAGGGACTGTAGGTTTGTTGTTAAGTAGAATCTGTTTGTAATTTTGAACATTTTTAATGTGTTTAGCTCCAGCCAAAAAATCTTTTCTAAGCTTTTTGGAAAACATAGGGAAGGGTTATCACCCCTGTGACATTTGTTTTGCGTCTTTCCTACTCTTCAGAAGATTTCACTTCACTTTTTTGTCCCAATGAAAAATGTTTTTTGAAAATTTGGGTTTTTTTGTGGAACAAGGATTGGAAAGCATCAGTGGAAAGGAGAAATTGTTTTCCCATATTAACTCTTACAGGAGAGAATTTCCCTTCCTTAGGGGTAGATTTCATCTCACTTCCTGTTGTCTCCTTCCGTTTGCAAGTAGGAGTCGTTTGTAAGTTAGATGTTTGAAAGTAGGGTCCTGCCCTATATACTCAGCAGAAATTTGGGCCTTAGGTGTTGCTGTGGCCAAAACACTGTAAGCCCTCACAGGGCCCTGCTGTGAAATATTAGATCAAGAATTGTAATTACATGCCCCTGTTGAACAGGAGCTGAAAAATTAGGCCTTAGGCACTGGTGCTGGTGCCACAACACTGCAACCCCTCACAGACACTCTAGTTGGAACGCAGGAACGAGCCCTGCTGCAAAGTATTGCATCAAAAATTGTAATTACACGCCCCTGTTAGACAGGAGCAGAAAAATTGGGCCTTAGGCACTGGTGCTGGTGCCACAACACTGCAACCCCTCACAGACACTCTAGTTGGAACGCAGGAACGAGCCCTGCTGCAAAGTATTGCATCAAAAATTGTAATTACACGCCCCTGTTAGACAGGGGCAGAAAAATTGGGTCTTAGGCACTGGTGCTGGTGCCACAACACTGCAACCCCTCACAGACACTCTAGTTGGAACGCAGGAACGAGCCCTGCTGCAAAGTATTGCATCAAAAATTGTAATTACACGCCCCTGTTAGACAGGGGCAGAAAAATTGGGTCTTAGGCACTGGTGCTGGTGCCACAACACTGCAACCCCTCACAGACACTCTAGTTGGAACGCAGGAACAAGCCCTGCTGCAAAGTATTACATCAAAAAGTGTAATTACACGCCCCTGTTAAACAGGGGCTGAAAAATTGTGCCTTAGGCACTGGTGGTGGCGCCCAGAACCAAAAATGTTCTTACAAGCTATCAGCGTGATGATTGAGGAGGAAGAGGATAATTACTCAGGGATAGTCACTCAGCATCAGCATAGGCAGTCTTTGAAGGGATCTGAAAAAAATTATTCAGTTACATCAGCATCAGGTGCTTGGTAGCTGGTGGTGATCCAAGACTGATTCATTTTTATGAAGGTCAGCCGATCGACCGAGTCAGTGGACAGACGCACCCTGTGATCGGTTACCACGCCTCCAGCAGCACTGAATGTGCGTTCCGAAAGAACGCTGGATGCAGGACAGGCCAGTAGCTCAATTGCATACTGTGCAAGCTCTGGCCAGTGATCCATCCTCAAGACCCAGTAACCCAGAGGATTTTCGGTGGGAAAGGTGTCCAAGTCTGATCTTGCCCCTAGGTATTCCTGCACCATGTAAAACAGACGCTGGCGATGGTTGCTGGAACCGATCATACCTTGGGGCTGCGGACCAAAAAATTGTCTGAACGCATCGGTCAGACGGCCACCTTCTCCACCGCTCCTTCTTTGACTGACCGAAGCCTCAGCAACACGTTGTCCAGAAACAGGAGTTTGTAACCTCCCAGTCTCTGGGAACGCGTTGCACAGACCTTTCTGCAAGGCCTCCCGAAGATGTTTCATCCTCTGCTCCCTCTGCGATGGCAAGATAAGGTCCGCAACCTTACCCTTGTAACGTGGATCAAGGAGGGTTGCCAGCCAGTATTGGTCCTTCTCCTTGATACCACGAATACGAGGATCCTTACGCAGGCTTTGCAGGATCAGGGAGGCCATGCAGCGTAGGTTTGCTGAGGCATTCGGTCCGGAGTCCTCTGGGTCACTAAGGACAACAACGTCCGCAGCCACCTCCTCCCAGCCACGTACAAGTCCATGTGTTCCTTGGGACTGATCCCTTAAAGACTGCTGATGCTGAGTGCCAGGCTCCACCTCCATACTGACACAATCTTCCTCCTCCTCCTCCTCCTCCTCCTCCTCCTCGTCCTCTTCCTGTGTGATCGGCGGGCACGCAGGAACACTGTCTGGATAAAGGGGGCCTTGAGAGCTAAGGAAGTCCTCCTCTTCCTGCCTCTGTTCTGCCTCAAGTGCCCTGTCCATTATTCCACGCAGCGTGTGCTCCAACAGGTGGACAAGGGGGACAGTGTCACTGATGCATGCACTGTCAGTGCTCACCATCCTCGTGGCCTCCTCGAATGGTGACAGGACAGTGCATGCATCCCTGATCATGGCCCACTGGCGTGGGGAAAAAAAACCAAGGTCCCCTGACCCTGTCCTGGTGCCATAGTCGCACAGGTACTCATTGATGGCCCTCTGCTGCGTGTGCAGCCGCTGCAGCATGGCCAATGTCGAGTTCCACCTGGTGGGCATGTCACAGATTAGGCGGTTCTTGGGCAGGTTAAACTCCTTTTGGAGGTCCGTCAGCCGAGCACTGGCATTATATGACCGGCGGAAATGCACACAGACTTTCCTGGCCTGCCTAAGGACATCCTGTAAGCCCGGGTACCTGCCCAAGAACCGCTGCACCGCCAAGTTAAGGACGTGAGCCAAACAGGGCACATGGGTCAGTTGTCCCTGTCGGAGGGCAGAGAGGAGGTTGGTGCCATTGTCGCAAACCACCATTCCTGCCTTAAGTTGGCGTGGCGTCAACCACCTCTGAACCTGCCCCTGCAGAGCTGACAGAACCTCTGCCCCAGTGTGGCTCCTGTCCCCCAAGCACACCAGCTCAAGCACCGCATGGCATCTTTTGGCCTGCGTACTTGCGTAGCCCCTTGAACGCCTACGGAGCACCGCTGGTTCCGAGGAAGAGGCCATGGAGGAAGAAGAAGAGGAGGGGGTGGAGGAGAGAGGTGTGTCACAATCAGCATTTTGGAGGCGTGGTGGCGGAACAACCTCCAACACTACTGCACCTTGTCCTGCATCCTTCCCAGCTGCCAGCAGAGTCACCCAATGCGCCGTGAAACTTAAGTAACGTCCCTGTCCATGCCTGCTGGACCATGAGTCAGCGGTAATATGCACCTTACCGCTGACCGCCCTGTCCAGCGAGGCATGGACATTGCCTTCCACATGCCGGTAGAGAGCCGGAATCGCCTTCCGTGAGAAAAAGTGGCGTTTGGGAACCTGCCACTGAGGAACCGCACATTCCACAAACTCACGGAAGGGGGCAGAGTCTACCAACTGAAAAGGCAGCAGTTGAAGTGCTAGCAATTTTGCCAAGCTAGCATTCAACCGCTGGGCATGTGGATGGCTGGGAGCAAACTTCTTTCGGCGGTGCAGCAGCTGGGGCAGGGAAATTTGCCTGGTACAATCTGACATCGGTGTACCAAAAGCAGATTGCCCACAAGTACTTGGCTGTGACACACCTAATTCTACACCTTCATTCCTCTCACTGCAGGTCTCAGAGAGGACTGAAGGTCTAGTGGGGTTGGAAATCTCAGCTGATGAGGAGCAAGGAGAGATCCTCTTTGTTCTTTGGTGTGGGTCTTTTAGATATGCTTGCCAACGAACTGCATGGCAGGTCAACATATGTCTGGTCAAGCATGTGGTACCCAAGCGGGAGATGTTTTGGCCACGCGAGATACGCTTGAGACATATGTTGCAAATAGCAACGGTGCGATCTGATGCACTCGTCTCAAAAAAGGCCCACACCAAAGAACTTTTTGAATAACGCGCAGAGACTGCAGCGCCCTGCACATGTGGAGCTTTGGGGTGTGATGCAGTCAATGTGCTGCCCTTAGGCTGGCCCCTGGAGGGCATCCTGCCTCGTTGGTGATGTGCCGCCTCCTCCTCCTCCTCCTCCTCCTCTCTCCTATCAGGCACCCACGTTGAGTCAGTGACCTCATCATCCCCTCCCTCCTCATCACTGGAGCAAACCTGGCAGTATGCTGCAGCAGGGGGAGCATGACTGCCAGATTGCTGTCCTTCTTGGGCACCCCCTCTGTCCGTGCTCATGTTACTGCCTTCATCGAGCTCAGTATCATCATCAGAGCCTTCCAAACGCTGGGCATCCTCCTGGAGCATGTACCCAACACTGTGGTCAAACAGTTCGAGGGAATCCTCAGGAGGACATGGTGGAGCTAGGGAAGGAGTCACTGATGACATTGAGCTGAGGGAAGAGGCCGCTGCTTTGCCAGACAAAGCACCCTGGGCATGGGTGAGAGAGGATGAGGAGGATGAGGACGGCTTGGTCATCCACTCGACCAAGTTTTCTGCATGTTGCGGCTCAACACGGCCAGCTGCCGAAAAAAAGGCCAAGCGTGTCCCATGGCCACGGGCTGATGAGGATGCACCGTCTCCACGACCAGCACTAGACACAGAGCCTGCTTGCCCTCTCTTATTGGCTTGTGACTGTCTGCCTCTCCTTCTTGGCCTTCCAGACATACTAATGGCCTGTAGCTGCACTAAGCTGGGATAGAACACCTGTAATTTTCTTCAGGTAGCTTTATATACTGTAACCAGACAAGCCTGCCTGTCAGTAGGAAGATAACAGGAACGGATCTAGCTGAACACTGTGAGCAGGACGCACTGACTGCACTAAATGTAAATAGCAGGAACGGATCTAGCTGAACACTGTGAGCAGGACGCACTGACTGCACTAAATGTAAATAGCAGGAACGGATCTAGCTGAACACTGTGAGCAGGACGCACTGACTGCACTAAATGTAAATAGCAGGAACGGATCTAGCTGAACACTGTGAGCAGGACGCACTGATTGCACTAAATGTAAATAGCAGGAACGGATCTAGCTGAACACTGTGAGCAGGACGCACTGCACTAAATGTAAATAGCAGGAACGGATCTAGCTGAACACTGTGAGCAGGACGCACTGCACTAAATGTAAATAGCAGGAACAGATCTAGCTGAACACTGTGAGCAGGACGCACTGCACTAAATGTAAATAGCAGGAACAGATCTAGCTGAACACTGTGAGCAGGACGCACTGCACTCAATGTAAATAGCAGGAACGGATCTAGCTGAACACTGTGAGCAGGACGAACTGCACTAAATGTAAATAGCAGGAACAGATCTAGCTGAACACTGTGAGCAGGACGCACTGCACTAAATGTAAATAGCAGGAACGGATCTAGCTGAACACTGTGAGCAGGACGAACTGCACTAAATGTAAATAGCAGGAACAGATCTAGCTGAACACTGTGAGCAGGACGCACTGCACTAAATGTAAATAGCAGGAACGGATCTAGCTGAACACTGTGAGCAGGACGCACTGCACTAAATGTAAATAGCAGGAACAGATCTAGCTGAACACTGTGAGCAGGACGCACTGACTGCACTAAATGTAAATAGCAGGAACAGATCTAGCTGAACACTGTGAGCAGGACGCACTGCACTCAATGTAAATAGCAGGAACAGATCTAGCTGAACACTGTGAGCAGGACGCACTGCACTAAATGTAAATAGCAGGAACGGATCTAGCTGAACACTGTGAGCAGGACGCACTGACTGCACTAAATGTAAATAGCAGGAACGGATCTAGCTGAACACTGTGAGCAGGACGCACTGACTGCACTAAATGTAAATAGCAGGAACGGATCTAGCTGAACACTGTGAGCAGGACGCACTGACTGCACTAAATGTAAATAGCAGGAACGGATCTAGCTGAACACTGTGAGCAGGACGCACTGACTGCACTAAATGTAAATAGCAGGAACGGATCTAGCTGAACACTGTGAGCAGGACGCACTGCACTAAATGTAAATAGCAGGAACGGATCTAGCTGAACACTGTGAGCAGGACGCACTGCACTAAATGTAAATAGCAGGAACAGATCTAGCTGAACACTGTGAGCAGGACGCACTGCACTAAATGTAAATAGCAGGAACAGATCTAGCTGAACACTGTGAGCAGGACGCACTGCACTCAATGTAAATAGCAGGAACGGATCTAGCTGAACACTGTGAGCAGGACGAACTGCACTAAATGTAAATAGCAGGAACAGATCTAGCTGAACACTGTGAGCAGGACGCACTGCACTAAATGTAAATAGCAGGAACGGATCTAGCTGAACACTGTGAGCAGGACGAACTGCACTAAATGTAAATAGCAGGAACAGATCTAGCTGAACACTGTGAGCAGGACGCACTGCACTAAATGTAAATAGCAGGAACGGATCTAGCTGAACACTGTGAGCAGGACGCACTGACTGCACTAAATGTAAATAGCAGGAACGGATCTAGCTGAACACTGTGAGCAGGACGCACTGACTGCACTAAATGTAAATAGCAGGAACGGATCTAGCTGAACACTGTGAGCAGGACGCACTGACTGCACTAAATGTAAATAGCAGGAACGGATCTAGCTGAACACTGTGAGCAGGACGCACTGATTGCACTAAATGTAAATAGCAGGAACGGATCTAGCTGAACACTGTGAGCAGGACGCACTGCACTAAATGTAAATAGCAGGAACGGATCTAGCTGAACACTGTGAGCAGGACGCACTGCACTAAATGTAAATAGCAGGAACAGATCTAGCTGAACACTGTGAGCAGGACGCACTGCACTAAATGTAAATAGCAGGAACAGATCTAGCTGAACTCTGTGAGCAGGACGCACTGCACTCAATGTAAATAGCAGGAACGGATCTAGCTGAACACTGTGAGCAGGACGAACTGCACTAAATGTAAATAGCAGGAACAGATCTAGCTGAACACTGTGAGCAGGACGCACTGCACTAAATGTAAATAGCAGGAACGGATCTAGCTGAACACTGTGAGCAGGACGAACTGCACTAAATGTAAATAGCAGGAACAGATCTAGCTGAACACTGTGAGCAGGACGCACTGCACTAAATGTAAATAGCAGGAACGGATCTAGCTGAACACTGTGAGCAGGACGCACTGCACTAAATGTAAATAGCAGGAACAGATCTAGCTGAACACTGTGAGCAGGACGCACTGACTGCACTAAATGTAAATAGCAGGAACAGATCTAGCTGAACACTGTGAGCAGGACGCACTGCACTCAATGTAAATAGCAGGAACAGATCTAGCTGAACACTGTGAGCAGGACGCACTGCACTAAATGTAAATAGCAGGAACGGATCTAGCTGAACACTGTGAGCAGGACGCACTGACTGCACTAAATGTAAATAGCAGGAACGGATCTAGCTGAACACTGTGAGCAGGACGCACTGACTGCACTAAATGTAAATAGCAGGAACGGATCTAGCTGAACACTGTGAGCAGGACGCACTGACTGCACTAAATGTAAATAGCAGGAACGGATCTAGCTGAACACTGTGAGCAGGACGCACTGACTGCACTAAATGTAAATAGCAGGAACGGATCTAGCTGAACACTGTGAGCAGGACGCACTGCACTAAATGTAAATAGCAGGAACGGATCTAGCTGAACACTGTGAGCAGGACGCACTGCACTAAATGTAAATAGCAGGAACAGATCTAGCTGAACACTGTGAGCAGGACGCACTGCACTAAATGTAAATAGCAGGAACAGATCTAGCTGAACACTGTGAGCAGGACGCACTGCACTCAATGTAAATAGCAGGAACGGATCTAGCTGAACACTGTGAGCAGGACGAACTGCACTAAATGTAAATAGCAGGAACAGATCTAGCTGAACACTGTGAGCAGGACGCACTGCACTAAATGTAAATAGCAGGAACGGATCTAGCTGAACACTGTGAGCAGGACGAACTGCACTAAATGTAAATAGCAGGAACAGATCTAGCTGAACACTGTGAGCAGGACGCACTGCACTAAATGTAAATAGCAGGAACGGATCTAGCTGAACACTGTGAGCAGGACGCACTGCACTAAATGTAAATAGCAGGAACGGATCTAGCTGAACACTGTGAGCAGGACGCACTGCACTAAATGTAAATAGCAGGAACAGATCTAGCTGAACACTGTGAGCAGGACGCACTGACTGCACTAAATGTAAATAGCAGGAACAGATCTAGCTGAACACTGTGAGCAGGATGCACTGCACTCAATGTAAATAGCAGGAACAGATCTAGCTGAACACTGTGAGCAGGACGCACTGCACTAAATGTAAATAGCAGGAACGGATCTAGCTGAACACTGTGAGCAGGACGCACTGCACTCAATGTAAATAGCAGGAACGGATCTAGCTGAACACTGTGAGCAGGACGCACTGCACTAAATGTAAATAGCAGGAACGGATCTAGCTGAACACTGTGAGCAGGACGCACTGCACTAAATGTAAATAGCAGGAACGGATCTAGCTGAACACTGTGAGCAGGACGCACTGACTGCACTAAATGTAAATAGCAGGAACAGATCTAGCTGAACACTGTGAGCAGGACGCACTGACTGCACTAAATGTAAATAGCAGGAACGGATCTAGCTGAACACTGTGAGCAGGACGCACTGACTGCACTAAATGTAAATAGCAGGAACGGATCTAGCTGAACACTGTGAGCAGGACGCACTGACTGCACTAAATGTAAATAGCAGGAACGGATCTAGCTGAACACTGTGAGCAGGACGCACTGCACTAAATGTAAATAGCAGGAACAGATCTAGCTGAACACTGTGAGCAGGACGCACTGCACTAAATGTAAATAGCAGGAACAGATCTAGCTGAACACTGTGAGCAGGACGCACTGCACTAAATGTAAATAGCAGGAACAGATCTAGCTGAACACTGTGAGCAGGACGCACTGCACTAAATGTAAATGGCAGGAACAGATCTAGCTGAACACTGTGAGCAGGACGCACTGACTGCACTAAATGTAAATAGCAGGAACAGATCTAGCTGAACACTGTGAGCAGGACGCACTGCACTCAATGTAAATAGCAGGAACGGATCTAGCTGAACACTGTGAGCAGGACGAACTGCACTAAATGTAAATAGCAGGAACAGATCTAGCTGAACACTGTGAGCAGGACGCACTGCACTAAATGTAAATAGCAGGAACAGATCTAGCTGAACACTGTGAGCAGGACGCACTGACTGCACTAAATGTAAATAGCAGGAACGGATCTAGCTGAACACTGTGAGCAGGACGCACTGCACTAAATGTAAATAGCAGGAACGGATCTAGCTGAACACTGTGAGCAGGACGCACTGCATTAAATGTAAATAGCAGGAACAGATCTAACCTAATCTAGCTAACTCAAATCAAATGACACTGTCTGTCTCTCTCTCTATCAGCACACCGGAACACACTACACAGGGCCGCCGTGCAGGCGGCCTTATATAGTGTGGGGCGTGTACTAAATCCCCTGAGCCATAATTGGCCAAAGCAACCCTGGCTTTGGCCAATTACAGCTCTCTCTACTGACGGCGCTTTGATTGGCCAAGCATGCGGGTCATAGTGCATGCTTGGCCAATCATCAGCCAGCAATGCACTGCGATGCCGCAGTGAATTATGGGCCGTGACGCGCCACACGAATTTGGCGCGAACGGCCCATAACGTTCGCAATTCGACGGACGGTCGAACAGCCGATGTTCGAGTCGAACATGCGTTCGATTCGAACACGAAGCTCATCCCTACTAGAGATGTGTACAACAGAAAAAAAAATTTTTGTTTTGGATTTGTTTGTTAAGGTAATCATTTTGTTTAGTTATATTGATTATGTTAGAATGATTTGTTTTTGTAATTTGTTTTGTATATTCAGAATTGTTTCATATGCTGTATTTGTTATTTTTAAATCAATTTGAATGTATGCTAAATTCAAATTTTGGAAGACGGCTATTTTATTCTATTCTATTTTTATTCTATTCTATTGTTTTCTTTTCTATTCTGACCTATTCTGTTTTATTCTGTTTTATGTTTATTTAATCTATTCTATTCAGTTTTTTTCTATTCTATATATAAATCATTTTAAATTTTTCAGATTTTCGATTTTCTGTATTTTCGAATTTACGAATTTTCAAATTTTCAAATATTCGAATTTACGTATATTCGAATTTACAAATATTCGGAAAATTTGTTGAATTCGGATATTTCTGAATTAACGAATTTGTCAAAGTTAATTAAAAAAACGAATTGCACATGTCTAGTAATTTGTTTCATTTTAATATACTTTGGATAAATTGAAATCCGTTATTATTGTGTTTCGGAAATTCAATTACATCCAAATCTCCAAATAAAATTTGAAAATTTCGTCCGAATTTCGATTTTTAACAAAACAAATTGCCTATGTCTAACTGTTACCTGCATTTTTTTTTTCAAAGGACCAGCAAGTCACTCCCCATGCAGATAGATGGAGAACCTTGGATGCAGACACCATGCACAGTAAGTAATTATCGTTATTGTTGGCATATATTTGTGAACATAATCAATGTACAATGGAACACCTGCCAAAACTGTTTTATCTTTGGATTGGAGAAGAGTTGGGACTTTTGTCAGGTCTTTATTGTCATCTGCTTCCCGTTAATCTCTGCAGAAAGGTTACAACAGCAAACAATTTTTTTTAATGAAGGGAAGGATAGACTGCCTGCTAAAGCCAAACTCCATCCCCAACTTCCCCATATGATAAGGTGTAACAGAATTTTGCAAGCAATGGTGAGCCCGTGTTGGACAGCGCTGGCCACATGACTGCACTGACCAATTAGAATGTTTTGAAGGCTCCTTTCTTCCAGGATGGGTTCTTGGAACAAAGTAGAGATTCTCATTGGTCAGTAAAGTCATGTGACTGATCAGCACTCACCATTATATGCAAAATGCTGCTATAGAGTCTTCAGCATCATTATACCAGCTGGGGAGGACATTGAAAGAGGGGGATAATCTAAAGCACATGCAGGGTTCAGGGGGGTGTTGTGAATTAGCTCACCTTCAAGAAAAAAAAAAAAGCCTAATTAGCCCTTTAAATCCGCCAGATGCATTTAAGGTGCATCAAAGCAGATGTTATGCAAAGCCTTTTAGGCAGCCACATTTTATTTTTTTTCCTTTCAAAAGGTTTTTATTTTCTTGAAATAAAGAGAAGCTTTTATACAGAGAAAAGAAGAGCATCCATGTTACAATAATGGAATGCGCAATACAAGTCATGGAAATGCCAAACAGAAACAAGAGGTGGAGATTTATGGAAAAATCTGATAACAAACAATTTGAGTTACTAATCTCCTAAGATTAGCAGACTTACAGATTTCCCGCCTCCTGCCTAAATTGTTGCTACAGGCTAGAGGCTCATAGAGTTAGAGGCATAGCCCCCCACCGGGGGCAAGGAAGGAGTAAAGGGGCCTCTGCCCCCCCCCCCGGAACCCCGAATGGGAACATGCTGTGCCGGGGGATGGGACACCCACTTCCCTCGGTCCTCCCCGGGGAGGGTTTCCTCACAAAAGTTTCAGTCGCTAGGGATGAGCCCTAGTAAGATTCCAATAGATGTGGGTAAGGAGGATAGCAAGCTGAAGAGGAAGGAAAGGTTGAGAAGAGTGAGGAGGGACAGAGGAAAGGAGTAAGGTTCATATACCAGGACTTTGGTCTGGGCTCTGGTCGGGATGAATTCCTGGGATAATGGAGATTCCCATGAATAGAACCCAAGGTTCCCAGATAAATTTGAACTTGTGTACTGAGTCTGTGAGGATACTAGCCAGTTTTTCATGGGCCATAATCCAAGAAACTTTCCTTTTGACTGCCCTTATTGAGATTGAGGGTTGCTTCCAGGCCTTAGCCAGGGTTATTTTGGCACCTAACAGTATAAAGTGTATCAATTTACGGTTACATTTGGAAATCATTGGAATATGTGCATTCAGTAGTGCAACCTCTGGAGACCTGGTGATCTCATAGCCCAAAATCCCTCTAATGGGGTTAAAGATCTTCCCCCAGAAGGACCAGATTCTAGACATTCCCACCACACGTGGGCAATCGTGCCCAATAATTGGCATCCCCTAAAGCATAGGGGATCAACTGATGGGTAAATCATAGCTAGTCTGGCGGGGGGGTAATGTACCACCTGGACATGACCTTTATGTTCGCTTCTATTAGGGAAATGTTGATAATGCCCTTAAATGCATTGGATAGAGCAGACTGCCACATCCCCAGGCTCCGTTGGAATTGAAGGTCTTCCTCCCAGCTGACATATATGGGGATTTTCCCGAAGGCTGGGAAAGTGACGCATAGATGACTGAGATGCCGCCCCTCTGCTACATGGCTTGACCACACCAAAACTCGTAGGTTGTGAATTTGGGAGGTTTGGGTTTATCTTTCCAGATGCTGTGGAGAAAGTGATTGATTTGGTTGTACCGGAACCATTACGATTGTGGGAGGTCCAGTTTGCTCACACAATGGGCTGGGGAGAGGGGGCCCCTTGATGTAAAATAATGTCCTATTCGGTACAGCCCTTTGTCCAGCCACCACTGGAAGACCTTTATGTCCAACCCTGGAGGAAAATTAGGGTTACGATACAAATGCGCCAGGGGATTCATCTCTGAGATGAGATGTGGATCGTATCTTAATTTGTCCCACAGAGCAAAGGAGCGTGAGAGCGTGGGGGCCAGGATTGGCGGATGATTTCTAGGAGGGTTCCAGAGGAGAAAGTCTAATGTGTATTGAGGCACAGCCTTGCATTCTATCTGTACCCAGTCTAGTTTTTCCCTATAATGCCCCGTACACACGGTCGGACTTTGTTCGGACATTCCGACAACAAAATCCTGGGATTTTTTCCGTCGGATGTTGGCTCAAACTTGTCTTGCATACACACGGTCACACAAAGTTGTCGGAAAATCCGATCGTTCTAAACGTGGTGACGTAAAACACATATGTCGGGACTATAAACGGGGCAGTGGCCAATAGCTTTTATCTCTTTATTTATTCTGAGCATGCGTGGCACTTTGTCCGTCGGATTTGTGTACACAAGATCGGAATTTTCGACATTGGATTTTCTTGTCGGAAAATGTTATCTCCTGCTGTCCAACTTTGTGTGTCGGAAAATCCGATGGAAAATGTCCGATGGAGCCCACACATGGTCGGAATTTCCGACAACACGCTCCGATCGGACATTTTCCATCGGAAAATCCGACCGTGTGTACGGGGCATTAGAGTAAATTATAGAAAGTTGGGCTATTCTGGAAGCTTGATAATATCTGTATAGGTGAGGAAGGCCTAACCCGCCTTGTTTACGAGAGAGGTAAAGGGTCTGTTGTCTAATCCTATATCCAGAGCATCCCCAGATAAACTTAAGTATTTTGCTCTGAAAGGACCTGAGGTGGTCCCTCCTTAGTGGGATGGGGAGGGATCGGAAAAGGTAGAGTAGTCTAGGTAGCAGTGTCATTTTGATGGCATTTATTCTCCCTATCCATGAGAAGTTTTGTTTAAACCAGGACTTTAAGTTCTGTTCCAGTTTATGAAACATGGGATAATTTCTGGCATATAGCATGTCAAATTTAGAAGTAAGGAAAATGCCTAAGTACTTGATGGCGGAGTCGTTCCAGTCGAATTGGAAGTTCAGTTTCAACAGGGAGACCATCTGTTATAGTTGACATGAAGGCCAGAGATGTTCGCAAAGGAGGTGAGAGTCTTACACAGGTTGGGGAGGGAGGTTAGAGGTGAGGAAATTAATAAAATTAGGTTGTGGAGGAAAAGACCACATTTGTGTACCTGGGGACCACATGAAACCCCTTTGATATTGGAACTTTCTCATATTGCTAGCACTAGAGTCTCTGTAGTTATGGGCAATATCAGAGGTGTTAAAGGGCAGCCCTGTCTCATACCTCTAGCAATGTGGATTGGGGGGGTAGTAGCCTTGCAGGCGTATTAGTGATGTGGGAGAGGAGTAGAGAGCTTTCATAATTCCTAGGAAGCAGTTTCCAAAATCCCAATGCTCCAACAGCGTGAAGATATATGGCCAGGACACTGAATAAAACGCTTTCTGTGTGAGTGAGTGAGAGAAGCATTCCCTGTTGTCTAGTTCCTCCGGGCCAGTTGGATTGTAGGATTGATACTATATCTATGGCTCGTCTGGTTTGATCGGGGCCTTGTCTTCCCGGGATAAAACCCACTTGATCCTTATGAATATAGGAACTTATAAAGGAGGTTAGTCGGTTAGCTAGGATTTTAGTGAGGATTTTCAGGTCGTTGTTTATAAGTGATATTGGTCTGTAATTTACTACCTCCTCAGGGTTTTTATCGGGTTTTGGGATGACAGTAATGAAAGCTGTATTCGGGTCAGGACCGAGGGGGTCGCCGGACACTTTGACGTTGAAGAATTTAGCCATATAGGGGGCAAGAGTATCTGAGAAAGCTTTGTAGTGCGGTACTGATAGCCCGTCAGCGGAACCCCTCTTTAGGTTTTTAATGACCTCCAAAATTTCCTCTACTGTGATGGGTTTTTCCATAATGGTTTTATGATTATCAGAGAGTGTGGGAATAGGGAGGGTTTCGAGGAGTTGAGATATGGTACTTTGGTTGCCCTGCGAATTGGAGCTATAAAGTTTATCATAGAAGTCCCTGAAGGCTACTAGGATTTTGGTGGGATCAGATGTTATGGACTGACCATGAGTTTGGATCCTGGGGAGAGAATGAATCCTCGCCCTGGTGGAAAGTTTGATGTCCAGCATTGAGCCGAATTTATTCTTCTGAGTATAAAATTTGGCGCCACTCTATCTGATCTGCTTCTCAGCTCGTACCGTGAGGGCCAGCTTCAGCTCAAATCTGTGTCTAATTGGGATATAGCGATTCCCGAGGGATCCCTTTTGTGTTGAGCCCTTAGAGATGAGTGTGCTTGTTTCAGTCTAACTATATCCGCTTTCCTCTCCTTTTTGATTTGAGAGGCGATTTGGATGATCCTTCCCCATATGGTGACTTTATGAGTAGGGATGAGCCGAACACCCCCCTGTTCGGTTCGCACCAGAACATGCGAACAGGAAAAAAATTCGTTCGAACACGCGAACGCCCTTAAAGTCTATGGGACACGAACATGAATAATCAAAAGTGCTAATTTTAAAGGCTAATATGCAAGTTATTGTCAATAAAACGGAAAATTGTATACATACCTTCCGTAATTTTCCTTTCCTGACGCATCCCATGGCAGCACACACATTGGGTTGTGACTCCGCCTCCACAACCTGATAGGACTAGTTAGCTATAAGATCTTGAAGAGGAGTCCACCTTGCATTCTCAGTAACTATCACCTTAGAGGGGTGGGTTCTGTGTGCTGCCATGGGATGCGTCAGGAAAGGAAAATTACGGAAGGTATGTATACAATTTTCCGTTTTCCTGACGCATCATGGCAGCACACACATTGGGAAATAACTCGCTAAATGGGTGGGTGCTTTCAAAGATTTTTATTTGCTCAAATACAGGGTATAGAAGAATTAGTTTGAATGATTGATCTCCCGAACTCAACCGTAGTTAATTGAGCCGGGTCTATTCTGTAGTGTGAGATGAAAGTATTTCTGGAAGACCAAGTTGCTGCCTTGCAAATGGTTTCTGAGGACACTCTACAATATGCTGCCCAGGAGGTCGCTACCGCTCTAGTCGAGTGGGCTTTTAATCCGTCCGGTATTGGAAGTAGCTGAATTTGGTACGCTCTTTTGATGATTCTCACTAACCAAGACGCTATTGTTCTCGAGGAAGCCGCCTGGCCTTTTCTTGGGCCATGTGGTATGACTAAAAGGTTGTCAGTCTTTCTGAATTGCTTGGTAGTTTCTAAGTAGGTAGAGATCACCGATTTGACGTCCAATGGATGTGGGTTCCCTTCACTATTCAGAAAGACTGGGAGATTGATCTCCGATTTGAAGTGGAAGGTAGACGCTACCTTAGGTATAAATTGATCTGACGGTCTGAGGACGACTCTATCTGGGTAGAAGACCAGATGTGGTTCTTTAATTAGTAGCGCCTGTAACTCCGAGACTCTTTTGGCAGATGTTATCGCTACTAGGAAAGATAATTTAAACGTTAGATCCCATAAGGATACTGATTCCAGGGGGAAGAAGGGTTCTCTAGACAGAGCTTCTAGTACAATCGATAGGTCCCAGGTCGGAAAGGTTGGTTTTCTTGGTGGCCTTATTTTCAGGCATGCTTTTTGGAATTGGATTATGAGCGGATCTAGGGCCCATTTGGTTCCCGTCATTGCGGATAGTGCAGAGACTTGGACTTTGAGAGTGCTGGAAGCTAGTCCCTTCTCCAGTCCTAGTTGTAGAAATTCTAGGATTTGAGAGACTGAAGGAGAGAGTGGGTTCCAAGACTGCTGTTGTGAAAATTCGGTGAATTTTTCCCAGATTTTGCTATACGTGTTGTTTGTTGTCCCTTTCCTTGCCTGTTGGAGTGTATTCACTACTCTAAGTGAGCATCCTTGGTCTAGTAGCCTCTCCCTTTCAACCTCCAGGCCGTTAGGTGTAGTCGATCCGGTGCTGGGTGAAGGAATGGGCCTTGTGAGAGCAAATCTGGAGTTACTGGAAGTGGAAACGGCACTTCTGTGTTTAGTTGCAGGATGGTTGCGAACCATGGCCTTCTCGGCCAGAACGGCAATACCGCTATGACTATGGACGTTGATCTCCTCAGTCTGGCCAGAAATCTGGCTATTAGGGGAATCGGAGGAAAGACATATCCCAAGTGGAAACTCCATGGGTGATGGAGACAGTCGACCCCTGCCGCCGTTGGATAGGTGGCTCTCGATAGGAACCGAGGGCATTTGTTGTTCTGTGGAGTTGCCGCCAGATCCATGTCGGGGATTCCCCATTTGCGAGTGAGCAGAGCGAATACTTGAGGGTTGAGAGACCACTCGTTGTTTGATATAAATATTCGGCTCAGGTAGTCTGCGAGTTGGTTCTGTACTCCCGGGACGTAGATTGCCTTCAGATCTGTCAGATGAACTTGAGCCCATTCGATTATTGGGCGAACTTCTTCCATGAGTGTGTTGCTTCGGGTGCCTCCTTGTCTTTGAACGTAATTCACAGCCACTGTGTTGTCCATGCGTAGGAGAACGTTTCTTCCCGTAAGGAGTGGTCCGAATGTTAGTAGAGCCTTCCAGGCGGCTCTGAGTTCCAGAATGTTTGAAACTATCCCCTGCGTGTGAAAGGACCAACGGCCCTGTACCCCTTGATGCTGATAATGTGCTCCCCACCCCTGGAGGCTGGCATCCGTGGTGATTATTTCTGGTAGTGGCGGTATTATGGGACGGCTGCGTGAGAGATTGCTGATTCGGGTCCACCACCATGCCGACTTCTTTACTGCTGGATTGATCCTGATCCGCTGGTTCATTGATGACCCGTTCCACTGTTTTAGGAATGAATTCTGGAATGTTCTTGAATTCCACTGCGCCCACTGGACCATTAAGAAGGTGGAAGACATTGACCCCAGGATGCTTAGACAAGTTCTGGCTGATAAGTATTCTGCTGCCAGGAGTTTCTTTATTTTTTGTACTAGCGGGTCTATTTTCGCTTGAGGAAGACCGACCGTGTTGGAGTTGGTGTCTATCTCGGCTCCCAAAAAAATGATTCTTTGTGCCGGAATGAGATTGCTCTTTTTCCAGTTTATTATCCAGCCAAACTGTTGGAGTGTGGAAATTAATACTGTTTGATGTAGAAGCAGAGTTTGTCGGCTGTCGGCTAGTAGCAGTATGTCGTCGAGATAATGTAGGACTCTCAGACCTTTCTCCCTCAACTGTGCTATTATCGGTAGCAGGACTTTTGTAAAGGTTCTGGGGGCTGTTGATATTCCAAATGGGAGGCTTTGAAACTGAAAATGTTGGCGACCTATTGCGAAGCGTAGATATTTTTGGAAGGTTTGGTGTACGGGAATATGTAAGTAGGCGTCGGACAAATCGACCGATAGCATCCAATCCTTTGCTCCTATTGCTAGCAGTACTGATTGCAGGCTCTCCATTTTGAATGATTCGACTAGAATCGTTTCGTTGAGACTTTTTAGATCGAGTACCGGTCTCAAGTCTCCTGTCTTTTTCGTTACTAGAAAAAGAGGAGAGTAGAATCCTGTGGCCTTCTGTTCCCGTGGAACCTCTATGATTGCCTGTTTTTGAAGTAATTCTAGAATATACTTGATTAGAAGCTTTCGCTTTGGGAGAGAAGACGGTAGTCTGGTAACTCTGTAGAACTCTTTGGGTGGCTTGTGCTTGAATGTCCATTTGTGGCCCTCCTGGATGGTGGAAATCGTCCAGGGGTCTCTTATAGAGTGTATCCATACGTGAGCAAACAGCCTCAACCTCGCACCTACTATTGCGAGTTGGGCTTGCGTGCCATCAAAACGACTTCTGTTGATCCCCTGAGTTGGGGTTTTTGGGCTTCTGTACCCTCACAAAGGCTGGTTGTGGGTTTTGCCAATTCCGCTTAAATTGTTTACCTGGCCTATAAGACCTTGCTTCTCGATATCTTTCGGGCAGATGTCGTCTGAAGGGTGGATTCTTTTGCTGTTTGGGTTTCCTATCTGAGGGAATGAGGCCCGATTTACCCCCCGTTACTTTCGAGATTGCAGAGTCTAGTTTAGGCCCAAATAGGTTTGTTCCGTCGTATGGGATTCTACACCAACTGGATTTTGAAGTCGCATCTGCGACCCATGGCTTTAGCCACAACGCTCTTCTGGCTGTTACTGCCGCCAGCATTGCTCTCGCTGAGGATCTTATGATGTCCACCGACGCCTCTGCCACGAAGTCTCCCGCCAGGCTGAGTTCCTGTAAGGCGGCCGTGATCTTTTCCCGCTCTGCTGCTTCTAGTAATAATTTTTCGATGTTAGACGCCCAGCTGGAGATGGCTCTACCGACTGCTGCTAGTGTAACTGCCGGCCTGCAGGCCCCTCCTGCCGCTGAATAGGCTTTTTTAAGATCAAGGTCTATCTTGCGGTCCATTATGTCTCTGAAGGTGACGGCATCTTCAATTGGTAATGTTACATGACGCGCCAGGCGCATCAGTGATGAATCAACCACGGGTGCTGCGATGAGAGGATTTACCTTTGGTTCCCTCAATGGGTAAAGCTTGGCTAGCCTATTATTTAAGCCGGATTTTTTTTCTGGCTTTTGCCACTCATCTTTTATTAACTCTTCAAGCTCATCAATGAAGGGAAAGGTTTCGGGATCTCTTTTTAGGTTAGGAAAGTATTTCCTTAGTTTGCAAGGAGCGTCATTTTCTTCCTCCCATCCGATCGCCTCCTTTACTGCTCTCGCAAAAGGGTCTATTAATGCGAAATCGAAGGAAGTGGGTACTAGACCCTCCTCTTCCTCTGGTGAATCCTCTTGGTCCTGGGGATCGTAAGGGGCTGAGGTCGGAATGGATTGTCCGACTGGTTCGGATGTTGCCACCTGCAGGATAGATTCTTTTACGGTTTCTCTTATTATGTTGGATGCCTGCACTGCGTCCGCTTCCTTGTCGCGGGTTGCCTCTTCTAGGCATGCTTGGCATACTAGTTTGCCGGATAGCGCTTGCGCTCCACAGACCCAGCATGTATTGGGCGCAGGGCGAATACACTGCTCATCTCGTGGTTGACGGGAGGATGTTGAATCTCTATGGTGGGAGGATCTTGAATGACTTCTTCGAGAATGAGAGTGTCTTGAAGGTGAACGCTCCTTTCTTTTAGAATGCGATGACCTTGATGACCTGCCGGAACTACCAATAAAATGGTATTAGTGGCATTGCTCTCTTTTCTCCTCTTCATTACTTACCCATTTTGTTGCCCCCTTACCTTGTGGTCCGTGAATGGTCTGCTGTGGCAGCGGCCTCCATAGGAAAGGTAGAGTGTGTCTATACAGGTAGAAAAAGAGAAAAGAAAGATTCCTCAAAAAGAAAAAAAAGGTTTTTATTTTTTTTTTTTTTTTTAAATATAGGGGGGGGGGGGGAAGAGGTCCCCCTTCTTTTTTCTTTTTTTTTTTTTTTTTTTTTTTTTTTTTTTTTTTTTTTTTTTTAGGAAGAAGGAATGGACTTACCCAAGGTAAGGATAATAGTTGACCAGCAAGGCAGCAACAATTATGGCAGTAATGGTGTGGAGGGTGATCTCCTACCCTCCCAGCAACTTCAAATGACAGGAACAGCGGTTTTTAAATAGACCGCCGTCGCTGTAGTGATGACGTCACGGCCGCGCATGCGCCCTAGGTGTCCGCGACGCTCGGCGCCATTTTGGATGCTGGCAGTTGACTATCCAGGATGTCATTTCCTGGTGCCGAGAGCCCGAGCCGGCCGCCATGATGGACAGGCGAGGCAAGGGACTACAGAGCCCAGCGGACCCAGATGAAGGTATAGAGGGGGGAAAAAGGAAAAAACGGAACAGGATGAGGATAAGAATTTCAATATGGCTACAGTGATGACCTACCAGGTGGTAGAGAGTGCAATTTGAGGTAAGAGGTGGAGACCGCTGAACATTTTTTTTAAAACCTATTTAAGGCTTTTGAAAATGATTGTTAGGACATACCCCTGAGACCACCAGAGTGGGGTTCCCTGCATAAAGCTCGTTTAGAGGCTGTACAGTCAGGGCTTCCAGCTAGGAGAGGCTTGAACCCAGCTGGGGCGAATCGGTAAGGGGTTTCCAAGCTGTAACCAGTCGATCCATCCAGGTGAGGAAAAAAAGGAGAATGCAAGGTGGACTCCTCTTCAAGATCTTATAGCTAACTAGTCCTATCAGGTTGTGGAGGCGGAGTCACAACCCAATGTGTGTGCTGCCATGATGCGTCAGGAAAAGTGTTTGGGGACCCGGGTCCTCCCCCAGGGGACATGAATCAATGCAAAAAAAAGTTTTAAAAACGGCCGTTTTTTCAGGAGCAGTGATTTTAATAATGCTTAAAGTCAAACAATAAAAGTGTAATATCCCTTTAAATTTCATACCTGGGGGGTGTCTATAGTATGCCTGTAAAGGGGCGCATGTTTCCCGTGTTTAGAACAGTCTGACAGCAAAATGACATTTTGAAGGAAAAAACACATTTAAAACTACCGCGGCTATTGCATTGCCGACAATACACATAGAAGTTCATTGATAAAAACGACATGGGAATTCCCCACAGGGCAACCCCGAACCAAAATTAAAAAAAAAAAATGATGTGGGAGTCCCCCTAAATTCCATACAAGGCCCTTCAGGTCTGGTATGGATATTAAGGGGAACCCCAGCCAAAATTTAAAAAAAAAATTGACGTGGGGTTCCCCCTAAATTCCATACCAGACCCTTCAGGTCTGGTATGGATTTTAAGGGGAACCCCGCGCCAAAAAAAAAAAAAAAAAAACGGCGTGGGGTCCCTCCAAAAATCCATACCAGACCCTTATCCGAGCACGCAACCTGGCAGGCCGCAGGAAAAGAGGGGGGGACGAGAGTGCGCCCCTCCTGAACCGTACCAGGCCACATGCCCTCAACATTGGGAGGGTGCTTTGGGGTAGCCCCCCAAAACACCTTGTCCCCATGTTGATGAAGACAAGGGCCTCATCCCCACAACCCTGGCCGGTGGTTGTGGGGGTCTGCGGGCGGGGGGCTTATCGGAATCTGGAAGCCCCCTTTAACAAGGGGACCCCCAGATCCCGGCCCCCCCCTGTGTGAAATGGTAAGGGGGTACTTACCCCTACCATTTCACTAAAAAACTGTCAAAAATGTTAAAAATGACAAGAGACAGTTTTTGACAATTCCTTTATTTAAATGCTTCTTCTTTCTTCATTCATCTTCTTCTTCTTCTGGTTCTTCTGGCTCTTCTGGTTCTTCCTCCGGCGTTCTCGTCCAGCATCTTCTCCGCGGCGTCTTCTATCTTCTTCTCCTCGGGCCGCTCCGCACCCATGGCATGGGGGGGGAGGCTCCCGCTCTTCTCTTCATCTTCTTCTCTTCTTCATCTTCTTCTTCATCTTCTTCTTCTTCTTCTCTTCTTCCTTCTTCTCTTCTTCATGTCTTCTCTGGGCCGCTCCGCAGCCATGCTGTGGCATGGAGGGAGGCTCCCGCTGTGTGACGGCGTCTCTTTGTCTGACGGTTCTTAAATAACGGGGGGCGGGGCCACCCGGTGACCCCGCCCCCCTCTGACGCACGGTGACATGACGGGACTTCCCTGTGGCATTCCCCGTGACGTCACAGGGAAGTCCCGTCAAGTCACCGTGCGTCAGAGGGGGGCGGGGTCACCGGATGGCCCCGCCCCCCGTTATTTAAGAACCGTCAGACGAAGAGACGCCGTCACACAGCGGGAGCCTCCCTCCATGCCACAGCATGGCTGCGGAGCAGCCCGGAGAAGACATGAAGAAGAGAAGAAGGAAGAAGAGAAGAAGAAGAAGAAGAAGAAGATGAAGAAGAAGATGAAGAAGAGAAGAAGATGAAGAGAAGAGCGGGAGCCTCCCCCCCCATGCCATGGGTGCGGAGCGGCCCGAGGAGAAGAAGATAGAAGACGCCGCGGAGAAGATGCTGGACGAGAACGCCGGAGGAAGAGCCAGAAGAACCAGAAGAAGAAGAAGATGAATGAAGAAAGAAGAAGCATTTAAATAAAGGAATTGTCAAAAACTGTCTCTTGTCATTTTTAACATTTTTGACAATTTTTTAGTGAAATGGTAGGGGTAAGTACCCCCTTACCATTTCACACAGGGGGGGGGCGGGATCTGGGGGTCCCCTTGATAAAGGGGGCTTCCAGATTCCGATAAGCCCCCCGCCCGCAGACCCCCACAACCACCGGCCAGGGTTGTGGGGATGAGGCCCTTGTCTTCATCAACATGGGGACAAGGTGTTTTGGGGGGCTACCCCAAAGCACCCTCCCAATGTTGAGGGCATGTGGCCTGGTACGGTTCAGGAGGGGGGGGGGCCGCACTCTCGTCCCCCCCTCTTTTCCTGCGGCCTGCCAGGTTGCGTGCTCGGATAAGGGTCTGGTATGGATTTTTGGGGGGACCCCATGCCCTTTTTTTTTTTTTTTTGGCGCGGGGTTCCCCTTAAAATCCATACCAGACCTGAAGGGTCTGGTATGGAATTTAGGGGGAACCCCACGTCAATTTTTTTTTTTAAATTTTGGCTGGGGTTCCCCTTAATATCCATACCAGACCTGAAGGGCCTTGTATGGAATTTAGGGGGACTCCCACATCATTTTTTATTTTTTTTTTTTGGTTCGGGGTTGCCCTGTGGGGAATTCCCATGCCGTTTTTATCAATGAACTTCTATGTGTATTGTCGGCAATGCAATAGCCGCGGGTAGTTTTAAATGAGTTTTTTCCTTCCAAATGTCATTTTGCTGTCAGACTGTTCTAAACACAGGAAACATGCGCCCCTTTACAGGCATACTATAGACACCCCCCAGGTACGAAATTTAAAGGGATATTACACTTTTATTGTTTGACTTTAAGCATTAATAAAATCACTGCTCCTGAAAAAACGTCCGTTTTTAAAACTTTTTTTTGCATTGATCCATGTCCCCTGGGGCAGGACCCGGGTCCCCAAACACTTTTTATGACAATAACTTGCATATAAGCCTTTAAAATTAGCACTTTTGATTTCTCCCATAGACTTTTAAAGGGTGTTCCGCGGCATTCGAATTTGCCGCGAACACCCCAAATTGTTCGCTGTTCGGCGAACTTGCAAACAGCCAATGTTCGAGTAGAACATGAGTTCGACTCGAACTCGAAGCTCATCCCTATTTATGAGCAGCCCACAATATCTCCGCTGAGGTATCACCAACATTATTCAGAGTGAAATATTCTAGTAGAGCATTATTGATTTCATTGACCCTAATGGGGGTCTGATAAAATTGATTCATTCAGCCTCCACTGAGAATGTTTGGGGTGGTAAGAAGTTTTAAAGAGCAACACGGTCACTATGGAGTGGTCTGAAAGTGTGGTGTCTATAATTTTGGAGCTGGAGACATAGGGTAGGTGGTGTGTGGACATGAGAATGTGGTCTATCCTAGCATAAGAGTGGTGGGGGCTATAAAAATGAGTGAAGTCCCTCTTCAATGGGTTCATCTCTCGCCAAACATCTGCCAGGCCTTTTGAGTGGACTAGTCTAGCAAATTTAAAGCTGGACCTGGTTGCACGGGTTATAAGTATTTTGGATGGGTTGGACTTATCCAGCCCTTGATTGAACGCCACGTTGGAGTCCCCTCCAAGTATGGGGGTCCCCTCCATGAGGGGGTTCAGTGTTACCCACATTGATTGAAAAAAAATATTTTGGCCCTTGTTGGGGGCATAATAGGAGATAAAGGAGAATAAATGGCTGTCTATGAACACTTTAACTAAGATAAATATTCCTTCTGGGTCTTTATAATCAGCCTGCCAGGAGAAATTACAAGTTCTGGAAAATAGAATAGCAACACCTTTAGACTTTCCCTCTGCCTTTGCCAGGTAGAACAAGGGATACTGATGGTACAGGAATTTGGGGCTGTACCAATTAGGAAAATGGGTTTCTTGAACCATGATAACATCTGGCTTGAGGGAACTGTAGTTATAGAAAATCTTTCTCCTTTTGAGGGGGGAGTTCAAGCCCTGAGCGTTATGTGTAGCTAAATTAAGTGTGGGTCTGGGAGCTTTAGCCATGGAGCAGATGTAGGAGGATGCTGTCTTGCTCTGAGTCACTTACTGTAGGATGAACCTTGTATCGATTGCTAGCAAAGAAGAACCAACCAAATTGTAATACTGTAAACTTAGGAATCTTGTGATGAACCTGAAAGGTGACTGAGAAAAAAAACAAACATTAATTTCCCAAGGGGATATCTGGAGACAGAAGAAAGGGAAAGAGGAGGGAATGTAAGTGTGGCAATCCGCGCTACCCCAATCAGTGCAAAAAAAGTGAAATGCTATCAATACAAATACATATATGTGTAATGGTGCTGCAATCTAAAAAAAACGGAATGCTCAGTTAGTTTTATCAGGAATAAAAATAGAAAATAGATGCGCAACCCACAAGGAAAAAAATAATGTGTACTTATGACATACAAAGGGAAGGGAATAAGTGCACCCTAATACTCTATTTATGACAAGTGAATAAATGGAATATTGTGAATGTCCGGATGAATCTCAAATAGCCTCCATCCGCATACACTTGTAAACACAAACAAAAATGTGCTGAAACAAATAAGTGCTAAAACAAATAATGAAATTCCAGTGTTAACAAAAACACAAAAAAAAGTGGCCATAGTGCATTAGGTACAGTTCATATGGAAAGGGGTTATTCCCTTGAAGAGCCCCAATGGATCATTTTCAGCATATGGTCCCACCAGATGGTCAGGGAATAAAAGAAAGGAAGGCCAGGTGGGCGCTTACCGGAACTGTAGGACCCCTATTACAGAGGTCTGATAAGCACGAACAGAGATAAGCGGTCAGTTACAGGCGGCAAATTCAAAGGTCCATCCAGATCCTCTCATCCACGCGCATGCCAGACTTCAGTACGGTCCACAGGACCCACGTTCCGTAGGTGGAAATGGAAAAGGAGGGCTTCATGGTGCAGTATATTTTAAAATATTGGTTTATTGCAGCACTGCATACAAAAATGGACAAAGAGCAGGCACTTCAGCGCGGAAAAGAAAAAACAGCCGCGGCTCATGCCAGCCGGCTGATGCACGGTGACGTCAAATCCTCTAGGTCCGCCCCATAAAGAGGAGAGAATGATTGGGTGAAAGTGAGAGCAAGGAAAGATGAAGAGGCTATAAAGAGCATCTTCAGTAAGTTTAGACCAGATCCTTGGGGGAAAAACAACCTCCAGGAACCGTGTCAAACAAGTAATGTCTGATCCACTAAGGGCAGACAACCTATCCTGCAGAGTCGAGGAATAGGTGGAAGCACATGCCCAGCACCCAGCACTAAGGCGCCTTTTTGTACAAAAAAGAACTTTGAAAGAATTGAACACAGAGAGAACACATTCCCTTGAGAGAAATTATATCATACCTACGATAATTTCTTTGTGGTGGAACCCCCCCCCCTCCAGAAGGTAGGGAGGGGGTTTCCAGTATGTGACTGGTGAAGGAGTAATGCTTGCTCTTGAAGTAAAATTTAACTGCAAATGGGAATGTCCACCAGTATTTAATGTCCTTTTGGGTGAAAACTAAGAGTAAAGGTTTCAGGGCCCGTCTCCTCAGGATTGTAGAGGGGGACAAGTCCGCAAAAATGGGTATTGGGTGACCTCGACATGATATCTGTTTCATCGCTCTGGATTGCTTCATTATCTCCTCCTTGACCAAGCAGAAGTGGGGTTTTGCGATGATGTCCCTGGGGAAACCATCCTTTCTTGGGGCTCCCAAGGCACTATGGACTCTGTCCAATTCCATACGGTGTTGTGGGATGTTCGGGATCAAGGATTTGATAATCTCCTGGATAGCCTGGGAGACATCCACAATGGACTTAGGCAGGCCTCTGATCGTAAAATTGTATCTTCTGGATCTGTTTTCCAGCTCATCGATCCTAGAAAGGGTAGAGTCGAGCCTGTCTTGAAGTGTCTGAATATGGTCTGAGTTTTGGTTGATGGCTGTCACTGTCATGTCCAGTTTGTTCTTGATGGCTTCCATCCTGGAACTCAGCTTTCATTCTGGAAGTCAGCTTTGATGTCCCCAGTTATCTTTGCTGCTGTGGAGGCCAGCCCTCTCTCCAGTGATTCAGACAGCTTTTAGTAGAGATCACCTGGCTGCAAGTATGTGTCCTGAGCTGGGGTAGCAGGGAAGGAGACCCCCTGGTGCGTTGTGAGAGCAGGCCCAGCCGGGCAGAATGCACTGTCCCCAAAGCCATGGACGATTAATGATTCAGTGGAAGCTGGGGAAGGTGTCATATGCTGGTGGGTAATGTTCTGGCTTGCAGGGGTGTATGTGAGGGATGCAAGGGCTATCACTTGCCTGGGTTCTGCCTGTCCCTCCGTGCCTGGAGCATGCTGCTGGGCCGCGGCGGCCATCTTGGTACACCCTGCCGGCGCCGCAAGCTCAAATCGCGGCCCAAAGTCTCTGCAGACCTGGATCCCAGTCATGCGGGGGGTTTCCCTGGTCTGTGCGGGGTCCGGATCGCTGAAGGTGGCTCGTTTTTAGGGGCTCTGTATGGTGCTGTGGGCGCCGTTAGGTCTGGGTGGGACGGAGGCTCAAGCAGGCTCAAGCAGTCATCTTGGAAACTCTGCACATGCGCACTCCATCCATTTTATTTTATTACATTTTTTATTTTATGTTTATAATAAAATGTATGTATATATATGTATATATATATATGTATTTATTTATTTTAGTTGATTTTCTGTGTGGCTATTTAGGCAGCCCACAGGAAGGAAAAAAAATTATTCGATTCCTCCATCAACACAGTCAGTGTTGATGGGGAAATGCCTCCTGCAGCGCTATTGTGTCCTGACGGTGGGGGCGCAGGGAGCCTTCCTAGTTGGCAGAACACAATGATTACTGAGAGTGGCTATAGCCACCAGCAGTAATGAAATGGCAAAAATCCAACAGTCTGGTTGTACCCAAGTCGATCTGCTGAAACAGCCAAATTTCAATCCATATTTGCCCAGCTTTACAGTTTGTCTTCTTTAGAAAGCAGCCACAGCCTGAGTAGAAAAGCCTGTCCCCTTCCAGCATTCTGCAGAGAAGAACTCTTGCTCCCTGAGTGAGCAGTCATCCTTTTGCAAAGGTCCAACAGACCTCTATCCAGAATTAGAGCTCTCCGACCAGCAAAGCTCATGCTTCCTGTGAAATGTACATCTATAGGTCTGATAAAGCGAGGGGGCTGGGGGTGTCAGATCTCTGCAGAGAGACCACTGTTTCCACACTAAGGAAACAGGTCTGGCACATCCCTTGTTGAGTGAGAACTAGAACCCTTTAAAGCTGAAATTCAGTTGGGCTGTAAAAATTCTAGCATCTTTTAAAAGACCCTAAATTAAATGTTTATACCTAAAACAATAATTTTATACGTAAGTACGCAAAAAAAAAAAAAAAGTACAAAAGTTTTAAGTTTATAAACTGAAATAAATAAAAATGAAAAATGAACCAAATGCCATTCTAGCTTGATTTGGATTGGCTGCTGTGAGTTTCTGCCCTTTGCACATGTTTTATTACTGCTCTAATATATGTTTTAATGAATAATCCTCCATGTTTTAATACCACGGTTAACATTCTCCCAGATCTAGTTGCTCCGGATTGACAGCTATCTACAGATGTATCTCCTGTCTTGCATAAATGAATGGTGATTTGGTAATTACAGTTTGTCAAAGTCACAAAAATCACTTCTCTGTACCACTTACCTTCTAGCAAAGACTAGCTCCCAGAAAGTGTTAGTATAAATTATAGCTAGGCTGGATTCCTAGTTTCACGTTTCTCCGCAAGCACTTTGTGTGATTGTTCAGTTATTTACTGCATAAAATATGAATTTCTGGATAATGGACATTTCTTCATCGCTTCCATTTACAAAAAAAAAAAAAAAAAAGAGAGAGAAGTTAAGTAGAAAGTAAATAAGCTGTGTATTTCACAAACTAATACTAATACGTATCTTTGTATCTTCATCAACAGTTATTTTAGAAACTTATATAACAGCTATACATTAATTATTTCACAATATCTTTTATTCATGAGAACGCAGGTGGAGCCGACCAAAGTTTTCAACCGATAATAATTCCGGTTACAACACCATACTATAGATTTCCTATAGAAATCATTTTTTGTGGTTGATTCTCATTCAGCATCCCTCTATATCATTTTGCTGATACTATAGCATACCTCCCAACTTTTGAACTTGAGCATGAGAGATATTTCAGGGAGATAGTAAACTGTGGCATGCTAAGGATCACTATCGCACATTGAAGGCAGGAAGGATCTCTATGGCACATGGAAGCAGGAAACATCACTATGCTATATGGAAGGCAGGAAGGATAACTATGCTATATGGAAGGCAGGAAGGAACACTATGCTATATGGAAGACAGAAAGGATCACTATGATACATGGAAGACAGGAAGGATCACTAAGGCACATGGAAGAAAGGATCACTATGGTATATGGAAGGCAGGAAGAATCACTATGGTATATGGAAGGCAGGAAGGATCACTATGCTATATGAAAGACAGGAAGGATCACTATGGCACATGGGAGGCAGGAAGGATCACTATGCTATATGGAAGGCAGGAAGGATCACTATGCTATATGGAAGGCAGGAAGGAACACTATGCTATATGGAAGACAGAAAGGATCACTATGATATATGGAAGACAGGAAGGATCACTAAGGCACATGGAAGGAAGGATCACTATGGTATATGGAAGGCAGGAAGAATCACTATGTTATATGGAAGGCAGGAAGGAACACTATGCTATATGGAAGACAGGGAGGATCACTATGGCACATCGAAGGCAGGAAGGATCACTATGGTATATGGAAGACAGAAAGGATCACTATGCTATATGGAAGACAGGAAGGAACACTATGCTATATGGAAGGCAGGAAGGAGCACTATGGCACATGGAAGGAAGGATCACTATGGCACATGGAAGGCAGGAAGAGGTGTCTCTATGACTAAGCCCCATGGGTGAGGCAAAACACATCAGAGGGCATTGCCTGGGAGGAGCCTAGGCTGAGGACGACTTTTAACCTGTTCATGGGCTGTTGGAAGCTCGACGTCTTCCAGACAATCCTGGGAGATGACCCCCCTTAAGTACACAGAAGGTGATTGGCAGCCTCAGCTGTGCATGTTTCCTTATGAGACTTTGTAGAGCAGGGTGTGTCCTTTCCCTCCACTTGGTGACGGCCACGTCCCCCCCCCCCATAGCACACAGCAGGTGATTGGCAGTCTCAGCTGTGCATGTTTCCTTTTAAACTGTATAGAGGGGGTGTGTCCATATTCCTCACTCAGGTCCCAGATTACACTCGGCTCTCTGCTCCGTGATGTGCATTGTATGACATCCAATCCCTTGCCTTCTGGAAGCTCAGAAATAGCATTTTTTATTTTTTTATTTTAAATGGATATAGAGAAGAGAAGACAAACAGATAGCAGATAAACAGATACAACTTTTGTAGAATTATTTGTTTAATCTCTTTGTGTCACCTTAGAACAATCACTTCACTGGGAATATGTGAGGGTTTACAACCACTTCAATGCGGCCTAAGGTGATTGTAGCCATTTTAGAACACTTGCAACAAAAACAATTGAGTACTGTCCACGATGCTTTTTTATTTGCACTAACATCTAAATTTTCAAGGCAAGCTTCTGAGTTGTACCTCTTTCTTCAAGGTCCAAGCAGTACAAATGCACAAATTCGGAGATTTACTAAGAGCCCTTTCACACTGAGGCAGTTTTCAGGCATTTGAGCGCTAGAAATAGCCTCTAAAAGAAACTTGAAAACTGCCTCCCATTCTGTTCAATGGGGGCTTTCACACTTTGGGGGGCGGTGCTCTTGCGGGACGTTAGGAAAAGTCCTGCAAGCAGCATCTTTGGGGCGGCCTGGGACCGCTATAATTATTGTTACCAAAACGCCCCTGCCCATTGAAATGAATGGGCAGCACTGCCAAAGCTCCTTAAAAGCGTTTTGAAAGCGCCGCAAAACTGGACCCTTTTTCCTCTTTTTTAAGGTCGCGTTGTCACATGACCTTAAAAAATCCACCACCCCCGCTAGCGCCCAAAAAGCGTTGCTAAAGCACCGAAAAACGACTGGAGCTTTAGCGCTGCAGTGTGAAAGGGGTCTTAGCCCTGGTTCACACTGACTAAAATAAATAAGAAAAAAAAAAAACGCGCCCCGTCCCGCCAAGCTCGTTTGCAGAAGCGAACGCATATGTGAGTGGCGCCCGCATATGAAAACGATGTTCAAATCACGCATGTGAGGCATCGCCGCGTTTGGTAGAGCAAGAACAATAATTCTAGCCCTAAACCTCCTCTATAACTTAAAACATGCAACCTGTAGAATTTTTTGAACGTCACCTATGGAGATTTTTAAGGGTAAAAAGTTTGTCGCCATTCCACGAGCGGGCGCAATTTTGAAACATGACATGTTAGGTATCAATTTACTCGACCTAACATTATCTTTCACAATATAAAAAGAAATTGGGCTAACTTTACTGTTGTCTTATTTTTTTATTCAAAAAAGTATATATTTTTTTTCCAAAAAAAGTGCGCTTGTAAGACCGCTGCGCAAATACGGTGTGACAGAAAGTATTGCAACGACCGCCACTTTATTCTCTAGGGTGTTAAAAAATAAAGATGTATAATGTTTGGAGGTTCTAAGTAATTTTCTAGCAAAAAAAAAAAAATGTTTTTAACTTGTAAACAACAAATCTCAGAAAGAGGCTCGGTCTTTAAAGTGGAGTTCCACCCACTTTTACAACTCTTCAGCATCCCTCACTAAACTGTGCACTGTAAACAAATTGGATATTTTTAAAAAAAAATTTCTCAGCACCTACTGTATATCTGCTGTATTCATTTTTCACTTCCTCCTCCCTGGCCGCGGCCCATCACATCATTTCCTGTTTGCAATGCCTTCTGGGAAGGGGCGGCAACTTCCTCTGAAACTGCCGTTGCTATGGAAACCTGACCTGAAACCTATTACACTGCTTGTGCTGCACTGAGCATGTGCGAGATCTGCAAGGATGAGATCCAGGAAGAAATACAGTCTGGCTTCAGATGCCCACACTTAAGATGGCCACGGCCTGCTGTAAGTTTATAAAATAACAAACTACTGCTGTAAACTAACAAAACAGACCTTAGTTTACAGACTAACTTTACTAGAATACATTAAGCTTGTGTATTATAGGGGTATTTTTATTTAAAAAGTATCATTTCGGCCGGAACACCACTTTAAGTGGTTAATAAATCTCCCCCACAGTGTTAGCAGGATGTTAAAAAAAGAAAAGGAATCTGGCCTAAATAATGCATTCATTTTTGCAATCTGATCCAAGGGTGGACAATTGTGGAGAGAAGAGGGATCGGTGTCCAAACAAAGTGACATTTGGAGGAATGTGTCTTTTTTTAATGCGGGTTACGCCTGTTTTTATGAACATCTTTTTATACTCTGTGCATCATAAGTACATTTATATTCCTGAATGGCCGTGAGCACCTTCCAGTGCATTTCAATGCAAAGCATTCATGGCACCCGTGTGATTTATTTCCTTTTTCACATTTCATACAAGATGTGGTTTTTAGCCAAAAAACACATTAGATCAGCTACTATCAAGGTAATCCGTTCACGGGCCAAGTTCACTTTGTCTGAGCAGTGCTCCCCTCTCCAAGACAAACACCGGCCAGTCATACCAATTACACAGCTCTTCCTACTGTGGGCAGAAGATTTTCAAGACCATAAAGATATATTAACATCATTTCAATCGTCTTCTCTTTAAGCCCCATACACACGGTTGGATTTTCCGACGGAAAAAGTGCGATCGGATCATGTTGTCAGAAATTCCGATTGTGTGTGGGCTCCATCGGACTTTTTCCGTCTGAATTTCCGACAACAGAGCAGGATATAAAATTTTCCGACAACAAAATCCGATCGGTTAAATTCCGATCGTGTGCACACAAATCCGACGCACAAAGTGCCACGCATGCTCAGAATAAATTAAGAGAAAAGTTATTGGCTACTGCCCCGTTTATAGTCCCGACGTACGTGTTTTACGTCACCGCGTTCAGAACGATCGGATTTTCCGACAACTTTGTGTGACCATGTGTATGCAAAATGAGCCAACATCCGTCAGAAAAAATCCATGGATTTTGTTGTCGGAATGTCCGATCAATGTCCGACCGTGTGTACGGGGCATTAGAAACAAATGTCTCAGTTCCCTTTTTCCTTCTCAATTATCCCGCACTTTGGTCTGATCGATGTATAGGCTTCTGTAAATCTATTAGAGTGTAAGCTCCTATGAGCAGGACCCTCTGAACCCTCATGTATTTTATTGTATTGTAATACAATAATATATATTATTATATATATTATATATTATTATATATATTATTATTATATTGTATAATATATTGTAATACTTTATATTGTAAAGTGCTGATCAAACTGTTGGTGCCATATAAATCCTGTAGCGTAATAATAATAATAACAACGTCATGCGCTCTGAAGGAACAGCATACCCGTGCTCTGTGTCATGGGCGTGACTCCCACGCGTATGCGCGGGAGCGACGTCATCGCGGCTCAGCCATTCAAGCTTCCGCAAGCCCGCGAACCCAGCACCGAATGAGGATGGAACTCTCTGCAACCGAGACAGCGCCCCCCGCTTGAGAGCTTCCTTTTGAAGGAAGACTCATAATGTGCTAGTATGTGATGCTAGTACTGGACTCCACTGACTTTTTCAAGTTTTAAGGGATTGCAGAGGTAGGGAGTTCCAGATGATGGGAGAGGCTTTCGAGAAGTCCTGGAGGTGAGCATGGGAGTAGGGGAGCTCTAAAGGTCTTGGGAAGAGTTAAAGCGGTGTTCCGCTTCAAAAAAAAAAAAAAAAAATTGAAAGCCAGCAGCTACACGTACTGCAGCTGCTGGCTTTTAACAATAGGACACTTACCTGTCCTGGAGTCCAGCGATGTCGGCACCGCCGCTGATGTTTCCATCAGCTGTCGAGTGCTGCCGCCGCCATTGTGGGTAAGGGTATCTGGCAGTGTAGCCTTACGGCTTCATGCCGGGAACCCTACTGTGCATGCGCGAGGCTCCGCTCCTCTCTCCTACTGGCCCGGCGCCAGGGCGAGTAGGAGGGAGGAGGAGGGAGCCCCGCGTTGATGTCACGAGCTGCGGCCCGGACTCCAGGAAGTGGGAACAGGATACCTGTCAAAGACAGCTATCCTGTCCCCCCTCTCCCCCCGAAAGGTGCCAATTGTGGCATCTGGGGGGGGGGACAAATGAGCGGAGGTTCCACTTTTGGGTGGAACTCCGCTTTAAGAGGACTATTGGGGTGATAATTTGAGATAAGAGGGTTGATGTACTGAAGGTCAATAGGAAGTTGCACTTTGCAAGGGAAGTTTTTCCAGAGCTTATGGAATGTGGTACAAAGAATACCCAATCACATACAGGGAAGATTAAAAAAATATAAAAAAACTGTATTTTTGCACATGATTTGCCTAATTGCCAAAAGAAAAGGGGACACTCATAGGAGTGCAGACAAAAAAGCTGCGCACCCCAGATAATGAATATGAAAACGGGAAATCCCCCTAATGGGGCTTTAAAGCAGCCAGTGGTGTAAGTTTACATTTATCCTCTGAAGAAGACCCATTGGGGTCGAAACGCGTCAGATTCTTACACGACCAACATCTTTGTGTTATTGTATTACTGTTGCTTATGGTGTAACCTATTGCACACTGCCCTTTGCTATTGGTATTGTTTTTTCATTTGTTACTTTTGTATTCCAGCTCATGTCCTGACTTCTTGATGTTAGTATTTATAAAAAATTTTTTATCAATAAATTATTTATGACTTACTCCTTTTGTATTTTGTAAACTTACATCACTGGCTGCTTTAAAGCCCCATTAGGGGGATTTCCCGTTTTCATTTGCCTAATTGCCTTTAGTAAATCGACCCTTTAATCTCAAATTATCACCCTGAGGCCGTCCACAGACGGAGCGTGGTTGCAGGAAAGAAAATCACTTGATTCCCCCATTAACACAATCAGTGTTAATGGCGGAATCCTTCCCGTGGAGCCACTGTGTTCTCCTGGTGAGGGAAGGCTGCCCCTTCCGGGAGAACACAGTGAGTATTGCTAGTGGCTGTAACAGCCACTTGCAAAAATCACATGTAAAATCCAGCAGGCTGGTTGTACCAAGTTGATCGATTGCTCAACTTGGATACATTCAGCCTGCCCATACATGGTTCGAATCTTGGCCAGCTCCTGCTGGACCGGCCGAGATTCCAACCATGGATGGCCGGCTTAATAGTCCTCCTCACTCCTCCCAAGATCCCTTCCTCCTCTCCCATGCTCACCTCCAGGACTTCTCCAGAACCTTCTCCAAAGCTTCTCATTTCCTCTGAAACTCCCTACCCCAACCCTCAATGAAGTCTTGTCACCAGAACAAAAGGTGAGGGTGACATTTTAAATATGGACACCTGTCTAAGAGAGTTTCTCCGCACTTTGAAGAGGTTTCCTCTCACCTCCTGTTGCGTCTGTGGGACAGGAAGTGAAGATAAATCTCCCCAGTGGGACACAGACAGCAAATAATAAACTAATAGAATTTTTCACTTTTTTCTATCCAATATAAAACTGAAAGAAAAAGTTGGCTATACATACATTTGAACTCTTGTGCAATATCTGAAATTCTCTTTAACCTGGAGAATGTTAAAGAATAAAGGAAACCTCTTACATTTTTTCCAGTATATAAATGCAGTTATTGCGCTAACATCCACAATATTTTTTTTTTTTATAGAGACTCACATTTTTACGTTCTTGCCTTTCCATAGTGTTATGTTTTTTTATACATTTATATATTCTTCCTCAAGAATGGCAGCGGTGTGTCAGACAGTTATATAAATATAAACTTTAGAACATGTTTAGATTTCCCTTTAAAGTTTGTGCCAATTTGTCTCAGTTGGAGAAAAAAATAATAATTCCTGACCTCAAAATGACAGTCATTGAAATCCTTGGGTCAACATCTAATTGTATCTTCTAAGTGTAAGTAAATATATATTATTTTCTTAAACTTTTATTCATGTTTAAAGGTTCCCAATGTTTCTGCTTCTACCAGTTCCTTTGGAAGAAGACTCCTTGGTGTCTCATCTTTTACAGTAAAGAAGCCTTCCGCAGTTTTTAAAGTGGTGTTCCGGCCGAAATGATACTTTTTTTATATAAAAATACCCCTATAATACACAAGCTTTATGTTTTCTAGTAAAGTTAGTCTGTAAACTAAGGTCTGTTTTGTTAGTTTATAGCAGTAGTTTGTTATTTTACAAACTTACAGCAGGCCGTGGCCATCTTAAGTGTGGGCATCTGAAGCCAGACTGTATTTCTTCCTGGATCTCATCCTTGCAGATCTCGCACATGCTCAGTGCAGCACAAGCAGTGTAATAGGTTTCAGGTCAGGTTTCCATAGCAATGAAAGTGTCAGAGGAAGTTGCCGCCCCTTCCCAGAAGGCATTGCAAACAGGAAATGATGCGATGGGCCGCGGCCAGGGAGGAGGAAGTGAAAAATGAATACAGCAGATATACAGTAGGTGCTGAGAAAAAAAAACTAAAAATATCCAATTCGTTTACAGTGCACAGTTTAGTGAGGGATGCTGAAGAGTTGTAAAAGTGGGTGGAACTCCATTTTAAATCACTTTTCTGCCATCTGGAAGGGTTTAATTTCATGGGTGGTCAGGGGAGCAGTAAAGACCTGTGGATGAACAGCAGTTTTGCAGACCCTATGACTAAGCCCTCCCCCCTCCCCATGGGAGGGGCGAAACATGTCAGGGGGCTCGGTTTGGCGGAGACATGTAAGCTGAGGCCGCTCGCTGCCTTAATGCCTCTTCCATGCAGGGCTGTACACATGCCATGGCATTTTTAACTCGGTCTGTAGAGTTTACAGGTGGCATCACCCGTCAACCTCGCCAATTGTGATCAATGGGGTCGCATCACAACCGCAAACCAAATGGTTGGCTCACAGTTGCAGCGCAGTCCTGCAACGTAAAAGCTGCCATTCAGTAAATTTTTTTAAAAACAAGTAAAAAAACAGGCATTGGGAGATGGCAGAAGTGCCTTCTGAAAGCCTGGCAGCTATTACTATATTGCCCTCTGCAAAGTGATCCACCGTAGATCGTTTTTCAGCAGATGGTAAGCATTACCTCCAGTCTGAAAGAACCCCCTAAGGCTTTGTTTGCCGGTCCTTTGCTCGTTGAAGAGTGATCTGCGTTTGGATCTTTTGACAGGCGGCGAGGAGATGTTTTATAGCCTGCTCACCACCTGATTTAACCCCTTGAACCCTGCACTAGCTTGAAGAGTGGCCCCATTAGTCCCATTGAACGGTTCGCATTCCGCGGACGCTACACCCTCCAAAAGCTGCCACGGCTGCAAAGAAAAGTGTAAAAACCCAGCTCAGCCACAGGGTTTTACCTTCCCCCCAAACACTAGTGGGAATGAACCATATACAGTGTCTTGAAAAAGTATTCACACCCCTTGAAATTTTCCACATTTTGTCATGTTACAACCAAAAACGTAAATGTATTTTATTGGGATTTTATGTGATAGACCAACACAAAGTGGCGCATAATTGTGAAGTGGAAGGAAATGATAAATGGTTTTCAACATTTTTTACAAATAAATATGTGAAAAGTGCGGTGTGCATTTGTAATCAGCCCCCTTTACTCTGATACCCCTAACTAAAATCTAGTTGAACCAATTGCCTTTAGAAGTCACCTAATTAGTAAATAGAGTCCACCTTTGTGCAATTTAATCTCAGTATAAATACAGCTGTTCTGTGAAGCCCTCAGAGGTTTGTTAGAGAACCTTAGTGAACAAACAGCATCATAAAGGTCAAGTAACACTCCAGACAGGTCAGGGATAAAGTTGTGGAGAAGTTAAAAGCATCTCACAGAGCACTGTTCAATCCATCATCTGAAAATGGAAAGAGTATGGCACAACTGCAAACCTACCAAGACATGGCCGTCCACCTAAACCGACAGGCCGGGCAAGGAGAGCATTCATCAGAGAAGCAGCCAAGAGGCCCATGGTAACTCTGGAGGAGCTGCAGAGATCCACAGCTCAGGTGGGAGAATCTGTCCACAGGACAACTATTAGTCGTGCTCTCCACAAATCTGCCTTTTATGGAAGAGTGGTAAGAAGACAGACATTGTTGAAAGGAAGCCATAATAAGTCTTGTTTGCAGTTTGCGAGAAGCCATGTGGAGGACACAGCAAACATGTGGAAGAAGGTGCTCTGGCTTTAAAGCAAACTACTATGTGTGTGGCGGAAAAAAACACTGCGCATCACCCTGAACACACCATCCCCACTGTGAAACATGGTGGTGGAAGCATCTTGTTGTGGGGATGCTTTTCTTCAGCAGGGACAGGGAAGCTGGTCAGAGTTGATGGGAAGATGGATGGAGCCAAATACAGGACAATCTTAGAAGAAAATGACTTGAGACTGGGGTGGAGGTTCACCTTCCAGCAGGACAACGACCCTAAACATACAGCCAGAGCTACAATGGAATGGTTTAGATGAAAGCATATTCATGTGTTAGAATGGCCCAGTCAAAGTCCAGATCTAAATGGAGAATCTGTAGCAAGACCTGAAAATTGCTGTTCACAGACGCTCTCCATCCAATCTGACAGAACTTGAGCTATTTTTCAAAGAAGAATGGGCAAATATTTCACTCTGTGGATGTGCAAAGCTGGTAGAGACATCCCCAAAAAGACTTGCAGCTGTAATTGCAGTGAAAGGGGGTTCTACAAAGTATTGACTCAGGGGGGCGCCATACAAATGCAAACCACACTTTTCAGATATATATTTGTAAAAAAACTGTTGAAAACCATTTATCATTTTCCTTCCACTTCACAAATTATGTGCCACTTTGTGTTGGTCTATCACATAAAATCCCAATAAAATACATTTACATTTCTGGTTGTAACATAACAAAATGTGGAAAAGTTCAAGGGGTTTGAATACTTTCTCATGACACTGTACATAGCGATCATTGGTGCACAGCCTATTGCATTAGTGTGTGCCAGAGCACAATCACCAATATTTACCAGCCCCTTCCCCACTAAGGGAAGAAGCTGGCAGCACTGCAGGGGGTAGACAGGAAGCAGGGGGAATCTGCACCACGCGGGGTGATTAGGGTGTTCCCAGGCACACCTATGATAGTGATAATCTACAGTATGGCTTATCTATTCCTGTATCGGGGACATTTTATTTATTTTTTTTTTTTAATTTCCTGTCACTTTCTATCTTTTGGTGAATATGTCCAACAGGGGCACAAACAGCAAAAAATACCTGTCCGTATGTTTGGGGTCGTTGTCCTGCTGCATAAGAAATTTGGGGCCAATCACACATCTCTCTGATGGGATGGCATGATGGAGAATTGTTTGCCTGTATCTCTCAGCATTGAGAGCGCCATCGATCCTGACCAAATCTCCAACTCCCATTTGCAGGAATACAGCCCCAAACTTGCAGGGATCCTCCACCAAGCAAGTATTTAAAATTTGACTAATCAGTCCAGAGCACCTGCTGCCATTTTTTTTGCACCCCAGTTCCTATGTTTTCCTGCATAGGACATGGAAACAAGCCTAAGCGACTTAACTATGCATGAAAACATAGGAACTGGGGTGCAAAAAAAATGGCAGCAGGTGCTCTGGACTGATTAGTCAAAATTTGAAATTTTTGCATGGTGGAGGATCCCCTGCAAGTTTGGGGCTGTATTTCTACAAACTGAGTTGAAGACAAGCAGCCGCCTACCTTCTTTGATGCTGGTCTTTGAGAGGTGTTGGCCTGTCACTTATGCATACTGAACAAAAAAAGACATTAGATGACCATTAGCACAGAACGCATGTGGCAATCATGAGGGGAATGATACAGCAGATCCAGTAGGTACATGGAGATATATATATAGCAGATCACAAAGGCAGCACCATGGCTAGATAGCGAATAGCAAGTGGTCACACAGGGCAAGGTGGAAAGTCTGCCTTGTAAGCTGCATTTTTAAAAATGATAGGGGGGGGGAGAATACTGACACCTCCGCACCCCGTGATTACCTCCTGGCAAGCGTGAATTCTCAGATGCATGGACTTCCCAACAATAATGCATTGCATTCCACCCAGCGTAAGTACAAGTAACAGCACTGTCTATGGTGGAATGCACAGCCTGCGTTGCTGCTAGCCACATGCACTCAGTAAGATTGCACTGTCCATATTGCTTGGGCATTGCCCAGTCTAATTGCTAATGCTCTAGAGCAGTGGTCATCAACCCTGTCCTCAGGACCCACTAATAGGCCAGGTTTGCAAGATAACTGAAATACATTACAAGTGATATAATTTGCTGCTCAGTGATTGCAGTATTCTAGTCTTCATCTCCCCCAAGGTAATACATAAAACCTGGCCTGTTAGTGGGCCCTGAGGACAGGGTTGATGACCACTGCTCTAGTCTAGAGGACCAGCACCGCGGATTCCCTTACCTTACAACATTTAGGAGTAGACAACAAGAACCACACTCAGACTAGATGAAGGAGGGCCTAAGAAGACTGCCAGGAGTGTACCTCAGCAACAGTGGCGGCTGGTGGTTTTTTGTTTGGGGGGGGACAGCAAACAGCTGAAACCCCCCCCGTGGCAACTCAAACTCCCCCCCCTGTCTGCCGGTCGGTCTACCGGCACTCTATCCGGCGGGCATCGGGCATCCGAGGTGCAGCGGTGGGGATCGGGCATCCAAGCATCGGCTAGCGGCTCTTCTCCTCGCTTCCGCTGTGCGTCTCCTCCCCTCCTCCTAGGCGTCCAATATGATTGCTTGTCCTTTCAGCCAATCGGGTGATGGGTATCAGACCTGCTTCCTGATTACTCGGGAGGAGGATCAGTATTGCAACGGCGAATATTCATTCGCTGTTGAACACACCTGGGTGGGCTCTGGTCGCACTCTCTGCATCCCGAGCCCACCCTATTTTGAAGCCTATAAGAGCCTCTGGCTCTAATCGGGTGCTTAGAAGCAAAAACTCCAGCTGCTGTAGTTCATGCACCCAGCGCCCTGAAAGGGGCCAGATGCATTAATAGGGGGCAGCTGCGGCGGACATGGATAGATTCATGCTATGCATTAAACTATCTATTGCATATATTGGGTGGCCTGGAGAGAGGGGGCGGTGCCCGGGCGCCCCCAATGGAAGGACCGCCCTTTCTCAGCAAGCTAAGGGAGCTGCTCAAGATCCATCAGCATAGAGAAGGGAAAAAAGAGGACCACCAGGCTCAGGGTTTTGTTTTAGATTTATAAGTTAGGGTTATATCAGTGTAGAGGGTGGTCAGGGCCAACCCATGAGGGTGCTGACATGGAGTTGTCAGGAAAAAAGTTTTGCCATACACTCTATTTGGCCAGAAACACCTTCTATGTCTTTCTTTCTAGTCTTGTTTTCTCTTTCTTTGTAAGAACATTGATTGAGTTGATTTTGGGCTGCAAGCCCCGGAGCTAAGCCCTACCTGCCTGCTGTGCCCCTATGAAATTAAAGTACCCAGTGACCAAAAAGGGGGCTCTTACTGTACATTGTGAGTGTAGCTTAAATTCAGGGGTGAGGTTTTTATCCACAAAATTGGAAAATCTAGGCCTTGCTAACAGTATAAATTATTGTTCAAGAATTTTATTGAAGACAAAAAAAAAATAATACAAAGAACATATCACAGGAAAATTTGTGGTATAAGAGAATTGGTACAATCAAAATACAATTAACATAAAAAGATGGGTACAATCATCCTTCTTTAAACCGAAGAGAAAACATTCTCGACAATAGTGCAACGTGGAGAGCAATTGCTTTAGAATGTGAATGGTCAAGGTTTGTTGGGCCAATGACACCCCAGCCGTGGGGATGTACCCAGTAAAACTGAGTCACATAATTGATTTGAACAGCAATATGTGTAGGCCAGGGAGTGAGGTTGAAAAAGGGTATATATTGGTTGTTTCTGGCCCTGAGTGTCAGGGTGGGCTTGTGCTGTATAGTAGATGGTGGTCCGGGGGATGACTGGGTCTGAGATATATCCTTGTTATGATAAACCACAAGAGTGGAGAGAGACATCTGGGAGGATATTAGGTACAGAGGAGAGGAGTAAAGATGGAGAATTGGAGAAGGGTAGAAGAAAGGAAAAGGGAGGGGGTAGCAATCCCCGGGGGAGACTGGGTCATCTAGGGGGTGTTGTGTACATTGCTCCTCGCACATACGCGGGAGCCTCTATGGAAGTAAAAGAGTATTGTCAAAGTTGGGTGGCAAATAATGTTCAACCCAAGAACTTCAGAGTTTTTTATATTTAGGGATCTTATCCAACAGAACAGCTTCTATTTTAATATGAATCATAGCTTGTGTAATTCTGTTTTGGGCTGCTAGAACACAGAGGGTGGGGTTTTCCAGGCTCTCGCTATAGTTTGCTTAGCTGCCGTTGTAATCTGGAGGCATAATTTAAACTGTCGGTGGGTAATGGTTGTTGGCAGGGGCGTTGCTAGGTCTGCAAAAGATCTGGTGCTAGAGCCCATAGCAGCGGTCACCAACCTTTTTGCAGGACTGCAGGGGGGGGTGGTAAGCCATCTTTTGCGGCCAATGGCTGGTGTTGGCGCTTCAATCATCATGCACCATGGTTGATATGGTGTCAGGGTGATTGAAGCGAATCGTTTCTATTGTTATATTCTAATATATAATGAAGTGGTTCAACTCACCATAATGCAGAATCAGTGGTAGCCCTGAGCCCTGCCCCCAGATGTGGATTGTCGCTTGCCACTTTCACATGGCAGCAGATGTGGATTGTCACTTGCCACATCACCTGCCACCATTTGCAGATTGCCACATCACCTGCCACCATTTGCAGATTGCCATGTCACCTGCCACCATTTGCAGATTGCCATGTCACCTGCCACCATTTGCAGATTGTCACTTGCCCCGTCTCCTGCCACCATTTGCAGATTGTCACTTGCCACGTCACTTTCCAACTGATGTGGATTGCCACTTGCCATTCCAGCCAGTGTCACCAAATGTGCATTGACGCTGCATTGGTGGCAGGCTGGCAGCACTGGTACATTTAGTGAGGGCAGAAGTGCGGTAATGCGGGGCGGTCAGTGAGAGATGATGTCATCTTGCTGCTCCCCGCCGCACCTCTGACATCGAAGCAAGGGGTCTGGCTGCAAAGTGGAGCTCCACTGATGACAGGAAGCACATGATCTCCACTCCACCGCGCTGTGAGGGTGGAAGAGCGCTGATGTGTGGTGGGCAGTGAGAGATGTCATCTCTCTGCTCCCCGCCGCACCTTGCTCCCACATTGAAGAGGCCTGGCTGTGAAGAGCGCTGATGTGGAGCGGGTAGAGAGAGATGTCATCTCTGCTTGTCCGGCCGCTCACTTCTCTCCTCTTCTCCACCTGTCTCATTCAGCTAGCCCACCCACCACGGCAGCGACCCGCTGGTTAGGCAGGGACTCTGTGGCAAGAGACTCAGGGCTATGGGCCCAAGATTCGGGGCTATAGCCCCAATAGCCACCCCCTAGCGATGCCCTTGGTTGTTGGTTTCATGTTTAGGAGTGCAACTGTGGGGATCTGGAGCAATATATTTGTAAAACAATTTGGAAAGGGTGCAGAAGATGTCAGACCAGAAGGCTTGTACCACTGGGAATTCCCACCATATATATAAGTGTGTACTTGGCAAGTCACAGCCCCAGAAGCATTGGGAGGAGTATTGTGGTAGAAATGTAGATATCCTGGCTGGGACCAAAAACTACCTGGTGAGAACTTTATAGTTGGTTTCTTGTGTGACAATGTTTTGTGAGGCCGACTTAGTGGCTTCCCATATATGAGTCCAATCAATGGGGTCTAGAGTGAGACTGAGGTCCCTCTCCCATTTAGCAACATAGGACGGGGGGGTTAGCTAACAGCATAAATTCAGCATTAAATAGGACCACGGATGGTTTTCTGCTGAAGAAGGTAATAGTAGACACAATGCTGGTTTTAAACCCTTTTTTTTTTTAAATGACTGACAGGTCCTCTTTAATGGTTTCTCATGTGATCCAGATTCCTGAGCTGTAATAAATCATACAAGCTGAAGTCATTTTATTCAAATCCACTACGAGAAACTGGTTTCTTTTACTCTTTCATCATCTGAGATATACTTCTGTGCATCAAGATAGAAAGCCTATTAATTAGTTGTAGAGGGGATTCTATCATTCCTCACCCAGAGAAATCTCCTGACATAAAAGATATTTATGGTCTTGCCTGATAGCAGAACAAGATATTAATAGTAATACTGATGAATCTTCAAACTCCCTGAATTAATGTAAAAAATGCTAAACTTTAAACTATCACTAGATAACAAGAGTCCAACAAAATAATAATAATACAGTTCCAAAATGTTTAATAAATGGAAACTTTTAGAAAATATGGAGGTTTGCCATTGCTGATAGTCTTCTGTAAATGCTATTTGCCTGGCTTTATAAGTATGCTGTATCTAAAGCCCAAGGCGCAGGGTCTAAGCACTAGGTGGTCTTCACCAGAACTCCTGATAGTGGAGATAGGTTTCTCTGAATTCTATACCAGGTCACAGTTCTAAGGATTGTGCCCCCAGGAGATGAGCAAGCTGGAGTCCAGTAGCAGATGAAGCAGGTTGGGACCAAGCAGAAGCGTAGTAAGTAAACAAGCCAGTGGTTGGTAACATGTGGTTTCAGGTTGGGATCAAGCAGAAGCATAGAAGAACAAGCCAACAATTGGTAACAAGTGGTAATGAAGATATAGACGGCAGCAGGAGGGTAAGGAGCAAGATATTGAAAGGGGAAGCGCACAATAATCTGGCAAACAGGCAGTGCAAAGGCATGTCTTCAATAGGAAGTTCATGGGTAGAGCAAAGGGTTCAAGGTTCACAAGAAACTGCCATATTTCCCTAGTGACAGGTTTCCTTTGATGTGAACCCTAACTGGATGGCATTTCAATTAATTTAGCACTTTAGCCTCTTTACAGTCACTTCCTGTCAATACGCACTCCATTAGCAGTAATATAGTATTGCTGTGGACCAGCTCTCTGACAGTGATGATGGCGGTCCATACCTGGGCAATAAGCTTAAGCACAGTGACTTATAGTGTCCACTGGAAGCACATGTGACAATGTGACAACATAGGAGAACATTTGGGAGTCAGGGACAGACCGTTGTCACCCTGTAATAGGGTGTGCCTTAACAAGTCCTTCCTAGCAGGATCACAAAATAAAATATTGCCATATTTAAAAAAATCTAGACAGAAAAGTGACTTTTGAAATTACAATAAACCTAACTCTGGACAACAAAAAATGATCCCTTGCGGTGGGGCTGTGCTTGTACTGCAAGAGTTAATTGCTCGTTTATGTCCAGGGGAACAATAAAGGGAGATATACTTACCTGATCCTCCACTCCTCCCCACAGCTAGACCGGTCCTGTCAGCTTCTGCTCCCCCATGCTCCACCGGTCTAGGGTCCTGATGTCATCAAAACCAGAGCAGGATCCATAACTCTGCTCTGGACGTGAGGAGTCTGAGAAACAATCCACCACTAGATTGTGGACTGCCAGGGTGTGATGGATCAGGTAAGTAGAACGGTTTCTCCTTTCCCCTAGACCAAGGGTCTCTAAAGGGTTCTAAAGAAAGGGCCAGTTTACTGTTCTTCAGACTTAAGGGCGGATGGATTGTGGCCATCAGGAGTAGAAAATGTGCCGGCATCAGTGGGAGTAAACAACACCCCATCTTTGGTGTCAGTGAGAGGAATTGTGCCCCATCGTTGTTATCCTTGGGAGGAACTGTGCCCCATCATTGGTGTCATTGGGCCCCATTGTTGGCCCCATTGTTGGTGTCATTGGTAAAAATTGTTCCCCATCATTGGCGTCATTGGGAGGAATTGTGCTTCTTTGTTGGTGTCATTGGATGAAATAGTGCCCCAATGGCCAGATAAAAGCAAGCAATGGGCCGCATCTGGCCCCTGGGCCGCAGTTTGGAGACCACTGCACTAGACAAAACAATCGATTAACCCTTGAACTGTGGGCATGGCCCCACTGCAAGGGATCTTTTTTCTGCCTAGAATTGGGATTCAAAGCTTGTAGTCATTGGGCTTACTTTAATTTGTAATCGCAAAATAAATTTTCTGGCAGCCCAATCCCAGTATATAGACATCAGTATATTTTGTTGAAAGCTGAACTCTGGGAAACAGCCCCACTGCAAAGGAGAATTTTCAGATTTCCTGTGTGTGTTCAGCTGTAACAGCCATGCTGGTGACTGTGTAGCACCGTGTTAAATAAAAGAAGTAAAGTATGTTTCGAGAAATTCTAGAAATTCGCTGCGAAAGCTTTGCGTCTTTCCACTATTTCAGGCGTTATAACCTGGAGCGTAACTTTTGGGCAATCCCACTTTTTGCATACGCTAATTAAGTTTGTTTACCTAGGCATAATTTCTTCCAATTTTACAGCCATCAATATTTTTGTGTGGAAGTGACAACACAATTTACTGCTTGCTTGCTCCCGGCATAGCAAAACCACGCGACTTAGGTATAGAGCGCCGGAGCCTTTTATATCTGCGGCTGCTAAGAGCAGGGCTTATACCTGTGAGTAATTTCTAATTAATTTGGGATAATTATGAGTAAAGAAAAAAAAATTGCACATTTTAATTAAGCTTAAAATAATCCAAACTGTCACTTCCTGCTATCTGTGGAATATATTACTTCTACCGTCTGACACTGAAGGCTTCCAGGCTGGAGCACGACAGTTTTATTAATGTAAGGTCTCAGTGATACCGCTGGAACGCAACATGCAAAAATAGTATGAATCATTTACATAATGTTTCCAGCTCTGTCATCTCCACTTTGCGTTCAGGATTAATGATAGTGTCGGCACTTTTCTCCCGTATACCTGAGCCAACTGAAAAGAGAGTTTTGCTAAATTCCTGTGGCCATAAATAGCCAGTAATTGTGAGCAATGCTCGCAAGTTTTGGGTGTGGCTAGTGCCTATCAGACCTGGGGGCTGACTAATACCTCCAATAGTTGGAGGTGGTTCATGTTGCTCGGGGAGGTTTGGTGGCCCTATGGGGCCAATCCTTCCCTCCGATGTGGAGAGTGACTGTGTGGGTAGCCATGCAGCTTGTTGAACGATTGCTGGTTATTTCCTGATGGTAGTTCTCAGGAACTAATCCCCTGATGTGCAAAATAAGGCCATTTGATGCTTATTGTGTGGGCCATGAGTCCCTGAAGCCAAGATTCAAGGTGGGGCCATTGATTTGTAAAGGGGCTGAAACGACTGTGATCTTTAGCAGTGTCATGTACCATGTTGCCAGTCTCTAACTGTCTTCCCCACCATGTCCTCAGTCTCCAAACACACCTTTAGCATGTCCCTAGTCTCTGACCTTCTCCACGAGCATGTCCTTAGTTTCTAACAATCAACTGTAACATGTCCCCAGTCTCTGACCATTGCCTGTAGTACTCTCCAGTGAGAGTACTACAGGCAACAGACTCCAAGACTAAACTTTGTGAATAGCCCCCCCCCAGCTACAGCTTCCGCTGGGACCTCAAAGTCTTCTAGAAAGCGCCCCCCCCCCCTAGTCCTGCCCCAGGGGCAGAGCCCATGCACAGGGGTCTCCTCCAGCAGGGCAGGACTGAGGAAAACTCTCTCCAACCTCAGGCCCCCAACTATTTATGGGTTTTTTAGCCACCTACTGGGCACACCCCCCAGAGCTTGGCTGGATTCCCCATTTAATATTCAGGCTGCCCAACCTGTTCTCCTTTCTGCTATGGTTCTAGAATCCTCTAGAATACAGGGGAAAGTAATCAGGGCAGCAGCCTGTGAAACACTGAGCAGGCCAGAATAGTCAACCCCTGCTCCACTGATTACAGAGGCGCTACACTAAATTTACCTAACATTCTGCACTCATCTGGGAGGGTGCTACAAGAGTAAAAGTTTCATTAGGTGCTATTAGTTTTGAACCAAAACGTACCTGTCCCCCAAAAGTAGATGGTACATTCATTCCACAAGGACAGGGGCTGATGTAAATGTCTTAGCATACCCTACAAGGTTATGAAGAAAATACAGCTTATAATATGGGACATAAGTAAAACATTGGTAAGTAGTGAATGGAAGCTGTTATAGGAAGTCCGCATGCATTTTAGAAACATTTTAAGTCCCCTTCTTAGCTCACAAAAAAGAAAATAGCTGTTGTTCCACGGCTCGAAAATATGCAGCAGCAACAACAAACACTAAAACCCCCCCTGACCACATTCGTACAACAGTCCGAGGTGTTGGGACCCAGGAGATCTGCCAAAATAACCTTTTTACACTTGAATTTATACTCATTAAATTTTGTTTAGAGAAAGGGGAAAAAAATGCTATTTTTGACAAAATCCCAAAATGTATGCATCAAATTTAAAGGAGCCCTTAATATGTTAGTAAAACATCATCACATCGACATATATTTTCTTAAATAGGCCATAAAAATGCATTCGGGGGTCCCGAGCGTTTGAAATATCTCCACATGTGTTACTTAAAGGGGGCATTCATGATCTTGTTTCTCAAAAGCACATTTTATAGTGGCACGCTAAGCTTATTCTGAATACCTGGGCCATAGCATAAGTGTCAAAAACTCGACATTATTTACCATTCCGCAGATGAATATGTTGATTGTAAAAAGGGCCCCATTGATTAACGTTCTCCACCGTGTCACGGGATCACAGGTGCCAGGCCGAAATTAATCAAGTAATTACCACTTATGGGATTACCAAATTACTGGAATCATTAATATAGGCCGGGTGGTAAAAACAGCTATTAATGAGCCAACCAAAGGTTCAGGCTACCACGTTGTGGATTGTGCAAACATGGCCTGTTCTTTTTTTTTTTTAATTCAGTCATCTACATGAACAAACCATTACTTATATTGTAGGGTTTCTCAACCAGGGTTCCATGGAACGCTAGCGTTTCTCCAGAGGTTGCTAGGGGTTCCTTGAGCAATGAGCAATTTCTACCTCTCAGATAAGTTCCTACTGATACCATTAATCCTTCTCAATAACCAAAAGTGTAAGGAGCATTTTTCCCACTGACATCACACTAATGTATGATGAGTTGTAGATATAGTCAAAGCTTTTTTTTATCAGAGAATAGGTGCAGGAACTCCCCCCTTCTGAGTTACTCTTTGTCTTTGCCCCCTACCCACCTCTGAGCACTGTCTCTTAGCTCCACCCCCTACCCACCTCCCAGTACCACCCCTTTTAGACAATACAGAACCAAGTATCCCTTTGTGCTACTAAGTAATTTGTATGGAATTTAATAGACCCCACCCCAGCAACAACGGACCCCACCACAGCAACAATACATTCCCCCGCACAACAAAAGACTTCCCCCCAGCAACAGTGGGCCCCCCCCTCCCCGCAACAAGATGCCACCCCAGCAACAATAGACCCTCAGCAGCAACAACAGATCCCCCAGCAGTCACCATCAATAGATCCTCCAGCAGCCATCAACAATAGACCTCTCCCTCAACAGTAGATCTCTCCCAGCAACATTTTATCCCCCAGCAACATAAGACCCCCCAGAAAACATCAATAGATCTACCCAGCAACAATAGACCCCAACAGAAAAATAGATCCCCTCCAGTGAAAATGTATCCCTCGGCAGCCAGCATGAATAGACCCTCCAGCACACCTTACCATAAACTGCAATCAGCGTTGGAGGTACCGGAACTGCATTCCCTCGCATTCCTGTTGGAAAGAAAAAGCCTTGGATATAGTAATTTTTAGCAGGGGTTCCCTGAGACCAGAAAGCTATTTCAAGGGTTCCTCTGTGCTGAAAAGGTTGAGAAAGGCTGGCGTACAGTATGTCAAGCCAACATTTGTTTTTAGTTTTGATTAGGATGGGGAAGGATTAGAACCTCCATGTTGGGTTCTTACTGCTGTGTCAAGATGCCTCCCACACATACCGCCATGACTGTTGATTGCACGGCTTACCATGGCCATACCATGGAAGATACACTTCACAAATCTAGACATAGCCAACACGCCATTGGATAAAGTTGCAATCAGATTTACTGGCACACCAAGTGGTCCATAATTCTAGTAATTTCCAGTACAGAAGTGCCAATGAAAAAAGTTCCACGGCCAAAAATATGCTGTCAGGGCCGTTCTTCCATAACCTGCAAAAACTAGGGGTGCCACTCGAGGGGTGGCACCCACTTCCAGTTGGGTGACTCACTCTGAGGGTGCAGGCTGGGGAGAGCCTGTCCTCCATGACGAAGCTGAGACTGCTTCTACTATAGCCACTGTCGGGTCCTGATGGTGTGCAGCACTCAGGGTTGCTTCCTTCCCTAACGTTGTTCCATAACACCACATACTCCTTCAAGGCATCATCTAAACCTGCTATTTAAAGGCTATTTCATGTTGTCCTCAAAGCCACATAAAAAAGTCCCCCCCCCCACAGTGCATTTATTATTTACATTTTTTTTTTGTGCATTGGTAGTAGTGCATGGCTTGCCATGCTATCTTTTGGTGATAGCTTGCAAAGAAGCCCCACAGGGTGCCACAATTGCTTTTCAAAGTTCACCTCCCGCCTTTAAAGTGGTTCACAAATATTTGTATTGATTGCCAAACCATTGGCGGATCAAACCTCGGTGGATTCACTTGTGCCTATTGATGTTTGATTTATAGGTAATGACACTATAGGTCAGTGATTCCAAACCTTGGCACCCCAGATGTTTTAGAACTACATTTCCCATGATGCTCAACTACACTGAAGAGTGCATGAGTATCATGGGAAATGTAGTTCCCAAACATCTGGGGTGCCAAGGTTAGCCATCACTGCCACAGGTAATGAAAATTTTGGTGCCGAAACCGAAAATGCAGGCCAAAAACCGAAACTGATAATGACAGTTTTTTAAAAAAAAAATATATGTTTAAATATACCATAATTGTATTATATTTGACTTTTTAATTAATATCATGAATTTAAACAAATATGAATTTATTGTCAGCTATTATCGGCACCTTTAGTGCAGGAAAAGCTCAAGAAAAATGTATCTCTTTAAATTCTATGTATGTCTTCCCACTGCTCCGTTGCACTTCCATTGTGGTGTTAAAAATATTGCTTGCTGCATTTTTGGTCAGTTATAAAAACTGCACCAAAAACGCATCTCCCATTGAAATGCATTGTAAATGCAGGAAGAAGGCATCTATAACGCACCCGTGTTGTGATTTTGATGCAGGTTTTTGAGTCCCATGACCTATGAAAAACACACCATAAGCACGGTAAAATTGTGTCAAAATCGCTGTTAATTTAACGGAAAATCGCTGCAAAATTGCAGCAACATCACGTGTGTTTTCGGTACTCTCATCTGCACCTTTTTCTAGCCAATGACAGGTCGACTTGGCCTTGTGTTTTGGATCATTGTAATGTTGGAATGTCCAAGTACGTCCCATGCGCAGCTTCCTGGCTGATGAATGCAAATGTTCCTCCAGTATTTTTTGATAACATACTGCATTCATCTTGCCATCAATTTTGACCACATTTCCTGTTCCTTTGTAGCTCACACATCCCTTAAACATCAGCGATCCACCTCCATGTTTCACAGTAGGAATGGTGTACCTTTCATCTTAGGCCTTGTTGACTCCTCTCCAAATGAAGCATTTATGGTTGTGGCCAAAAAGCGCAATTTTCATCTCATTACTCCAAATGACTTTGTGCCAGAAGGTTTGAGGCTTGTCTCTGTGCTGTTTGGCGTATTGTAAGTGGGATACTTTGTGGCATTTGCGTAGTAATGGCTTTCTTCTGGCGACTCGATCATGCAGCCCATCTTTCTTCAAGTGCCTCCTTATTGTGCATCTTGAAGCCACACCACATGTTTTCAGAGAGTCCTGTATTTCACCTGAAGTTATTTGTGGGTTTTTCTTTGCATCCCGAACAATTTTCCTGGCAGTTGAGGCTGAAATTTAAGTTGGTCTACCTGACCGTGGTTTGGTTTCAACAGAACCTCTTTTTTCCACTTCTTGATTAGAGTTTGGACACTGCTGATTGGCATTCTCAGTTCCTTGGATATCTTTTTATATCCCTTTCCTGTTTTATACAGTTCAACTACCTTTTCCCGCAGATCCTTTGACAATTCTTTTGCTTTCCCCATGACTCAGAATCCAGAAACGTCAGTGCAGCACTGGATGAAAGATGCAAGGGTCTGTCAGGAGCACAGAAACTCATTAACCTTTTATACACACACACTAATTACAAGCAAACAGATCATAGGTGAGGATGGTTACCTTTAATAGCCATTCAAACCCCTTTGTGTCAACTTGTGTGCATGTTATCAGGCCAAAATCACCAGGGTATGTAAACTTTTGATCAGGGTCATTTGGGAATTTGGGTAGTTTCTGTTGTCATTATGATTTAAAAAGAGTAAACACAGTTGATTGATAATAAATGGCTTCAGCCAAACATTAACCATGAGTGAAGTTTTTGTGTTATCATTCATATTCTCTGAAAAATGGCCAAGAAATCATAAATTCTGCCAGGGTATGTAAACTTATGAGCACAACTATATATATATATATATATATATATATATATATATATATATATATATATATATATATATATATATTTTGTAATAGACATATATATGCAAACACATAATTATTTTCTTTTATACTAAAAAATTTGGCACTCAGCACAAGCCTCGTGTCCTGCTGTCATGTCTGATGGTATAAAAATGATGACAAATAGAAGATTGAATATCATTGTAGACTGGATATCATTGTAGATGGAATATAATTTAATTATGTCCTTAATGATTTACCAAAATGAATATGCAGTCGCTCATTTGAATATTAATTAGCATTGTGTTTGATAAGTGAAGTGTAAAACAAATACGGAATACCTCATTGGTAATTTGCACAAAGTCATTTTGGAGTCTCTTTTACCGGTTATGGAAGAACGTATTCCACGGAGGACTGGCTACATGTGGCCTGGGCAATGATCAGTGCTGAGTGAAGCATAGCTGGTCAGAACACGCTCCATGTATACAATTAAAAAGGGGCTGCAAGGGTGAATACAGGGAGGTAGGAATAATGAGGCCTCAAGTAATACTGTCATGGTAGAAATGCTATTTCTGACATTTTTCTGAAGATGCTAGATTCCTGGCTGTAATGCGGGGCCTCTTAGACGTTAATGAGTCACTGATCTCAAACAAGTATGCAGCTCAAAAAATTTGGAGAAAAGTTTAAAACTTCGGATCTGCATGCTTGTTCCGGGTCAGAGACCCAAAGCATTGGAGCAAGAGGGCCAGCATGACAGTCAGCCATCTAGCATTTTTAGCAAAGGTACCATCCATGTTTTTTTTCATAACATTACCTTTAAAGTGAAAATGTAGTCAGGCTATGGACATTCAAATATTGATACATAACGAGAGTAAAGGATATTTAGTAAGAAACCCTCACTGACCTCTGTAGCTGCATACATGGTGGAGTAATTCATCCCCAAAGGTCACAGCAGAAGTACTAAAGTCATTCTCTCAGTAGCTCAGTTTGCTGTACTCTCCCCTCCAAGCAGCGACTTGGCAGCCTTTCAGCCTTTTAAGTACAGAACAGGTACTGAGAGCTGAGAGAGTGAAGTGATTCTGAACTTAATTTTTTTTCTACCACTTAAGGACCGAGCCTCTTTCTGAGATTTGGTGTTTACAAGTTAAAAACATTTGTTTTTTGCTAGAAAATTACTTAGAACCCCCAAACATTATATATATATATATATATATATATTTTTTTTTTTTTTCTAACATCCTAAAGAATAAAATAGCGGTCGTTGCAATACACCGTATTTGCGCAGCGGTCTTACAAGCGCACTTTTTTTGGAAACTAAACACTTTTCTGAATTAAAAAAAGGCAACAGTAAAGTTAGCCCAATTTTTTTTATATTGTGAAAGAGGTCCTGTCATAATGTTACGCCGAGTAAATTGATACCCAACATGTTACGCTTCAAAATTGCGCCCGCTCGTGGAATGGCCACAAACTTTTACCCTTAAATATCTCCATAGGCAATGTTTAAAAAACTCTACAGGTTACATGTTTTGAGTTACAGAGGAGGTCTAGGGCTAGAATTATTGCTCTCGCTCTACCGATCGTGGTAATACCTCACATGTGTGGTTTGAACACCGTTTTCATATGCGTGCGCTGCTCACGTATGCGTTCGCTTCTGCACAAGAGCTCGGCGGGACGGGCGCGTTTAAAAAATGTTTTTCTTATTAATTTTACCTTTTATTTTTTATTTTTACAGGTTTTTTTAAAAAAAAATATTGTGTCACTTTTCTTTCCTATTATAAGGAATGTAAACATCCTTTGTAATAGAAAAAAAGCATGACAGGACCTTTAAAATATGAGATCTGGGATCAAAAAGACCTCAGATCTCATATTTACACTAAAATGCACTAAATAAAAAAAAAAATAAAAAAATGTAATTTCAAAATTTTAGAATTATTGCTCTCGTTCTATTGATCGTAGTGATACCTCACATGTGTGGTTTGAACAGCGTTTTCATATGCGTGCGCTGCTCACGTATGCGTTCGCTTCTGCTTGCAAGCTCGGCGGGACAGGTGCGTTTAAAAAAAGAAATTTTTTTTCCTATTTATTTTACTTTTTATTTTTATACTGTTCTTGTAAAAAAAAAAAAAAAATTGTGTCACTTTTATTACTATTACAAGGAATGTAAACATCCCTTGTAATAGAAAAAAAACATGACAGGACCTCTTAAATATGAGATCTGGGGTCAAAAAGACCTCACATCTCATATTTACACTAAAATGCAATAAAAAAAAAAATTGTCATTAAAAAAAAAAAAGTCTCTTTAAGAGCTATGGGCAGAAGTGACATTTTGACGTCGCTTCCGCCTGCAATGGTATGGAGACGGGTGGGGGCCATCTTCCCCTCACTCGTCTCCATACCAAGCCAGGGAGAGGATCTGATCGCCTCCGCCGCTACCGCTTCCACCTATGCATTAAAGTGAAAAACCTTCTGTAGTGCAGCAGTCCCCCAGAGCCCCCCTTTTACTTATCTGAACCCCATCGTTCCGATCTGTCTGTGTCAATGGACGCAGCAGCAGAACTCAGGAGCGCGCCCGCGAGAGTACCCCCATGGAAAGCGTCTCTCCGTGGGGGCACTCGAGAAGAGGAGGAGCCAGGAGCGCCGCTGGGGGGCCCCAGAGGAGGAGGATTGGGGGCCACTCTGTGCAAAACCCTTGCACAGAGGAACTAAGTATAACATGGTTGCTATTTTTAAAAAAAGATGAACCTTTACAACCCCTTTAACAACCTTTAAACACTTGCCGACCACCCGCAGCAGATGTACTGTGGCATAGTGGCTCGGCTGCGCTAATCGCCGTACCGGTACGGCGATTCGTGCACTAACTTTCGTGGGCGCTCCGATTGATCAGCGGGTCCGGCGGACTCGTTGCTTGCTGGCTGCCCACCATCGTTCCCCGCAAAGACAGAACGGGGATCTGCCGAAGTTAACAAGGCAGATCCCCGTTCTGTCAGGGGTTGAGGCTGAGATCTGTCTTCCTGCTAAGCAGGAAGACGGATCTGTGTGTTTCCCCGGTCACACCATCCCCCCATACAGTTAGAACACATTGAGGGAACACATTTAACCCCCTGATCTCCCCTGATGTTTACCCCTTCCCTGCCAGTGTCATTAGTACAATAGCAGTGCATATTTTTAGCACTGATCACTGTAATAATGTCAGTGGTTCCCAAAAAAGTGTCAAAAATGTCAGTTAGGTGTCCGATCTGTCCGCCGCAATGTCGCAGTCCTGCTAAAAATCGCTGATCGCTGCCATTACTAGTAAAAAAAAATGTAAAAAATTAAAATGGCATAAATCTATCCCCTATTTTGTAGACACTATAACTTTTGCGCAAACCAATCAATATACACTTATTGGGATTTTTTTTTTACCAAAAATATTCAGAAGAATACATATCGGCCTAAACTGATGAATACATTTTGTTTTTTTATATATTTTTTGGGGATGTGTATTATAGCAGAAAGTAAAAAATATTTGTTTTTGTTTTTTCAAAATTGGCGGACTTTTTTGTTTAGAGCGCAAAAAATAAAAACCGCAGAGGTGATCAAATACCACCAAAAGAAAGCTCTATTTGTGGGAAAAAAGGACGTCAATTTTGTTTGGGTACAGTGTCGCACAACCGTGCAATCGTCAGTTAAAGTAATGCAGTGCTGTATCTCAAAAAATGTCCTGGTCATTAAGGGGGGAAATGCTTCCGGGGCCGGTAAAAATAATAAACATGTTATCTTTACCTGCTCTGTGTAGTGTTTTTGCACAGAGCAGTCCAGATGCTCTTCTTCTCGGGTCCCTCGTCAGTGCTCCTGCCCCCCACATCAAGCAGCTTGCTATGGGGGCACCCAAGCAGAGCCGCTGCTCTGTGTGTGCATTCGGATATATATATATATTTAGCAGACACCCTAGAGAATAAAATGGTGGTCGTAACTTTTTATGTCACACGGTATTTGCACAGCAATATTTTAAACGTGTTTTTTTTTAAAGAAACTGCTTCATTAATAAAAAAAAAAGTTAGCCCAATTTTTTTTTTATAATGTGAAAAACGATATATATATAATGTTTGGGGGGTTCTGAGTAAGTTAACCCTTTCATGACTAAGCCTATTTTTGACATTTGGTGTTTACAAGTTAAAATCCGTATTTTTTGCTAGAAAATTACTTAGAGCCCCCAAACATTATATATATATTTTTTAGCAGAGAATCTAGAGAATAAAATGGCGATCATTGCAATATTTTTTATCATACGATATTTGTGCAGCGGTGTTTTAAACGCAAATTTTTGGGAAAAGGAACACTTTCATGAATTTTTAAAACCAAACACTAAAGTTAGCCCAATTTTTTTGTATAATGTGAAAGATGATGTTACGCCGAGTAAATAGATACCAAACATGTCACGCTTTATAATTGCACGCGGAATGGCGACAAACTACGGTACCTAAAAATCTCCATAGGCAACGCTTTAAACTTTTTTTGTGGTTACCAGGTTAGAGTTACAGAGAAGGTCCAGTGCTAGAATAATTGCTCTCGCTCTGATGATCGCGGCAATACCTCACATATGTGGTTTGAACACCGTTTACATATGCGGGTGTGATTTCCGTATGCGTTTTCTTTGCTGCGCAAGCTCGCGGGGACAGGGGCGCGTTTAAAAAATTTTTTTTCTTATTTATTTTTATTTTTAGAAATTGTGTTTTAAAAAAAAAAAAAAAATTTTGATCACTTTTATTGCTGTCACAAGGAATGTAAACATCTCATGTGACAGTAATAGGTGGTGACAGGCACTCTTTATGGAGGGATCGACCCCCGATCCCTCCTTTGCACTTAACAGTATTCAGATCGCCGAAAACGGCGATTCTGAACACTGTATATTTTTTTAAAACCGGCGCCATTGGCAGCCGAGTAAATGGGAAGTGACGTCATGACGTCGCTTCCGCGTTTATAATTAGAAGGCTGGAACCAAGCCGTACACGGTATCTTTCCTGACTGTCAGCAGCCGCCGGTGGCGGTGGATCAACGATCGGGCCTCCCGGTGGATCAGGAGGGCCGGTAAAAGCGGCGGGAGGGGATGTCCCCTCCTGCTCCACCGGTATAACAGCCGAGCGGCTTTTAGCTGCATCGGTTATTATACATGGATAGCCGATCGCCCGCTCTACAACATGGTACCGGGATGATGCCTGCAGCTGCGGGCATCATCCCAGTATAACCCCGGAAAGCCGAGTACGCACATCTGCGTACGCTCGGCGGGAAGGGGTTGATAGCAACAAAAATTATCATTTTTACATGTAGGAGAGAAATGTCAGAATTGGCCTGGGTGGCAAGGGGTTAATTACCATAATTAATATACAAATAGATATTATATATTGATTTTAATTTACTATATTTTCAAAAACTGTACTCAAGCAGGAGGCTTAACGGACAAATTACTGAAGTTTGAAGTTATAACTTCCAACCAGTAATTTCACAGTAAATAGATAAATATTAAATGATTATGTTATAACATATAGCATAAAAAAAAATATTTAGCTTGATTAAAACAGTACCTTTTCAACAACAGATTCTCATTCTCCCTCTTAACTGTGTGAGAAAAACATGGGATTGTGGGGTGAATCTTATAGACATAAACCCATGCTTTTTCCTTCTAGTAAAGAGGGCTGGGCGGGAAGAGAGTATTTGTCTTTTAGACACATTCCCCCTTCTATGACACTGCAGTGAGAGGCGTGCCTCCACTGCAGCATTTTTATTGGACAGCTTGGGCCAATGGTACTTTACCATTGGTCCAAGACTCCAAGCTGTCCATTGAGCTCAGTGTTTCTAACAAGACGTGAGGAGAGGCACTGTGAGCTCATCCTCTAATGCCCCGTACACACGGTCGCATTTTCCGACGGGAAATGTTTGATGGGATCCTGTCCGTGTGTTGGCTTCATCGGACATTTTCCTTCGGAATTTCCCACAAACAAAATTTGAGATCTGGATCTCATATTTTCCAACAACAAAATCCTTTGTCGTAAATTCCGATCATGTGTACTCAATTCTGACGCACAAAGTTCCACGCATGCTCAAAATCAAGCAGAAGAGCCGCACTGGCTATTGAACTTCATTTTTCTCGGCTCGTTGTACGTGTTGTACGTCTCCGCGTTCTAGACATTCGGAATTTCCGACAAGATGTGTGTGACCGTGTGTATGCAAGACAAGTTTGAGCCAACATCCGATGGAAAAAAAACATGGATTCGGAATGTGCGGTCGTCTGTACGCGGCATTAGTCTGCTGCAAACTGAGTGTGCCAGCTAGTATTTAAACTGACCGCACTGTATGTAGCTTCTGACAGGCTGCGCAAGGAGCCCCATATCTCTGGAACCATAGGTCGTAGGAGCCCCGAATTTTGACCAGTGGTGGGGTAGATCTCTGTGACCCCAGGTCGCCAATTCCTCAAAGCTCAATCTTTTTTCTTTGTTTTTTTTTAGGTTTTTTTTGTTTTTTTTATGTTCATGGCTGGTGAGGCTCCGCCTCACCTGCCTCCCCTGACTGCACGTCCCCGTTAAACAGCTGCTTTCAGTGTAGCCCTCAGTCCTGGTCTGACCATGAGTTGCCCTGTACACTCCCCTACAGATCATTGCAGACTGCAGACTTGCTTAATGTAAACAATGCAATACTTTCACTAGCCTGGACCTGAGCTCTAAAAGCATTGGAGAAAAAAAAGGCGGTATGGGGTTATATTCGCAAAGTTGCCTGATATCCCTGCATATATTAAAAGAGCTAATGTGCTGTAAAAGTACATTTTATCCTTTAAAGTTGAAGTCAGTAGCGACTGGTGATCCTTTTATTCCAATATCTTTTCAAGAGAATGACACATTCCAAAAAAAAAAAAGATGAAAGCTCCATTTTCTGTTTTAATGATTACCCTATGCATGACATACTTTCTTATTCAATACGGCTAATATATGGCACAGAAAAAAAAAAAAAAAGATATCCATTTTTACATTGCAAATGTCAGCTATGCACTTTAAAAAGAAATATATTTTGCAGCCTCTAACGAAGTGGCATCTCGTCCCCGAGAAGAGCCTTTTCCACAGCGGCCACGATACCTCTGACAACTGATATTTAATAAATGACGGATCATGGATTACTTGTAGTTTCATCAAGAAAAAATGTCTCCTAATACTTTTGAATAACGTTATCGCCTCTCCAGCCCATCGGCAACGCGTAACCTTTTTATTACGTGATTAGGGACATCGATTATGGTGCAAACCATGGATCTTAAAGTCACAGGGAAAATGCCAGTTTGATAATCACTTTCAATTAGCTCTGAGCTAAGTAGACGCTCATAAAATGTCTTCCTTCTTTAATTTTGAATTAGGAAACGTTGTCGACCTAATCTTTTTGGAGCGCGTATAATTTAAGGTAGTTTACGGGAAAGTAAATCAAAGCTCGTGTCATTGTCCTAATCTGTACAATTGGCTTTCACGCAAGTGATCTTATTACTGCCTCATTAGCTGATGAGACATTTTTGGTGGCCTTTGAGGAGGGCTAACCTTTCTAGGTTGGGTACGTGTCCATTAGATAGTATATAAAGTAACTCAAGTCAACTTATTTGAATATGTATGTAAACCCAATCACTAAAATCTGGAATAAGCTTTAATATGGTAATGTTATTTCAAAAAGTTGTTTCAAGCCTTTAAAATCTGCTGCTTTTATTTAAATAATTGTCAGAAACCATGAAATCAGACCGAGACAGAAGTACAGTTAAATCACACTTGTTTTATAAATAAAAGTAAAAAGAACAAACGTAGTCAAAACATAGTCAAAGTTCAGTAACCGGAACGGATAGTCAGCCAAGCCAGAAGTCAGGGATCAACGTAGTGGAACAGCAAGCAGGATCTGTAGCCAGAAGGGATGTCAGCAAAGCCAGTCTTTAAACAGGAACGCAGGAGAGTTTTTTTGTGATGTGATCAAGGCAAAGGCAGAGCTCCTCTGGACTGGACGGCTTAAGTAGGCAGGACTGACGAGCAGGATCATCAACAGCTGAGTAACTGTGGAGAGAGATAGGAGCTGGCAATTAGCCAACAGCTGAGCGGCCAGCTAAGAGAAGGATGTGCTGAGCCCAAACCTGACAAAAATCCATGGTGATCCTGCTATGAAGGTCTTTGTTTGGGTATTTTACACCTCCCGTGTACCCCCCCTGCAGCATTTCCCCATGATTAAGCTCCAAGGGGCAGAGCAAAACATGTTGGGGGTCCAAACTGAGGCTGCCATTCATCTCACTTCGTGCACATGGGTCTGCTTCTTGATGATTGGCTTATGGACCTCTATCTTTGACCCCCCTGAAGCATTGCCAGCTTCCCTCCTCTCCTGCCGGCTGCTGCAGGAGATGTTTCAGGATGTATAGCAGGAGAAGGGGCCAGTAAATATGTCATTTACTGGACCCTTCCTTTTCTGAATGAACACAGTGGGTCATCAGTACTGATCCCTCCTGTGTCCATTCATAACTTCAATTTGTGAATGAACAGGACAGAGCACTTTGAGCATTTCCCATTCATTCATTGTCCAGTGCAGCAAAAATCCCCTCCCCCCAGAAAAACTGAGCACTAATCTGAATTTTTACCCCCTTATCCCAGTACGAATTCCCCCTCCCAGCAGAAACTTTTTCCCCCTAGTTCAAATCCTCTCTCTCCCCAAATCCCCCCAAAAAATCACCCCTCCTAGAACAAGTCCTCTACCCCTCAAATTCCCCCTCCGAACACAAATCCCCCTCCCCACTTTAAAGCTCCCCAATCCCCCCCCCCCTATCACAAATCCTCCCCCCAATTTTCCCCTCCTAGCACAAATACCCACCAATCATCCCCACTAGCACAAATCCTCTTCCCCATTCCCCCTCAAAACACAACACCCCCAAATTACCACTCCTAGCACCCCCCCAAATTTCCCCACCTAACATAATTCTTACCCCCCTGCTGTCCCCCCAATTTACCCTCCAAACACAAATCCCCACCCCCAATCTCCTTGCGGTGCCCCCCCCAGTGATACCATAGTGCCTAGGGCAGTCGCCCCCTCCTGCCCACCCCTTGTCCTGGCCCCGCTCCTAATATTTCACCAAAGCCCCCCAATGTAAATAAAAATAATACCATCCACTGCCCTACTGACACCAATCTCTACCCTACTCACATCGTCACCTGCTCTACAGAAATGTACCTTGAGAATTGCCATGCAGAGATCGCTGTAGGGCATGTAGACAGATGCCAATAAGCAAAGTGGCTCAAGGTAAAAAACCTTCTGTGTGCAGCAGCCCCTCCCTCAGCTCCCCCTAATACTTACCCGAGCCCCGTCTCAATCCAACAATGTCCACAAGAGCCTTGCCTCTCCAGAGACTCGCACTCCTGAATGGCTATTGGCAGCAGTGGGCACCATTGGCACCTGCTGCTGTCAATCACAGCCAGTGAGCCAGTCAGGAGATGGAGGGGGCATGTCCATACCATGGCTCTGTGTGTGAATAGACACGCAGAGCAGCAGCTCAGGTGCCCCCATAGCAAGCTGCTTACTGTGGGGGCACCCGACAAGAGGGAGGAGCCAGGGGCTCCGGCGGGGGACCGAGTAGTATCTGACCCACTCAAAACCAACTGCACAGAACAGGTAAGTGCAACATGTTTATTATATTCATGCAAAACAAAAAAAATGAAAGCTTTACAATGACTTTAACTCAAGTTGGGCTCAGTAATTTTCAGGCATTCATAGGAAGCTTTTTTTTTTTTTTTTGAACCAAAAAGAGAAGGTTAGCCCATGGGACTTTAAATGAGTTGATCATATAGGTCATAACAGGTAAGTTGAGTAACTTAATTAGAATTTATTGAAATTGCAACAACATGATCATAAATGAGCATAAAAACATCATGAAGCATACAATTGGTGACCATAAATATGCTCAATACAAATATGGGAGGTATATGATATACATATACATCCTTTGCACTCGACGCGTTTCGCGAGCTCTGCTCGCTTCCTCAGGAGTTGATGTATGTACAAGATATCTAAAAAATATTAAATATCAGTAAGATATAGCATTCAGTGATGGTTGGGTTTAGAAAAGAAGCATGTGACCTTGATAAGGTACTCCATACTCACATTATGGTTAATTGGTCCCAAAGGACTGATTCCACATGTATTTTTATGAATGGATACAAGGCTTCTTCTGATTGGCCAAGGGGGAGAGGGGGGCGGATGATATCACAACCTCCACCTTGGCCAATCCGAGGAAGCCTTGTATTCTTTAATAAGCACTCAGAAGCATGTAGTCGGACTTGATTTTGTTCCTGGCGACAGACAGGAAGTTCCCGCAACATTACTGGAAAACAGTGCTGTATATTGTGTGTGGCTGATTCTACATACTGTTCATACAGCGCTGACAGCGGCTGCATCAATTAGTAAAGGAAATAGTTTGTTTGGACCAGCTTAGCCCAAACTATTTAAAGTGAAAGTAAACTTGGAGTTAGGCTTTAATATCCACAAAGGCCAAGAATTATGGAAACTCAGGTGGTTCTATAATGCAAAAATGGGGCCGCAGCTGCAATGGTTGAGCTGCAGATAGGACAGGGGCTCTAACCATTCCCAGTGCTAACATAAAAAAAAATGTTTTTGCTTTAGATACACTTTTAAAATATCATTACTGACTCTACTACTCTTGTTATTACTTTTCCAGATCAAGATCACTCACAAAAACCAAGCCCCCATGCTGATGGGACCTCCCCCGAGGAACAGCCTCTTCACCTCTTTCATCAAAGGAACAATGAACAGGAGCAAAGAATGAATATTTGCTAAAATCTGTACACAGGGAAGACAACAGTATCTTGACCTATGTCCGTGGGCTTCTTAAATACTAGTACTTTGAATAATGGGATTAATTTTAAATTTTTTTTTTTATTTTTTTTTTTTACTTTACCGGTAAATTATAATTTTATTTATTGTAATATTTTTAAGTTGTTAAGCATGTGCGGTCAGTGTTAATTTATATACAACAACATGACAGCCTATGAATCTGCATGCATTTTAATCAGTAACACATTTGAATGCTAAATCGTACCAATCCACGGTGCACCCTAGACGTGGTGCAAGTGCAACCCTGTATAGTTTATAGAGGATCTTTCATTGAGATATGTTACAACATGAATTTTCTCCACTCTTGTGCTCTGTGTCTGCCAATGGTGCAGATTTTTAGCAGAAGCACGAGTGAAAATAAATAATACATATTTTTAAGCTGTCGCTAATTAAAAAAAAAAAAGGAGTTGGAACATTGTCTTTAAAACAAAAATGTCTTCTGATTAGGAACTATACTTTCCGTGGAAAATAAAACATTTTAATAAACCAATAAATATATGCCTTTTACAGGTATGACCTAAGCTCCATTAATTAGCCAAAGAGATTGTAAGCTCTCATGATGAGCAAGGCCCTTATGTATTAAATTGTGTTGTAACTGTACTGTCCTTAATTTTGTAAAGCACTGAGCAAACTGTTGGCGCTATATAAATTCTGAATAATAATTATAATAATATGGGGGGGAAGGGGGGAGGCTAGAAACCAAGCACTAAGAAGGAAAACATTCCTTTTGATTCTGATTGAAGTCAGGAAAATACTGCCATTATTTATTTCAGGGATTGCGAAGAGCATCCCCAGCATACTTTTAGGTCTGGGGTGTAAAACTCAATTTCATTGTGGGTCGCATCAGCATTATGGTTGGCCTTAAAGGGCTGGTTGTATCGGTAGGACTAGATGTCCAGAGCACCCCACCCTTACAACAGATGTCAAAAGCCTACCACCAACGGAAGTCAAGAGTCCTCCACCCCCCTCCCCCTTTCATCGCAGTGCACCCCCCTTACCTTGTGCTGCTCCTGGGAAGAAACTGGGGGGGTGAACCTGGGGAGCAGAAGGTGCAGGGTCTGGAGGAAGACCAGGGAAGGGCTGGAGTCAAGTGCCAGAGTCTGTTAAATGCTGAGACCAGGGGAGGTGGAGACAAGGGGGGTGTAGGATCTTGCAAAGGAGTTTTTTCCTCCTTTCTGCTGAGACAAGATGGGGGGGGGGGGGGGGCGAAGGTGAGGGGGTGCCACAGCTGCAGGAGAGGGCCTTTAGAAATGGCCTGGAGGGCCGGATTCGGGTCTTGTGTTTGACACATGTGCTTTAGGTGTAAAAAAAAGCTTCTACTAATAAGATTGATCTGTAAAAGCTATACATTTTTCAGTGAACATTTGCCTCTCGTTTGTATGTATTGCAATGACTACCAGCTTTCTATTTAACATTTCAGCCTTACTAAATGACACCACATCTAAAGGGTTGGCTGGGATTCCAAATTAGGCATGCACTTTTGTGTGAGAGCGAAGTGAACATGGACGGTTAGCTACTGCTATTGCACAAGTTGGCTTTCCTTACAACACTCACCAATCAATACAAATGTCTTAAAAAAGGCACTGCAAAATACAAGTTTTACAACATTTTTTAATGACATTTTTGCAAAAAAGCCCAAATATTTAATTTGGCCTGGCTTTTAATGATCCTAGGAGGCTTAGATGGCATCATTATGCTGCCCAGAGGAGCTGTATGCACGAAATCCCATGAGAATGAGATCCTAACATCTTTTTCAAGGGATTTCAAATGCTTAGCTCTGAACTGAAAATGAAAGGTTATGAAAAAAAAAAAAAAAACACCTTGGCCTTCTTCTTTTTCATTGCATGTAAATAATGGATTCCAAGCATAGGCAATGTGCATTGAGTTCTTGAGGAAGGAGAAATGTAGGCTTTCTGACATCCACAGAAGGCTACAGATGGTTTATGGAGACGACACCATTGACAAGAGCCACCAATGACAAGACATTGCTCATCAATGGTGTCATCTCCATAAACACTCTGTAGCCTTCTGAGGGTGTCGGAAAGCCTGCACCCCTCCTTCATCAAGAACTCAGTGATGGCACGTTGCTTCTGCTTGGAATCCATTATTTACCTGCAATGAAAAAGAAGAAGAGTTACTATAGAGGAAGAGTTATGCCCCGTACACACGGTCGGATTTTCCGACGGAAAATGTGTGATAGGACACTGTCAGAAATTCTGACCGTGTGTAGGCTCCATCACACATTTTCCATCGGATTTTCCGACACACAAAGTTTGAGAGCAGGCTATAAAATTTTCCGACAACAAAATCAGTTGTCGGAATTTCCGATCGTGTGTACACAAAATCCGACGCACAAAGTGCCACGCATGCTCAGAATAAATAAAGAGATGAAAGCTATTGGCCACTGCCCCGTTTATAGTCCCGACGTACGTGTTTTACGTCACCGCGTTCAGAATGATCGGATTTTCCGACAACTTTGTGTGACCGTGTGTATGCAAGACAAGTTTGAGCCAACATCGGTCGGAAAAAATCCTAGGATTTTGTTGTCGGAATGTCCGATCAATGTCCGACCGTGTGTACGGGGCATTATACCGCGTACACACGATCAGATTTTTCCGACGGGAAATGTTGGATGTGAGCTTGTTGGCTGAAAGTCCGACTGTGTGTTTGTTCCATCAAACATTTGTTGGCGGACTTTCCGCCAGAAAAAGGTTGGCCAGCAGGTTCTCAGATTTTCCGCTGACAAATTTTTGTTGTCGTAATTTCCGATTGTGTGTACACAAGTCCGTCGCCCAAAAGTTCACGCATGGCCGGAATCAAGTACGAGCTGGAAGTGCTCGGTCTTGTAAAACTAGCTTTCGTAATGGAGATATCACATGACTATTGAACTTCCTTTTTATCGGCTCGCCATACGTCTTGTATGTCACTACGCTCGTTATTGTTGCCCAACATTTGTGTGACCGTGTGTATGCAAGACAAGTTGGAGCCAACAACCTTCTAACAAAATTCCACAGTTTTGTTGTCGGAAAGTCCGATCATGTGTACGGGGCATTACTCTACCAACATGTGAAATTTGTACAACCTATGTAAGTTAAGTTATGCCCACTTTTACGTTGCTTTCAATACTTCCCTTATATATTCTGTCTCCATAACTCCTATTTAGCTGTAGCTTATTGACAGCGCTGCTAGTTTTAGAACAAGAGCCCAGTCTTGGCTGTACAGTTCTGTTGATTCATTGACTAGGGCACACATGAAGAAAACATTTATTTACTATTTATTTTTCCAGTGTAATGGGCCTAAATATCTTTGCCATTTGAAAGATGTACTTGACATGAACATATTATGTGACAATGACAGTATTAATATTATTATTGTAAATTATAAATTGTGCTTTTTGTTTATTTATCTATATGCCCTCCATGAAAGAAAATGATTCATGAATAATTTGTGTGAATCTATACAAGCGCACAAATATCCAATCTGATCCATTCAAACCGCTGGTGTAACAAACTGTTTCCCGCCAAAGATTTACTGGCTAAGGCTTCAGAGTAATGGGTTAATGCATAATTAATCAAGGGCACTGAATGAAATTCACGGCTGGGAAAAAAAAATTTACAGCAGTTTTGATTACCTTGCCAAGTGCTGAGATTACACGCCTGCTGCATTAAATAAACTTACATAAATGTACTTCTGCAGTGTTGCTGGGTAGGATACTGCTGGATTTGGGGACCAATAAAAAAGATATTTTATGCAGATGTTTTTTATGCAAAGCAGTATTGGGGAACAATGGAGGCTAATTTTAACGTGTTTATAGAGAGTGTCTTTGGCGCTGTGGTGTAGAAACCAGGACATGCAATGATCCCAGTAGTTAATAGGGTTCAGGAAGGGTAAGGTTGGCACTGTGGCCTCTTCTACTATCGAAAGTAATGCAACAGTGGGCATAACTTTTTTTAAATTTGCATAGGCCATTGAAATTTCACACCTTGGTAGAGTAGCTCTTCCTCTATATTAACTCTTCTTCTTTTTCGTTGTAGGTAAATAATGGATTCCAAACAGAAGCAACATGCTGTCATTAGGTTCTTGACAAAGGAAGGGTGCCGACTCTCCAACATCCACAGAGGGCTACAGAATGTTTATGGAGATGACACTATTGACAAGAGCAATGTCTTTTCATTGGTGACTCTTGTCAATGGTGTCATCTCCATAAACTTTCTGTAGCCTTCTGTGGATGTCGGACAGCCTGCACCCCTCCATCATCAAGAACGAAATGAAGGCTGACATACTCCCTCTCCTGCTGCATTCCTCTTGGTGTTGCTTGTATTGGAAAGGTGCTCAGAGGCGAGACAAGCGGCCATTATAAAGTGGATGCCTCCTTCCTAGCTATGTTTTCGGATGGCCGCAGGGGGGAAAGGGGGGCACCCAGGCTGACCAGCTATGGTTAATGGTTAGCAACATGGCACAAAGTACTACATGTTCTTTGTCCTATGGGGAACAGAACAGGGAAAAAGTAATGAAAGTTCTTCTTTAATTCTTATCTTGCATTTAACAGGTATCAGACAGACCAAAAAGTTGGGGTAAATCTTCTCACTTTGCTGTCAGGCAGAATAGGAAGTAAAATAAAATTTCCTCCATAAGGGGCAATTGGGTAGCAATAGAGAGAGGAAGGTTTAGAACCTTGGGCAGGATTTCCTTGCCATCTGTGTCCACATACCGGGGTTTTGGATGGAGTTGGGCTTTATGGGTTAACAGATTGAGGGAAGGAGGAGGAAACAAAGTACCAAACTTAATAACTAACAGATTAAAATACAGCTGTTACACCTCTGTTTTGAGTGGGGAAAGGTTTGAAAGTCTGTAAGCCCTCATATACACTTTGGCGTGAGCATAGTCAGGCGATTTAGAGGCATTTTTATCTACAACGTATAGTACAGGAGCAGATTGACGTACTTTTGGCACCATAGGTTTTTTAAATGTGATCCCCTGAAAAACACGTGTAAACGTGTTTTTGAAATGTTTTTAAGGCACTTCCTTTAAAGGACGAGCTTCACTGAACAGGCGACAAACTACACAACACAACACTTGAGAATAATGGGATTCTGCATCTTGAACGTTGTCCCGCTTTGGGAATCGTGTGACAAAACTCCTAGGTGTAAATAGAGGCTTAGGCTTATGTTCTTGCCTGTGGTCTAAATAAAGAGATTTCCTGAGTTCTTCTTTGTTCCAGTTCTGGGGACAACCTGTATTTCAGGGTGGGACAAGAAGCCTGTAAGCAAGAAATCTTACTAATATGATAATAGGAGAAAGGAAACAGGTGTCTTTCTGCTATCAGAAGTTTAAAATTTAGGCCAACACATTTAGAGGACAACTGATCTCAAAGTCACCAAATCCTTCTTGTATTTTTATAAATTACTCTAAAGGAGAAGTGGGGCCAAAGCTCTTTTGGCCATACTTCTCCTGTGGGTCACAGGGTACACTTTGTTCTGCACTCCTGTGACCCATCTTCAGCTGACAGCGGGCTAAAATCTGACATCACTCATTGGGTCCGGGCTCTGGATCGATCCTAACTTTTATGTCATGATCCACCCAGATGCCTGGACCAGCAGCTGGCTCAGCCTCTCAGCACATCAGTGAGAGTCTGAGTCAGTCGCTCCCATCCCCTGGACAGTCTGGCGCTCTAGTTAACACTGGAGGGGCAGAACAAAGAGCCAGTGACTGTGAGAGTCTGAGCCAGTCTCTCCCGCCCCCTGCAAAGTCTTGTGCTCCAATAAACATAGGATGGGCAGAACAAAGAGCCAGTGACTGACAGTCACCTGCTCTCTGCTCACTGATAACTGAGAACTGAGCAATTAGCGTTTTTTGATTGCTCTGTTCTCGGACTTAGAGGCAGCTGCGGGCAGATACAGCATCGGACCGATGCTGCATCCACCCAGGTGAGTGTGTGTGTTTGTTTGTTTTTTAATTCCCATACTTTCCTTCTAAATATTTAACTTTTTTGGATTTTCCCTCCCTCCTCCACATCTTAAAAAATCAAATAAGGACATCCTCAATCTTCCCCCTACTACTCGGGAAAAGCCACAGCTAGTCTGCCTTATTTCTTTTGGGTCCAGATATTGTAACTGCCAAAAAAACATTTGGTTGGGAGATATTTGTGTTGGCCTCAAGCCATAAAACTGCCAAAGCTCAGAAGAAAAAAAAAGAAGGCATCTAGCTATAGTTATATATAGCCTGACAAAAAAAACATTCAAGTATTGTGTCAAGGCAAACCTAAGCTTGTTGCATGCATTTTTTACACATGACTACTTTTTTTATTTTTTTTTGCCAATACTGAACAGACAGCGTCAGTATTTTTAAAGATGAAATATAGAACAAAACTGATTCAATTCAGTGGGGAAATGCTGCACTTTGAGTTTGATTATGGTGTATATATTTAGCATGCTGAAATGCATTGTTCTTGTCAAGGATCAGTTATTTGCAGTTGTATGAATGTCCTGCCATAGGCAGTGTCTTTTTCTTTTTTTTTTTTTGGAACATTTATTGACATTGCTTGATGTACTTATATGATTGCTAACTCGAACTGACAGCACTCTTTAGAATAAAAGTGAATAAATTCATTATGGAACCAAGGACCAAATTCTGAAAAAAAACCCCATTGCTGTATGACTATAGGTGCCATTATATTTGGTGATGATTTGGGTTGTGGATAACTGCCCCTTGCATGGGGTTACTAAGTTTATAGATGAACGAAATGGAAAATGTGTTTGTACGATGACCACATCTGTCAGTATTAGTCGTTTAGGAACAAACATCTCTGTTAACTTTGACTTGTGCCCTGCCCATCTTCATCTTCAGTATCTGTCCGGCCAAGACATTTCTAGGTCTGTTCCTGAATAAGATGTCCGCTACTTATTTTATTAATCCAGTAGATTCTGCTGCCAGAAGGGTTGGTTTTTGGTTGGAGGATCCCCAGAAAAGCCCTACTGGTCTTCAACCTAAGTTGGAGGGTGGTAGAAAGCTTCACAATCTGTGGGATGGAGTGTCAGCACGCTAGAGCTGGCCTGTTGGGACATTGTAATGAAATATGGCCTGTGGCCTACTTCTAGCTCAGTAAGGAGTAGCTTCATTGGGATCCCACAATGGGTGTTCGACTGTTCGTAGATGTTCATACTTTCTCCACCGGTTCCTCTTAATTCAGGGGAGCAACATCACCAACCTCAGCATTCTATCAAAGAGAACAAAAGTCGAGCAACCTTGTATACATACCTCATTTCCTTCATGTGTTCATGCATTTAATACATCTTTCATTATAAAATATTGTTTCACAGACATACATACCAGGTTTAAAGAATTCTAAAGTCCCTTCTCCGTTTACTGTCCTGTATATTATATAGTTCATATCAAGCCACACCGCACACTGTGCTGAACATTGTACTGCACTCCACTCTGTACATTGTGCTATAGATTTCTTACGGCACAACATTCTAATCTATGTACTATACTGTACAATATATTGCTCATTGCACCGCTATGTTGCACAAAACTCCACATTATACACTGGAGTTTATATCCTTTACAGCACACCACTCCACCACTCCAATCTGTACACTGTACTGTATATTATACAGCACACCATTCCCCTCTGTAAACAGTGCTGTACATTATACTGCATAATGCTCCACTTTGTACAATGTACTGTACATTCCTTGATGCACACCAGAGGTGTAATTAGAACCATCAGGGCCCCGGTGCAAGAAACCATGAACGTCCCCCATGACCCTGTACTGGTGCCCTTGCCACTGGTCCTTGGGTCCTTGCCACTTGTCCCGGGTCCCCTCCCACTAGTCCCAGGTCTCTTCCCACTGGTCCCAGGGCCCTTTCCATTGGTCCTATGGAATTTTCTTTCCGATCCCTGTCTGTTGGCCAGCTGTATAGCAAAGATACAGACATTTACTTCAACTATTATACAATTTTTTAGTAAAAGTTTGAAAGCCTCTCCATGCAGAGATTATTGGCTTAATTAATAAAGTGGTACAAAAACAAAGTTGATTTGCAAATTTTAGTAACCCATCACAACCCAGTTTTATTTTCCTGGTGTCAGTTCCATGAAAGATAATTTTCCTTTGCGTTGCTCTGCACATTTAACAACTGACATTGTTACAGTTACTACACTATCTTCATCAAGCTGTCTCAAGTTTGCTTCATGAGCAAATATTACTGCCCCTATCATTCATTTTGGGACACATTCTCATTTATTAGAAGTGCGGGTTTCTATTGCCCTCTTCAGGAGGAGGGCACTAGGTGAAAAAAAAACAAAAAAAACAACCTAAGGGGCCAGTACCACCTAGTGAATAAATTCCACCTCTGCTAGGAAGCTCACTTTTTTCCTATTGTCCACGTGGGATGGGCGCCTCTCACCAAGCTCCTTGGTTTGAGACTTTTTCTCTTGAGTTTTTATAGCTTTTTGTAGTTCTCTGTTGGTGTTTTCTGCCCACCCCTCATGGGTACATCTTGTGGATGTCCCACATGCCTAATAAATGAAGCATTGTCCCTCAGTAAACAATAGAAAAGATAGAATTTTTGTACTCACCATGAAGTTTTTTTTTTCTCTGAGCTCATTGGAGAATACAACTTCTGCCTCTCTGGTTTTTGTTCAGCCTGCTGCCATCATTGGAAGTTTTGTTTCTCTTTGTACATCTTGTTACTAACTGAGCCTCTAGATCAGCCTTTCTCAACCAGGGTTCAGTGGAACCCTAGGGTTCCTCCAGGCGCTGCTAGGGGTTCCTGGAGCAATGAGCAATTTCTGCCTCTTGTATAAGTAACCACTGACATCAATGATCCTTTTAACCATCTGCAGGATAGTCATCCCAATAACCAAATAATGGGAGGTCAATGGAAAACTGACCCTTACATTGGTAAACAGTAGGAAGAATGATGCCTTACGGTTGTCAGAATTCTGCCTTTGCAAACAGTAAAAAAGATAATTGGAATCCTATTTCTGGCTTTGCCAAATGGTGTTGTCCTGGAAATATCCAGGCATCATAAAATGGGAGGGCAATCAACCACAGTTAAAGTAACCCCTATCAACTTCTGGAGGAAACCTGGTTGAGAAGAGTTTCTACAAAGCAAGGGTTTCTCGACTAGGGTTCCTCCAGAGGTTGCTAGGGGTTCATGGAGCAATGAGTAATTTCTGCCTCTCGTATAAGTAACCAATGATCTTTTTTAGCTATCTGTAAGAGGGAAGTTTTCACAATGACCACAAATGCAGGAGCACTCTTTCCACCATCATGCTAATTTACTGTGTGTTGCACATACAGTATAGTGATTATAAGCAGGGGATCCCTAGGACCCAAAAGGGTTTCAAAGGCTTCATTCGCACATGCTGCGGCCACGGCTCACAGCATGGGGTCAGGTGGGTCCCTGTTCACCAATTTAGGTGTGAATCAGGTCTGAATTTTTGCCTAAATTCACACCTGAATTGGACCACTAGACGCACAGGACCCTTTCCCAATGCGGACTGCTGCTGCCCCGGAGCTGTATGAACCAGCTCCATTGAGAGCCGGTCACACTCTCCTGTCATAAATTGGATGCGGAAAAACATGCATCCAATTTGCATACTGTATATGTGAACCCAGCCTAGTGCCCCGTACACACGATCAGATTTTCCGACAACAAATGTTGGATGTGAGCTTGTTGGCTGAAAGTCCGACAGTGTGTATGCTCCATCGGACATTTGTTGTCAAATGTTGGCTAGCAGGTTCTCAAATTTTCCGCCAACAAAACTTTGTTGTCGGAATTTCCGATCATGTTTACACAAGTCCAACGCACAAAAGTTCACGATGCTCGGAATCACGCAGAAGGAGCAGCACTGGCTATTGAACTTCCTTCTTCTCGGCTCATCGCACATCTTTTACATCACCACGTTCCCACGTTCGTAATTGTTGGCCAACATGTGTGTGATTGTGTGTATGCAAGACAAGTGGTGGGTGGCACAGTGGTGTAGTGGGTAGCATTCTCACCTAGCAGTAAAAAGGGTCGCTGATTCAAATCCCAACCACAACACTACCTGCCTGGAGTTTGCATGTTCTCCCTGTGCCTGCGTGGGTTTCTTCCGGGTATTCCGGTTTCCTCCCACACTCCAAAGACATGCTGGTAGGTTAATTGGATTCTGTCCAAAATTGGCCCCTAGTAAATGAATGTGAGTTGGGGACCTTGGATTGTGGGCTCCTTGAGGGTAGGGACCAATGTAAGTGTGGAGCGCTGCTGCATAAATTGACGGCAATATATGGGTACCTTAAATAAGTAGGAATAATTGTAGACACGCACCCACACTCACTCAGGATGGACTGGTGTCTTTATTCAACCTTACTAACTATGTAACTATGTAAGTTGGAGCCAACATCCTTCGAACAAAAATCCACGGTTTTATAGTCGGAAAGTCCGATCGTGTGTACGGGGCATAAGTGTTAAAAAGGTTGAGAGAGGCTGCTCTAGATGGTGATGACCCCTTGGGTTTTTTAGTTGGACTGATCATCCCTCGTCTGCTGGTGGCCATATAAACCTACAGATCTAATAAATTAGTCTGTGTCCCTCAATGAATTCAATGAATAATTTTATGGTGAGTAGAAAAAGTCTATCATCCTGGTTGATAGTTGTAAATAAATACCTCTCCAATAAAGCCAGTTCTGAGCACAAATCAACAATTTGCCGAGAAGTAAACGTATTTTTTTTTGTGAATCTCTACCTATCTGCCGTTTGTCACAGGTGTTGCCTGCATTTCGGGGATCAAATGTGACTTGTTTCTACTTAATGATCTGCATGGTACTGATTCAAAGGAAAATTTGACAGCGAAATGCCTTAATCACTGGAGCTTTAGTCAATGCAATTTATGAAACTAAAATTATTTGAAAGCATTTCACAATCCCCTTTGAAAGCACTACATGCGTAAATACTTCTTTACACGGGAACATCAGAAATTCAATTTTTCTGCCTTAATCCAAAGATCTATATGCGTTCGGTTTATTTTGGAACATATAAAAATATATGAAGAGTATTATAGATTATACATATTTTGGTGTCTTGCAGCCACTTGCTAAAATGAGACTGTGGATTTTGTCTTTAACACTGCAAAACCCACAAGTAACATTTTGCACTTTTTAAAGTTCTGTAAATGTTTACAAAGCACATGAAACTAACACAAAGCATTGGGACGAACAAGCTAATCTTTTTACCTATTCTTTGATGTGTTCTTCTACCAGAAATGAAATTCCGCTTGTTGTAATACTACAATTTATAATGTATATCTTAATATGTATGTGCATAATGTTTATGTGTATTTTTTTTTTTTTTTTTTTATTTATGCAACATATCAATGCTTTAGAAAACAGTTGTCTTTTGTCACAATTGTATATGTACTTGATAACAAACATGATGCAGAAAAAGAGCACTAGTTACATTGGAAGTGGTTAACTCAATATGTTTATTAACTGTGCTAGTGTGGTGTCTCTTCAGCGGCTTAACTGCAAATTTCGTATTTATTTAAAAAAAAAAGGTACGCAATAGGTTAATACCTTTATAAGTAGAAGGTGTTGTGGTATTCATTTTAGGACATTTGTTCTCTACAGTCTAGTTCAACGCTACCCAAAACTAATAGATGATTTTTTTGTATGGTCACTGGAAAGCCAAATCACAAGATGGTTTCTTGCCTTATCTTTCACAGGCTAGAAGTGGTGGGATACCCCCCCCCCCCCCAAGATCTCCTAGTTCCATCCAAATACTGTGGATAGTACAAGGCCAAGTGGCACTTTCCCCCCAACGGGAACGTCAAGAATAAAAATGAATTGGGGAATCCACTTATTAGAGAGTGGCAACTTTATTATGCTTTTGTAGTGGGGCGAAGGTACAATTTACTACAAGAAAATCTCACCACCGAAGTCTCTAGAGAACATAGTATTGGCTTCACCAGTTCCTAAACGAAATTCAAATATTAGTATTGAGTTGATTGTAACTTCACCTTTTTGAAATGTTAGGCATTATCTGGGCAGTGAAATCAGGTTACATAAAAACATGGAAGTTATTACTAATGATACCAAGCTTTAATGGCAGCTATTCAAAAACACCAGCCTAGGCACTCTTCAAAGAAGAATTCTGGGTATAGATATATTTAAACAGTTATATTGGTCCAGCATGAACCAATTTAGCTATGCATACACCATGACTGTGGGATCCCAGTAGAAGATGGAAATCACTTCAGTAGATAATGCTACTCTAGTGATCCCCACTAGCTTCAAGGTCCCGTGCTGAGCAGTTGCCTTGCTGCATTGTGAACACAGGACCTTGGCCACTGGGCATGGGTGCCATTCAGAGTTTGCTTTGTATTTTATCAAAGCATTCTCTGATTGGACGAGGTGGAGCATGTGACGTCACCACCCCGTCTTTCCACCTTGTGCAATAAGAAAATACTTTGCATTAATTGAGAAAATGCAAAGTGATCTCTCAATGGCGCCCGTGCCGAGCAGCCAACTTCTTGTGTTCAGTGAGCAGCAGAACAGCCGCTTGGCACTGGACCCAGAAGCTAGTGGAGATCCTTGGATTAGCGGTATCTACTACAGTGATTTCCAGCTTCTAGAGGGATCCCACAGGTATGGTATATATACAGTATTCTTCTTTAAGCAAAGAAAGTTTAAATGAAAACAGAATAAGAGATTGTTTGAGTAGGAGGGTTTAAGAGGCAATCAAAATGAGGATACATTTTTTATAGAATTATAGCTGTATATCTGCAGGATGAGATCATTTAAGGCACTGCTGCCTCTGACAGATTTGAAGTGTGATCTGGCAATGTCAAAAATATTGTGCTCACTGTTCTCCTTGCTGGAGAGGAAGCTACGCCTGAGAACATGCAGTGCAAGGATCTCCCTGCTTCTGCTGTATCCATTCTGTAGATTTGTTCTTCGTCTACCTCTCCTGTTGTGTTTGAGTATTACTCAAGCAGTCACCAATGGGGCAGCTCTGACATGAACAAATCCCTGTTCCTCCACCAAAGATGAGTGCCTCAACATAGAGACATAGTGCAGAATAAGGCATGGTAAGTCAGTAATAGGGAAAAGATCAGCTGCAAGGGGGCCACAGACAATACTGGTGACTGGCCCTTTGTTTTCTGCTTGCCTTTATGGGCATTCTTCCACAGTACAGGTCTTCTTTAAGCTTTTAATTACAGTAGAGGAAGGAAACAGAAGAGTAGTCACATGATTAACAAAGGATAAGCACTTATAGGAAACCCATGTGGTGCTAACTCATGAAGGAATTTTACAAGCAAAAAAACAGGATAAGTTGGGAAGTCAATCTGGAATAGAAAAGGGAAACTGAAATAAGAAAAACCATAATATTGGTGAAAGTTGTAGAGTGTATATATATATATATATATATATATATATATATATATATATATATATATATATATATTGTTTATTTTTTAAATCCTACTAAGGTGGATTTACACTTTCAATGTTTACTATATGAGAGATCCGGTGTGGGAAAATGGTTCTAAAATGAATACAATCCACAAGCAATGCTGGAACGTTGAGGTAAAGAGATTGAACTGCTTTTGATATTAGTGGCTCTCTGCTTTCTGCATTTTATCAGTGAATTCTGGCATTGGAGAAGCTTGCAGGTAGACTGTAGTGTAATATCGAGCCGCTATAATAGTAGAGGCTGTCCCCAAGTCGGGGTATCAGAGATATGACGTAATGCTTCATTGGAGTGCCTCATTGATTGTTTCAGATGTCCTGAAAGTGTGACCTTTGTATGTTTTTTTGCTTATTTTATTGTTACAATCAACAATTAAATACTGCACTTTCAAGGATAATTCCATTGTCTTGTGATTTATTTGATTGTTTTCCTTTACTTCTCACATAAAGAGCAAAGCCATGCTACTAAGGTCCTCCCTCTAAAACTCCACTTCTGCTTAAAGGATAACTTATATATATATATAAATAAATGATAAGTATCACACGTTAGGTGTGGAAGCTTTCATACCTTCCACTGGACGTGTGTTGCATAGGCCAATTTACAGGAGAAAAGCAGACACTGCTATTTGCTCTCCAGTGGACATGGCAATGTTATTCCTCATCATGACCTATGTTTTAAATCCCATTCAAAAAAGCATCCTGCGGTGTGCACCCTGTGGAATGAGGGGCTGGTCTCATAACTTTGGCAGGTCATATATTCTTCTTTCTCATTCATTGGAATAAATCCTGATTCTTTTAGAGTCCCAAAGCCAGTGGATGGAGAGCAATGCACATTTGTAAGGCACATCACAGGCTTTAAAGGAACACAAGGGAGCGCCAGCTAAGTGCAGCATCAATGGGTTTATTATGATTCAAGCCAAATGCAAACTCACAGAAATATAAAATCAAAGAGCTTATCTGCAGCCATGCCACATAGGATGGAAGCCGTCCACCAGAAGAGCCGCTTGTAACAGCAAACAGCGTGTTGTCAGCGAGGAAACCAGGTATAATGTTCCAGGAGGTGAGGGGAGCCACTGTGGGACACAAGGCAGGATGTGCTGTCACACCTGGGGCTGGCAGGTTGCTATGGTAACACGTTTCGGAACTCCTATTAGTTCCTTTTCTTCAAACCATGGTTTGAGAAAGGAACCAATAGGAGTTACGAAATGTGTCATCATAGCCACCAGCCCACCCCAGGTATGACATCATATCCTGGCTTGTGTTGCCAACATTTAAAAATATTTAGAAGGGACACCTTGAAAAGTCTAAGAAGAAAAATGCAGCACCTGTCTATGTTGGTGTCAGTGCCAATGTTGTCGGGGGGGATAAAAAATGCCTTGTATCTTTGGTGTCCATGGGATAAAATAAGCCCCACATCATGGATGTCAGTGGGGTAAACTAATTCCCATATCATTGGTGTTATTGAGATATAATAAGCCCCATGTCATTGTTGGTGGAGGGGGGGGGGGGGATAAAATAAGCCTTGTATCATTGGTGCCCATGGGATAAAATAAGCCCCAAATCATGGATGTCAGTGGGGTAAAATAATTCCCATATCATTGGTGTCATTGGGATAAAATAGGCCCCATATCATCACAGTCATGGGGATAAAATGAGCCTTATATCATTGGTATCATTGGAATAAAATAAGACCCATCATTGGTGTCATTGAGATAAAATAAGCCTCAAATCCTTGGTGTTATTGAGATAAAAAAGAATTCCAAATCTTGTGTCAGTGGGATAAAATAAGCATCGTCATTGGTGTCATTCGGGGGAAAAAAAGCCACTGAGATAAAAAAATCCTCATATTCTTGGTGTCATTGAGATAAAATAATTCCATTGTGTTGGTGTCAGTGGGATAAAATAAGTCCCATCACTGGTGTCAGTGGTATAAAATAAGGCTCATATCAATAATGTCATTGGGATAAAATAAGCCCCATATCATTGTTGTGGGAACAAGAATAAGCACTGATTGTTAGTTACCAAAGCATACTGTCCATACACCTGACAGTCAGTTCGTGCATCATTGCAATGCCCGGTGATGGAATGCAGAGAGCTTCTTAATTGTGTCCTCTCACAGTGTCCTGAACCCTATGGATCAGCCTGCAGGATGCAGAAACATCTAGACAGTGTTCAAAATCCTGGGACTGTCCTGCAGGATCCGAGACATTCGGCAACTATGATGGAGATTCAGATCTTCTTAGTGTCAGGAGGTCTGTCTCAGCCTGAAGTGACATGTACGGCTGAGCGTGCATCTAACACGCGGCTGGCATTGACGCCTGGTGAAAGGTCTGTTGTGGCCTTGTCGTGAGCTACTACTGACAAGTCATTTATTTCACACACGTGATTGTTTTACGTATAAAATTCAGGAAATGACCGGAGAAATTAAATCACGACAAGGCAATGTGTTCACATGAAAACGACACACACATGGACACCATGTCAGTAATAGAAGTCATCTGGAGAGGATTCTGGAAAGGAGGGTCCTTCTACAGCAGACACGTTAGACTTTTTATTTTATACCTGTGGCTCTCTTATTGCCTTTTTTTTCCATTGACCCTTTCAGCTCTCATCCTTGTACAGCCCTTATGGATCAGAGAATTTTTTTACTTCTTTGCTACAGGCCTAGGACTAATACATACACATATCCATTTTTTAATACAGGCAGTCCCCAAGTTACAAACATACACATGACTCATACTTAAAGAGTAACTCCACTTTTGTTCAGAAATAACCTTCCTTACCTGGGCAGGAAGTAGTTCTGGACAGCCGCACTCCGAAAAAGTTGCCTTTTATTCAAAAAACAAAATCAAAAGTACATGCCACAGCAGAACAGAAGACCTGACGCGTTTCACACTACAAACAGTGCTTAATCACCATGATTAAGCACTGTTTGTAGTGTGCAACACGTCAGCTCTTCTGTTCTGCTGTGGAATGTACTTTTGATTTTGTTTTTTGAATAAAAGGCAATTTTTTTCGGAGTGCGGCTGTCCAGAACTACTTCCTATCTATTGCTATATGCATTGCCAGCACCTGTGGCTTCTAAACTGGTAAAGAGGTTTACTATCGTTTGACCTTCCTGGAGCGGTGATATCTCCCCTTCCCTTCCTTACCTGGGTGATCTACTTTGTGTACATTGCAAGGACTTTAACCAATTTTGTTTCAGATTCCTAGCTTTTGTTATTCTGAAGAATTTCCTGTGTGTGTCTCTGTGTCCATGTAGGAAAGTGAGTCTAATGGGAGTGGTTTCATAATTATCAATTCGCTGTGCACCTGCAGGGCATTGATGAAGAAAGCTACTGAGCCTGCATCCCTTCAGACGTGTTCCTATTATGATTATCTTACTAAAAATTGACATTTTTATTCCAGGGGATGCCTGAAATCTGACTTGAATCTTAATGCAGACTTCTGGTAAAATCAGTTTAGCCAATCACACAAAATGATGTTTCTGGGGGGGGGGGGGGGGGTTTCTGTACACAGCATGTGTACAGAACACCTCCAGGTAGCCAAATTGCATTGCATTTTCAGAAAATTACAGCGGATGCAGATTTAAATTTTAATAACATTCAATTACAATATGAATTGTGTCTCAATTGTATACGCTATATTATTTTTTCTTTATTTGCGATTTTTTCCCCCATGAAAGTGGTTAGCCTTTAAGAATGGAGGCAACATGACGTCACGTTGGTCCCGGAAACTGACGGGCAGCCATCTTGCTGTTCACCGCATGCTGCCACCTACTGTCTGGCAGACCTTTCAGCAATGCCACATCACTGCATGGCCGGTTAACCCTTCCCTATGCTATCCAAAACATAAAAATATTTTTTTGGGCTGGAATTACACTTTAAAAATGTACCTGTTCTAACTTACATACACATTCAACTTAAGAACAAACCCACAGAACTTATCTTGTTTGTAACCCAGGGACTACTTGTACTGAGCAATCTGCGGAATACCTGTATCCTTTGATCTTATTTGGTGCTCTGTAGGTTGGCCTGTTGGTTGAAATCAGGTGATATAGACATTCCCTGCTGGTGTTTCTGGGAGAACATTTATCACAGTTTGTCTCTGTTCCAAGGAAGATGCCAACTGTCTGAAAACCTGGTTGTGCAAGGTGTAACACCCTTGTGTGAGGCTCAAGGAGCATCCTGTCAAAATGTGCCTTAGTGATACAGGTTCTTGACCAAAAGAGCAAGCAGGATCTTTTCCCCACAGCTGCCTCATGTTCTGGGTTGTGGGTAGGAGGTCATCAGTGGCTCTGATGACAAAACTTAGCCAAGATCCCTCCATATCCCAAATGTCACTCCAGCTGAGTTTCCTCTTTTTTAGATTCTCCTTGTTAGTCCATTGGCCCTGCCTGGCCTCTGAGATGGCCTCAGCATGTCACTCTGCCTCCTCTTCATGTCTTCCCACCTCTTCCACCATGAGCCATCTCTTCTGCACTGATGTTGCTTTGTGACACCAAGGAGGTTTTAGGACAAGCCTGAGACCAGCTCTTCCATGTTGAACCAACCATATTCCTGAAAATAAAGAGAAGACTAGCACTCTAAATGCTTCAGGTGAAGTCCTCTTCCTCTCCATTACCATCTAGGGGGACCACTGAGCATGGTGGTAGGATAGGCTGATGTTGGAACTAGAAGTGTGTCTAGTGACAAAGCATTCTATACTTGTCTGAGAACACAAATTACAAAGTTTGAAGAGTTGAAGTTTTGGGGCATTTAGCGAGCACTTGCTGTGGAAAGAAGCTGCAACCTCTGTAATTGGCAACAAAGTGGATCTTGCAGAAGAAGAGGATGCCCTGGACACAATTATTGTATCTCTTGTGCCCAAAATGTGACTGAGTGACCTCAGTGATTGCATGGTGGACAAGGTGTGCCAGCCATAAGACTTGTGTAGCACTTTCAGTGTAACGAGTAGGTAAATTTAGTCTGTAGGCAAAGGAGCAGGGGTTAATTTGTTGTGTGTTAGTGTGTTAGTGTACACCCCCCCCCCCCCCGGCTGGATGTGCTGGATAGTTCTGGAACTTAGAGGGTGGAGAAACAGAGACTAAACCTGAATATTAATGGAGTCTCCTCCAATCCCTGGGTAGGTAACACCCAGTAGATGGGGAGACAGGCCATAAATGTTCTAGAGCTGAGTCCTGGATGGGACCCCTGTGTTGGACAGAAGGAAGAAGCTAGTGGAAGTGAGACTACCCTGACAGCCAGGAGCTAGGCCGTTTCTACAGGAAACCTGTGCAGCAGCCATCTGGACTTCAGGAATAACTCAAGAGGGACTGAGAGAGAAAGTTTTATTCTTCACACCCCAAACTTGCACAGAAGAGGGGCAGCAAGGTGCAATACTCTGCTAGCTTGTAACCAGGAGACAGCTTAAAGACAGTTCACAGTCGTTAAAGCCATCCTACACCTCTAGCTTGGGTCCAAGGTCAGCTAGGTGCATCAGCATTCCTTATGGAGAAGCACCTACACTTAACAGTTGGGACTTTCTTTTTATTACTGAGTCAGCTGATCCATAAGTCCTATGGGAGGACAATATATTGACAGTAATTCATAGCAGCCAGAGACAGTATCAAGTCCTTGAGTTTGTTTTCAAGTTTTACAGTTCTGGGCATCCCACGCTTCCATTCTCCATCCAAGTTATAAACCCCTAAAAAAACAAAAACACAACAAAATACCCTGAACTGGTTCTTAAAGTCTGTGCCAATGTTGCAAAATTCCTGTTGCCTGGCTGTGACTATAAGAGAGGACCCTAAAAATCCAGTGGTCCTAAAGGGGGTTAGCGCTACACTTGCTTGAAATACTGCCTGGCAATGGACAATCCAAGGAACCTAAGAGTGTCCAAAAGAGTCAGTGCCACCTGGTAAGAGCTTACAAATGTCCCAGTTGAGGCAGAGGTGGTGAAGCTTGCACCTGATAATTCAGTGAGTTCCCCTGGCCCAAGTTAGTAGAAAGTTTTATAAAAAAGAGTAAATAATGTGGCATAACTAAAGCACATAACACCCAGGGCAGATCATTTATTTACCACCCACCTTCTGTGCATGGCAACTGTATTTATTAGTAATAATCTTTCAAAATACATAATACTAACAGAAAAGAAACACAGATAGTGAAAAAATGTTGGTGTCTCTTCTCATTAATAGTTAGTGTAAGCTTGGTTGAGAAAGTCTATTGTAGACTGTGGGTGGATGAGTGGAGAGCTGCTACATGGCATAGTGTGTATGGTGATGGAAGAGTTTCCAAAGACGATACTGTGAATGGGTGTAGGGAAGAAAAGTGAATATATTGTGGATACTGGAAAGGTGAAAACAGTGCCAGCCAACATACTATGGACAATGGAGAGAGATGGTAAATTGGTATATATAGTTAACATAGTTAGCCTGGTTAAAAAAAAACACAAGTCCATCCAGTTCAACCAATAGAAGGGAAAAAAAAAAAAAAAAGTTTATACAATTCAATACACACAGTTGATCCAGAAAAAAGGCACCCCCCCCCCCCAAAAGGCAATTGGATATTCCCTATATCAACTAAATAATAGTACCCAGTTATATCATGTCCTTTTAGAAAAGAATCCAGGCCTTTTTTAAAGCAATCTACTAAGCTGGACAGAACCAGCTCTTGAGGGAGTCAATTTCACATTTTCACAGCTCTTACTATGAGGAAGCCTTTCCGTATTTGGAGAATCAGGCTCGGTTCGTGGCCTCGGGTTTTGTGTCTGGAGTCTGGTGCGTTTCTGTTCACCGGTTCAGGTGCAATTTAGGTCCGAATTTTTGCCTAAATTCGCACCTGAACCGGACCCAAACACGCACCGGACCCTTTTTTCAATCCGGACCACAGACACCCCGGACATGTGTGAACCGACACCATTGAGAGACGGTCATACTTGCCTTTCATGTGTTTTGGATGCAGGGAGACCCACATCCAATTCGCATACATGTGAACCCGGCCTAATTCTCTTTTCCTCCCACCATAAAGAGTGCTCCCTTACGTATTATTTCACATGACATAGAACAAAACATGAAAACTGTACTTTTTACATTTAAATCCTAATAAAAGAAATAAAATATGCAGATATCATTCAGTCTGGGTTGACACTGTTGCACTCTGTGTTAATGCAACGTGTAAAAACGCACGCTATATGCATTGGTGCGCTGCGATGCCATTCATTCTTAACGGCACCCCAAAGTACCCTGCCAACGTACCTGCATCTCAGCGCTCTACAATGCATGCATCACATTGCATTATGGTGTTGTGGTGAGTTACAAAAAGCTGGGCATGCACTTTTTTGGTGCATTTGTGGGTTTTAGGCAGTCTATTTATGTACATTATCACTCATGTGTTACACACATCGCAACAATGTGAATCCAGCCTAAAAGCACACGCAAACCCTAACTGAATAAATAGATCACTAAAGCACCGTGTATAATCATCAACCATCTTATTTGTAATAAAATATGATAATCAATATGATTATGATATGATCATCAACCATCTTATTTGTAATAAAATATTTGTTTTCACCTTTTCTCATCCTTTGTTAAATCTCAGTGCTTCCGATCTCCTGCACTCCCCCCAACAACTGCTGCACATCGTTTCTCAGATCTGGTTTCCTGATGGTGACAGCAGTGGACCAAGTCTGTGTAATGACCAAGGCAGCCATGCACACAGCAATAAGAGTACATTCACTCCGGCTCATTAATCAGTCATCAGGGGTTGTGTTTTGGAAGTTTATTTGCTAGTGGAACTGGGGAGGGGATTTGGAGTGATGCAGAACTCTTCTTGCAGAGGACACTTCTTGCTTAGCAGCTGTAGCATAAGTATAGGCAGACTGGAACAGTCCACGGTTTATGGCTGGGGACCATGAAGTAGTATGAGCACAAGTAAAGGCTTCACTCACTGGATCCTGGTACACAGACAGTTGATAGATGTAGACTCTTGCAATGTAGTCCAGAATTCAGTCCATAGGGGTTTAAGGTCTTGCAGCCCCTCTTCTCTCAGCTCATAGAGCCATCCCAACAGAGTGGGGGAAAAGACCACCTCCTCAGGGCTCCAGACTATTTAACAGCAACCTAGCTCCATCTGGGCACACCTCTCCAGGGATTGGATAGGCCCTGGTGAATATTCAGACTGGACATTTGAATCCTCCTGCTCCAAGCTCTAGAAACCTCTCCTAGAGGCAGGGGAAAGTAATCAAACACTCAGCCCGTAAAGCTTGGAGCAGACCAAATCAAACAATCACTGCTCCTGTGATTATGGCAGAACCCACAATTAAATTTACCTAGCAGCCTAACTAGTAGGGCACTACACATCATTCTAACCTAGGTGAGCAGGATAGAAGAAAACAAAAAAATGGTCTATATGATTGCAAAGTGGGGGAAAGTTCAGAAGATCCAAAGTGCGCTTTTGGAGAGTGGAGGTCCTCTTTAAATAAGGCCATTCTAGCGAAAAGGCAAGAACTTTACTAGCATACCCACCACCCCATGTGTACAGCAACCATCAAAAACGCTCAAAAATACATATTACCTGTACTCCAAAAGGGAGCACAGTCTCTAGTAAAATTGGGATCATATGCAATAAGAGGGTACCATCATTCTAATAGTAATGAAGCAATAATGAAGGAGACTTTACCCCTAATAGTTTCCAGGGGGGAAAAAGAGAATGGACTATCTCGGTACCCTAAGCAAACATACGCATAAGGTAAAAATACCGTTTTTTTTATTTACACAAAAAAGGTAAAAAGAGGACAAGGTATCCACATACAAAGAAGACAATAATTTCAATTGACATACAAAAATAGGTCTATACATATGTTGCACTGACACTTGGTAACCTCCAAGATGGATATAGGAGATACTATAGATCCTCAGTGAAACACAAAGCGGCTTCTCTACATGTTTCACGGAAATCTACCTGCTTTTTCGGGAGGAATAGGTTTACAGAAGGTAAGAAAAGATAAAAATTTGTGCATAATATCAAGGTAATACAACAAAGAAATATAATGTACACTGAAGGTTGGAAAGGGGGAAATGGAACGGACGCTTAACAGTGTAAGCCAACATAAACGGGAAGGGGGGCGTGGTTTGCCTTGAGAGAAGATGGCTGCTTAAACCCTCAGCTCCCGCTCACCACAGTCTTTTCTTCAGCTTAACCTGGGGATTTGTGCATTTTTTCTCTACCCACTATGGGAACTTCCTCCCGCGGAAGCTCGCAGTCACGATCCCGCTCCCCGAGGGAACCTACCGATCGTGCAAATCACACTATACCGGAGATCTTCCGCACTCAGAGGCCTGACAGGGCGACTCATCTTCCCGCCTCAACTCCTTCTCAAGACCTGACAGGAATTCTCCTCACTCCCACAGACCTTCACACTTCTCAAATGGAGAACAACGGCACCTCTCTCCGTCAACCGAGCCTAAGAGATCTTCAGGCTGTTGCGGCTGACATTAAGGACACCCTGTTTTCGGCCATCTCGGACCTACGCCTTGAATTGCAGGCTATCTCAGGGAGAATGCACCGCGTCGAAGACGAGGTTGCACTACAAGGCTCAACAACGAAAGAAATTCAATACAAAGTGAACTCTCATACCAGGCAACTTAGAGATATTCAACGTCATGTCGAAGATCTCGACAATCGTGGTCGCAGACACAACCTTAGAGTGAGAGGCCTACCCGAATCCGTGGACCAAGACCAACTCCTCCATGTTGTCACGCACCTCTTTAACCAACTCCTTGATAGGCCCAATGACACCCCGGTGGCTATGGAACGTATCCACAGAGCGCTTCGTCCCAGAGGTAGAGAAACAGACCCCCCCCGCGATGTCATCTGCTTTGTGAATGATTATGCCATCAAAGAAGAAATCCTCAAGAAAACACGAGAGAAATCGCAACTGGATTATGATGGCTGCCATATACACATCTACCAAGATCTTTCAGCGATCACACTGAGACATCGCAAAGACCTCCGGCCCCTACTAGATGTCCTGCGGAACAACGGTATCCGCTACCGCTGGAAGTTCCCGTTCGGCCTCTCCGCCTCCCACCAAGGCCGCTCGGCCCTACTGAGAGTCCCAGAAGACCTCGATGGATTCTGCCGCACCCTGGATATCCCACTTGTGTCGGTCCCAAACTGGTATGAAGAATTCAATATCCTGTCCCATACCCGCCACCCTCCAGCAGAAGAACCGATGGATGCTCATAACGCCAGCCTCCGCAGACGCAGATCACCGACACCGAACGGTCTCTATCCTTCAGTGGGACCCCGCCAACCACCTCCTAGCCCCATGACAGCGCCGTTGCCTCGCAGAGCTCGCCGGGACCGCTAACTTACCTCCATGCTCCTGAACTCTCCTCCAGACGACACCGCTGACGACCCTTTACACGAGTCTACCACCTCCTCCTTTCTACAAGCAACCGGACATGTCTCGACTACCTATATCTCGCTCCACAGTGCAACACAGAGGAGACACCGCTTCATCTGTACTCTTCCACGATATCGCCAGAGACCCGATCTGCTTGCCAGCATAGTTCTCTCCCACCTATACACTGAATATCTCCACTGACTACCCTCACAACGGACTATAGATGCCTCGATCTCTTCCTCCTGATCGCTATCCCACCTGACAGTCCACAGACCTGCACCAGCCGTACCAGCTATATTACAGTTCCGTTCTACACAACAAACTGTCCTGCCCCCGTGGACTACTTTGCCTATTCTATTCACAGACACTTGTCTGCATCGTTACTTAACGCTGGCACCGAGCCCTGCAGTGAAGATATCATCGGACTCAGCGCATACGGACCATGGGTACCCTAGACAAATCCTAAAGTTATTTGTTAAGGTTTATTGTTAGACGTTAGAAGTTATAACATTTAAGCAACTACTGCCTCCTGCTTCAGGAAGACACGGCCGAGATACACCACACACTGACAACACATCAGAACCACATCTTTGATCAATCCTTTTACCTATTGGTTCTCCATCTCACTGCCTAAGCTCCTTAAACCACAACCCACTCCCTACAATCTGCTCTATACTGCCACCTACTGACCCCAAAGCAGAAGTATCTATACCTCAATTAGACTCACATCCCTATTTAACCTCACATATCACCACAGAAGAGAACAACGATAATCATATTATACACGACCAACACTTACCCTGGCACTGCATATAACAGGACACAATGCTTATTGATGTCACTAATATAATTATTGCACTTTGTCACTCACCTACATGCTTACACTTATGTAATTCCAGAGAAGTAACCCCCCCCTAGCTATGCTATTTATACATAGATTTGATACATATACCTACTACTCTTCCACAGTCAGACTCCATTGAACTTGCTTTCTACTCGATGACCAACGCATCACGGAAAACCCTTCACTACACTATACTACGCCCTTCAACATTTTAAGGAAATCACTCCGTTACGCTCGGATGCCTTGCTTGGCTACCTAGGCCCAAATCCACCGATCTATGCTTCACTTCCCCACTTACACACTGACTCTACCTCCCCCCCCTACGACACAACACAAGTCCCCTCACTTTTCACATCTCACAGCCCTCCAACCCCTGAACTGCCGAACTACATCGAATGCAGAACTCACGCTATAACTACAGCTTCACACTGCTGAAAGCTCTATCTCCAGGAACTGTTCCTCCTATCCCCCACACAACCATAGCTAAGGGTATACACTCTCTACCACTAGAACACATATTACATACCTCGATGGGCTCGAGGCCTGCGAACCATTTATAACCTAAATATATCCCACTGGATACGGTATTAAGACCTGTATATAGCAGGTATAAATTGATCGCTCTAAATGATCTCAGCCTCGTATGTAGGGAGGACAATGACACCTAGCTCTACGCGCTGACAACACTTGAGCTAAGGATTTCTTTTACATTCCCAGGAGCTACTCCACTCCTCCCACACTGAAGGAGATCTGCACTCCGACTCTCCACTGCCATCTATTGACTTTGAGGGCATCCCTTCTACTCCTCTACACACTATATACCCAGACTCATCTTCGCTTACTAATACTAACTGGATTGATATTACACTTAACACACTGTCACACCCATTCCCACACTAGAACTCACTAGAGGCCTGCACTTACTCTTCTACTCATCTGTCCTCGAATTTCCCCTACAACTCTACTTATACATAAAACTCGAGATCTGAACTGTTCCTGCAATGCTATACTTGCCTAGATACCACACATACCTACACCCATAACACACAGGTTACATTCTCTTCCTTTTCAATTACTATCCACTTTATACATACAATACTATACTCCTATGGTTTATTGCTCTCACATATGGTAAGCTAACCTGTTTACTTAGTCTTGCAATTGTTATACTGTACAGACCACATCTATAGAATTTATTGTTATTATACTTGTATAGCAATGTTTATTAAGGTTACCCCTCTTTGTGCTTTTCCCACCCCATTGATATGACCTTACCGGTGACCATCACCCAAATACCCACCACCTCCAGCTCGTTATAAGATATAGCTGACCACTAATATTGTTACTCAGCTGACTCGCTCGCCGCTACAATCTACCGACCTTCCTCTCACCCGTGTGACTCCAATATGATCAGTTCCCCAACATGGATAACACATGCTTGTTCCCCTAATACCACCATATAACTAACATAAGACTTGGTGAGCCGGACCCCATTGACAGTCTTTCCCACCTACCATTAACCATCTCTCGATTGATAGACCAACCCCCACGCAGTGGTTACAAGTATCTTATCTAGCATTTCCAATTAACAAACCTACACATACCACTGATCCTACCCGGTTAGTAAACTTTCTGTGATCCTAGTCACTGAATTAAGTGATTGGGGTCACATTCATTACCGGTACTGTTTCTCCCCTCCCTACCCCTGTTCCTTGACCCACCCTATCCATACGCACACACCCTCCAACCCGTCCCTCCACCCCCACTAACGCAGCACATTCCACCCTCTTAAATACATCCACATATCTATACAATGACGAATCCTTCCAGCACCACGCATAGCACCAAACTCAAACTAATCTCACTAAACGTAAAAGGCCTTAATACGCCCGAGAAACGTTCCAAGCTACTCCTCACAATGCACCGCAACAAGGCCGATATTATTTTCCTTCAAGAAACTCATTTCCGAACCGACTCCACGCCAAAGCTACAAAATCACCGATATCCCATGGTATTCCATGCTACCAACCCATTACACAAGACAAAAGGGGTCTCAATACTCATATCTAAAGCCTGCCCCATTCAAATCACGGACTCTTTAATAGATGTGGAAGGCAGATACATATTTCTCAAAGGATCCCTTCTCAACAGAACATTTACATTGGCTAACATATACGCCCCCAATCGCGGTCAGGTACCTTTCTTCAGGAAAATCACGAATATTCTCACAACCTTCCAAGAAGGAACCCTCATCTTGGGTGGAGACTTCAACACCCCACTTAACCCTACCCAGGATACATCTACTGGCTCCTCCTCACTCCCATATTCGGCCCTTAAAACAATTAAATCGTCCCTCAATCAGCTATTGCTACATGACACATGGCGAACCCTGAACCCAAATGTTAAAGACTTCACATTCTATTCCGCTCCCCACGACAGATATTCCAGGATAGACTACATCTTTCTAACACAAAAAGATCTATCTTTAATCCATCACACTTCAATTGACCCCATGCTTATCTCCGACCATCACCCCGCATCTCTAACACTTAAAATCCCAAACACGACGCCCCGCTCTCAAACATGGAAATTGGATCCATCATTACTGACTGACCCCTCTATCAAAGCCGAGGTCGAATCTACCCTCAAACATTTCTTTCAAGAGAATGTTTCGACGGACACATCCCCACTTACCATCTGGGAAACACACAAATGCGTAATCAGAGGAACTCTAATCGCAGCAGCTGCCAAACGCAACCGAACACGCAGAAAACAATACTCAGACCTCACCAACAAAATCCATAGACTAGAAACTGCTCACAAACAATCCCAAGCCCTTTCCACTATGACTGAACTGATTCAAGCTAGAAAAGATCTACTGGATATTTTAGATAACCAAATTCGCCGCAAATACATCCTCTCCAAAAAAACGTTTTATGAATTTGGCAACAAAGCCAGCAAAATGCTAGCCCGGGCTTTGCAGGTGACAAAAGCACACACAACGATTCACTCTATCACCGATCCAACAGGACGCAAATTTACCAAAACCCCAGACATAGCAACGCAGTTTGTCCAATATTATAGTAAACTATATAACCTCCACCCATCTAACTCCTCCCTTGACAAGAACAAACGAACAGAAATGATAGCCGATTTCTTACAACAATATAGCCCTACCCCTATCTCTGACTCCGTGGCCCAAGAATTGTCCTCCCCCCTAACCAGAGAAGAAATAGACCTAGCTCTAAAACAACTAAAATCAGGTAAAAGCCCCGGCCCCGATGGCTTGACAGTCGGCTACTATAAAACTTACGCAGAAACACTCACCCCCTTCTTCTTAAAAGCCTTTAACTCCTTCGCAACCCCCACGACACCGCCTCGAGACCTTCTAACTGCCCATATAGCTGTAATTCCGAAACCAGACAAGGACCCCTCCCTAGTTACCAATTACAGGCCCATCTCGCTTCTTAATGTGGACTTAAAATGGTATGCGAAGACTTTAGCGAACCGTATACTACCGCTATTGCCTCAACTTATAGATCTGGACCAAGTTGGCTTTGTTCCGGGAAGAGAGGCGAGAGATAACACTCTCAAAGCTCTTAATATACACCATTGGCTTACAACTAGCGGCTCTGGCGGTTTTATGCTTTCTCTCGACGCGGAGAAGGCGTTTGACAGGGTGGCCTGGGACTATATGCTTGAATCTCTACGGATGATAGGTCTTCCCTCAACGATGCTCAATTTCATATCGGCCCTTTACTCTAACCCTACTGCCAAGGTCCAGGTAAACGGCCACCTGTCGGACGCCTTCTCCGTGTCGAATGGAACCCGTCAGGGCTGCCCACTCTCCCCTCTAATTTTTATTCTTTCCTTGGAACCCTTCCTAAGACGCCTGAGAGCCAACCAAGACATTAAAGGAATTACCATCAAACGACGTACGTACAAAGTAGCTGCCTTCGCAGACGACATACTCCTTTTTCTTACTGACCCCCTCACGACAATACCTAACCTCCTTACAGACTTTAAAAATTTTCATACCCTATCTAATCTACAAATAAATTACTCGAAATCAACAGCCCTGAATGTCACCCTTGCCCCTGAACTTTGTCGACAATGCCAAATCAACTTCCCGTTCTCATGGAACGCTAAAGCCATCCCGTATCTAGGTATTCTCTTACCGACCTCCTTGAATAACTTATACACCCTAAACCATGCGGCAATTTTACAAAAAATACAATTGGACCTAAAAAAATGGTCCACGGGACTTTTTTCCTGGTTCGGTAGAGCCGCAATAATCAAAATGAACATTCTGCCTAGACTTCTGTATATTTTGCAAACTATCCCCATTAAACTTCCAAAATCATTTTTCTTAACATACCAACAAGCCTGTACATCTTTCATATGGGCCAAATTGCGCCCGAGAATAAGCTACCAGCGACTAACCGCCCCCAAACTTTTAGGGGGCATAGGTCTTCCTGATCTACGCAAATACCACCAAGCATGCCATCTTACCCGAATTATAGACTGGAACATACACTCTACGCTCAAAGACTGGATCCATGTAGAGCAATCATTCTCGGACCTTCCATTATCTAACCTTCCCTGGATCAATAAATCCAATATCCCCCCTGAATCCAAACACCATCCATTAATCAACCCCACGTTGGCTTCCTTCCACAATGCCTGTAACCTCCACAAAATTTCCTCATCTAATGGCCCAATGACCCCACTGAGAATGAACCCAGATTTTTCCCCAGGGATGCATCCCACCTTCTTAGCAGACCATTGGCCCCACCCTACTATACGAGCAGAACACTTTTTCGAAGGAAATCATCTCTTATCCCAAACAGCGCTTGCATCCAAAATGAACATGAGCTCTTTCCCATTCTGGAATTATGTCCAACTGAGACACTTCTTTCACAAACCTAAAACCAGATCAGATTGGTCCAGACAGACCACCACATTCGAAAACCTATGCTCCAGTGGGGAACCACAAAAACACCTGATATCCCAGACATATGCACTCCTATTCACATCCCATGCACTAACAAAACACTGGACCACCAGACAATGGGAACAGGACCTCTCGATACACCTTACCGAAGCAGACTGGGAGAAAATATATACCTTGACCCACAAAGGATCCATTAACGTACAAATACAAGAAAACGCCTTTAAAATACTATCACGATGGTACAGAACACCGCTGAAGCTACATCATATGGACCCGTCCATTACCCAAACATGTTGGAGGTGTAAAACGGAGATTGGATCGTTCTTACATGTTTGGTGGTCCTGCACAAAAATTCAACCCTTCTGGAAAGAAGTACACAAATTGATCAATCAAATAACAACATACACATTAGACTTCAATCCTGCATTATTCCTACTCCACCACTCCAAATTGCCACTGTCAACATACCAACGATCTCTGCCCATGCACATGGTGAATGCCGCCAAACTCTGCATTCCCCTCAAATGGCGCTCCACAGACCAACCATCTATTGCAGACTGGTTGGCACGCATACAAAAGACGATGGCCATGGAGGACCTCATACATCAGGCCAATGAAACGCAACCTAAATTTGTCAAAACATGGACATGCTGGATACACTTTACCACAACTGATGAATACAAACGATACTTCACATGAAAGCTGTATAGACATTGTAACGCTGCTTAGAATAACAAATATCTACCTTGCCCTGGATATCATCTGTCCCCTTCACTTCTCTTTCCGCGGCTGACAACCCTGAACACCCTCATACTCAAGAAAAAACACGCAAACATACTACCTTTTGCTGTCGATATTCACTATAATACATTTACTACTACTGTCCCAACCCTCCCCCTACACGTCCTCTTTATAATCACCTATCTACGCTCCCTGTCCACGAAACCTACTTTAAAACAAACTTTTACGGGTGCACTTCATGACATAAATAACTCACGTTCCCACCCCCACCCCCCACCCACCCTATACTAACCACCATCCTTGATAGAATATGAAGCTAGAGTTCTGAGACTCAGTAACAATATTTCTACTGTATCGCTTCTTTACAGCTCTACGGAATATCTACTCCAAATGAATGCTTAAATACTACGATTTATATGTAATAACTCGAATATATCTCCCACAAGAACAGCGGCTGCGTCCGCTAACATGCACTGTACTATATTTAAGTACTCCCTATGCTGTAATCTCCTTTTTCTGTATTTTCCCTTGTTGCTTCTGTTTTAAAACCAATAAAAAATATTTGAAAAAAAAAAAAAAAAACGGGAAGACCAGGAAAGCTGTCACCCAAATCTTCCCCATGGGGGACAGATATTGGTGGATGGATTATTGCTGAGTGACAACTATAGAGAAAAAATGGTATATAGTATATATATATATATATATATATAGGGGTTTCGAGGTAAAGGACTCCTACACAACTAATGAACAGAGACCACTAGGAAGTTTTAAATCAAGATGTTTGAAGCCATGTCTTATACACCTTCATACAATGCTTCCCAGCAAAGTCTCTTTACAGCAAGGAAGAGGGAAAAAAAAACCTTCTATGGACCTTTATCCAAATAGATGGGACCATACTCATCAATGAATCTGACAAACCATCATTATTATTAATAATGGAGCAACGTCTGGGCAAGCCAAAGCCAAATAAGACACCGTTGGCTGGATAATTATCAATAGATAACAATGCAGCAATGGTCTTGTCATTACCATCCATAAAACTGCCCCTATTTGTTAGTCTGAGGCTTTGAATTCCACATCAATAACACAGCGAACACAAGGCAATATTGTTTCATAAAAGGCTCTAGAATGTGACCACATGTTACATATCCTGTCCTTGTGGTGGTTTTTGGCTTTCAATGGTCTCATCAATCCCAAAGTGAAGGTCTCTTAAGGTTTGGAACAAGCACTCACTCCTGGAGTCGAAGAAAAAAAAAAAGACAAAAAGCTGTAGGGATTGTACAAGCAGACAAATATTTTTGTGGTTCGGATATTGCCATTCTTGTTCCTTCACTGAGCATTTTTTAGGATTGGGACGGCAATGAAAAATGAGATTGCTGATGGCTCAGATTTCATCACCTATTAACACACAGGAGAGAATTCTGCATGAAATATGTTACAATATTGTATCGCTAGGAAGAACGGGATGTAAATCCATGTTTCTTCTGGTTTTGTTGGTTCTTGAAGCAGATGCAAGTTATCCCTTGATAACGTATTAGTTTGTTTAGCTCTTGGTTGCTCATCCAATGTTACAATATACTGCAGGGGGGGTGGTTTTGAAAAGCTTAACCACTTCAATACTGGACACTTTCACTCCTTCAATACTGAACACTTTCACTCCTTCAATACTGGACACTTTCACTCCTTCAATACTGGACACTTTCACTCCTTCAATACTGGACACTTTCACCCCCCTTCCTGCCAAAGGCCAATTTTCAGATTTCAGCGCTGTCGCACTTTGAATGCCAATTACTCAGTCATGCAACACTGTACCCAAACTAAATTTCTATCATTTTTTTGAGACAGGTAGAGCTCTGGGTTTTTTTTTTTTTTGCTATATCAATGAAAACATTTTGGAAACAAAAACATGTTATTCTTTGTTTCTGTTATAAAATTTTGCAAATAAATAATCTTTCTTCATAAATTTAGACCAAATTGTATACTGTTACATTTCTTTGGTAAAAATAACCCAAATCAATGTTAATTATTTAGCCTGTTTGAGAGTTATAGTCTACAATCTACGGTAAATATATTTGAAAATTAAACAAGCCTGGTGTACTGACCTTTTTTTCTTTTCTTGAGGACCTAAAATGTCAGAAAAGTACAAATACACACCCCAAATTACCCATTTTTGGAAAGTAGACACCCCAAGGTAATGAGTAAGAGGCATGGGGAGTTGATGTTGTATTTAATTTTTTTTTTTTTATGCAAAATTAAGAAATTAAATAAAGATAATTGTTTTTCTCACAATTTTTTTTCAACACGCTATCATTGGAGCAATACAGTGTCACCATATGACTGGTGTGGCAGTGAGCAGAGATAGTGACTGATGACAGAATAATAGTAATAATAATAATAATAATAATAATAATTAATAACAACAACAACAACAACAATAATAATAATAATAATAATAATAATAATAATAATAATAATAATAATAAATAACAACAATAATAATAATAATAATAATAATTTTTCTCTTTTTTTCAATTTCTTTTTTTTTTACATACTGTCACCAGAGTAGTAATGTGTCATCATAGTGATAATGTACTGCTTTGGGGAGGTAATCAAACAATGTTTTAATACACTATGATTGCTTATTACAGTGATGATCACTGTATAAGCAATTTTTTTTAAAGGCATCCATTCATGTGCTATTGTGTACTATTGTGATAGCTGTGATTGGCCACAGCTATCACATGGTACAGGTCCACTGTGATTGGCCCTGGTACCATGTGATCGCTGTGACCAATCACACTAATGCCCCGTACACACGGTTGGACATTGATCGGACGTTCCGACAACAAAATCCTAGGATTTTTTCCAATGGATGTTGGCTAAAAACTAGTCTTGCATACACACGGTCACACAAAGTTGTTGGAAAATCTGATCATTCTGAACGCGGTGACGTAAAACACGTATGTCGGGACTATAAACGGGGCAGTAGCCAATAGCTTTCATCTCTTTATTTATTTTGAGCATGCGTGGCACTTTGTGCGTCGGATTTGTGTACACACGATCGGAAATTCCAACAATGGATTTTGTTGTCGGAAAATTTTATAGCCTGCTCTCAAACTTTGTGTGTCGGAAAATCCAATGGAAAATGTGTGATGGAGCCTACACACGATCGGAATTTCCGACAACAAGGTCCTATCACACATACGGGGCATAATTCACCAGACACAGAGGGTCACAGTTCGCACCGCTGCATGGCTCCTATGGTGTGCCCAAGTGAGAGGATGTCATATGACATCCACTCAGGATAACAGAACACCCGCCTGGCTGTATTATTATTTTAGCCGGCGGGAGGTGGTTAAAGATGAATTCCAGGTTTAGTTATTTTTTTACATAGTTACATTGGTCCACCTTGGATTTGGAAAACTTGTCTGATCACTATGATAAGACTGGCGCGACTGGTATTAAAGTCGGGGTGACTTGTGTTTGTGACCTGTCCCCCTTTAGGTTTAATGTGTATGTATATCTAAAATGTTTTAATTTGGGATATTTTGCAGTCTGTCTCCCCTCTAGGTAGATGTGCCCTCTCTGTTTGCCCCATTTTGTCCTGGTGACCTTTGTCACCGAGACAAAAAATGATTGGAAATCCAAAATCTTGCAATTGCCACCAGAGCAAGAGGTGCAGGAGACTCTTCCAATAAGGACACCTGTTGTGGTGACAATTGTCTAAGCGTGGAATAGCTCTTATTTTGAAGAGGATTCCTCTCACTGGCTGTTCATCTCCGAGACAGGAAGTGAAGGGAAATCTCTCTGGCAATAAAGAAACAGCTAAAAAAAAAACAACAAAAGGTATTTTTTACTATTCTTTAGTCTACGAGATAAAACCCATACTAGGACCCAAGCACACTAGGCCTTTAGTCCCAGCAAGTGAGGCCTTAGCGTTTCTTTACTAAAACATTCCGGACCCTTGTGGATCTTCAGTTGGTCACAGTGAGGAGGGGGTTGAATGGCATAAACCTGACCAGTTTCGCCAGACACAGGCCCGGCTGCTTCAGGGGCAACTAGTAACCAAGACCTAGGGTTATATAACCTATAACCCTTAGCTTGGAACTGAGACCCTTCCGGACATCGGGTTCTGATAAGTATACTCGCATACACATACTGTATGTGAAATTTGAAGCATTGACAATGGTTTGGCCACATGAACCATATGCGCTTTGTGCTCTATACAATTGAAGGTAATGAGTGGTAGTCTCCATGATTGTGGTTTGGAAGCGTTCATCATACATTGGCTCAATATTTACTGGGAGGTTTTCAAAGTGTTTGCAGTATTTTTTTATGCAGGCATAGACTCTTGCTGATGAAGTTAATTTGTGTTGATATACTCATTAAGCGTTGAACAAGTACCCTCCTCTGGATCGCTGTCCCCCTCCGTGAGTTCTCCTTGGGGGGGATTTAACCAGTACACCACAGTCAAGGGCCTTCATGTTCTCAATATTACCAAATCTTGGACTTTCCATTCCATATATAACAGATTTATGATCTCCATTGCAATATATATTGGCTCATATGGACTATACTATACTTGGTCATTTAAGGTCTCATTTATGATCCCTCAAAGGATCACTGGGTCATCGCATCTTCATCTATCTGATACATATGGCGTAATGTGATTATTTATAGATGCATTACGGTCACTATCTATTTAAATGTGAGTGAGGTGGATGTGTGTGGTTTTAAAGTGTGAGTGTATTTGTGTGTTATGGTATCGTTTTATATGATTCTTGATTTAATTAATATGCTTGATACTATTTTCTAGTTAGCCCAATGAGTTGAAGTATTAAATTATTATTGAATATGCATTTGGATGTGGTTGAGCACAATCATGTCTTTTATCTCAGTTTTTGCATGGTGTTTTTTGCCGGTGGCTCCCAACTCTTTAAAATGTAACTGCCTCCCGCCCGCTGTAAAGGCAAATGATGGCAGGCGGGATCACCTCTTGTTCCCGCCACAATCGTGCGCCCGGGGGGGGCAGCAAGGAAATCGTGGGCACGATGCGTCCCTGGGACACAGCGTGACCCCTATCTCGGTAAAGACTCGCGGCTGTGGCTCTTTAACCATGTGATCAGCTGTGTCCAATCACAGCTGATCACATGTAAACAAGGAGATGCCGTTGATTGGCTCTCCTCGCCTTACACTGAGTGCGAGGCGAGGAGAGCCGATCAGCGGCATCTCCTCACAGGGGAGATATGTACAGGTAATCAGGGCACTGATTACAGTGCAGCCCCAACAGTGCCCATCAGTGATGTCAATCTGTACTCATCAGTGATGCCAATCAGTGGTGCCTTTCAGTGCCCATAAGTGCCACCCATCAGTGTTACCTATCAGTGCCCATCAGTGATGCCAATCAGTGCTGCCTTTCAGTGCCCATAAGTGCCACCCATCAATGCCACCTATCAGCGCCTATCAGTGCCCATCAGTGATGCCAATCAGTGCTGCCTTTCAGTGCCCATAAGTGCCGCCCATCAATGCCACCTATCAGTGCCCATCAGTGCTGTATATTAATGCCTCCTCATCAGTGCCCATCAAGAAGAAAAATTACTTATTTACAACATTTTATGACAGAAGCTAAGAAGACCTTTTTTTATTGTCTAAAATTTCCATTTTATTTTAGCAAATAATAGAAAACCCAGCGGTGATTACATTCCACCAAAAGAAAGATCTATTTGGGGGGGGGGGGGGGGAATGATAAAAATGTCATTTGGGTACAGCATTGCCTGGTGCTGAAAGCTGAAAATTGGCCTGGGCAGAAAGGGGGGAAAAGTGCCCAGTAGGCAAGTGGTCAATATAAAAAAACATTTACTTGATCTTTGGTTATTTTTGTTTTTGAGGTTGAGAATCTAGGGGCAGAATCTAGTGTTTGGTACAAGCATCCTCTGTTATCCTTGTATGCAGGGACTAGAGGCATGTCTCCCTACACTGTGTGCATCAATAGAAACACACAGCCCCATAGATAGCAAAGCACTCCCCCTGCTCATCCCTCCTCCTTCTCCTCTCTCCTTTCCAAGCTAGACTGACTGGAGACTGCACTGTCCACTGTTAACTCTTTCTTGTTAAGACCAGAAGTTCAGGTAAACAGCACTGAGAGAGCAGGAGCCAGCAGCATTGAAAGTTGAAAATTGCAAGTGCTTGGGAAAAATTTTAAACAAATATTTTCATTGGGGATTGTTAAATTTATTGTGCTAAGAGAAACAAAAAAGCACTAAGAGTTCAATACCATTTTGTAGCAACTTCTTCAAGGGGCCTTGTTTCTTTAATATTTGGTCTTCATGTTTGGCTGGTGCTATTAGTACACCTGTGTTATTAGATAATTGCTAGACAGATATATTTTTATAAACCAGTGTGATTTAATCATAACGAGCTGGGTAAAACTGTGCCAGGTTTTCATTAACATTATGATAACTGATTTTTTTTTTTTTCTTCCATCTGGGAACGAAAGCAACTCAAAACTCCACAGTCTGCTGTTGCAAAAGTGAATTTATTTATTTATTTATTATTTTTTATTCTACAATTTGCACAATTTTTACCTTTTATAAAGGCACTAAAACAAAGTTTCTGGTACAAAGCTATGAAGTAAAGTTATTATTTTTTTTAAATGAGATTAAAAAAATATAAAAAAAAAAAAAAAATGTTTTTATGTGGTGCTGTGAAAAATAAACAAAAAACTAAAAAAGTTTTATGTATGGACAGAAAATTAAAAAAAAAAAGAAAAAAAAAAGTGAAGCGAAGAAGGTGAGGACTGAGTTCATGAGAAATTACAAGTTTGCTGGTACTGAAATTCAGTGCTGGTCAGAGAACAATTTATTAATTTAAATATACTGTAAGCAATAGAGAGAATACATTGTAGCAATATAATAATGAAACCACTTAAAGTGTTTGTTGCCCCAACTCTTCATATTCCTGATATGTCTGCTGTACCATGTACTTGTATGAGAAAGTCTCCTGTTCTCTTTGTATTGCTTCCTTTATGTGAAATTCCTCGTGCTCCTGTCAGTTCCTCTGCTTTTCTATTAAAAACTGACCACAGTAAGCAGGAGAGAACAACATGGGCTATGCTGGGAACTCAGTGTACTCTCCTACCATAGGTGTGTGCAGCCTATTGCATTAGGGTGTGTACCTCAAAGCCCAAATACATATGTGTGTGTGCATGTGTATATATACTGTCAGTAGGGCAGAGATTTTTTTAATATTTTATATATATATTATTTATTATATATTTATATATTTTATTTTTAATATTTTATTTTTTATAATTTTTTTACTTTTTTTTTTTTTTTTTTTTTTTACAAATTTTTTGGGAAGCCCGTTAGGGGGCTGTGGTGAAATCAAGGGTTTAAACACAGGTTATTCTGCGCCACACAGGGTTATTAGGGTGTGCCCAGGCACACCTGACACACCCTGTGCGCACGTCTATGTCTCCTCCAATAATCAGACTCGACTACACACCCCTCCTGTACAGCTATTTACTGGGAAGCTTAGTGTGCTGCTGCTTCTCTCCCCCTAAGCTCGTATGGGAATGTGATCACACATTAAAAAAAAAGGGAAAAAAGGTATATGGAGTTTGTTTTTTTCTATACAAAAATGTTTTACCTTTCATTTCTATTTTATACTGAATGGGTTGTTTTACAAGGTGATCGTTTACAATCACTTTAAGCTCCTGAAGTTTTTTTACCCCCATTTTTGCAATTTAGCACTATATGTTAGTTTAACTGGCAATTGCAGGGTCATGCAACGCTGTATCCAAATTAAATTGATGTTTTTGTTTGTTTTTTTCACACAAAATAGAGCTTTCTTTTGCTAAAATAAAACCACCACTGGGTTTTTTTTTACTTGTTGCGCCTTAAACGAAAAAAAGAGATCAAAAATTTTGAAAAAAAAAAAACAATATTATTTTTACTTTGCTATAAAACACAGCCAGTAAAAAAATATGAAAAATCAAATTTCTTCAAAAAATTTATGATGAAATTTAAAAAATTTCTGAATTGGCTCTCGAAAGTTGTGTACACAACTCCCTCCCTGTGCCAATCATTACAGCCTCACTGTGAGCATCATTGTAGCTTCATGGCGCCCATCAATGCAGCCTCTCTTTGCATATCATTGCAGCCTCACTGTGCCCACCAATGCAGCCTCTCTGTGCCCACCAATGCAGCCTTCCTGTTCCCACCAATGCAGCCTCTCTGTGCCCACCAATGCAGCCTCCCTGTGCCCACCAATACAGCCTCCCTGTGCCCACCAATGCAGCCTCCCTGTGCCCACCAATGCAGCCTCCCTGTACCCATCAATGCAGCCTCCCTGTGCCCATCATTGCAGCCTCACTGTGCCCATCATTGTAGCTTCATGGTGCCCAGCAATGCAGCCTCTCTGCGCTCATCAAAGCAGCCTCACTGTGCCCCCCAATGCAGTTTCTCTGTGCCCATGAATGCAGCCTCACTGTGCCTACCAATTTAAGCCTAGTACACACTACTGTTTTTTTTTTATTCAACCCAGCATGCTATTGTGTTCTGACAGGGCCAGTGGCGGCTGGTGTTTTTTTTTGGGGGGGGGTCACACTACTGGGTGTGCTCGGGGTGCAATGCTCTGCGCCCCAAACCCACCCTTGTTTGAAGCCTATTAGAGCCTCAGGCTTTAATCACTTGCTTAAAAAAAAAAAAAAAAAAACCATTGGAATCCATGCATCTGGTGCCCCACATGTAGATTGGGGGCTGGACGCATGATAGGGGGACGGCACTCCTGTGCTCTGCATTATGGGCCGCTACTGGCCAGAATACTCCGTACAGCGCTGATCAGAGTCAGTCGGCTGCTGTTTTTCCAGCATGCTCGTCCGACAGAAGCTGCTATACACAAATACCGGCTGCCAAACGAATGTCGGACGTTTTTATTGAACCAGCAAATGTCACCTGATATTCGGCCTGTGTATACTAGGCTTACATTTTTGGAAACCTGGATGAAGAACCTCTTTAAGTCTAATGCCCCGTACACACGGTCGGACTTTGTTCGGACATTCCGACAACAAAATCCATGGATTTGTTCAGACGGATGTTGGCTCAAACTTGTCTTGCATACACACGGTCACACAAAGTTGTCGGAAAATCCGATCGTTCCGAACGCGGTGACGTAAAACACGTACGTCGGGACTATAAACGGGGCAGTGGCCAATAGCTTTCATCTCTTTATTTATTCTGAGCATGCGTGGCACTTTGTCCATCGGATTTGTGTACACACGATCGGAATTTCCGACAACGGATTTTGGTTGTTGGAAAATTTTATAGCCTGCTCTCAAACTTTGTGTGTCGGAAAATCCGATGGAAAATGTGTGATGGAGCCCACACATGGTCGGGATTTCCGACAACAAGGTCCTATCACACATTTTCCGTCGGAAAATCCGACCGTGTGTACAGGGCATAAGAAGGAAGGGAAGAAATCCGTTATGTACATCTATGTAAAGCTTACATTTAATCTGCTTGCATTTTTGCCTTCCTTGGTTCCTCCCTTTCCCCGCATTAACATGCTAATGAATTCTTTAAATAAAGCCTTTCCGTTTTCATGACATATTCCATTTTAGATGCTATCACTGACTTTCTGTGCTTCTCTGTGCAATGCAGGCAGATCATGGCTAGTGGGAGGGGCCAGCAGGGTGCAGTATAGACATGTACACTGCCAAAAAACGTGTTAGTTTTCGTTTCATTCGTTTGTTTTAAAATTCTTAAATTCGAAAATTCTGAAGTTCGTAAATTTGAAAATTCGTAAATCCGAAGATTCAAAAATCTGAAAATTCAGAAATCCAGAAATTTGAAAATTCAGAAATTCGAAAATTTGAAAATTTAAAATAACTGACTGACTAATTATTATTATTATTATTATTATTAATATTATTATACAGGATTTATATGGTGCTAACAGTTTACGCAGCGCTTTACAATATAAAAGAGAGACAATACAGTTGTAATACAATAAAATACAAGAGGATTAAGAGGGCCCTGCTCAGAAGAGCTTACAATCTAATAGGGTGGGGCAGGTGGTACAAAAAGGTGGTAACTGTGAGGAATGAGCTGATGGAAGTGGTAAAAGATTAGTTGAAGTCGTGATAGGCTTTCCTGAAGAGATGAGTTTTCAGGGATCGCCTGAAGGTAGCAAGAGTAGAGGATAGCCGGACAGGTGGAGGTAGAGAGTTCCAGAGGATGGGAGAGGCTCTTATAAGATAACTAGTAATAAATAACTATTAAATTATAGTTATTGGAATTTCCTTTCAAATTTGGCTGTTAGTGAATGCAACGAATGCGAGTTTATCCGAAGGTACGAATATTCCAAAATAAGGAATGCCGCATAATAATAAAAAATATAAATAATAAAAAGTAATTTGTTACATTCCATTTGTTTAGGTGTAGCATTCGTTATTTTGGATAATTTGTAACTTCAGATAAATTCTTATTTGTTACGTTCATTAACAGCCAAATTTGAAAGGAAAATCCAATATCTATAATTTAATAGTTAGTAATAGTTAAGTTATTATTAGTTAGCTATTATTTCATATTTTTTCATTTTCGGCTTTTCGAATTTTCATTCTTATTTTCGGATTTCCGTTCTTTTTGAATTTTCGGATTTTCATTCTTATTTTCGGACTTTCGAATTTACGAATTTTTAGAATTTCTGAATATTTGGAAAAATTTGTTAAGCGGGTTTTCATTAATTCGGATATTTCCGAATTAACGAATTTGTCGAAATTCATTAAAAACAAATTTGGAATGAAATGAATTGCACCCGGCCTCAGTACTCCTCTCAAACTGGATGCAAGCAGTGGGCTGGCTGTTGGAGGAGTTATGCAAATATCAAAATGCCATGATGGGTGAATGCCAGCTTGGAAGGGTGGCCGTTCCTAGGCAGGCTGTATTTTTATGCAGACCTCCCGAGGTAATGTCCATGTGATGCTGAGACTTCAAAAATTAACCACTTCAGCCCCGGAAGGATTTACCCCCTTCCTGACCAGAGCATTTTTTACGATACGGCACTGCGTCGCTTTAACTGAGAATTTTGCAGTCGTGCGACGTTACACCAAAACAAAATTGACATCCTTTTTTTCCCACAAATAGAACTTTCTTTTGGTGGTATTTGATCAACTCTGCGATTTTTATTTTTCGCGCTAGAAACAAAAAAAAGGGCGACAATTTTGAAAAAAAAAGCAATATTTTTTACTTTTTGTTATAATAAATATCCCCCCAAAAATATATAAAAAACACATTTCTTCCTCAGTTTAGGCCGATACGTATTCTTCTACATATTTTTGGTAAAAAAAAAAATCGCAATAAGCGTATATTGATCGGTTTGCCCAAAAGTTATAGCGTCTACAAAATAGGGGATATATTTATGGCATTTTTATTCTTCTTTTTTTTTAATTAGTATTAGGGGCGATCTGCGATTTTTATCATGACTACGACATTGCAGCAGACACATCGGACACTTTTGACACTATTTTGGGACCATTGACATTTATACAGCGATCAGAGCTTTAAAAATGCACTGATTACTGTGTAAATGTCACTGGCAGGGAAGGGGTTAAACACTAGGGGCGATCAAGGGGTTAACTGTGTTCCCTCAGTGTGTGTTCTAACTGTAGGGGGAGGATGGGCTCACTAGAACATGACAAGAGATCACTGGGAGCAGTAGATCCATGTCATATTGCTAGGCAGAACAGGGAAATGCCTTGTTTACTTAGACATCTCCCCCTTCTGCCTTTCTGTGTCACGATCGCGGGCCACCGGCGGACATAGAGTCCGCGGGACCCACGGGCACACTCCCGCAGCACTCTGTAAATTCTTAAATGGCAAACGGTCCTCTTTCAGATAAAAGTGGTCTCCGTGGCGGATTCGCAATGGGATCACTTTTATGTGGGGCAGGAGAGGGCCCCCCCCCCTCTTGGCGCGCTCCGGTTGTCTCCGCCGATCGGGTCCTCTCCCCTCTGAGACATGGAGCCGACTGAGAGACAGAAGGCCTCCTCGCTCTGCTCCATACCATTGGATGACGGAAGCGACCTCACTTCAGACAATGGTCTTGGGGAAAAAAAAAATGTATTTATTTATTCGTTTTTTATTGCATTTTAGTGTAAACATGAGATCTGAGGTCTTTTTGACCCCAGATCTCACATTTAAGAGGTCCTGTCATGCTTTTTTTCTATTACAAGGGATGTTACATTCCTTTTAATAGGAATAAAAGTGACCCAAAATTTCTTTTTTAAAAAGACAGTGTAAAAATAAAAAAATAATAAGTAAAATAAATAAGAAAAAAAAAATTTAAAGCTCGCCGTCCCGCAGAGCTCGTGCACAGAAGCGAACGCATACATAAGTCGCGCCCGCCCGGTGTTCAAAGCACACATATGAAGTATCACCACGATGGTTAGAGTGAGAGCAATAATTCTAGCCCTAGACCTCCTCTGTAACTCAAAGCTGGTAACCTGTAGAAATTCTTAAACGTCGCCTATGGAGATTTTTAAGGGTCAAAGTTTGTCGCCATTCCACGAGCGGCCCCAAATTTAAGGCATGACATGTTAAGTATCAATTTACTCAGTGTAACATTATTGTTCGCTCATGAATGGGCTAATTTTACTGGTGTCTTATTTTTTAATTCAAAAAAGTGTATTTTTTCCAAAAAAATTGCGCTTGTAAGACCGCTGCTCAAAATGCGGTGTGATGTAAAGTATTGCAACGACCGCCATTTTATTCTCTAGGGTGTCTGAAAAAATATATATATAATGTTTGGGGGTTCTAAGTAATTTTCTAGCATTACACAACCAGCAGGTTTTCATTCAACAAATTAGCTGAAATATTGAAATCCCTGAAATAATAATGATTAATTGAACAGTCAGATAAATTATAAAAGGTTAATGACATTAGGAAGGAGTGATTGTGGTTCAGCGCACAGATGCGGGGCTGTGTGACAATGTTTGTCTTCAGAAAATCTCAAAGATCCCGGGAACAATAGGAAAAGCCTGTAACATTTTGATAACAATGAGTCACAGATTAGCGATGTGTGGGAACAAAGTTTACTGAATGAACATTGACAGCAGTGTGCAGTGCCTCTGCCTGATTGGAAAAATCACTTAGGATGGCCGTTCTGAACCAGGATTTCATGGAACCCTAAGGTCCTTCTACCATCTGATGGCATGTGACTGCAAAGTTCAAGGTCCAACGCTACTTGGCAAAGCCAGAGGCATGAATGTAACAGTGGCATTCTGACAACCACTGTAAGTGTGACCCTCTTCCCACTGACTATGGCCTATATGGACTATGGGCAATGAAATACATTTCAGATCTCAGGCTACCCCTACTAAAATGAGTCCAAGTCTGGGATAGGTTCTTCCAGAGGTTGCTAGGGGTTCCTTGAGCTGTGGCTAGCTGACCTCCCATCTAAAAAGGTATCTGCATAGTTCTAGGTCCAATGCCACTTGGCAAAGCCAATGGCATGACTAGAAGGCTGGCATTCTGACCTTTACTGTAAGGGGAGAATTCTTCCCACTAGCCACCACTGGAAGGGAGACATTGTTAACCATTAATGGATATTAATGGACAATCTTAGCTGGGGTAACCTGAGATCTGAAATTTATTTCAAGGGTCTGTCTAGAATAGGTTCCTCCAGAGGTTGTTAGGGGTTCCTTGAGCTTTAGCTAGCTGAACTCTTATCTGATGGTGTCTACATAGATCTAGGTCCACTGCCTTTTGGCAAAGCCAATAGCATGACTGTAAGGTTGACTTTCTGACCACCGCTGTAAGAGGAGCATTCTTTTCACTGACCATTATTGTAAAGGGGGCATTTTTCCCACTGGCCACCACTATAAGGAGGGCATTCTTCCCACTGGACACCAACATAAGGGGCTTATTTTCCAGTGATCCCAGATGGACTAATTTTAGCAGGGGTAACCTGAGACCTGAAACATTTTTCAAGGGTTCATCTTGACTGGGCTCCTCCAAAGGTTGTTAGGGGTTCCCTGAGCTGTGGGTAACTGACCTCCCATCTGGTGGTGTCTGCATAATTCTAGGTCCAACGCCACTTGGCAAAGCCTGTGGCATGACTGAGAGGGCAGCATTCTTCCCACTGAATACCATTGTAAGGGGGATATTCTTCATACTGACCACAACTGCAAGGTGGGCAGTCTTCCTACTAATCACCACTGTAAGGGAAATATTTTTCCTACGGACCACCACTGTAAGGGGGACATTTTTCTCACTGACCACTAATGGACTGATCTTAGCCAGGGTAACTTGAGATCTGTAACATCCAAATGGCCCCTGCCCCCAGGGGTAACTTGAGATCTGAAATTTATTTCAAGGGTCTTTCCAGAATAAGTTCCTCCAGAAGTTGATAGGGGTTCCTTAAGTTGTGGCTAGCCGACCTCCCAGCTGATGGTGTCTGCATAGATCTAGGTTCAATGCCACTTGGTAATGCAAATGGCACAACTATAAGGCTGGCATTCTGACCACCGTTGTAAAGTGAACATTCTTTCCAGTGACCACAGTTTTTAAGGGGGGGCATTTTTCCCTCTGACCCCCACTATGAGGGCATCCTTCCTACTGGAAAACAAGGTAAAAGGCTTACTTTCCAGTGATCCCAGAGACCTGAAAATTATTTCAAGGGTTCATCTTGAGTAGACTCCTCCAAAAGTTGTAACGGGTTCCTTGAGCTGTGGCTAACTGACCTCCCATCCGATGGTGTTCTGGCTCCAAAGCCACTTGGCAAGGCCTGTGGCATGACTGTAAGGGGGTAATTCTGACCACCACTGTAAAGGCAGCATTCTTCCTACTGATCACCATTGTAAGGGGGACATTCTTCCTACCAACCATCACTGTAAGGGGACAATCTTACCACAGACCACCACTGTGAGGTGGGCTATCTTTCCACTGACCACCACTGTGAGGTGGACATTCTTCCCATTGATCACCACTGTAAGGGGAACATTCTTCCCACTGACCACCACTGAAAGGGGGACATTCTTCCCACTGGCCACCAAATAAGGCGCATTCCTCCCACTGACACCAGATGGACTAATTTTAGCAGGTGTTCCATGAGACCTGAAAATTATTTAAAGGGTTCATCTAGAGCAGTGGTCTTCAAATTATGGCCCACAGGCCAGATGTGGCCCTTTGCTTGCCTTTATCCAGCCCTTGGAGCACCATTCCTAGCACTGATTTGAGGCACTGTTCCTCCTACTGACACCAACTATAAGGCACCATGCCTTCAGCTGACACCAAATATGAGGCACCATGCCTTCAACTGACACCAACAGCACAGCATAATTTCACCCATTCCCACTACAGGCGGTTCCCGGGTTACAAACAACATAGGGTCTGTAGGTTTGTTCTTAAGTTGAATCTGTTTGTAAGTTGTAACAGGTACATTTTTTAAGTGTAGCTCCAGCCAAAAAAAACCATTTTTAAGCTTTTTGGATAGCATAGGGAAGGGTTAACACACCTGTAAGTTTTGTTTTGCTGTCTGTGCCCCTGTTCAGAAGATTTTACCTCACTTTCTATCCCAATGACAATTGGATTGTGAAAATTTTGGGTTGGAAACAAGGATTAGTGATAAAGCATCAGTGGAGACACCTTTTTCCCATAATAACTCTTACAGGAATGAATTTCCCTTCCTAAGGGTAGATTTCCTCTCACTTCCTGTTGTCTCCCTCCGTTTGTTAGAAGGAGTCGTTTGTAAGTCGGATGTTTGTAACTAGGGGACCACCCGTATTCAGTGATAGGGCATTATTCCTTTAACTGAAGCCAACAACAGGGCATAATTTCTCCCACTGATTGGGCACTATTCCTCCCACTGATACCAATGATGGGGCACCATTTTCCTTTTTTTTTACTTCCACTAACGCCAGGACATTTTCTACACCCACTGGTCATAGTCCAACCCCCTTAGAGTCTACAGGACAAGAACTGGCCTTTTTTAGAAAGTTTGGAATCCCCTTATCTAGAGTAAAAAGATTGGGAAAGGCTTACTTAGGATGACCACATGTAGGCAAGTTTCTCATGAGAGTCAACATAAGCTCCATGAAAATTATTTTTGAAACAATCGTAAGTGAGCACATGGTACTAACATATATGTTCTCACTTGGCGCAACAAGTCCATTCTTTAAGCAGAACTTTGTGTCAAGGTTTACCCTCATCTCTAATTCCGGAGATAACCCAGTATTCTGGATTTTCTGTTACTTTCTGTCTCAGCGATAGGGATGAGCCGAACACCCCCCGGTTCGGTTCGCACCAGAACCCGCGAACGGACCGCAAGTTCGCACGAACGTTAGAACCCCATTGACGTCTATGGGACTCGAACGTTCGAAATCAAAAGTGCTCATTTTAAAGGCTAATTTGCATGGTATTGTCCTAAAAAGGGTTTGGGGACCCGGGTCCTACCCCAGGGGACATGTATCAATGCAAAAAAAACTTTTAAAAACGGCCGTTTTTTCGGGAGCAGTGATTTTAATGATGCTTAAAGTAAAAAAAAAAAAGTGAAATATTCCTTTAAATATCGTACCTGGGGGGTGTCTATAGTATGCCTGTAAAGTGACGCGTGTTTCCCATGTTTAGAACAGTCCCTGCACCAAATGTCATTTTTAAAGGAAAAAATCTCATTTAAAACTGCTTGCGGGTTTAATGTCATGTCGGGTCATGGCAATATGGATGAAAATCAGTGAGACAAACGGCATGGGTACCCCCCAGTCCATTACCAGGCCCTTTGGGTCTTGTATGGATATTAAGGGGAACCCCGCACCCAAATTAAAATAAGGAAAGGTCCCTATATACTCTGAACAGCAGTATACAGGCGGTGCAAACAAGACAGGGACTGTAGGTTTGTTGTTAAGTAGAATCTGTTTGTAATTTTGAACATTTTTAATGTGTTTAGCTCCAGCCAAAAAATCTTTTCTAAGCTTTTTGGAAAACATAGGGAAGGGTTATCACCCCTGTGACATTTGTTTTGCGTCTTTCCTCCTCTTCAGAAGATTTCACCTCACTTTTTTGTCCCAATGAAAAATGTTTTTTGAAAATTTGGGTTTTTTTGTGGAACAAGGATTGGAAAGCATCAGTGGAAAGGAAAAATTGTTTTCCCATATTAACTCTTACAGGAGAGAATTTCCCTTCCTTAGGGGTAGATTTCATCTCACTTCCTGTTGTCTCCTTCCGTTTGCAAGTAGGAGTCGTTTGTAAGTTAGATGTTTGAAAGTAGGGTCCTGCCCTATATACTCAGCAGAAATTTGGGCCTTAGGTGTTGCTGTGGCCAAAACACTGTAAGCCCTCACAGGGCCCTGCTGTGAAATATTAGATCAAGAATTGTGATTACATGCCCCTGTTGAACAGGAGCTGAAAAATTAGGCCTTAGGCACTGGTGCTGGTGCCACAACACTGCAACCCCTCACAGACACTCTAGTTGGAACGCAGGAACGAGCCCTGCTGCAAAGTATTGCATCAAAAATTGTAATTACACGCCCCTGTTAGACAGGGGCAGAAAAATTGGGTCTTAGGCACTGGTGCTGGTGCCACAACACTGCAACCCCTCACAGACACTCTAGTTGAAACGCAGGAACAAGCCCTGCTGCAAAGTATTGCATCAAAAATTGTAATTACACGCCCCTGTTAGACAGGGGCTGAAAAATTGGGTCTTAGGCACTGGTGCTGGTGCCACAACACTGCAACCCCTCACAGACACTCTAGTTGAAACGCAGGAACAAGCCCTGCTGCAAAGTATTGCATCAAAAATTGTAATTACACGCCCCTGTTAGACAGGGGCAGAAAAATTGGGTCTTAGGCACTGGTGCTGGTGCCACAACACTGCAACCCCTCACAGACACTCTAGTTGGAATGCAGGAACAAGCCCTGCTGCAAAGTATTGCATCAAAAATTGTAATTACACGCCCCTGTTAGACAGGGGCTGAAAAATTGGGTCTTAGGCACTGGTGCTGGTGCCACAACACTGCAACCCCTCACAGACACTCTAGTTGGAATGCAGGAACGAGCCCTGCTGCAAAGTATTGCATCAAAAATTGTAATTACACGCCCCTGTTAGACAGGGGCTGAAAAATTGGGTCTTAGGCACTGGTGCTGGTGCCACAACACTGCAACCCCTCACAGACACTCTAGTTGGAATGCAGGAACGAGCCCTGCTGCAAAGTATTACATCAAAAATTGTAATTACACGCCCCTGTTAAACAGGGGCTGAAAAATTGTGCCTTAGGCACTGGTGGTGGCGCCCAGAACCAAAAATGTTCTTACAAGCTATCAGCGTGATGATTGAGGAGGAAGAGGATAATTACTCAGGGATAGTCACTCAGCATCAGCATAGGCAGTCTTTGAAGGGATCTGAGATTTCAAAAAAAATTATTCGGTTACATCTGCATCAGGTGCTTGGTAGCTGGTGGTGATCCAAGACTGATTCATTTTTATGAAGGTCAGCCGATCGACCGAGTCGGTGGACAGACGCACCCTGTGATCGGTTACCACGCCTCCAGCAGCACTGAATGTGCGTTCTGAAAGAACGCTGGATGCAGGACAGGCCAGTAGCTCAATTGCATACTGTGCAAGCTCTGGCCAGTGATCCATCCTCAAGACCCAGTAACCCAGAGGATTTTCGGTGGGAAAGGTGTCCAAGTCTGATCTTGCCCCTAGGTATTCCTGCACCATGTAAAACAGACGCTGGCGATGGTTGCTGGAACCGATCATACCTTGGGGCTGCGGACCAAAAAATTGTCTGAACGCATCGGTCAGACGGCCACCTTCTCCACCGCTCCTTCTTTGACTGACCGAAGCCTCAGCAACACGTTGTCCAGAAACAGGAGTTTGTAACCTCCCAGTCTCTGGGAACGCGTTGCACAGACCTTTCTGCAAGGCCTCCCGAAGATGTTTCATCCTCTGCTCCCTCTGCGATGGCAAGATAAGGTCCGCAACCTTACCCTTGTAACGTGGATCAAGGAGGGTTGCCAGCCAGTATTGGTCCTTCTCCTTGATACCACGAATACGAGGATCCTTACGCAGGCTTTGCAGGATCAGGGAGGCCATGCAGCGTAGGTTTGCTGAGGCATTCGGTCCGGAGTCCTCTGGGTCACTAAGGACAACAACGTCCGCAGCCACCTCCTCCCAGCCACGTACAAGTCCATGTGTTCCTTGGGACTGATCCCTTAAAGACTGCTGATGCTGAGTGCCAGGCTCCACCTCCATACTGACACAATCTTCCTCCTCCTCCTCCTCCTCCTCCTCGTCCTCTTCCTGTGTGATCGGCGGGCACGCAGGAACACTGTCTGGATAAAGGGGGCCTTGAGAGCTAAGGAAGTCCTCCTCTTCCTGCCTCTGTTCTGCCTCAAGTGCCCTGTCCATTATCCCACGCAGCGTGTGCTCCAACAGGTGGACAAGGGGGACAGTGTCACTGATGCATGCACTGTCAGTGCTCACCATCCTCGTGGCCTCCTCGAATGGTGACAGGACAGTGCATGCATCCCTGATCATGGCCCACTGGCGTGGGGAAAAAAAACCAAGGTCCCCTGACCCTGTCCTGGTGCCATAGTCGCACAGGTACTCATTGATGGCCCTCTGCTGCGTGTGCAGCCGCTGCAGCATGGCCAACGTCGAGTTCCACCTGGTGGGCATGTCACAGATTAGGCGGTTCTTGGGCAGGTTAAACTCCTTTTGGAGGTCCGTCAGCCGAGCACTGGCATTATATGACCGGCGGAAATGCACACAGACTTTCCTGGCCTGCCTCAGGACATCCTGTAAGCCCGGGTACCTGCCCAAGAACCGCTGCACCACCAAGTTAAGGACGTGAGCCAAACAGGGCACATGGGTCAGTTGTCCCTGTCGGAGGGCAGAGAGGAGGTTGGTGCCATTGTCGCAAACCACCATTCCTGCCTTAAGTTGGCGTGGCGTCAACCACCTCTGAACCTGCCCCTGCAGAGCTGACAGAACCTCTGCCCCAGTGTGGCTCCTGTCCCCCAAGCACACCAGCTCAAGCACCGCATGGCATCTTTTGGCCTGCGTACTTGCGTAGCCCCTTGAACGCCTACGGAGCACCGCTGGTTCCGAGGAAGAGGCCATGGAGGAAGAAGAAGAGGAGGGGGTGGAGGAGAGAGGTGTGTCACAATCAGCATTTTGGAGGCGTGGTGGCGGAACAACCTCCAACACTACTGCACCTTGTCCTGCATCCTTCCCAGCTGCCAGCAGAGTCACCCAATGCGCCGTGAAACTTAAGTAACGTCCCTGTCCATGCCTGCTGGACCATGAGTCAGCGGTAATATGCACCTTACCGCTGACCGCCCTGTCCAGCGAGGCATGGACATTGCCTTCCACATGCCGGTAGAGAGCCGGAATCGCCTTCCGTGAGAAAAAGTGGCGTTTGGGTACCTGCCACTGAGGAACCGCACATTCCACAAACTCACGGAAGGGGGCAGAGTCTACCAACTGAAAAGGCAGCAGTTGAAGTGCTAGCAATTTTGCCAAGCTAGCATTCAACCGCTGGGCATGTGGATGGCTGGGAGCAAACTTCTTTCGGCGGTGCAGCAGCTGGGGCAGGGAAATTTGCCTGGTACAATCTGACGTCGGTGTACCAAAAGCAGATTGCCCATAAGTACTTGGCTGTGACACACCTAATTCTACACCTTCATTCCTCTCACTGCAGGTCGCAGAGAGGACTGAAGGTCTAGTGGGGTTGGAAATCTCAGCTGATGAGGAGCAAGGAGAGATCGTCTTTGTTCTTTGGTGTGGGTCTTTTAGATACGCTTGCCAACGAACTGCATGGCAGGTCAACATATGTCTGGTCAAGCATGTGGTACCCAAGCGGGAGATGTTTTGGCCACGCGAGATACGCTTGAGACATATATTGCAAATAGCAGCGGTGCGATCTGATGCACTCGTCTCAAAAAAGGCCCACACCAAAGAACTTTTTGAATAACGCGCAGAGACTGCAGCGCCCTGCACATGTGGAGCTTTGGGGTGTGATGCAGTCAATGTGCTGCCCTTAGGCTGGCCCCTGGAGGGCATCCTGCCTAGTTGGTGATGTGCCACCTCCTCCTCCTCCTCCTCCTCCTCCTCCTCCTCCTCTCTCCTATCAGGCACCCACGTTGAGTCAGTGACCTCATCATCCCCTCCCTCCTCATCACTGGAGCAAACCTGGCAGTATGCTGCAGCAGGGGGAGCATGACTGCCAGATTGCTGTCCTTCTTGGGCACCCCCTCTGTCCGTGCTCATGTTACTGCCTTCATTGAGCTCAGTATCATCATCAGAGCCTTCCAAACGCTGGGCATCCTCCTGGAGCATGTACCCAACACTGTGGTCAAACAGTTCGAGGGAATCCTCAGGAGGACATGGTGGGGCTAGGGAAGGAGTCACTGATGACATTGAGCTGAGGGAAGAGGCCGCTGCTTTGCCAGACAAAGCACCCTGGGCATGGGTGAGAGAGGATGAGGAGGATGAGGACGGCTTGGTCATCCACTCGACCAAGTCTTCCGCATGTTGCGGCTCAACACGGCCAGCTGCCGAAAAAAAGGCCAAGCGTGTCCCATGGCCACGTGCTGATGAGGATGCACCGTCTCCACGACCAGCACTAGACACAGAGCCTGCTTGCCCTCTCTTATTGGCTTGTGACTGTCTGCCTCTCCTTCTTGGCCTTCCAGACATACTAATGGCCTGTAGCTGCACTAAGCTGGGATAGAACACCTGTAATTTTCTTCAGGTAGCTTTATATACTGTAACCAGACAAGCCTGCCTGTCAGTAGGAAGATAACAGGAACGGATCTAGCTGAACACTGTGAGCAGGACGTACTGCACTAAATGTATATAGCAGGAACGGATCTAGCTGAACACTGTGAGCAGGACGTACTGCACTAAATGTATATAGCAGGAACGGATCTAGCTGAACACTGTGAGCAGGACGCACTGCACTGAATGTAAATAGCAGGAACGGATCTAGCTGAACACTGTGAGCAGGACGCACTGCACTGAATGTAAATAGCAGGAACGGATCTAGCTGAACACTGTGAGCAGGACGCACTGCACTGAATGTAAACAGCAGGAACGGATGTAGCTAAACACTGTGAGCAGCACGCACTGCACTGAATGTAAATAGCAGGAACGGATCTAGCTGAACACTGTGAGCAGGACACACTGTACTAAATGTAAATAGTCTAGCTGCCTGACCGTGGTACTAATAGGATCAAAAAGAACACCTGTAATTTTCTTCAGGTAGCTTTATATACTGTAACCAGACAAGCCTGCCTGTCAGTAGGAAGATAACAGGAACGGATCTAGCTGAACACTGTGAGCAGGACGTACTGCACTAAATGTATATAGCAGGAACGGATCTAGCTGAACACTGTGAGCAGGACGCACTGCACTGAATGTAAATAGCAGGAACGGATCTAGCTGAACACTGTGAGCAGGACGCACTGCACTGAATGTAAATAGCAGGAACGGATCTAGCTGAACACTGTGAGCAGGACGCACTGCACTGAATGTAAATAACAGGAACGGATCTAGCTGAACACTGTGAGCAGGACACACTGTACTAAATGTAAATAGTCTAGCTGCCTGACCGTGGTACTAATAGGATCAAAAAGAACACCTGTAATTTTCTTCAGGTAGCTTTATATACTGTAACCAGACAAGCCTGCCTGTCAGTAGGAAGATAACAGGAACGGATCTAGCTGAACACTGTGAGCAGGACGTACTGCACTAAATGTATATAGCAGGAACGGATCTAGCTGAACACTGTGTGCAGGACGCACTGCACTGAATGTAAATAGCAGGAACGGATCTAGCTGAACACTGTGAGCAGGACGCACTGCACTGAATGTAAATAGCAGGAACGGATCTAGCTGAACACTGTGAGCAGGACGCACTGCACTGAATGTAAATAACAGGAACGGATCTAGCTGAACACTGTGAGCAGGACACACTGTACTAAATGTAAATAGTCTAGCTGCCTGACCGTGGTACTAATAGGATCAAAAAGAACACCTGTAATTTTCTTCAGGTAGCTTTATATACTGTAACCAGACAAGCCTGCCTGTCAGTAGGAAGATAACAGGAACGGATCTAGCTGAACACTGTGAGCAGGACGTACTGCACTAAATGTATATAGCAGGAACGGATCTAGCTGAACACTGTGAGCAGGACGCACTGCACTGAATGTAAATAGCAGGAACGGATCTAGCTGAACACTGTGAGCAGGACGCACTGCACTGAATGTAAATAGCAGGAACGGATCTAGCTGAACACTGTGAGCAGCACGCACTGCACTGAATGTAAATAGCAGGAACGGATCTGGCTGAACACTGTGAGCAGGACGCACTGCACTGAATGTAAATAGCAGGAACGGATCTAGCTGAACACTGTGAGCAGGACGCACTGCACTGAATGTAAATAACAGGAACGGATCTAGCTGAACACTGTGAGCAGGACACACTGTACTAAATGTAAATAGTCTAGCTGCCTGACCGTGGTACTAATAGGATCAAAAAGAACACCTGTAATTTTCTTCAGGTAGCTTTATATACTGTAACCAGACAAGCCTGCCTGTCAGTAGGAAGATAACAGGAACGGATCTAGCTGAACACTGTGAGCAGGACGTACTGCACTAAATGTATATAGCAGGAACGGATCTAGCTGAACACTGTGAGCAGGACGCACTGCACTGAATGTAAATAGCAGGAACGGATCTAGCTGAACACTGTGAGCAGCACGCACTGCACTGAATGTAAATAGCAGGAACGGATCTAGCTGAACACTGTGAGCAGGACGCACTGCACTGAATGTAAATAGCAGGAACGGATCTAGCTGAACACTGTGAGCAGGACGCACTGCACTGAATGTAAATAACAGGAACGGATCTAGCTGAACACTGTGAGCAGGACACACTGTACTAAATGTAAATAGTCTAGCTGCCTGACCGTGGTACTAATAGGATCAAAAAGAACACCTGTAATTTTCTTCAGGTAGCTTTATATACTGTAACCAGACAAGCCTGCCTGTCAGTAGGAAGATAACAGGAACGGATCTAGCTGAACACTGTGAGCAGGACGTACTGCACTAAATGTATATAGCAGGAACGGATCTAGCTGAACACTGTGAGCAGGACGTACTGCACTAAATGTATATAGCAGGAACGGATCTAGCTGAACACTGTGAGCAGGACGCACTGCACTGAATGTAAATAGCAGGAACGGATCTAGCTGAACACTGTGAGCAGGACGCACTGCACTGAATGTAAATAGCAGGAACGGATCTAGCTGAACACTGTGAGCAGGACGCACTGCACTGAATGTAAACAGCAGGAACGGATGTAGCTAAACACTGTGAGCAGCACGCACTGCACTGAATGTAAATAGCAGGAACGGATCTAGCTGAACACTGTGAGCAGGACACACTGTACTAAATGTAAATAGTCTAGCTGCCTGACCGTGGTACTAATAGGATCAAAAAGAACACCTGTAATTTTCTTCTGGTAGCTTTATATACTGTAACCAGACAAGCCTGCCTGTCAGTAGGAAGATAACAGGAACGGATCTAGCTGAACACTGTGAGCAGGACGTACTGCACTAAATGTATATAGCAGGAACGGATCTAGCTGAACACTGTGAGCAGGACGCACTGCACTGAATGTAAATAGCAGGAACGGATCTAGCTGAACACTGTGAGCAGCACGCACTGCACTGAATGTAAATAGCAGGAACGGATCTAGCTGAACACTGTGAGCAGGAAGCACTGTACTGAATGTAAATAGCAGGAACGGATCTAGCTGAACACTGTGAGCAGGACACACTGCACTGAATGTAAATAGTCTAGATAGAAGATAACAGGAACGGATCTAGCTAAACTGAATACAGTGTATATATATATATGCAACACCTGGGATGCATATATATACACAATACACTGTAAGTGCAGCTAACTGACTGACTGTTCTGCCTAATCTATCTAACTCAAATCAAATGACACTGTCTCTCTCTCTCTCTATCGCTCAGCACACCGGAACACACACTACACAGGGCCGCCGTGCAGGCGGCCTTATATAGTGTGGGGTGTGTACTAAATCCCCTGAGCCATAATTGGCCAAAGCCACCCTGGCTTTGGCCAATTACAGCTCTCTCTACTGACGGCGCTGTGATTGGCCAAGCATGCGGGTCATAGTGCATGCTTGGCCAATCATCAGCCAGCAATGCACTGCGATGCCGCAGTGAATTATGGGCCGTGACGCGCCACACGAATTTGGCGCGAACGGCCCATATCGTTCGCAATTCGACGGACGGTCGAACAGCCGATGTTCGAGTCGAACATGGGTTCGACTCGAACACGAAGCTCATCCCTACTCAGCGACAATGGTCACCAGTAGTGATGGAGGGAACACCCCCGGGTTCAGTTAGACACCAGAACTCCTGAACAGGGAAAAAGTTTGAACCAGAACCCAGAACCCTATTAAAGTCTAAGGGATCTTAACTCGAAAAATCAAAAGTCCCCATTTTTAAGGCTTATATGCAAGTTATTGGCCATAAAAAGCGTATGGGGGCCCAGGTACTGCCCTGGGGGACATGTATCAATGCAAAAAAAAACACTTTAAAAAATATTGTTTTTAAAGGAGCAGTGATTTTAATAATGCCTAAAGTGAAACAATAAAAATGAAAAATTCCTGTAAATATAGTGCCTGGGGTGCCCCCTTAGTCTGCCTGTAGAGTGGCCCATCTGTACAGCGTATAGAACCTGCTGCAGCAATAATGACATTTATAAAGCCACAGAAATTACATTTTCCCTGCAAGCTTTCTTTATTTTGTAAACAACAGATTGGGGAGCCAGTCTGTATCCACATTTTAGTGCACTCAGAACAAGATTAGAGATTTTTTGGATAAATTCTGGTGTCTCTTTGGCAGACTTTGGATGGAAATAAAGTTTTTCACCACAGTGAGCAAGCCTTTTGTGAAGAAGCCAAATTATAGTATACTCAGGCCAAGAATAATGATTTTTTTTTAGATAAAGACTGGTGTCTCTTTGGCAGACTTTGGATAGAAGTAACAGGTGTAGAAAAATTGGGTGTTGGCAGTGCCTTCACACCATAACCCATCACAGTTATCTTTGGCAAACGCAGGATTGGACTCTGCTCTTAAGAATCCACACAGCTGAGCTCTGGAAAGTGGTAGTGGGAGATAAGAGCTCTACAATCTGATGAAATAATGTGGCTCCTCTCCACTGTTCCAGGATGGCTGACTCTGGAGGCTCACCCTGCTTCGTTGGGGTTGTGCCTCCCCCTCACTTTCATCTTCTGCTTTTTAAAGGCACCCAAGTAGAGTCAGTGATCTCATTATCATTATCCCCTCCATCCTCATCACTGGAGCCAACTTGGCATTTGGCAATAGGCTGCGGCTGGGGGAACATGACTGCCAATTTGTTGTTTATCAGTGTTCTCCTCTCTCTGTTGGCTCATGTTCTTACCCTCCTCAACCTCAGAACCAACATGAGAATCAAGTAATGGCTGTGCATCCTCAAGAAGCAAGTGGCTGACGCTGTGTTCAAATAATTCAGCTGACTCCTCCATGCATGACGGTGGGGCTATGTCAGGAGTAGCTGTGGTTAAGAATGTAAGAATGCGGTGCCTGCGAACTAGTGTCAGCTTGGGTGATAGAGGACGAGGAGGATGAGGATGGTTTAGTAAGCCAGTCCACCACCTCCTCTGCATGCTGTGGCTGGATAGCATGGGCAACATCACCAAACATATACAAACGTGCCCTGCCTGAGAATGGACCACGTCCACCTTTGCCTGTGGACACAGACGCTGCTGGCATAGTGACATGAGAACGTCTGCTTCTCCTTGTTGGCCTCCGAGACATGATGGAGGCGGGGGGGGGGTTTATTACACAAAGATACTAATAGGAAATTTGTGATTAGATGCATTTTATTTAATGAAATGTGGTGCAATATAAACTGTGTACAATTGAGGACTGCTGCTGACACAAATTGAAAAACTAAAAAAATATACAGTATCTCACAAAAGTGAGTAGATCTTTTCATGTGACAACACTGAAGAAATGACACTTTGCTACAATGTAAAGTAGTGAGTGTACAGCTTGTATAACAGTGTAAATTTGCTGTCCCCTCAAAATAACTCAACACACAGCCATTAATGTCTAAACCGCTGATAACAAAAGTGAGTACACCCCTAAGTGAAAAATGTCCAAATTGGGCCCAATTAGCTATTTTCCCTCCCGGTGTCATGTGACTGAGTGTTACAAGATCTCAGATGTGAATGGGGAGCAGGTGTGTTAAATTTGGTGTTATCGCTCTCACTCTCTCATACTGGTCACTGGAAGTTCAACATGGCACCTCATGGCAAAGAACTCTCTGAGGATCTGAAAAAAAGAATTGTTGCTCTACATAAAGATGGCCTAGGCTATAAGAAGATTGCCAAGACCCTGAAACTGAGCTGCAGCACGGTGGCCAAGACCATACAGCAGTTTAACAGGACAGGTTCCACTCAGAACAGGCCTCACCATGGATGACCACAGAGGTTGAGTGCACGTGCTCAGTGTCATATCCATTGGTTGTCTTTGGGAAATAGACATATGAGTGCTGCCAGCATTTCTGCAGAGTTTGAAGGGGTGGGGGGTCAGCCTGTCAGTGCTCAGACCATACACCGCACACTGCATCAAATTAGTCTACATGGCTGTCATCCCAGAAGGAAACCTCTTCTAAAGATAATGCAGAAGAAAGCCTGCAAACAGTTTGCTGAAGACAAGCAGACTAAGGACATGGATTACTGGAACCATGTCCTGTGCTCTGATAAGACCAAAATAAACTTATTTGGTTCAGATGGTGTCAGGCGTGTGTGGGTGCAACCAGGTGAGGAGTACAAAGACAAGTGTGTCTTGCCTACAGTCAAGCATGGTGGTGGGAGTGTCATGGTCTGGGGCTGCATGAGTGCTGCCGGCACTGGGGAACTACAGATCATTGAGGGAACCATGAATGCCAACATGTACTGTGACATACTGAAGCAGAGCATGATCCCCTCCCTTCGGAGACTGGACCGCAGGGGAGTATTCCAACATGATAATGACCCCAAACACACCTCCAAGATCACCACTGCCTTGCTAAAGAAGCTGAGGGTAAAGGTAATGGTCCGGCCAAGCATGTCTCCACACCTAAACTCTATTGAGCATCTGTGGGACATCCACAAACGGAAGGTGGAGGAGTGCAAGATCTCTAACATCCACCAGCTCCGTGATGTCGTCATGGAGGAGTGGAAGAGGACTCCAGTGGCAACCTGTGAAGCTCTGGTGAACTCCATGCCCAAGAGGGTTGAGGCAGTGCTGGAAAATAATGGTGGCCACACAAAATATTGACACTTTGGGCCCAGTTTGGACATATTCATTTAGAGGTGTACTCACTTTTGTTGCCAGCAGTTGGAAACATTAATGGCTGTGTGTTGAGTTATTTTGAGGGGACAGCAAATTTACACTGTTAAACAAGCTGTACACTCACTACTTTACATTGTAGCAAAGTGTCATTTCTTCAGTGTTACATGAAAAGATATAATAAAATATATACAAAAATGTAAAGGGGTGTACTCACTTTTGTGAGATACCAGCTTTGCAGTAAGACAAACTGCAGCTGACAATTAAAAAAAAGCAGGCATGGGAAGAACAACAACAATAAAAAAAAAAGTGCTTGGTGCACTATAAACTGTATACAATTGGAGACTGCTGCTGACAGAGATTGAAAACAAAACAAAACAAAACAAAAATGAATAAAATAGGGGGGGGGGGGGGGAGACCAGCATCGCAGTAAGACAAACTGTGGCTGACAATTTAAAAAAAGGGGGCAGAAGAACAAAAAAAAAAAAAAAAAAGTGTGTATACAGCACTGTATACAATGCTGTTAAACAGTGCACTACACTGACACTACACTATACTCACACTACATTCTACACTCACTGAGCCCTGCTTTATTTCCGACTTCACACTGCAAAAGGTTCAGTGGGAAGGAATCCTTTATGCCCTGTACACGCGGTCGGATTTTCCAACGGAAAAAGTGCGATTGGATTGTGTTGTCGGAAATTCCGACCGTGTGCGGGCTCCATCGCAATTTTTCCGTCGGAATTTCCAACACACAAATTTTGAGAGCAGGATATAAAATTTTCCGACAACAAAATCCGATCGGTTAACTTCCGATCGTGTGTACACAAATCCGACGCACAAAGTGCTACGCATGCTCAGCATAAATTAAAAGAGGAAAGCTATTGGCTACTGCCCCGTTTATAGTCCCGACGTACGTGTTGTACTTCACCGCGTTCAGAACAATTGGATTTTCCGGCAACTTTGTGTGACCGTGTGTATGCAAGACAAGTTTGAGCCAACATCTGTCGGAAAAAATCCTAGGATTTTTTTGTCGGAATGTCCGATCGTGTGTACAGGGCATTACAGTGTGGGGTTGGGACTATGAGCACTGAGCCATGATTGGGCAAAGTCATTATGATATTGTCCAATCAGGGCTCTCACACTGCTCTGTGCTCTGATTGGGCAAAACCTTCCACATGACCAGCAGCCAGGTGCATTGCTTCAACCAATCAGGGCTGCTACAATGCACTGTGCATTGTAGCAAATAAAGCTCCAATTTTTCTTAACCACTTCCCACTTGCCACTTAGTCGCCTAATTAGACAGTTCATTGAGGTCGGCTTGTAAATTGGATACATCTTGTAAGGATGTGTAGCGCACAGTGCATTTTGGGGCGCTGGGTGGCCAAACATCCCGCCGAGCGCCCTTCAAATTTGGGTGTTCCGCAAACACCCGAACGGGCGATGTTTTGGGCCGAACTGATGCTCGGCCCGAACAGCTCGCCCATCACTGGTCACCAGGAAAAATGTAAAGTGTGAATCTGGGGACACAAACAGCAAATAAGACCCGACAGGGGTTGTCAACCTTCCACATTCCATCCAAAAAATAAAAGGAATCCTTTGGCTTTGCATACTCTTTAACAGTCCTTGAGGAATGGAGTAGCATAGGCTAGATTAAAGGGGAGCTCCACCAGAAAATGGCCATCCCATTTCCACACATCTCTACTTTCTTCGATCTTGATAATCTCTGGGTCGTTTCTGTTGTGTAGATTCCCTTAAAAGGATATCGAGACAAAAAAAAAAGTCTGTTTACTGCATCCTTAGTGCTTTTTCCTACAAATCATGGGACGAAAAATAACACGAGTAAAACAAATTTGTAACGCGTCAAGAAATGCACTGCAGGAAAGAATGCAAAGGTGTGACTGTGGCTTTACTCTGCTGCCCCCAACCGGTAAGTAACAACGTGATCAGATTGTGATACGACTCCAGCTAGGGCACCAAACTCCACCCCCTCACCGGGATTTTTTCACGGCAAGGAACACCCACCAAAAAAATGTTCTGTTTTTTTCCTAGCGCCACCTTTTGGTAATCAGTTAAAGTGTAGGTATGACTCGGATGTACAACAGCATGACTTTAGCTGCTCTGACCGTAGCTTTCTATATTTAGAGACACGTAGTAAACAGCTGTGTAAGCCATACAAGATAAGCAGTATTACCATTTAATTAACCAGTGATCTAGATTTAGAGGGCAAAAATAGAGCAAAGTGAAAGGATGAGCTATTTCTAAACCAAGCATCGTGCTTTACGCTCCAGATTGTATCCTGTATATAGGAAGTGTTTTCTTTGTGTGTGTTTTTTTTTTATTTTTGCAGAACATCGTTTTTTTATATAAATTTTATACAAATACTGAGAAAAAAGGGGAAGCAAAGAAATGAAGAGAAGTGATTTGCTACAGACATGCTGGCTCATGGGGGGGGGAGGGGGGCAACACAAATTTATATATAACAAATAAAGCTCTAATTTTTTTTAACCACTTCCCACTTAGTCGCCTAATTAGACAGTGCATTGAGGTCGGCTTGTAAATTGGATACATCTTGTAAGGACGTGTAGCACCCTGATGTTTAGGCAGGGCTACTATCACATTTAGTTGCCAGGCAATAGTTGCCTTGGCCAATTGTTAGGAGATCAATTGCCTTACTCCTAATTCTAGACTTGCTGCACTTCTCTGACCAGCTTTCCTGTCCCTGCTCAGGAAAAGCATCCCCACAGCATGATGCTGCCACCAACATGTTTCACGGTGGGGATGGTGTGCTCAGGGTGATGTGCGGTGTTCGTTTTCTATCACAGATTGTTTTGCTTTAAGGCCAAAAAGTTAAATTTTAGTCTCATCTGACCAGAGCACCTTCTTCCACCTGTGTGCTGTGTCCCCCACATGGCTTCTTGCAAACTCCAAACTGGACTTCTTATGACTTTCTTTCAACAATGTCTTTCTTCTTGCCACTCTTCCATAAAGGTCAGATTTGTGGAGAGCACGACTAATAGTTGTCCTGTGGACAGATTCTCCCACCTGAGCTGTGGATCTCTGCAGCTCCTCCAGAGTTACCATGGACCTCTTGGCTGCTTCTCTGATGAATGCTCTCCTTGCCCGGCCTGTCAGTTTAGGTGGGTGGCCATGTCTTGGTAGGTTTGCAGTTGTGCCATACTCTTTCCATTTTCGGATGATGGATTGAACAGTGCTTCGAGAGATGTTCAAAGCTTGGGGTATTTTTATATAACCTAACCCTGCTTTAAAATTCTCCACAACTTTATCACATTGACCTGTGGACTTTATTTACTAATTAGTGGACATGTGCACACTGAAATATTTTGTTTCGTAATTTCCTTTTCTTCCAAAAAATAAATTTATTTAGTTACTCCCGAAATTAGTTTTTTTTTTAATTTCGTTTTTTCGTTAAAAATTGCATTCCTCCGAAAATCCAAATTAAGGTCGAATCTGTCATTGAAGGCTTATTGTGTCTGTCGAATGTTCAAAGAAGATTCGACGGAGCAGCTAAACTGTACGACGCCGTATAGTTTACCCGCTCCGTCGAATCTTCTTAGAACTTTCAACAAGCCAAAGTACGTGTGTACTTAGTTCTAGCTATTTTACTGCTCCTCCTCTTTGGTTACAATCAGCCAATAACATTCATCATCATTATTTTTATTTATCTTTTCTCCCCTACGTCAAATCTTTTCTCCCCTACGTCAAATCTTTTCTCCCCTATGTCGAATCTTTTCTCCCCTATGTCGAATCTTTTCTCTCTATGTAGAATAATCTTGGACTAAAAGAGTTAAGGTTAGGAACATTCGACCACAGGTTTGATGGACACAGATTGTTATTGTCATTATCATGTCGAATCTCCTATCTATATCGAACTGTTGTAGCAACGAAAACGAAAATAAAGCATTTGCTTATGTTGGATCTTTCGTTTTTCAGATTCTGCACTTTCGTTATCGTTTGTTAAAACAATGATGAAAATACCTGAAATTCGGACGAAAATGCATTCGGACGAAAACGAATGCACATGTCTACTAATTAGGTGACTTCTGAAGGCAATTGGTTCCACTAGATTTTAGTTAGGGGTATCAGAGTACAGGGGGCTGAATACAAATGCACACCACACTTGCAAAAAGGCATGGGAAAGCCAAGACACCAGCTGAAATCTATCAGTAATTAGAAAGCAATCCTGCCCCTTGTCAGTGCAAAATGAATACAAGTATCAGCTGCTACAGGCTCAACTGATGGCCTAAAAAAGGTGTCTCATTACCAAGGTGTCCAGGGCAGGACTTAGGGTGGTGGGGGCCCCTGGGCTTAAGTCACTTTCGGGCCCTACCCTTCTATACATATGCACAGCTCTATAAAACAGAAATAGAAAAGGACAAGGTGTGCCAGACTCAGTGCAGTATTAAAGAACTTCTCTTTAATTGGACAAGACAAAGCAGCCAAATGGCTACTCACAAAAGTAGATAATATATAAGCGTATAAGTGGGGGATACTGTACTGGTATTCGTCCTGGGTCCACAATTAATAAAAGCAATAAAAATGGATAAAATAATAATTACCGTACTAACACACGCCAGCGTATAACACGCACCCCAAGTTTAGGAGAGAATTTTAAGGAAAAAAACTTTTAGGAGGGAAGTTTAAGGAAAACAACTTACATTTAAATGCCCATCAATGTAGCCTTGTCAGTGTCATTGCTGCCTTGTCAGTGTAGCCTTGCGTCAGAGCCATTGCAGCCTTTCAGTTTAAAAATGGCGCCGCCGAGATACAGAGCCGGATGTCCTGTGTATCTCGGCGGGTTTTGGCCGCTCTCGGCGGCTTTCGAAACAGACGGGGCCCACAGGGCCCCCTATTAGCCGAAGCCCATGGGCTTGAGCCCAGTCAAGCCCAATTGTAAGTCTGGCCCTGAAGGTGTCACACAAGAAACATCTCATGATGGGTAAAAGCAAGGAGCTCTCTCAAGACCTTCCCAACCTTATTGTAATGATGGCATTGGTTACAGAAGGATTTCTAAACTTCTGAATGTTCCAGTGAGCACTGTTGGGACTATAATCCAGAAGTGGAAAGATCATCATTTCACTATAAACCAGCCATGACCAGGTGCTCCACACAAGATTTCTGACAGAGGAGTGAAAAGAATTATCAGAAGAGTTGTCCAAGAGCCAAGGACCACTTGTGGAGAGCTTCAGAAAGACCTGGAATTAGCAGGTACAATTGTTTCAAAGAAAACAATAACTAATACACTCAGCTGCCATGGCCTGTATACAAGCTCACCACGCAACACTCCATTGCTGAAGAAAAAGCATGTTGAAGCTTGTTTAAAGTTTGCTGCACAACATTTAGACAAGCCTGTGAAATACTGGGAGAATATAGTCTGGTCAAATGAGACCAACATTTAACTCTTCGGATACCATAATACACACCATGTTTGGAGGTCAATTGGCACATCACCCCCAAAACACCTCCATACCAACAGTGAAGTTTGGAGGTGGGAACATCATGGGGTGGGCTGTTTGTCAGCATACAATACTGGCAAACTTCTTGTCATTGAAGAATAGAAAAATGTACCAAGACATTCTTGATAAAAATCTGCCGCCATCTACCAGGATGATGAAGATGAAACGAGGGAGGACATTTCAGGAAGACAATGATCCCAAACACCAAGCCAAGGAAACTCTCAACTGGTTTCAAAGAAAGAAAATAAAGCTGCTAGAATGGCTCAGCCAATCACCTGACTTGAATCCAATAGAAAATCTATGGAAAGAACTAAAGATCAGAGTTCATAGAAGAGGCCCACAGAACCTTCAAGATTTAAAGGCTGTTTGTATGGAAGAATGGGCCAAAATCACACCTCAGCAACGCATGCGACTAGTTTCTCCACACAGGAGGTGCCTTGAAGCTGTCACTACCAACAAAGGATTTTGTACAAGGTATTAAATACATTTCAGTTAGCGTGTTCAATAATTTCTCCCTGTGTCATTCCATTTTATTACACAGAACTTCATTCTCAAACTTATTTGTTTTGGTTTCCTTTAGAAATAGATTTAGATTTTTTTTCCCCTGTAAAGCAAAAGGCATACTAGCTCATTATGAAATACTTACCTTAGAACGAGGCGTCGGTATCTTACCTGGTCCACGCCGAGGGAGCTGTCATGTTGCCTCGGCGTGTCTTCCGGGTATCGCGGTTCCAGCGCGAGAGTGGCTGGAGCTGCGATGTCATCACTCCCGCGCATGCGCGCGGGAGATTTCTTACCCGGCGAGGTCCGGCAGTTGCCGGGCCTTCAGCCGAGAATCCCCTGTGCGCATGCGCCGCTGCACTCAGCGGCGCATAGCAAGGGGAATATCTCCTAAACCGTAAAGGTTTAGGAGATATTTTTTTTACCTACAGGTAAGCCTTATTATAGGCTTACCTGTAGGTAAAAGTTAAAAAAAAACACTATACAACCACTTTAAGGGGCAAAGCTAATAAAATTTTACTGATGTGCACTGGCTTAAAGTAACTTTGTTTGTGAGTGGCTTTCTTTTATTTACATTTGTAAAAAAGTGTTTTTTTTGTGATTTGCACGATGATGGCCTTTTATTGTTATTTTAGGGATACATGTGGTCTATGTAAAGCATCAGCTTTTGACTGGAGCCCAGAACTCAATAGAAGGGAGGTGGCCTGGTGATAAATTTGGAGAGACCAATGATGGCAAAAGCCCCTAATATAAGGGAAAGTGCAAAGTGACCTATTTTAGTTTTTATGGACCTTGCTTTGTGCACTGGTGTGCAGTCATGTTGGAACAGGAAGCGGCCTTCCCCAAACTGTTCCCACAAAGTAGCATGAAATTGTTCATGCTACCATGTCTTGGTAGGCTGACACCTTAAGAGTTCTCTTCACTGAAACTAAGGGGCCAAGCCCAACCCCTGAAAAACAACCCCACATCATAATCCCCCCTCCACCAAATGATTTGGACCAGTGCACAAAGCAAGGTCCACAAAGACATGGATGAGCGAGTTTGGGGTGGAGGAATTTGACTGGCCTGCACAGAGTCCTGACCTCAACTGGATAGAACACCTTTGGGATTAGAGCGGAGACTGCGAGCCAGGCCTTCTCGTCCATATCCACATCAGTGTCTGACCCTTTAAATGGTCAAACATTCCCATAGACACACTCCTAATGCCGCGTACACACGAGCGGACTTTACGGCAGACTTTGCCCGGCGGACTTTGACGGACTTTCCGAATGAACGGACTTGCCTACACACAATCCACCAAAGTCCATCGAATTCGTATGTGATGACGTACGACCGGACTAAAACAAGGAAGTTCATAGCCAGTAGCCAATAGCTGCCCTAGCGTGGCTTTTTGTCCGTCGAACTAGCATACAGACAAGCGGACTTTTCAACCAGACTCGAGTTCGACGGATAGATTTAAAACATGTTTCAAATCTAAGTCTGTCCAACTTTTGAGAAAACAAAGTCTGCTGGAGCCCACACACGATCGAATTGTCCGACGAAATCCCGTCCGCCGGGCAAAGTCTGCCGTAAAGTCCGCTCGTGTGTACGCGGCATAAACCCTGTGGACAGCCTTCCCAGAAGATTTGAAGCTGTTATAGCTGCAAAGTGTGGGCCAACGCAATATTGAAGCCTACGGACTAAGACTGGAATGCTATTAACGTTCATGTGCATGTAAAGGCAGGCGTCACAATACTTTTGGTAATACAGTGTATATACAAGAATGTGTTTGGGTTGCCTTAAAATTCCCATAAAGTGAGGATGTAGACTGTAGCGACTAATAAGGGATGATGGCAAACACACCTTCAGTCATATGAACATCTTTCTTCTCAGTATTTAAGGAGGGGGCTGATTATTGAAGGTTTTTTTTACCTTAATGCAGATGTAGCACTACCCCCATAAGAGTTGCAAATGTCAGGGTTCCTCACTGCTGCACAGCCAGTCACTTAGCATTTCCTTCTTACACCCAGACACAGAAAACCAGTCCTTGAGCTTGTTTTTTGTTTTACTTAGATGATGATAACTTGGATGGGGTTAGGGATTATGTGATGCCCAATATGACAAAAATAACAGAACCAGGGACAACTTCCTCCCGTTTTACAGCTTCCACTTCTTCATCCTGCACAACACTTGATCCTTTGCACAGCTCCGCTGGGTTCACTCCTTTGGAACCAACAGCCTTTTTAGTTAGTTCAGCAACAGCCCATAATGCCCCGTACACACGGTCGGATTTTCCGACGGAAAATGTGTGATAGGACCTTGTTGTCGGAAATTCCGACCGTGTGTAGGCTCCATCACACATTTTCCATCGGAATTTCCGACACACAAAGTTTGAGAGCAGGCTATAAAATTTTTCGACAACAAAATCCGTTGTTGAAATTTCCGATCGTGTGTACACAAATCCGAAGCACAAAGTGCCACGCATGCTCAGAATAAAGTAAGAGATGAAAGCTATTGGCTACTGCCCCATTTAGAGTCCCGACGTACGTGTTTTACGTCACCGTGTTCAGAACGGTCGGATTTTCCGTCAACTGTGTGTGACCGTGTGTATGCAAGACAAGTTTGAGCCAACATCCGTCGGAAAAAATCCTAGGATTTTGTTGTCGGAATGTCCGATCAATGTCCGACCGTGTGTACGGGGCATTACAGGTTAGGAACTCTCAGTCCCTTAGGAAAAGCAGCACATGCGGAGTGAACTTCTTCCTGCAACACCATCTGCTTCCTTCTAGACACTGGTCCCGGCTCTACTTCCCGCAGAAATGCTAGCCCACCTCGCTGCCACTTCACCAGCCCACCTGGCTACTTCTTCTTCCCAGTCTTCCCGACTGACACACTGGAGACTTCCCAGACCAAGGTTAGATGAAGACGTAACCACCCCACTGTCTTCAAGAGACCCACTACAGCTGGTAGTCGCTCCCCTTGTCTGTCCCGTGCTGATCTGCTCACTCTGTCTCTCCTTGCTCCCGCTGCCTCTATGGAAATCTTTTGTCCAAATGTCTCCTGTGGTAGGATCCTTCCAGGCCAGCCACCCAAGCTCTGGCCCAAGGTAAAACCCCTCTCGGCAGGGGTCCCTCATGAGCCACCGACAGACTCCCTCAGCACTGCTTCTCCATCTTCCATCTGACTCCCCTGCTGGCATGGCTCATGTTTATTTAAGGGCTCATTAGTTCCCTGCCAGGCCCACTCCCTGGGGATTGGCTAAGGGCCCCTAAATATGCAAGGCAACCCTCCTAGCTTCCGCCCCCTAATTTCTAGAATATTCTCCAACTTTCTAGAACCAGGGGGAGGCACTAGAGATCTGCCAGATCGTGAGGGGGGGAAAAAAAATGTCTTTTAAAACAGTACTGTTTACTCTGAGCAGAGACATAAATATGTACAGGGGGGGGGGGGGGGGGCTTTGAGGGAGACACTAAATGTGCATGGGGAACTGTGATGAGGACATAAATGTGCCCGGGGGGCTCTGAGGGGGACATAAACGTGCATGTGGCTGTGATGGCGACACAAATGTGTTTGAGGGGGTCTATGAAAGGGAAACACAAATAAGTGGGGGGCTCTGATGGTGACACAAATGTGAGGGGAACTCTGATGGGAACACAATTTTGCGGGCAGACTCTGATAAAGACATACATTTGCGGGGAGTCTCTGATGGGGACACCAATTTCAAGGAGACTGATGGGGACACCAATTTGCATGGAGACTCCGATGGGGACACAAATTTGAAGGAGACTGATGGGGACACCAATTTGCATGGAGACTCTGATGGGGACACCAATTTGCATGGAGACTCTGATGGGGACACCAATTTGCAGGGAGACTCTGATGGGGACACCAATTTGCAGGGAGACCCTGATGGGGACAGATGTATGGGGATACTCTGAAGGGAACAAAGATGTAAGGTCCCAGGGCATGATGCTTCAGCATTTAGGTCCTGGCAAAGGATACAGAAGCACCACCCAGCACCTCTACCAGTTGCCTGCCAAAGTCTTTTCTATTCTGCTGCTGCAGATTCATTTACAAATAACTGATTTTTTTCGGCCCGCAAATTTGTGTAAAATTTACAATGTGGCCCTTGAAGTGAAAAGTTTGGAGACCCCTGCTTTAAAGCAAGGGGAATACAGATAGAAAGTGCTGGGGTCTTTTTCTGGAATGACTGTAAGTAGTTTTGTAGAGCCTACCTATTGTTATTTTGGCTGTCCTCTGCCCTAAGGCTTTATCCTTGGAGTTTATTGGCCTGAATAAAATATGGATGTAATATGAAATATGGTTCCAAAGGTGGATTGAGCCTTTAAGGACACTAAGCAACTTCCCCAAATTTTCATTTGACCAGTAGAAGAAATTCTCTGGAGAGAAGCATTTTTCAGTTGCATGAGGGAGGGGCAGTGTGAGGTTAGGGAATGCATGAGGATAGGACATGTGAACATATCTTATATTACACCCTAAATATGGATGTAATATGAAATGTGGTCCCAAGGATAGACTGAGCCTTTATGGACACTAAGCAACTTCCCCAATTTTCAGTTGACCACTAGAGGCAACACTGCAGAGAGGAGCATTTTTAGTTAAGTGTTGGCTCCTTGTAGGTAGCAGATATTTGAGGTTAGGACATGTGAAGATATCTTATGTTATACCATAAATATGGATGGAATATGAAATATTGTTCCAAAGGTGGACTAGGCCTTAAAGGGCACTAAACAACTAGTTGACCACCAGAGGGAATGCCCCAGAGAGAAGAATTTTGCAGCTCAATGGGGCAAGGGAAGTTTGAGGGTAGGGGATATTTGAAGATAGGACATGTGAACATGTCTTATGTTACACCCTAAATATGAATGTAATATGAAATATGGTCCCAAAGTTGGTCTGAGCCTTTAAGGGCACCAACCAACGTCCCCTATTTTCAACTGACAACTAGAGGGAACACTCCAAAGAGAGGCGCTGAGGGTAGGGGGGGTTTGAGTTTTAGATATTAACATGTCTTGTGTTACACCCGAAATATGGATGAAATATAGAAAGTGGTCCCAAAGGTCGACTGAGCCTTTAAAGTGGAAGTAAACCCTCCTATCATTTTCAGCCCGAGGAAGCTGCCATCTTGGCCTCTGTTTGATCTTCAACTGCCATGATGCTGCACATGTGATCAGTTAGGACATCAGCCATTGTATGGTTTCACAGTTTGATTGAGAGCACATCCAATGTGACAGTTACATTCCCAGCACGTGATGGAAATGTAACTGTTTTTTTTAAACTGTTAAAGCTATGGTAAAAATATATATTCAATCATCATAATTAAGTCAAACAGTCTACAATTATTGTGACAGCAATGTGAAATCAGTGAAAATGACTCCTGATATCAATTTCCACCATCCACCACCGAAGTGCTACAAATATCAGTGCCTCCACCAACAGCTAAAGGGCTTGTCTACCAGCTCCTATTGATCCCTCATTACAAGGGATCGTTAGCGCTTGTGGCTTTAGCCCAGCCAAGGCCTTTCTCCAGGTCCACATGGTCTCCCAACACATTCACCCCTTGATGCCGTGAAGGATATGGTGGTATCTTACTCCAGGCATGGCTCGCCTTTAGGTACTCTGTCAGCCCCGAAAAGATGTTAAATTTATGGGTTTACTTCTGCTTTAAGGACACCAATCAACTTCCCCAATTTAGTTGACCGCTAGAGGGAACTGCTATAAATCCGTTTTTGAAATACAATAATGAAAACATGGAAAAAGGAAGCAAGTAAAAAAATGTGAAGGCCGAGTCAAAAACGATTTCAGGCAAACCTTACGGCAATAACTCTGAACATATAATTACTGAAAATACAATGTGTATATAATATATAATTATGATATATACAATACAGTTCCCTTTTAACATGCACTGCTAATAACTTACAGGGAAAGATCTGCAGAGAGAAAGCCACATTCCTTGTAATGTTTCATAATTAAGACCCGCTTAAACGAAGACATGCACATATAATAAATCCAATTACAGAAGTGTAATTGGTGAATCATCAAACACAGATGGCATGAAAATAGATAAATGTGTAGTACTTTAATTAAATTGTAGTCAAACAAGATGTACAAAAGAATATGTAAGTTAATTATTAAAGGTGTGAATGGCTTATAAATTGCACTATGCAGCAGATTGCATTCATGTGCCTAGGAACCAAAATCGCTTAAAGGGCCGCGTAGCCAAAAATTAAAGGCCCCCAATGTATATAAACTACTAAAAATGATTAGATGGCCCCAAACTTGATAAAGCTGTGATATTGTATATTGTAAGAGAGACAAAAATGAATCCCCCATGCTACCAATGTGTTTATATCCTAGGAATGTAGAAAGTAACTCTTTCACTGATTGTTATAGTGGAAACGCTGTCATAGTTACATAGTTACATAGTAGGTGAGGTTGAAAAAAGACACAAGTCCATCAAGTCCAACCTATGTGTGTGATTATATGTCAGTATTACATACAATGTAATGACATAGAATGAAAAAAAAACAAAAAACAGGGGTTGCATAACCAAATAAAAAAATAAATATAATATTAACCAAATGACCCTGCACTGTATGTCAATATTACATTACATATCCCTGTATATTGCGGTCATTCAGGTGATTATCTAATAGTTTCTTGACGCTATCAATGCTCCCCGCTGAGACCACCGCCTGTGGAAGGGAATTCCACATCCTTACCGCTCTTACAGTAAAGAACCCTCTACGTAGTTTAAGGTTAAACCTCTTTTCTTCTAATTGTAATGAGTGGCCACGAGTCTTATTAAACTCTCTTCTGCGAAAAAGTTTTATCCCTATTGTGGGGTCACCAGTACAGTATTTGTAAATTGAAATCATATCCCCTCTCAAGCGTCTCTTCTCCAGAGAGAATAAGTTCAGTGCTTGCAACCTTTCCTCATAGCTAAGATCCTCCAGACCCTTTATTAGCTTTGTTGCCCTTCTTTGTAGTCGCTCCATTTCCAGTACGTCCCTCCTGAGGACTGGTGCCCAGAACTGGACGGCATACTCCAGGTGCGGCCGGACCAGAGTCTTGTAGAGTGGGAGAATTATCGTTTTATCTCTGCAGTTGATCCCCCTTTTAACCACTTCAGCCCCGGAAGGATTTACCCCCTTCCTGACCAGAGCACTTTTTACAATTCGGCACTGCGTCGCTTTAACTGCTAATTGCGCGGTCATGCAATGCTGTACCCAAACGAAATTTGCGTCCTTTTCTTCCCACAAATAGAGCTTTCTTTTGATGGTATTTGATCACCTCTGCCGTTTTTATTTTTTGCGCTATAAATGGAAAAAGACCGAAAATTTTGAAAAAAAATGATATTTTCTACTTTTTGTTATAAAAAAAATCCAATAAACTAAATTTTAGTCATACATTTAGGCCAAAATGTATTCGGCCACATGTCTTTGGTAAAAAAAATGTCAATAAGCGTATATTTATTGGTTTGCGGAAAAGTTATAGCGTCTACAAACTAGGGTACATTTTCTGTAATTTACACAGCTTTTAGTTTATGACTGCCTATGACATTTCTTGAGGTGCTAAAATGGCAGGGCAGTACAAAACCCCCCCAAATGACCCCATTTTGGAAAGTAGACACCCCAAGGAAATTGCTGAGAGGCATGTTGAACCCATTGAATATTTATTTTTTTTGTCCCAAGTGATTGAATAATGACAAAAAAAAAAAAATTTACAAAAAGTTGTCACTAAATGATATATTGCTCACACAGGCCATGGGCATATGTGGAATTGCACCCCAAAATACATTCAGCTGCTTCTCCTGAGTATGGGTATACCACATGTGTGGGACTTTTTGGGAGCCTAACCGCGTACGGGGCCCCGAAAACCAAGCACCGCCTTCAGGATTTCTAAGGGCATACATTTTTGATTTCACGCCTCACTACCTATCACAGTTTTGAAGGCCATAAAATGCCAAGATGGCACAAAACGCCCCCAAATGACCCCATTTTGGAAAGTAGACACCCCAAGCTATTTGCTGAGAGGCATGGTGAGTATTTTGCAGCTCTCATTTGTTTTTGAAAATGAAGAAAGACCAGAAAAAAAATTTTTTTTTTCTTTTTTCAATTTTCAAAACTTTGTGACAAAAAGTGAGGTCTGCAAAATACTCACTATACCTCTCAGCAAATAGCTTGGGGTGTCTACTTTCCAAAATGGGGTCATTTGGGGGAGGTTTTGTGCCACCTGGGCATTCCATGGCCTCCGAAACTGTGATAGGCAGTGAAGAGTGAAATCAAAAATTTACGCCCTTAGAAAGCCTGAAGGCGGTGCTTGGTTTTCGGGGTTCCGTACGCGGCTAGGCTCCCAAAAAGTCCCACACATGTGGTATCCCCGTACTCAGGAGAAGCAGCAGAATGTATTTTGGGGTGTAATTTCACATATTCCCATGGCATGTTTGAGCAATATATCATTTAGTGACAACTTTGTGCAAAAAAAAAAATTTGTCTCTTTCCCGCAACTTGTGTCACAATATAAAATATTCCATGGACTCGACATGACTCTCAGCAAATAGCTTGGGGTGTCTACTTTCCAAAATGGGGTCATTTGGGGGGGTTTTGAACTGTCCTGGCATTTTATGCACAACATTTAGAAGCTTATGTCACACATCACCCACTCTTCTAACCACTTGAAGACAAAGCCCTTTCTGACACTTTTTGATTACGTTAAAAAATTATTTTTTTTTGCAAGAAAATTACTTTGAACCCCCAAACATTATATATTTTTTTAAAGCAAATGCCCTACAGATTAAAATGGTGAGTGTTTCATTTTTTTTTTCACACGGTATTTGCGCAGCGATTTTTCAAACGCATTTTTTGTGGAAAAAACACACTTTTTTAAATTTTAATGCACTAAAACACACTATATTGCCCAAATGTTTGATGGAATAAAAAAGATGATCTTAAGCCGAGTACATGGATACCAAACATGACATGCTTTAAAATTGCGCACAAACGTGCAGTGGCAACAAAATTAATACATTTTTAAAAGCCTTTAAAAGCCTTTACAGGTTACCACTTTAGATTTACAGAGGAGGTCTACTGCTAAAAATACTGCCCTCGATCTGACCTTCGCGGTGATACCTCACATGCATGGTGCAATTGCTGTTTACATTTGACGCCAGACCGACGCTTGCGTTCGCCTTAGCGCGAGAGCAGGGGGGACAGGGGTGCTTTTTTTTTTTTTTTTTTTTCTTTATTATTTTTTTGCTTTTTTATCTTGTTTTTAAACTGTTCCTTTCATATTTTTTTTTTTAAATCATTTTTATTGTTATCTCAGGGAATGTAAATATCCCCTATGATAGCAATAGGTAGTGACAGGTACTCTTTTTTGAAAAAATTGGGGTCTATTAAACCCTAGATCTCTCCTCTGCCCTCAAAGCATCTGACCACACCAAGATCGGTGTGATAAAATGCTTCCCCAATTTCCCAATGTTGCTGTTTACATCCGGCAAAATCTAAGTCATAAAATGCTCGTAGCTTCCGGTTTCTTAGGCCATAGAGATGTTTGGAGCCACTCTGGTCTCTGATCAGCTCTATGGTCAGCTGGCTGAATCACCGGCTGCTTTCTCAGGTTCCCTGTTGAGACAGGAGAGCCAGAGAAAAACACGGAAGACGGTGAGGGGGGGGCATTCCCTCCCACTGCTTGTAAAAGCAGTCTAGAGGCTAATTAGCCGCTAGGATTGCTTTTACATGAAAGCTGACCGCTGGCTGAAAAGAATGATACCAAGATGATACCTAAACCTGCAGGCATCATTCTGGTATAACCACTCAAAGTCGTGAATGGCGTACCTGAAGACAAAAAAATGGTTAACAATAAAGCACAGTAAACGGTAAAGTTAAAAAATTGCATACCTGAAAAGCAAACATGATAAAACATAATAACAATAAAACATTGCAGAATAGAATACAGTAAAAAAGAGCAGAACAATAGAGAGAGAATAGAGAGAGAGAGAACAATAAAACAACAACTATTTTTTTTTATTTTTGTTTGTGGTTTTTTTGCAAACTTGTAACTTTTATAACAGTAACCGGTTCCAGGTTCGGGTCTCTCAAAATGCGATGGCATCTTGGGAGACCCTGTGAAAGTGTGCCTAGTCTGTGGAATGCTGTACCCTACGCTAATAGTCAACTAGTGAATGGTAGCGTTCAAAACATTCACCAATGCAAAGACCAGGATTGTCAGGACTGGAGGGACAATAATAGCGGGTGTCACGCCTATATCCGCGCTTGCTGCAGACACGACATCTTTTTGGGGGGGTTCGTTGGGTGGGGGTACTCGGGAGGACATAAAAATGCCTCTCATGCAGCCGACTGCATTTGGTTGGGGATGTGAATGGGGGAAGTACGGGCACTGCAGAAGCGGTGGGTTCCCAATTAGGATTGGCGAATGCAGTAGGAAGGGCACTATGGGCATGACGGGCCTGTGTTTGTCTTTTTGGTGGCAGCGGGACACTACTTGTGCTTGCCACCTCACCAGCTTGAACTGCACTTATGGGACTCGCCACGTCACCAAGTGTTACTGCAGTGCTGGTTTGACTACGACCGGGGTGTACTAGGCCGCTGGTGCTTGCCAGTTCACCAAAACGCTACAAAAAAAACTGTTAGCGATCGCAGGGATCAGGCCTGACTCTGCGAACGCTGCAGTTATGCGTTTAGTGTTTTGTAAGTGACAGTGATCGATCGATACTGCACTTGGGTGGGCTGGGCTGGGCCGGGCGGAGGGGCAAAACGCAGGTGCTAGCAGGTATCTGGGCTGATCCCGCTAACACTGCGTTTTTGGGAACCCTAAACTGCTGGGGATGCTAGTATAGATCTGATCGGATCAGATATTGATCCGTTCAGATACTATACCACTAAGGGAGGTGTACGGTGCGTGCGTGGGTGTTAGCGGTACTGGCGCTAACCTGACGCTGCCTGGGGCTGGTGCTTGCCAGTTCACCAAAACGCTACCAAAAAAACTGTTAGCGATCGCAGGGATCAGGCCTGACTCTGCGAACGCTGCAGTTATGCGTTTAGTGTTTTGTAAGTGTCAGTGATCGATCGATACTGCACTTGGGTGGGCTGGGCTGGGCCGGGCGGAGGGGCAAAACGCAGGTGCTAGCAGGTATCTGGGCTGATCCCGCTAACACTGCGTTTTTGGGAACCCTAAACTGCTGGGGACGCTAGTATAGATCTGATCGGATCAGATATTGATGCGATCAGATACTATACCACTAAGGGAGGCGTATGCTGCGTGCGTGGGTGTTAGCGGTACTGGCGCTAATCTGACGCTGCCTGGGGCGACGCATATCACCGCCGGGCGATCAGGGGGCTAAACCTTTATTCGGTAATAAACGGCGGGTGCCCTGACACTATAAAAAATAAACGAACTAACCAGCGTCACCCGTAACGGTTATACGGTGATCAGTGGTGAAAGGGTTAACTAGGGGGCAATCAAGGGGTTAAAACATTTATTAGATAGTATATGGGGGTCCCCGACGCTATAAAACGCTGACGGCGAACCTAAATATTTACCTCCCTAACTACCGTCACCAGCGACACTAATACAGCGATCAGAAAAATGATCGCTTAGCGACACTGGTGAGGGGGGGTGATCAAGGGGTTAAAACTTTATTAGGGGGGGTTAGGGGGGTATCCTAGACCTACAGGGGGCTAATACTAACTGTCCTACCACTGCTAACTGTCACAAACTGACACTATGCAGTAATCAGGAAAAAAAAAAAAAAATCTGCTTGGTGTCAGTTTGTGACAGGGGGGGGGGTGTGATTGGGGGGGGATCGGGGGGCGATCGGGGGGGGGTCGGGGGTGTTTAGTGTGCCTGGCATGTTCTACTGTGTGTGTTTGTGTTGTGCACTTACTTACATGTCATCTCTCCTCGGCGCTGAAACGGAAACTGCCGAGCCGAGGAGAGATGACATCACATCCTCTGCCTCTGTGTACTATACAGAGGCAGGGGATGTTTCTCATTGGCTGGGAGCGATCGCGAGGGGGGGGCCACGATCGGATGGTCTCCCCCTCGTCTCTCAATGCTCCCAGCCAAATGCCGACCGCAGCTGGCACCGGGGGGGGTCCGATCGGACCCCCCACCCGCGGGAAGGCAATCACGTACTAGGTACATGATTTTGCCTGCCCGTGCCGCTCTGCTCACGTATATAGGCGTGAGGCGGTCGGCAAATGGTTAATACATGCCAATATTCTGTTTGCTTTATTAGCAGCAGCTTGGCATTGCATGCCATTGCTGAGCCTATCATCCACTAGGACCTCCAGGTCCTTTTCCATCCTAGATTCCCCCAGAGGTTCTCCCCCCAGTGTATAGATTGCATTCATATTTTTGCCACCCAAATGCATTATTTTACATTTTTCTACATTGAACCTCATTTGCCATGTAGTCGCCCACCCCATTAATTTGTTCAGGTCTTTTTGCAAGATTTCCACATCCTGCAGAGAAGTTATTGCCCTGCTTAGCTTAGTATCGTCTGCAAATACAGAGATTGAACTCTTTACCCCATCCTCCAGGTCGTTTATGAACAAATTAAATAGGATTGGTCCCAGCACAGAACCCTGGGGAACCCCACTACCCACCCCTGACCATTCTGAGTACTCCCCATTTATCACCACCCTCTGAACACGCCCTTGTAGCCAGTTTTCAATCCATGTACTCACCCTATGGTCCATGCCAACGCACCTTATTTTGTACAGTAAACGTTTATGGGGAACTGTGTCAAATGCTTTTGCAAAATCCAGATACACCACGTCTACGGGCCTTCTTTTATCTAGATGGCAACTCACCTCCTCATAGAAGGTTAATAGATTGGTTTGGCAAGAACGATTCTTCATGAATCCATGCTGATTACTGCTAATGAAATCATTCTTATTACTAAAATCTTGTATATAGTCCCTTATCATCCCCTCCAAGAGTTTACATACTATTGATGTTAGGCTAACTGGTCTGTAATTCCCAGGGATGTTTTTTGGGCCCTTTTTAAATATTGGTGCTACATTGGCTTTTCTCCAATCAGCTGGTACCATTCCAGTCAATAGACTGTCTGTAAATATTAGGAACAACGGTCTGGCAATCACCTGACTGAGTTCCCTAAGTACCCTCGGATGCAAGCCATCTGGTCCCGATGATTTATTAATGTTAAGTTTCTCAAGTCTAATTTTAATTCCGTCCTCTGTTAACCATGGAGGTGCTTCCTGTGTTGTGTCATGAGGATAAACACTGCAGTTTTGGTTACTGAAGCCCCCCGATTCACTTGTGAAGACTGAGGAGAAGAATAAATTCAATACCTTTGCCATCTCCCCATCTTTGTAACCAGATGTCCTTCATCATTCTTTATGGGGCCAATATGGTCTGTCCTCCCTTTTTTACTGTTTACATACTTAAAGAATTTCTTGGGATTTCTTTTGCTCTCCTCCGCTATGTGTCTTTCATGTTCTATCTTAGCCATCCTAATTGCACCCTTACATTTCTTATTGCATTCTTTATAAATTCTGAATGCTGAATGCACATCTACCAGAAATACTACCATACAAAAAAAATTCAGTGCAACAGAACCTAAATATTTTAAATCACTTAGGCTGGGTTCACACTTATGCAAATCAGATGCAGGTTTCCTCGCATCCAGTTCGCATGACAGGAGAGTGTGGCTCTCAATGGAGTCGGTTCACACATCTCCGGGGGCGGCCGCAGCAGAAGGGTCCTGTGCATCTTTGTCTCCGTTTCAGGTCCGAATTCAGGCACAAATTTGGACCTGAAACGGTGAACGGGGATGCGTTGGACCCCCTGCTGTGAGCCGCGACTGGGTGCTTCTGCCAAAATACAGCTTCCTTCACTCTGGAACCAGGTATTATAGCTGAGCATTGCACCCAAGAACGAGACAAAACTAGCTTAGGTGCAAACTGGAACTGACTTTATTGTTTAAAGGGGTTGTAAAGCCTCACGGTTTTTCATCTTAATGCAGCACCTCCCCAGATCCCCCCTTTTCTTACCTGAGCCCGGTCGTTCCAGTGACGAGAACGAGCCGTGGAAGGGACAAAACACGTCAGTTGACCGTGGGTGGTGACGTCAGATCCAGCCGGTGAGACGCAAGTCGATAACCACTTCCAGCCTCCGGTTTTTAAGCATTATAGCGTCTTTTAAGATGTAAGTGGATATTATTTGTTTTAACCCCTTCAGATCCGCGCTGTAGCCAAATGACGGCTACAGCATGGATCTACTTTGCTGGGAGGCCGTCAGTAGATATCCTCCCCTTTGCACGCTCCCCGCACACTGTGATCACTGAGTCAAAGAGACTCAGGTGATCACAGATTGGAGTAAGGGGTCGATCCCGGCCCCTTACCACGTGATCAGCTCTCAGCCAATGACAGCTGATCACGTGATGTAAACACAAGCCGGTGATCGGCTTTTTTTTCTCCTCGCGCTGATATTTCCATAGATTTCTTGAGGGATATTGTTGATAAATATTTTGGTCCCAAGTGGAGGCGTTTCTCCAACCCAGACTGCAGGAGGACCACCATATTTCCTCTGACCATTAACCAACTCCGGGCCAGCCGCCGCAGTTTTACGTCACTATTTTGAAGAGCATTACCGTTGTTATGGTAGCAGCTAGCTGCCATAACCCCGGTATCCTCTTCTTCAGCGGGCGGTCCGCTTCAAGATAAAAGTGTTCTCTGCGGCGGATTTGCCGCAAGATAACTTTTATCTGCGGCGGGAGAGGGCCCCCCCTCCAACCACTCTCCGGTGCCCTCCACCGCTATCGTGTCCTGTCCCTGGCTGGGTATGGAGACGAGGGGAAGATGGCCCCCACCCGTCTCCATACCACTGAAGGGCAGAGGCGACATCAAAACGTCACTTCCGCCCATAGCTCTTAAAGGGACATTTTTTTTAAATCATTTTTTTTAAATGACAAATTTTTTTTTTATTGCATTTTGACCCCAGATCTCATATTTAAGAGGTCCTGTCATGCTTTTTTTCTATTACAAGGGATGTTTACATTCCTTGTAATAGAAATTAAAGTAACCCTTTTTTTTTTTTTTTACAGAACAGTGTAAAAAAATAAAAAAAATAAAAGGTAAAATAAATAAGAAAAAAATTGTTTTAAACAGCCCCGTCCTGCCGAGTTCGCGTGCAGAAGCGAACGCATACGTGAGCAGTGGTCGCATATGAAAACGGTGTTTAAACCACACATGTGAGGTATCGCTGAGATCAGTAGAGCGAGAGCAAAAGCAATAATTCTAGCCCTAGACCTCCTCTGTAAGGCTAAACATGCAACCTGTAGAATTTTTTTTATAACGTCGCCTATGGAGATTTTTAAGGGTAAAATTTGTCGCCAATCCACGAGCAGGCCTGATTTTGAAGCGTGACATGTTGGGTATCAATTTACTTGGCGTAACATCATCTTTCACAATATAAAAAAAATTTGGCTAACTTTATTGTTGTCTTATTTAACCCAAAAAAGTGTATTTTTTTCCCAAAAAAGTGCGCTTGTAATACTGCAGCGCAAATACGGTGTGACAGAAAGTATTGCAACGACCGTCATTTTATTCTTTAGGGTGTTAGAAAAAAAATATATAATGTTTGGGAGTTCTAAGTAATTTTCTAGCAAAAAACCTGTTTTTAACTTGTAAACACTAAATCTCAGAAAGAGGCTCGGTCTTTAAGTGGTTAACCTGTACAAGACACCTTTCCATCCACTCCAGAAGGGGAGCTTTACTGTCCTTATTCAGAGAATTAATCCAAGCCTTGTGTTCATCACATTGTCGTCCATTGTTGTAACCACGGGTTGCAGGAAAGAAATTAGCATGATTCACCCATCAACACAGACAGTGTTGACAGGGAAATCCCTCCTGCCGAGCACTTGTCTTCTCCTGGTGGGGGGGGGGGCAGGGGAAACCATCCCTGTCAGGAGAAGACAATGATTATTGCTAGTGACAATCGCAAGAGAATCCAGCAGGCTGGTTACATAGTTATGGTGATCAAATACCACCAAAAGAAAGCTCTATTAGAGTGAAAAAAATGATATAAATTTTATTCTTGTACGATGTTGCATAACCGAGCAATTGCCAGTTAAAGTATCGCAGTGCTGAATAGCAAAAGAATGGTCTGCAGCTGTTAATAAACCTGCATTGCTGAAGTTCTGCCTGGTTCGATACTTTACTATTCTACTTCAGGTCATGAAGGGGTAAAACCTTCCTTTATTGCCAGATAAATGAAAATTTACTCACAATGCACATCCAGCCAGTACACTTGGAATAAGTTACCTAAAAAACTGTGTATTGGCCCCCACTGAGAGTGAACCTCGGCACTACTATAGAAAAAAACGATCCTCCTTCCGCTTCTGAGTTTGCATGATGAAATCTCTGGGGCCTGAAGCTTGTCCTGCCTGACCAGGGTGATGAACTTCAGCTGCTGGAGTAGCGTCCTCAGAAGCTAGGTACAAGCTTGGTCCTTGCCAGTAGTCTGGTGGCTCGTCCAGTGACCCGAGTACTGCTACTGCTTCACTATGGTATAAAATATGGCTTGTGCTTAACTGCTATACCAAAAAACCCCACCCTATTAGATTGTAAGCTCTTCTGAGCAGGGCCCTCTTAATCAGGGCCGGTGCAACCATTAGGCAGACTAGGCAGCCGCCTAAGGTGCACTGCCGCCTAGGGTGCCCGGCCGCTGGTGATCCTACTCCTGCTCTGTCCACAGATCTTGCAATTATCAACCAGGCAGCCAGAGGCTGGACAGCACCCACACACCCCCTGTGGAGGCCGCTCTGCGTCCTGACATGTGACCGTGTCACCACTGGAGGCATGACAGCCTCCCCACCCCCGTGGAGGCTGCTCTTTTCTCTGCATCCTGACATGTGTCCATATCACTGACAGGAGGCAAATCTGTATAGCACCATCCCCCCGTGGAGGCCGCTCTCCTCCTCTCTTCTCTGCGGCCCGTCCTGACATGTGTCCGTGCCACTGGAGCTGGAGGTGAAGCTGGACAGCACCCCCCCTGTGGAGGCAGCTCTTCATCCTGGCATGTGTCCGTGTCACCACTGGAGCCGAGGCTGAACAGCACCGCCCCATGGAGGCAACTCTCCTGGCCTGTCCAGGCAGTGTCACTGAAGCAGAGTAACTCATGGGCTGTGCTCTGGGCTTGGGGACAGGTGGAGCCTGGAGGAGGCACTTAACAAAAATATAAATAACAAATAATTTAACTGATCATTAACATTAAAGTAACTTGAACACACAGTGTATTAAAGAATGCAGCCACAGAGTCCTAATAGGCATCCAAAACCAAGACAGTACTTGTGAGTCACTTCTCAGGCCACCGACTTGGAGACAACTCGCTGGTACACATACACTAACTGGGGAGCCGTACCTCAGACGGGTCCCTACACCATACCTTTTGTGCCCATCTGATCCGAAAAGGACCTTGCACCCTGCCAGTCACCATACCCGTCTCAACACAACCCAAAATACCAACCAAATGCAGGACGGGAGGGTGGGAAGTTGTCCCCTTACGGTTAACCATCCACCTCCCCCCAACAGCTCCACCCAGCTCTGACCATGCCCAATCAGACCCACCACAGTGCATATACACATACCTCCCAACTTTTTGAGATGGCAATGAGGGACACCTATCAGCAAAAGTATGCAGGCATAGGACACACCCCCTTGCCACACCCCCTTAAAGGAGAATTGTGCAAAAAAAAACAAGATTGGTTAAACCCACAAGTGCTTTTTTTTACCATTACTATTCCTTTATATTGGCTTTTGGAATTTACAAATGCAGCAATTTAAAAATCAGATGAAAGGTTTAGCACTGGAAACACTTTTTGATAGATAAAATGTGCATTTTATATATGTATGTTTATGTGTAGCGCTGGTAGATTTTTCAATCTACCGCTTATAGATAAATTTAGTGGGTCATCTGTGCTGTACATAGTTCAGATTCAATCTAATGTTAGATTAGCCTCTGTTCCAGCTTGGCTGTGTTGCGTGCAGTTCCACATTGTGCCTGTGAGTGTCGTTGTCATCATAGGTCAGTGTTGGAAAGCAACAAGCTGAAGTGTATGGGTGCTCTTCTGTCCCAGAGATAACTCGGCGGAGGTGGTCCTCCGAGTTGCATTCTGGGAGAGGGTACTTATGGGACAGACGCCATGTTTCGCTGAGTCTTTTTGCCTCGTGGAGCTCCTGGCCTAGAGGTATGCGTCAGTGAGTTCTATCTCGTAGCCCTCCGGGCTGGATGGTTGTGTTGCTGCAGCCGAGTGGGTAGACCCAGAAGCCTGTCTGGGTCCTGCTATAGCTGGGATGGTCCTGTGCTGTCTGTCCTGCGGGAAGAAGCCGGACAATCGGGAAGATCCAGGTTAGGACCCATCTCGGAAGAGACCATGCAAGGCTGGTTTTAAGAAGGGCCTGGTGACTCGGTTGGAGGACATATCCTAAACTACCCTATCGCACAAGTACTGCCAGGTCGGCCTAAAGGTTCTGGTACTGTGTTTGCTGTTCACCAAAAACTACCACATCCTGTGGCAGAGGATCGTGTGAGTTTGTTTCATTCAAGTCTGTGACAGAGACTTTTTGTTCGTGCTGCGTTCCAGCTGCTAGGTTATTGAGAGAGACCTATCCGGGCGGGCAAAGATTTAATCCTAAGCTGAGGATACATTCATTCTAATGATTTAAATTCCTTGATGCTATGCAAAGAAAAGGTATTTGGACACCCCTGCAACTCTCCTTCTACCTCTTTCCTGCTACTTCTTCCAGTTATCTCCCATTAAAGCATTGGAAAAGTACTAAAGTGACTATTGCCTATATTATCCAATAACGAGCTCATCGGGGACCCCTAGACCCGGTGTTGGTGAAATTACAGGTAAAAAGATGACGGTAACAGCCTGCTTTAAATCAGCAGCTCCACCGTGAGTTAGTGCTACATATAAATCTATATAGATCAGACCAAAATGAGAGACAAATGAGGAGGAAAAAGGGACAGAAGGGCATTGCCCCAAATCAGGGACAGTCCTTCAAAATCAGGGACAATTGGGAGCTATGATATACAGTAACAGCCCATACTTTTCTTACCCCTCCTATCCCAAGCCCCTTTAACCCCTGTCATGCCGGCCATCTATTCTTTTGTGGTTTTACTCTGGGCCTCTATAGTAAGGAATATACAGATACGAAGTGCTGGTCTGGCTTAAAGATCTTTTTCTGTATCAATTGTAAGCAGGTTTTGAAGGTTTTGAAGCAGGTTGTCATGTTCCCTAACCCTAGAACCTATTGACTCTATAAATAATAATAGAATAAATTCTATTAACTGTCCAAAAGTGAATGGGACCCATCAGTTTATCACTACAAGGCAAGAATCCAATCCTCTGGTTGAAAAAATATGCAGAGGCGGCTCTCTAATTAGGCAAATTAGGCGGTCGCCTAAGGCCTCACACTCACAGGGGCCTCGCGGCCGCCTAATTTGCCTGTTCTCAATCACTGAAGTTGACACCGGCGGCTCCGCCTACCCCCACTGGGACTCTGTGGCTTAGGAGCTGACGGACAAATCAGATACTGCCCGCAGCCTGAGGTATAGCGGCCTCATCACGGAGCGTCCCAGTCCGTGGGGCCTCATGTTTAAGTTTTGCCTAAGGCCTCACAAAGCCTAGAGCCGCCTCTGGGCATATGTGTAGGTGGGGCCCAAGAAGGAGGCCTAACATAGGAAGAATCATGAGACAGGGTGACTTGTCACTGTTTTTTGAGGTTGAGGACAACAAAACTTCATAAACAGGTATTAGCATACAGCAGTCCACTGTAGCATTGGAACTTCATCAGAGGTGGGGTATTCTGTTTACTTAGCTACACAATACTGCTAGGAAGGTAGACTTGACTTAGAAATGTTACTAATCCCACTTACTATTCAACAGTGCTCTAGGACTGCTCCATTGGAGAGGTGGCGGTAAAGTTAAATGACACTGGCTTCTAGTCCATCGTAGTATGTGGCGGGCAAAGGTAGCCTGATCAGAACCGATGCGATTGTAACACCTTGAAAAGTAAACCTTTACATCCCTGCTGGTCTGGAACGTTCTCCTGAACTTACACCTGCACTTTCCCCATACCAGCGAGGCTTTTCCCCTACCTACTGTTTCACTGCGGGCATGCCAAAAGATGCTGGTCAATTAGGAAGTGAAGGAAAGAAAGCTCCAAACCGGCATAGTGTAGCACAATTTATTAAGTAAAATACCATATAAAACAAATGGAACTCACAAGTAGGTGATTGTAATGAGCTGGGAGCTGTTTGGTAGTCCTTGGTGAAGAAAGCCGGCTGTGGTGGGGAGCAAGATGAGCCTGGAGTCCGTGCAGGGAGATCGGCGTCAGGCTGCCCTGTGTGACCGTGATGGTTTATCCAGAAATCAGATGTCCGCCCAAAGAAGATGTCAGGAAAGGCATAGCCGTGCAGCAGGAATTGCACGGCAGACACGCGCATTCACGGCGCGCACACGGGCGCCTGTCACCAACATTGGCGCCAAAGAGGGCCATTTAAAGTGAGTGCACCAAAGACTCTTTGCTGTTTGGTCTGCAGCGTCTGTGTGTCTGTAACCTGTTACCTGTGTTGACCCCTGATCTTGAGCCCGGCTCGCTCTCACTAACCTTGTCTGCTTGATACCCTGACTCTGGCTTGTTTTGGATTTCTCTTCTGCCTGCTTCTCTGCCTGATCCACCAGAACGTTAGCGACCCGGCCTGCCTGAGTCTGCATCGGCTTCTTTGCCTGTTGCTGTTCAGCTCTGCAAATCGCACCAGTTCCTGTCTCACCTGCGATCCAGCCTGCCACACCTCTGGTCTACCCAGCCCTGCCGGTCTGCCCATTGCATCACCAGCCACGAACATCCAGCCATACCAAATACTAGACTGATCGTAGGCACTCCTGCGTCACCGTGCTTCTGTGGCTACTGTCTCAACCTCAGGGTCCCACAAGCCGGTGCGGCAAGAGAGGCTCTCCTCTACACGTCATGCTCACGATCCAGGTACGTGACAGATGATGTGTCCAGCTGGAGTAGTGAGAGGAGCTATCAGTCCAACCGCTGCGTGAGTCAATCGGGACGCATTTCGGAAGCTTAACCACGCCTCCTTCATCAGCCCAAATTATGCTGGTCCCTTATATTTATAGTGTCCTCCTTCAAATAGGTTGCCCAAACCTTGCGGGACTTCATCATCCACTAGGATCACCGTCATCCTTAAGATGGCCATTAGGGGCCAAAATAGAGACATGTTCTTCTCAACATAGGACATTTACCAACCTGAAAAAATGGTGCAGGGCCTCCTTCAGGTTCAACAGCATACCACAGCCTGCGCTTACCTGCATTAGTCTCAGTATGGAGGCAGGGCCTGATGACTGGTGATCTGAAGACTGATTCAGGAATAGTCAAGAAGCAGCTGGAAATGGGGAAGAAGCATAGATCCACAGAATGAAATGAGTAGAAGCAGAGAGATCCTTGCACTGCAGGTCCACAGGTAGAGTTTTCTCTCCAGAAAGGAAAACAGTGACCAGACTAGCAGTGCCATCACCAAATCTTACTCCAAATCTAATGAGTTTAGCAGTCAGAGGTAGCAGTGCCTCTAATGATTTCACACTGCAGATATGAGGCTCATGCAAATGACTGCCTATGCACATTAAAGAGGAGTCCCCCCCCCCCCCCCCCACCAATTGTAGGAAAAAAAGGACATACATTTTATTTGGGTACATCGTTGCACGACTGCCCAATTATCAGTTAAAGTAACGCAATGCGCTATTGCAAAAAATGGCCTGGTCAGGAGGGGGGTGTAAACCTTCCGGAGCTGAAGTGGTTCAAAACTGACCACACTAAGCAGGAGAGCACACCATGGTCAGTTCTCTACCTGTGTGGGAAGGGTGGGTGGAAGGCGCGTGATCAAACGCTTACATCAAAATCATACACAGTTTATTCATGAACAATGTAATACATACATGTAAGAAATATATGCTACGTTTCGTAAAAATTAGGTTACAAAATATGCACTTGAAAAGTTAAAAGTGGGACATGCCCATGCAAAGGTAAGTACTTAAAAATAGGCCGACGCGTTTCGAGGAACGCAGGCTGCAGCTCTTCTACACAGCTTTGGAGACAGGTGCATCTGACAGACCCACACTAAAAAAGGAAAAAATATATATTTTTAGCTATACCTCATAGAACACTTCGATGTGGACTGGTATGGAGCTAGGGAGAACTAATTATTCATCACATTATAGATCTCCCAACTGGCCACTCCTCTCCATGTGTACATATGTTGGTCTACCTGTCTACACAGACTGTGTCCCTGTTCTCCAAGCCCTGATGAAGAGGTGATCCTCGAAACGCGTCGGCCTATTTTTGAGTACTTGCCTTTGCATGGGCATGTCCCACTTTTAACCTTTCAAGTGCATATTTTGTAACCTAATTTTTACGAAACGTAGCATATATTTCTTACATGTATGTATTCCATTGTACATGAATAAACTGTATGATTTTGATGTAAGCGTTTGATCACGCGCCTTCGATTCACCCTTCCCACACAGTCTTCTCCAGACCACCCCTGGTCAGTTTAGGCAGGACACGCATGATCATTTTCTCCAGTTTTGCCATTTTAACAGTATTACCATTTTACACCAACAACGCCTTCACGAGCTCAGGAGTAATTCTTTTCTGTCTGTAGTTCTCTAGCTGTGCTGGGAACTCAGTGTACTCTCCTCCAATGATCAGACTTGTCCTGACACGTCCCCACTGCAAAGGCATTCGCTGGGAAGCTCAGTGTGCTGCTGCTTCTCCTCCCCCAGCTCTTAGGCTGCATTCACTCCACAGCGTTTTGAATCGCGCCGAGGTGGGACAGCACTGAGGTGGGACAGCACTGAGGTGTGAATGACAAAACGCGAGACTCGCGTTCGAGATGCCATTCATTGGAATGACACCTCAAAGCGCAGTGCGGGTCTGCCGCGATTTGTTGCGTGATAAAACGCGCTGCCCTTGTGGCAACCTGCAGCACGAGACGCGCGTCACCCAAAAATAGTTCAGGAGCTACTTTTGGAGCGACATGCATCTTGTGATGCGGGTTGCTGTGATTGCAGTACGTTTTATCGTGCGTCAATCGCCGCAGACCCGCACCGCAATTTGAAGTGCCATTCAAATGAATGACATCTCGAATGTGAGTCCCGCGTTTTGTGATTCACGCCTCGGCGCTGTCGAATCGTGGGCAGATCTGCCCGCTATTCAAAACGCTGTAGTGTGAATACAGCCTTATGCAGCTGAGAACAGAGGGAATGTGATCACTTTCAAAAAAAGGGAAAAAAAAAAAAAGGTATTTATAATGTTTATTTTATATCTATACACAAATGTTTTGCATTCCACTTCTATTTTAAACCGAATGGGTTGTTTTACAAGGTGATCGTTTACAATCACTTTAACTACGTGCCGACCAGCTACCGTTTTTCTAAAGCGGCAGGTTGGCTCCCCTGCGCCAATCGCCGTAGCTGTATAGCGGACGTTTAAGGGCTATAGGGGGTGCGTGCCCATGGCGCAACGCCGGAGCCAAAGCTTGTGGCCGGCGGCCGCGATGTCCGGCGGCCACCTACGATCGCTCCTGAGAGAGACAGAACGGGGATCTGTCAATGCAAACAGACAGATCCCCGTTCTGTCAGGAGAGTAGAGAAAGATCTGCTGTTCCTAGTAATAAGGAACAGCAATCTCTCTGTACTCCCAGTCAGTCCCCCCCCCCTCCCCCCACGTTTAGAAACACCTCCCTAGGGAACACTAAACCCCTTGATCGCCCCCCTAGTGTTAACCCCTTCCCTGCCTGTGACATATACACAGTAATTTTATAGCTCTGATCGCTGTATGAATGTCAATGGTCCCAAAAAAGTGTCAAAAGTGTCCGATCTGTCCGCCGCAATGTCGCGGTCTTGCTAAAAATCGCAGATCACCACCATTACTAGTAAAAAAAAAAAGAAGAAGAAGAATGCCATAAATCTATCCGCTATTTTGTAGACGCTATAACTTTTGTGCATACCAATCAATATACGCTTATTGGGACTTTTTTTTACCATGAATATGTAGAAGAATACTTATTGGCCTTACCTGATGAAGAAAGTATTTTTTTTTTTTTTTTTTTATTATAGCAAAAAGTAAAAAATATTGTTTTTTTTTCAAAATTGTGGGTCTTTTTTTGTTTATAGCCCAAAGAAAAAAAAAACGCAGAGGTGATCAAATACCACCAAAAGAAAGCTCTATTTGTGGGAAAAGGAGGACGTAATTTTTGTTTGGGTATAGAGTCACACGATCGTGCAATTGTGAGTTAAAGCGACGCAGGGCCGTACCCCAAAAAATGGCCTGGTCATTAAGGGGGGAAATCTTCCGGTCTGTAAGAGGTTAAATCACAGCAGAACCTGGCAGGTGACTAATCATAAGTTGTGATTTTACTATATAGGATTTGTTCTGGTGATAAGTGAACTTTATCTCGTCCGCAGCTTTCAAAGGGTTAACCCTTGTTCAAAGCAAATTAGCATTATTAATGCGCATATTAATTGCTAAGACATTTTATGTGGCTTTCATCAGGCAGTCACAAGACGGAGAATATAACTGGCTGCCCACAGATGGAATGAAACAGATATAATTATGTGTGTGTAACTAGTTCTCTTTCACAGCATGCTGGGGCAATCTGTCCTTTTGATCTTCTGTTTTACTTAGAAAAGAAGAATGGGGGTGGCAGATTTGCTGGCGTTTTGTATGATATCAGATTGGAATAGCATAGTGCTTTACAAGTTCGTGCCCTGAAAACTCTGACTTTAAAGACACACACCATGCAAATGTTCAAAAAAAGTCTAAATTGGGGGGTATTTATTTATACAGTGTGTTCCTGTGCCCTAAAATGAATCTGGTATCAAATCCCTTTCCTACTAGGAAAACGAGGATTTAGCATCTTCTGATACCAATGAGGTGTAGCTGTAAACAATTATCTAAAAATGCATAATTTTATTGAGACAACAGTTTCAGGAACCGAGAAAGTGGGATTTATGTTATCTCTGCTCTTGGTCTCCATCAACATGGCCACCGATGGTTATAAATGTCTCCGCTGAGATGTTTTTATGCGGTTATGACATAATTTCCGCATCTGGCGGTCGAAACCGAGGCTTGGAACAACATGAGGGAGTAGGCGTTTCCAGTTCGCCTCCTCCCTATATATAGAGGAAGTGACGATTGCCAGCCACGCCCCTGACGGCGTTCCCTTATTGGACGAAACGCGTAGGGTGGATTCTGGGATCTGCTTTCACAACGCTACAGACCGCGGCCATCTTGTGGCTTGGAAACATCTGCTCCTTTTATGCCTTATGACATGCTCGTTTTTATCGTTTTAAATGTGAGTACTCTTGATATATTTTTGTAATAAATGATACACTGGCTTGATATACTGCACCATGAGGAGTCGTTTTCTCTTATTTCAATGAATGTACCTGTGGACCCACCACCTGTGAGGGTTATACAAGATCCAAAAGCTTGTTGTCTTAGTGGAGACATGACCAGCCTGTGGATTTACACTATGCCTGTTTGACTACCTATAGCTATTTGTGGTAAGAGGCTCGGTGTGTTTGATGTTCGGTGGATGATATCATTATTCACTCTAGTCGGTCTGATTTACACCTTGGGTGACTCAAGAAAAGAAACATGTCCTTTGGCCAAATCTACAAACTTGGCTGCTCGGAATCCCACTAGGCGCTCCTATACCAGCTGATCTTTCCCCAACCATGAAAGCTTCGGGTCAAGCATGGAAAAAATTGGCAGGTATAAAGTTACCAATCTCCCAATCCACAACGCCATCAATTCCGCTAGAAGTACTGAAACATCAAACTCCAGACCGAACGATATCTTATTGCCTCACTAAAGGCATCAAAAAAAACCAGGAACTCTTCTCCACATCAGGACTCAAATCCTTTTCCCATCTACAAAAAGAATATAACCTTCCTATCTCCGAGCTATTCACTTACCTACGAGTGTCCCACTGTATCTCCACCCTACCTATCCTGCAATATTCCATCCCCTCCATTGCTTGGTGTTTTCTAAATCATACATCTCCCACGCAGAAAGGAATCTCCTTATTATATAACGTTTTCCACCAGAAACGAGAATTCACCGAGTCTGATGCCCATCTGCACTGGGAATCAGACCTGGAGGCCTCATACTCAGAGCAAAAGTGGCGGAGGGCGTTCAAATCAATATATCACTCCACCTGTTGCTCGTCACTTTGGAAATTAACTCAAAGACATCTGACTCCTGCTGGAGATGCAAAACACCATGAGGGAACATACTTCACATCTTCTGGACCTGCCTCTGCCCCTTACTACTGGTCTTACATCTTCCAGATCTTAGAAGACATCACCAAATGCCACATCACTCCCTCGTCAGCACTAGCGCTTTTGAACCTAACGATAGATGATATCCCGCCACCCTACAGACATGTAATAACGCATATCCTATAAGGGGTCAGACTAAGTATAATGAAACTGTGGAAAATCAGACCATTCCCCTAACATTGAAGATACCCTCGATCTGGTAAACAGGGGGGAGTACTTCACAGCCCTAGCCATTTGGCAACCATGGCTAAAATGGTTTAGAGCAGCACAGTACATGAAACCTAATCCTAAATATGATTGAACTATCAATGGCAATGATAGTCTTGATAGAGAAGCTACCAGTGGCAGCTGGTGCTCAAAATTTTTGGGCTGTGCAAACAAACTGAAAAATTCTGAAAAAAAAACCCTTCAGTTGCAGCCTCACTGTACCATCAATCGCAGCCACTGTGACCATCAATTGCCACCACTGTACCATCAAACGCCGCCACTGCACCCATCAATTGCCGTGACTGTGCCATCAAATACAGCCACTGCGCCATCAAGCACAGCCACTGCACCATCAAACACAGCCACTGCGCCATCAAGCACAGCCACTGCACCATCAAACACAGCCACTGCACCATCAAACACAGCCACTGCACCATCAAACACAGCCACTGCACCATCAAACACAGCCACTGCACCATCAAACACAGCCACTGCACCATCAAAACACAGCCACTGCACCATCAAAACACAGCCACGGTGCCCTCAAACACAGCCACTGTGCCCATCAAACACAGCCACTGTGTCCATCAAACACAGCCACTGTGCCCATCAAACACAGCCACTGTGCCAAACACAGCCACTGTGCCAATCAAACACAGCCACTGTGCCCATCAAACGCCGCCACTATGCCATCAAACGCCGCCACTGTGCCATCAAATGCAGCCACCGTACCATCTATTGCTGCAACTGTACCATCAAATACAGCCACTGTGCCCTTCAAACGCAGCCACTGTGCCATATCAAATGCTCCCACTGTGCAATCATATGTTGCCACTGTGCCCCATCACATGCTCCCATTGTGCCATTAAATGCTGCCACTGTGCCCCATCAAATGCTCCCACTGTGCCATATCAAATGCTGCCACTGTGCCATATCAAATGCTGCCAGTGTGCCCCCCGCCCGCCTTCTGCACTTACCCTGTCTCGGTGGGACAGCTCCTCGATGCTCCTTGATGTCTTCTTCTGTCCTCTCTTCCCGTCCTCTGCTATGATTGGACGCCTGATAGGCGTCCAATTACAGTGCCTGTTGTTTCAGCCAATACAGGTGACGGGTAAAAGATCTGAGCACCTGATTGGCGGAGAGGAGGTTTAGTGTTAGGAAAGCGAATATTCATTCATTTTTCTAACACAGCTGAGTGACCTGCGAGCGCCCAGGGTGTGCCAGCGGCGGCCATAGATAGATTCATGCATTGCATGAACCTATCTATTGGTGCTAGGGGGGTGGCGCCGTGTGCCCTTATGGACGCACCGCCACTGGAAGCTACCCAACTTCATTGCACTTAACAATATTACGTTTTTGTGTTGACCACGGTGTCAGCACTGTAAGGTATACCCACATCACCCTTTAAAGAATGGTATTGATCGTTTCACCCAATGGAAAGCTGTTTCAATTCTTAAATTCACTATATCTGTTTGTTCGGTTGAACATGTTTGAAGGCCAGAACTTATTGCACTGCTATAAAACCACTACTGAAAACACTACAAGGTAACTAAAAGATGGTGGTATTGTGTGTCCCCCCCCCCCCCAAGACACAGTTTGTTCCCAGTAGGGGTGTCTGGGGGGCTCTGGACAATACTCTCCACTGTAACTATTACTGCTCATTGAAACCAAAGTCATACATGCTTGTTGAATCTACTTTGTCAATGTTTTCATCTAAGAAATTTTCCTCGCTATGTATTAAGAAATTACAGGCTGTTCTTTTCTCTTGTTTTCTTCTGTATCATTATGTAAAACCTTAATAAAAATATTGAAAGCGAAGAAAAGAAACATGGACTTTTCTGCCAGCGTTTGTGGACATTTATAAATGTACATATTTATTTTTATTTTCAGCGCTGCATATATCCATTTTTTCAACATTTTTTTAACCGCTTCAGCCCCAGAAGATTTTACCCCCTTCCTGACCAGAGCACATTTTGCGATTCGGCACTGCGTCGTTTCAACTGACAATTGCGCGGTTGTGCGACGTTGCACCCAAACAAAACTGAAGTCCTTTTTTCCCCACAAATAGAGCTTTCTTTTGGTGGCATTTGATCACCTCTGCGGTTTTTATTTTTTGCGCTATAAACAAAAAAAGAGCGACAATTTCGAAAAAAAAAAGCAATATTTTTAACATTTTGTCATAATAAATATTCCCCAACAATATATAAAAAATAATAATTTTTTCCTCAGTTTAGGCCGATATGTATTCTTCTACATATTTTTGGTAAAAAAAAAAAAAAAAAAAAAAAAAAAAAAAATCGCAATAAGCGTATATTAATTGGTTTGCGCAAAAGTTATAGCGTCTACAAAATAGGGGATAATTTTATGGCATGTTTATTATTATTTTTTTTTTCATTAGTAATGGCAGCGATCTGTGATTTTTATTGTGACTGCGACATTATGGCGGACACATCGGACACTTTTGACACTATTTTGGGACCATTGTCATTTATACAGCGATCAGTGCTATAAAAATGCACTGCTTACTGTGTAAATGACACTGGCAGGGAAGGGGGTAACACTAGGGGGCGATCAAGGGGTTAAGTGTGTCCTAGGGAGTGATTCTAACTGTGGGGGGGATGGGCTACCACTCACATGACAGCGATCACTGCATCTGATGACAGGGAGCAGTGATCTCTGTCATGTCACAAGGCAGAATGGGGAAATGCCTTGTTTACATAGGCATCTCCCTGTTCTGCCGCTCCGTGACACGATCGCTGGGGGAACAGCGGACATCGAGTCCTCAGGTCCCACGGGCACACTCATGCTGTACGCAGCACCCCGCCAATTAAAGGGGATATAGAGGTACTCCCATTTGCCCTCCGCTGCCATTGTGCCAACGTATATTGGCGTGCAGCGGTCGGCAAGTGGTTAAAATAAGCCCTGAGGAAACAGGGATGATATAGTAGACATGTGCAGAACAGACATGTTTTTTCCAATATACTCGTTATGTTACTAATTTCGTTTTGTTTCAGAATTTCGTTTCGTTTATCAATTTTCGAATGAATTCCACATTTTTATAATTCCGAAACTCCGAATAACCTAAAGTTCGTCCAAATTTGTATTTGGGCTGAAACTAATTGCACAGGTCTAAGGTATAGTACAACATCACACCGCTAAAGAACATAAAAACTAAAGTTATATACAGTGCAGGCTTGTGGCTAGAGCATCAAAATGCATAGTTGATAAACAAGAACACCATCAGCAAAAACACCAACGCGTTTCAACAGTTTTCAGTCTTCCTCAGGGGGTTGACATTAGTTCATGGTTCAATAGAGTCTCTGTAATATACACTATATTACCAAAAGTATTGGGACACCTGCCTTTACACGCACATTAACTTTAATGACATCCCAGTCTTGGTCCGTAGGGTTCAATATTGAGTTGGCCCACCCTTTGCAGCTATAAAAGCTTCAACTCTGTCCACAAGGTTTAGGAGTGTGTCTATGGGAATGTTTGACCATTCTTCCAGAAGCACATTTGTGAGGTCAGGCACTGATGTTGGACGAGAAGGCCTGGCTCGCAGTCTCCGCTCTCATTCGTCCCAAAGGTGATTTATCGGGATGAGGTCCAGACAGTCAAGTTCCTCCACCCCAAACTCGCTCATCCATGTCTTTATGGACATTGCTTTGTGCACTGGTGTGCAGTCATGTTGGAACAGTAAGGGGCCACCCCTCACAGTTTGGGGAGGAAAGGGAAGCCCTGCGGGGATGGGGGAGCACATAGGGGGGCCTGGGCAGTAGGGAGAAACATATGGGCCACAAGGAGGGTGATCAGTGTGGCAGGGTAGAAATTACTGGAGCCAATCCCCTGTATGGCTTTCTCTGCAGCAGTTGAAAGCCGGTGGGAGGGAGAGTTGAAGAAGCCAGCTTTCAGCTGCTGCAGAGAGCCATACAGGGGATCAATTCCAGTAATTGCCCCCCCGCCGCACTGATCACATCCAATTCACCCTGCTGCCTGGGCTCCTCTGCTGGCCTGGACCCTGTACAGGAGGATCAGTGGTGCCCCCTTATCCATGGCCCTGTGTGTCCCACTCAGGAAATTTCCCTTCACTTCCTGTCCCATAGCCAAACAGGAAGTGAGAGGAAATCATCTGCAAGTAAAGGGAATTCCTTGGGGACCTCCAGGTCACCAGAACTAAATCTTCCCACTGGAAGATTGCCCCTCTATTTTCTTGTACTTTCAATGATAATGATAAACAGAACAAATAGAGAGGGAGAGTCTCCTTAACGGGGCCACAGACAGCAATAAAAACAGACAGGTATTCTAATCCCTCTCCACTCTGTCCAAAACTAAAAAAAAGTTTTGCCTTAAGTTACACTTTAAAGTGGTAGTAAAGTTTAAAAGATATATATATATATATATATAGTGAATATCCTCCCTCCAGCAATGCACTGTCATCACTGCCAGTGCTTCCATCTCCACCTGGTCCTCCCTTCGAGTTCGCATGCTCTGGCCATTTGAATTGTTGGGCCACTATGACATCACTCCCACACATGGCACAGCATGGCGGGAGTCACAGATGCAGCATGCCATGTGCCCTGGAAGAAAGAGCGTCACTGCGTATGTGCCAGTGGTGTCATCGTCTATTGCTCGATATGAATAACTCCTAAACAGTGCACAACATGTAGGAGATATTCTTTGTACCAACAGGTGAAAGGTATTGTAAGTGTAGCACCCTACTAGGATAGGATGCCAGGCAAATGTAGTTGCTGGCTTGCTCTGTAATCAAGGAGGAGAGATTGATTGCCCTGGTCTGTTCATAGCTTCACAGCCTGGGGATTTGATTGTTTCCCCTGCCTCTGTGAAGAACTTTTCAGCGCTTAGGGTGGGCAATTCTAATGCCTGGGCTGAATATTTGCCATGCTCTGTACAATCCCTGGGGAGGTGTGCCCAGTAGGTGCTCAGAGGGGTGGTAAATTGGTTGGAGATTGGTTCCACAAGGAGGAGCTGATCTGTCTTTCCACAAGGAGGATGTGCACTGCCGAAAAATTTGTTCGTTTTCGTTTCATTTGTTTTTTGTTTTTTTGTCAATTCGAAAATTCGGAATTCTTAAATTTGAAAATTCAAAAAATTCGGAAACTTGTCAATTCGAAAATTCGTAAATTCAAAGATTCGGAATTTGTAAATTCGAAAATTTGGAAATTTGAAAATTAAAAAAAAAGCGAAAATAAGAAAGGAAAATCCAAAAATTTGAAAGAACGAAAATCCGAAAGAATGCTGCATATAAACAAATGGAACAGAACGAAATAATAATAAATAAAACGTTTTTATTATTATTATTATTAATTTGTTACATTCCATTCGTTTAGCTATGGCATTGGTTATTACGAGTAATTCTTAACTTTGGATAAATTCGTATTCGTTACATTCACTAACAGCTAAATTTGAAAGGAAATTCCAATATCTATAATTTAATAGTAAGTAATAGTTAAGTTATTATTAGTTAGTTAATATTTCAGATTTTCGAACTTTTGGGTTTTTTAATTGTCGTATTTTCATTCTTACTTTCGGATTTTCATTCTTATTTTTGGATTTCCAAATTCTGAATTTCCGAATTTTCAAATTTCGAATTTCCGAATTTTCGAATTTCTGAATATTCAGAAAAATTTGTATATTTCCGAATTAAGGAATTTGTCTAAATTCTTTAAAAAACGAATTCAGAACTAAACAAATTGCACATGTCTAATGATCTGGGAGCTGCGGGGGGGGGGGGGGGGGGGGGGGGGGCTTTTTGGAACCCTTAAAACAGAAGTCAGGGTTTTCTTTGATTTTTTATTTTTTTTGGGGGGGGGGGGGCAATTCACTTTAGGGCAGTTGGTTCTACAAAAAAATAGAAAGACCGTATTTCAATTGGAACTCCACTTTTAGGGTAGCAGAGGCTATGGGACGAGGAACTCTAGTCCTTGTGATAAAGATGAAATAATAAGAAAGTAGTATTGCAGTTCAAACAAGAAAGTATCATTCTTCCTTATTAATGAAATGATGTCTCATGGACGGACCCCTTTCCTATTGGGGGTAGATCAGGGCTACAAGAACTTGTATCAAAGGGAAAGTGTATTCAGCAGACAATTCTATATCAGATAAATAGCCCAGACAAAAGGAGCCTCAAGGGAATCCCTGAAACGTGTTGGACATTTAATGCTGCTAATAATAAAATTTAACTAAACTTCTGGACTGAACATCAGTGAGTTGGTGTTCAGGCAGAACTACCCAATCACAGTCTTTGCCAAATCACAAATCCTGCCTTATGGGGGAGGGCATGTGGTCCACCAATGCGGCTTTGTTTGGGTGGCAACAGACCTGGAACTACAGACAAGTGGCACCTGACTTATCCAACCAGCTTAGATTATAGAACAATAGGGGCCGTAAACGAAAAAAATAAAAAAAATAGGCTTTAGTTTAAAGCGGTATTAAACCCAAAAGCAAACCTTTATTATATTACAGCTTACCAATTCTTACATGTGATGGCTGCATTCGTTTTCTTTTTAGGCTTTCTTTCTTCTATTTTCATCTGGGGATACAGCCAGAAAGTCTGTTTTTCAAAAGCTCAAGCTCTCCAGCAGAATGTATCAGTTTACATGGAAGAGACAAATCACCTAAAGTGGGAGTAATCTCCCATGGTTGATATTTAAATATAGGTAAGCCTATAATAATGCTTAGGTATAGGCAGGGCCGCTGATAGGGTGGGACCCCCAGTCCTCCTGTAGGGGGCCCGGGCACACAGGGGGGCAAACAGTAGGGGGAATCGGTGCGGGCGGGCGGAGGGCCAATTACAGAAGGCATTGTTATTGTAATTGCTACCCTGGCACTAATCCCCCCTCCCTGTTCTGCCTGCTTTTGATCCCCCCCCATGTGCCCAGGGCTGGACTGGGCCAAAAAGTTGGCCCTGGACTTCATCCAGCCTGGCCCACTTTAATTCAATAAAATGCTGTCCCGTCCCCCTTAAAAAAAAAAAAAAAAAAAAAATCACGCCCACCAAAAGACCCCTACATCCATTATTGTATATCATCAGAGGGTGATAGAGAGGGTGAGTGTAAGACCCCTTTCACACTGAGGCGTTTTTTCAGGCGCTTTTGGGCTAAAAATAGCGCCTGTAAAGCGCCTGAAAAACGCCTCCCCTGCCGTCCCAATATTATTACTAATCCGTTACATTCCATTCGTTTAGATGCGGCATTTGTTATTTTGGATAATTCGTAACTTCAGATAAATTCCTATTTGTTACAGTCACTAATGCCCTGTACACACGGTCGGACTTTCCGATGGAAAAAGTGCGATCGGATTGTGTTGTCGGAAATTCCGATCGTGTGTGGGCTCCAGCTGGCTTTTTCCGCCGGAATTTCCAACACACAGGGTTTGAGAGCAGGCTATAAAATTTTCCGACAACAAAATCCGATCGGGTAAATTCCGATTGTGTGTACACAAATCCGACGCACAAAGTGCCACGCATGCTCGGAATAAATAAAGAGATGAAAGCTATTGGCTACTGCCCCGTTTATAGTCCCGACGTACGTGTTTTACATCACCGCGTTCAGAACGATCGGATTTTCCGACAACTTTGTGTGACCGTGTGTATGCAAGACAAATTTGAGCCAACATCCGTCGTAAAAAAATAATGGATTTTGTTGTCGGAATGTCCGATCAATGTCCGACCGTGCGTACGGGGCATAACAGCCAAATTTGAAAGGAAATTCCAATACCTATAATTTAATAGTTAGTAATAGTCAAGTTGTTATTAGTTAGTTATTATTTCAGCCTTTTTGAATTTTCGCTCTTATTTTCGGATTTTCGTTCTTTTGAATTTTTTCGTTCTTATGTTCGGATTTTAAAATTTTCGGATTTCCGAATTTCAAAATTCCCAAAATTTTTGGATTTTCGGATCCTCGAACCTTGAATTTCAGAATTTTTCTCATTTCTGAATATTCGAATATTAGAATTTACAAATGTAAGAATTATCGAATATCCGAATTTTCGAATTTACAAATTTTCGAATATTCAAGTTTACAAACAGCTAGAAAAATTTGTTAAAACGGGTTTTTATTAATTCTGATATTCCCGAGTGAACGAATTTGTCGAAATTTGTTAAAAAACGAATTCGGAAAAAAACCGGAATTGCACAGGTTCTACATGTCAATAGGCCGGTGACGTCACCGGCGCATGCACTCTGAAGGAACGGCATGCCCGTGCCGTTCCTTCAGAGTCCTGTGCCGAGAATAGAATGCGCATGCGCGGGAGTGCTGTCATTGTGGCCAGACGGCCGGAGGACGGGAACCCCCGGAAAGGAAGAAAAGGTGAAGATGCAAGCCCTGTCAGCGCATCATTGGAGGGCTTAGTTTTAAGGTAAGTTTCACATAATTCCCTTCTAGATTGTAAGCTCTAATGATCAGGGCCCTCTGATTCCTCCTGTATTGATTTGTATTGTAACTGTACTGTCTGCCCTCATGTTGTAAAGCGCTGCGCAAACTGTTGGCGCTATATAAATCCTGTATAATAATAATAATGTGCTAGTATGTGATGCATACTAGCACATTATAAAGTTAAATAAATATATATTAAAAATGGAGGTTTACCATGGGGTGATTAAAATGATCAGTTTATATTTATTTATGCAAAACCTTCATCCCAAAAGGGAAAAAATTGTTTACTGTAACTGATTATAAAGTGTGAGCTGAAGTGTGGCTTCAATTTGTTAGTGTATCTAAATCTGCTAGTACATTTAACACTCCCCTCCCCCAGACTGACAATGTCGCTGTCTGCTGTGCCTCCTGTTCCTAAAAACCTGAAACCTAAAAAAGAAAACGAATGCAGCCTCCACATCTAATGATTGGTAAGCTGCAATATAATACATTTTTGATTTTGGGTTTAACCACTTCCGGACCGCCGCACGCCGATATACGTCCTTATTTTAAAGGGGGATATCATTGTTATGGCAGCAGCTAGCTGCCATAACCCCGGTATCCTCTTTCTTCGGCGGGCGGTCCGCTTTCTGATAAGAGTGGTCTCTGTGGCGGATTCACCGCAAGATCACTTTTAACGGCGGTGGGAGAGGGGCCTCCCCCTCCCGCCGTGCTCCGATGCCCTCCGCCGATTACCGGAACCGTCGGCAGCAGGGGAGGCGATCGGATCTTCACCCTCGCTGGGTATGGAGACGAGTGAGGGGAAGATGGCCCCCGCCCGTCTCCATAACAATGCAGGGCGGAAGCAACGTCAAAAAGTCACTTCCGCCCACAGCTCTTAAAGGGCCATTTTCTTTTTATTTATTTTTTAAATGACATTTTTTTTCCCCTTTATTGCATTTAAATGTAAATATGAGATCTGAGGTCTTTTTGACCCCAGATCTCATATTTAAGAGGTCCTGTCATGCTTTTTTTCAATTACAAGGGATGTTTATATTCCTTGTAATAGAATCAAAAGTGCCACTTAAAAAAAAAAAAAAAAAAAAAAACATAGTTAAAAATAAAAAATAAAAGGTAAAATAAATAAGAAAAGAAAAAAAATGTAAACGCGCCCCATCCCGCCGAGCTCGCGTGGCAGAACCGAACGCATACGTGAGTAGCGCCCACATATGAAAACAGTGTTCAAACCACACATGTGAGGTATCGCCGCGATCGTTAGAGCGAGAGCAATAATTCTAGCTCTACCTCCTCTGTAACTCAAAACATGCAGCCTGTAGAATTTTTTAAACGTCGCCTAGGGAGATTTTTAAGGGTAAATGTTTGTCGCCATTCCACGAGCGGGCGCAATTTTGAAGCGTGACATGTTGGGTATCAATTTACTCGGAGTAACATCATCTTTCACAATATAAAAAAAAAAATTGTGCTAACTTTACTGTTGTCTTATTTTTTAATTAAAAAAAGTGTATTTTTTCCAAAAAAAGTGTGCTTGTAAGCTACGGTGTGCAGATACGGTGTGACAAAAAGTATTGCAACGACCGCCATTTTATTCTCTAGGGTGTTAGAAAAAAAAAAAGTATAATGTCTGGGGGTTCTAAGTCATTTTCTAGCAAAAAAAAAAAAAACGGTTTTTAACTTGTAAACAACAAATCTCAAAAAGAGGCCCGGTCCTTAAGTGGTTAAAACTGCTTTAAGTGTAACTCTGATATAGGAAAGAACCACGAGCCTCCGTCTGTGTTGCATTTGGTCATTATTTGCGAAAAGTGTAAGGAAAAGTAGAGAGTATCAGCAGCTACCAGATTAAATTTCATGTATTTTTTTATTTTTTTTATTTGCTGAATGTTCTGGTCTCCTAGCCAGAAATGTTCCTTTTTTTTTTTTCCCCCAAAAAGCCACAAAGCAATTTCTGGACTGTTCTACGTTACCCAAAAGAGCACATGAGCTAAAATACGTTTAGATGGGATAGGCGAGCAGCTACGCATGCAGAAGACTCACACAGGGCTGGTAAACAACTCGGCGTTGTGCTGTTCATCTTGCACTTGGCATGAGCTGTTGGTGGAGGAGACGGCGGGTGAAGAGCTGCCAGTTTAAAGAGTAACTCCACTTCTGTTGAGAAAAAAAGCCCCCTCTGGGTATTCTATGTACATTGCAGGGATTTAACCCCTTCGTAGAGCAAATCTTAAAGCCCAATTTTGCAACTGTGTTAGTAAAACTGTACCTATCCGAACAACTACTTTGTGTATCCAGGTGGATTACACCGCGCTTTTTTTTTTTTTCAGGAAAAATTGGGCTTTCATTTGGTGGTAAATGGTAATGGATATCTCCTGATTTTTTTTTTATTATCAAAGGAACACTGGCCCAAAATAGTAAAAAAAAATTTTTTATTATTTAACCACTTCAATACCAGGCACTTAGACACCTTCCTGCCCAGGCCAATTTTCAGATTTCAGCGCTGTCGCTATTTGAATGTCAATTGCGCGGTCATCCAACACTGTACTCAAAGAATTTTTTTATCATTTTGTTCCCAGAAATAGAGCTTTCTTTTGGTGGTATTAGATCACCTCTGCGTTTTTTATTTTTTGCGCAACAAATAAAAAAAGACCGAAAATTTTGAATAAAAAACAAGTTTTTCTTTGCTTCTGTTAAAAATTTTTGTAAATAATTACGTTTTATTCTTCAATGACGGGCACTGATATGGCTGCACTGACGGGCACTGATACGGCGGCACTGATGGGCACTGATGAGGTGGCACCAATGAGGTGGCACTGATGAGGTGGCACTGACGGGCACTGATGATGGGCACTGATAGGTGGCACTGATATGCGGCACTGATGGGCACTCATAGGTGGCACCGTTGGGCACTCATAGGCGGCACTAATGGGCACTCGTAGGGGGCACTGATGGGTACTTATGGGTGGCACTGATGGGTACTTATGGGTGGCACTGATAGGTGGGTACTGATGGGCACTGACAGGTGGCACTGATGATACTGATTGGTGGCACTGATGCCCCTAAGGGTGGCATTGCTGGGCATCACTGCAATATACTGGTGCAGCACTGATTGGCACAGATTGGGCACATGTGGATGGCCATGGGGTACATACCTGTCCATCAACATGTTGCCCCCTTCCCTGGTGGTCCTAGTGGCGATCCCTGGTGGTCCAGTGTGGTCATCTGAGGGGGGGCTGCGCTGATAAACAATCAGCACAGACCCCCCCATCAGGAAAGCCGCCGATCCGCTCTCCTCTACTCGCATCTGTCAGACGCAAGTGAAGAAAAGCCGATCAACGGCTTTTCCTATTGACATCGTGATCAGCCGTGATTGGACACGGCTGATCACATGGTAAAGAGCCTCCGCCGGAGGCTCTTTACAAAGATCGGTGGAGCGGTGGGTCAGACTGACACACCGCTTCACCGATCGCAGCGATGCACGCCCCCGCGGGCGCGCGGCGGCATGTTATCCTGCTGGACGTCATATGACGCCCAGTCAGGACAACTGAACCACCGCCCGGCCGTCATCTGCTATGGGCCGGGCAGGAAGTGGTTAAGCACGTCAGCCCCAGAAGATTTGGCTGCTCAATGACCGGGCCATTTTTTGCGATTCGGCACTGTGTCGCTTTAACTGACAATTGCAAGGTCATGCGATGTTGTACCCAAACAAAATTGACGTACTTTTTTTCCCCACAAATAGAGCTTTCTTTTGGTGGTATTTGATCACCTCTGCGTTTTTTATTTTTTGCGCTATAAACAAAAATAGAGCGACAATTTTGAAATAAAATACTATTTTGTACATTTTGCTATAATAAATATCCCCAATTTTTAAAAAAAAAAAAAAAGCTAATTTTTTTCCTCAGTTAAGGCCAATATATATTCTTCTACATGTTTTTGGTAAATAAAAATCGCAATAAGCGTATATTGATTGATGTGCGCAAAAGTTATAGCGTCTACAAAATAGGGGAAAGATTTATGGCATTTTTATTATTATTTTTTTTTACCAGTAATGGCGGCGATCTGCGATTTTTATCAGGACTGCAACATTATGGCGGACACATTGGACACTTTTTTTTTTTTAACAGAGTCACATCGGACACTTTTGACACATTTTTAGGACCATTGACAAGTATACAGCAATCAGTGCTATAAGAATGCTCTGATTACTGTATAAATGTCACTGGCAGGGAAGGGGTTAACACTAGGGGGAGATCAAGGTGTTAACTGTGTTCCCTGACTGTGTGTTCTAACTGTAGGGGGAGGGGACTGACTAGAGGAGATGACAGATCGTTGTTCCTAGCTAGTAGGAACTCAGGATCTGCCTCTCCTCACAGAACAGGGATGTGTGTGTTTACACACACACATGTCCCTGTTCTGGCTCTTGTGCCCGCGACCGCATGCATTGGCACCCCCACAGTGCAGCGGGCACTCTCTCGTGCCTGCTATTCTGCTTAAAGGAGCCAACGTTCAGCTACGATGGCTCGCGGGATCGTGCCGATCTACCGCAGTATAATGACAGTGGCTGGTCGGCAAGCAGTTACATTTAGCTGCATATTACTTGCTACTATCATAACCTCCCACCAAAGAACAGCCCAAAATAAATTCTCCTGCTCCTGAGGATCGCAGAGATACTACATATGTGTGTTAGTTGTTCTACAGTACCTCACAAAAGTAAGTACACCCCTCACATTTTTGTAAATATTTTATTCTATCTTTTCATGTGACAACACTGAAGAAATGACACTTTGCTACAATGTAAAGTAGTGAGTGTACAGCTTGTATAACAGTGTAAATTTGCTGTCCCCTCAAAATAACTCAACACACAGCCATTAATGTCTAAACCGCTGGCAACAAAAGTGAGTACACCCCTAAGTGAAAATGTCCAAATTGGGCCCATTAGGCATTTTTCCTCCCCGATGTCATGTGACTCGTTAGTCTTACAAGTCTTAGGTGTGAATGGGGAGCAGGTGTGTTAAATTTGGTGTTATCGCTCTCACTCTCTCATACTGGTCACTGGAAGTTCAACATGACACCTCATGGCAAAGAACTCTCTGAGGATCTGAAAATAAGAATTGTTGCTCTACATAAAGATGACCTAGGCTATAAGAAGATTGCCAAGACCCTGAAACTGAGCTGCAGCACGGTGGCCAAGACCATACAGCTGTTTAACAGAACAGGTTCCACTCAGAACAGGCCTCACCATAGTCAACCAAAAAAGTTGAGGTCACGTGCTCAGCGTCATATCCAGAGGTTGTCTTTGGGAAATAGACGTATGAGTGCTGCCAGCATTGCTGCAGAGGTTGAAGGGGTGGGGGGTCAGCCTGTCAGTGCTCAGACCATACGCCGCACACTGCATCAAATTGGTCTGCATAGCTGTTGTCCCAGAAGGAAGCCTCTTCTAAAGATGATGCACAAGAAAGCCCACAAACAGTTTGCTGAAGACAAGCAGATTAAGGACATGGATTACTGGAACCATGTCCTGTGGTCTGATGAGACCAAGATAAACGTATTTGGTTCAGATGGTGTCAAGCGTGTGTGGGGGCAACCAGGTGAGGAGTACAAAGACAAGTGTGTCTTGTCTACAGTCAAGCATGGTGGTGGGAGTGTCATGGTCTGGGGCTCCATGAGTGCTGCCGGAACTGGGGAGCTACAGTTCATTGAGGGAACCATGAATGCCAACATGTACTGTGACATACTGAAGCAAAGCATGATCCTCCCCCTTCAGAGACTGGGCCGCAGGGCAGTATTCCAACATGATAACGACCCCAAATACACCTCCAAGACGACCACTGCCTTGCTAAAGAAGCTGAGGGTAAAGGGGATGGACTGACCAAGCATGTCTCCAGACCTAAACCCTATTGAGCATCTGTGGGGCATCCCCAAACAGAAGGTGGAGGAGCGCAAGGTCTCTAACATCCACCAGCTCTGTGATGTCGTCATGGAGGAGGGGAAGAGGACTCCAGTGGCAACCTGTGAAGCTCTGGTGAACTCCATGCCCAAGAGGGTTAAGGCAGTGCTGGAAAATAATGGTGGTTACAGAAAATATTGACATTTTGGGCCCAATATGGACATTTTCACTGAGGGGTGTACTCACTTTTGTTGCCAGCGGTTTAGACATTAATGGCTGTGTGTTGAGTTATTTTGAGGGGACAGAGAATTTACACTGTTATACAAGCTGTACAGATAAGCCCCCCACCCGCAGACCCACCCCAGCTACTGGACAGGGTTGTCGTCATCAACATGGGGTCAAGGAGCTGCCCCAAAGCACCCACCCCCCCATGTTAAGGGCATGTGGCCTGGTATGATTTTTGGGGGGGTGACTCGCTCATCTCCTCATTTCCTGACCTGCCAGGCTGCATGCTCGGATAAGGGTCTGGATTTTGGGGGGGGGGGACCCTATGCGTTTTTTTTTTTTCATTTTCAATTTTATTTCTACATTCAACTGTCAGCGGGGAACCAGCTGACAGTCATCCATTGTTAAGGACACCGTGTCCGGCTTCCCAGCCCACTCTTTAGCCTGGAGGTCCCCGACCAGCAAAACCCTGGTGGTAAATATTGCATGCTTTTTATTCTCTGGTCCATTTGTGAATGGGACTTAAGAGCTTTTTAAACTGTATTTAACAGCTTTTTTTTTTGCGGTAAATACTGCAATTTTTTATGTATTGGACTTATTTTACCTCACGCGATAATTTATGCAAAACAGTAATATGATACTTCTATCACATGCGGTAAAGTGAATTGACCCCAATGACACTGATACTAATTAAAAAAAAATCCTGCACAAAAAGAAAAAAAAAATGATACTGACCCTGACCTTGACCCAAACACTAACTAACTGGCACGGGCCTAGATATAACCTTGATCTAGGTTTTTTGTTTTTTTATTTTTTTTTTTTCTTTCTACACACTTTTTTTTTCTCCCTCTTTCTGCAATGACAGAGAAAGATACAATGTATCTCTCTTGTCCATTCACAAAGACAGAAAACACGGGGGGGGCGGGCTTCTCAGTGACTGATCACTGTGTTAGCCAATCAGAGGCTATCACAGCGATCAGGTGATCCGGAATCGGACATTCCAGGTCCCGATCGTTAGAACGGGGGCCCAGGGCTCTGGGTGAGACCCCAGTCTCTGTGCTGGGAGCGTGCCGTGCGGCGCTTTTCCAGCATAAAGGGGGATACGCAAATATGTGGCCCCATAGGAAAAAGCGTCCTATGAGTCCAGTTGCGGCGCCAAGGGGTTAACAAACTTTGTAGCAGATTCCTACCTTTTGTTGCTCTGAAGAAATTTTTCCCCATGTCCTTTGCAGACTGATTCCAAAGGGAAGTATCTGGTTCATTATAAGCAGCTGGTGCACTCTTATGCCGCGTACACACGGCCCGACTTCCCGACAGAAAAAGTCAGATGGGAGCTTTTGGTCGGACATTTCGACTGTGTGTATGCCCCATCGGACTTTTTCTGTCAGCATTTCCGACAGACTCAGATATAGAACATGTTCTATATCTTTCCGTCGGAAATGCCGACGGAGTTTAGCCCGTTGGCAAGTCTGCTCGTGTGTACGTGGCGTTAGGCCTCGTTCAGATGATCCTTACTGCTCGCGATTTTTTTAAGCGCCATTTCCGCATTTCGCATCTATGTTTGTTGCCCAAAAGAAGCTCCTGCTCCTTTTTTAACGACAAGCTTGAAGCAATTTTTAAAGGCGCATTTTGCCGCGATCTACTCAAAATCCAGTCGTGCGACAACCATGGCAAAATCGCACCGTGTTTGAGGTGAACGAACGCGCCACACATTTTATTGCAGTTTTACCACGATTTGGTGTCTCAGCTATTCTGCCAGTGATTCCAAATTGCCAAGTGTGAATTGGGCCTCAGAGTTAATTATTAAAGTGGTTATAAACCCTTTTTACAACCACTTTTTACTACAGTTAAGCCTATAATAAGGCTTACCTGTAGCTACCCCCGATATCTCCTAAACCTGCACAGTTTAGGAGATATCCCCTGTATCTGCATATGCCAACGTCATAGGCACATGTGTACGTGCTGTTGCTTCATTTAGTGTGCCGTTACTGGCCGCTCCCGCGCGAGAGACGTCATCGCAGCTCCGGCCAATCACAGCGCTGGAGCCTGCGATACCCGGACGTAACTCCAGGAGCGATGTCGCCGCCCGGAGAGGTGTACGAGGGGCTTCGATCTAAGGTAAGTAATTCATAATGAGCTAGTATGCTCGTAGCTCATAGCTCATTATGCCTTTGTCTTGCTAACGCTTTTCTGGTGCCTGCACCTCTTTATCTCCACTCGCCTCTGTGCTGGCCCGTGCCGGGTACGTTCCTGGCTCTCTTTTAGTATGGAGGGTCTTCTCAGTGCTGACAGTTGCTTTCCTAGATTTAGAACCTGGGCTTCCAGGGAAATATTTTGCTTACGTTTTGCACAGTAGTATTTGTCCTCGATCAGATAATCAAGGATCGCATACATGCCGCAAGATGTACACCGAGTCGCATCTCCACACCCGCCGGCCATCGTACCTACCAATTTAATGAGGATTGGGATTATACCCTGTCCAAATGACCCAACAACTAGCTTCCTGACACTACTACTCGACAATACAATACAGAGGTACTCGCAGACCCACTTGCACTCGTAGACCCACTTGCACTCGCAGACCACGTGCAGTTGCAGCCCGCGTGCACTCGCAGTTTACGTGCACTTGTAGCCTACGAGCACTCTCAGATAAGGTGCACTCACAATACACAGGTACACACCATACATAAGTATACATAATACACAGGTACACACAATACACAAGTATACTCAATACACAGGTACTAATGATTCACATACTATTCAGACAACACTCAGGTACTCACACTACACAGGTTCTTTAAACCCTGTTTTAACCTCTTGTTTTCAACTCTGTTTTTTACTCACCATTTAGTCCAGTTCCACTAACTCTGGTTTTTAGCTCACCACTAAGGATCCTTTCACACTGAGGCGCTTTGCGGGCGCTAAAGTGCTAAATATAGTGCCTGCAAAGCGCCCTGAAAGAGCCGCTCAATGCGGTGCGGTGCTCTTGCAGGGCAGTCAAAAAAGTCCTGCAAGCTGCATCTTTGGAGCGTTGTAGGGGCGGTGTATTTACTGCTCCTAAAGCGCCCCTTCCCATTGAAAACAATGGGGCAGCGCTGCAAACCCACCCACAAAGCGCCTCAAAGCGCCTCTTTGCGGGCGGTTTTAACCCTTTCTCGGCTGCTAGCAGGGGGTTAAAACCACTCCGCTAGCGCTGCAAAAACGACGGTAGAGCTGCGCTATATTTAGCGCCGCTGTACCGCCAGCGCCCGCATGCCTCAGTGTGAAAGTAGCCTTAGTCCAGTTCCACTTGGTCTAAGTTCCAGCAGGCTCAAAATGAGTTCTACAGAAAGTTATATAGGCCTCAAGAACCTGTGACCAATTAACCACTCCCCTTAATTCGTAGCCTGAAGGAAGGAAAACAAAAAAGTGACAGAGAGCGTGTTAAAAAAAGCTGCAAGGAAATCCCCCAAAAAACTAAAAATGCAACACAGCAATCACCAGCAGTCAAAATAAGAAACATTTAAAAAACAGGTATCCTGTTTGAATAGTAACAAATAACAAACATATAGAAGGGTTTCTTCAAATTTGACTTCAAAGGTTGAAATCCCAGTCCCAGACAGGAATTCAATGTGCCCGATAATGTGAGGTTCCTGGAGCCTACTGCTATCAAACTCTGTGACGGAGGTGTACTGACAGCTCTGCAATTGTGTCAGCACGCCTTAGTTCAGCTAGCTTCAGCTTGTAGCACAGTGTCACCAAAACCAGAAAATAAACAGCTGCAAATACATAAAAGTCCTGTCCCGCACTTCAGGCACTCCGCAGGTTGTGGAATTGCCTCTCATTGTCAGGAGTCAGGTGAACAGAATATGCTTCTGCTGCCTGTATTTGCAAAATATTCTCTCTGGTTGAAGCATTTAGCAGGACCCCTTGGACACCTCCCCCCAACCACCCTTATTAGAGCGCCTATCCCACCACTACCACCACCATAGTCCACAGCAATTCCCTGCCACTGTTAATCCCCCTCCCCTATACCACCTCACCTTCACTCCTTCAGCCACAGGACCTCTCACCCTGGTCACTGTGCTTTGCTGCCACCTACCATAACTCCCAGATTATATCACCTTCTAACTTAAACTCCCTTTCTCCTCATACCATCTCCATTCTTTTCACTCTCCCCCCACTCAAGGGACAGTGCCTCCTATTATTCACCTCACCCTCAACTTACCTGGCAACCTACCTACCCCCCCCCCCAATTTGATCACTCTGCCTTACCCCCAGGTCACAGCACCTACCTACCACCTCAAACCCTTCCTCCTTTCCACCACTCTCCTACCCACCTAACCTGATCCCCTCCACTACATCAGATTTTCGCTTTTGAGCACCAGACAGCCTTTTCCTGGCAATGCCCTTCTTGCTCTTTTAGATCACAATAGTGACATAGAAGCTGATTACACCACTGAGTGCATGAGGTGACCAAGAATCCAACACTCACTGATTTGAGGGTCTCTAATATTCTTCAGCAGCAAGGGCTGAGTCAAAACCTATTTCGACCATAGAGTTGCCTTAAATGTACCATTACAAACCATCAAAAAACACCTTGATTATGTCTTCCTGTTTGATTCCAGTGCCAAATGTTCACATTAGGCCAAATGGTGGAAATTTTCAGAAGTCTTCACTAAAATTTTAGGAAAACTTGCAAAGAAGTGTCTGTACCAGCCACTCTCAACCAGGGAATAGCTGAAATTTGCAGAAATCTTCACCAACATTTCAAGAAAACTAGCAGAGAAGTGTCTATACCAGCCATTCTCAAACAGGGTTCTGTGAAACCATAGGGATCCTCTAGTGGTGGTTTTGGGTTCCTTCAGCTGTGGATAAATGATCTCCCATCTGGTTCCAGGTCCAAAACCACTTAGTAGAGTTCACGGCATGACTGCAAGGATGCCGTATTGACCATCACTGTATGAGAGTCATTCTTCTCACTGACCACCACCAACATATAGGACTTTTCCCTGTGACCCCCCCCCCCCCCCCCAACAGACTTATCTTAGCAGAGGTTCCCTGATGCACGCCCGTTTTTTCCGTCGGAATGAACTCTGACGGTTTTTTCGACGGAGTTCAGCTGAAACAGACTTGCCTACACACGATCACACCAAAGTCTGATCGTTTAGAACGTGATAACGTATGACGGGACTAGAAAAGGGAAGTTCAATAGTCAGTAGCCAATAGCTGCCCTTGTGTCGTTTTTGGTCCGTCGGAATAGCATACAGACGAATGGTTTTCCCGATAGCAATTGATTCCGTCGGAATGATTTTAAACATGTTCTATTTCTAGGTCCGTCAGAATTTTTGAAATTTGCCGGAAAGTCCGGTCGTGTGTACGCGGCATTAGACCTGAAAAATAGTCCAATGGTTTCTCTGGGGTAAAAAAGTTGAAAATACTTTTCAAAACAGAATAAAAAAACAAAACACACATGAAAAAATGCATGATTACCTAAAAAAGAACATTTTCTTGAGGTTTATTTCATTTTAAGTTTACACCGGACAATTATCAGGATCACTTATTTTGTGACTCATGGACCTGATTGACTGACTGAATGGCCCCCGGCCTTGTAGTAAAATAACATTAGCATAGTGTTTGCTTTTGTACTGCAGACTAGGTCACAATGTTGCCCTTTTTTCCGTAACAAAGTCTTCCACTTGTCAGGCTTAATATTGCTTAGCCCATTTGTCAGGCTTCCCGGCATACGTTTGAGTACATATCGCCTCAAATATCAGTCAGGCAAGAAGTGCATTTATAATTAAAATGTTTGGCTTGACCCGGGTATTCAGAGACATGACTACAGAAAAACTCAAGCAAAAATTTGCAGGTTTAGTACACGTGGTCCCTTTGCAGCTTTGAACGTGCCTGTTCGCATTTTAATAGTTTTAAAAATACATGTGATTCATTTTTTTTTGTAAATTAAGATACTCTTGGAAAATGAAAGCATTCTTTTTCTTTGCAAGGAATTTGAAATGAATAAAATTTAAAAGCCCAGAGACATCATCTGGGTTATGTGTGAACTATTACTCCTCTCTCCCGTTGGCAGGAAAACCGGTTTATACTTTCTCTACTTGTGTGACGTGCAAGCAAATATCCGCAATGAGTGTATTAGTGGGCATTAAGCTTTTAAAAAAATATATGTAGACATCCTGAAGCCAAATTCTTCTTTGCACTGGCTGTACCTGCTGAGTTGATCTACACAGACGTTCATGGTACCTTCTCCTACGTGGAGAGAGTAATGCCCTGTACACACGACCGGTTTTGCCGTCGGAATAAACTCCGAAGGTTTCTCCGACGGAACTCCGACGGAATTCCATTCAAGCGGTCTTGCCTACAAACGGTCAAACCAAAGTCCGACCAAAGTCCGACCGTCAAGAACGCGGTGACGTACAACACGTACGACGGGTCTAGAAAAAGGAAGTCCAATAGCCAGTAGCCAATAGCTTCCGTCTCGTACTTGCTTCAGAGCATGCGTCGTTTTTGGTCTGTCGGAACAGCATACAGGCGAACGGTTTTCCCGATAGGAATTGGTTCCGTGGGAAATATTTAGAACAGGTCTGTCAGAATTTTCTAAAATAAAAGTTAGATGAGGCCTACACAATCGGAACATGCAATGAAAAGCTTCCGTCTGACTTTTTCTGTCGGACATTCCGCTCGTGTGTACGCGGCATTAGGTGTAGTCAGGAGCAGCTTTGGGGAAAGGAGAGAAGGTCTAATCTGGGTTCTTGTTTGAGAGTTAGGGCCTAAGCAGAGAAGCTCTAAAAACTATGTACATATGAAGTTCCTGTTATGCAGGCTTTCTCTTTGGGGAAAAGCCATCAGTTCTGTTCCAAGTGGGCACCATCTGGTTCATGCATTCATGCAAGATGGAACAATGTTTGCTTATGGACTTTGTTATACATGTTTCCAGTAAGAAGACAAAAAGTAGAATTTGAACTGGCAGCAAAGACAGAGACCAGCTCAGTTGCAAATAGGTGGTGGCCCGGTGAAGGCGGGTCAGCCAACTTAGTGGTAGTGATATGTATGTGTGACACCCTACACCTTGGGTCCAGGTGTTTGACTGGACCTCCAATGGACTGGGCCTGTAACCACTGTAATATCCCTCATAAACAAGTGTATGTATGTTTACTGATGTGGCTCATAACCCAGGAGTGTGAAGCCGGAGTGATGGGGCCAGGATTATGGACCTTCCATAGCTGGAATCCAGGGGCAGCCCGTCCATTAGGGGCGCCTGGGCACCCCCCCCCCCCCATCCTCCCCAGTCCCTACATGCAGTGGATAGATTCATGCATAGCATGAATCTATCCACGGCCCCTGCTGCCGCCCCCTATTCATGTGTCCAGTCCCTTTCGGGTCACCGGGCATATGAATTAGAGCGGTCAGGTTTCTTTTTGAAGAACCTGATTAGAGCCATAGGCTCTAATAGGCTTCAAAATAGGGTGGACTCGGGACGCAGAGCATTGCGTCTGGAGCCCACCCAGGTGTGTTGCAACAGAAAATTTGCTGTGACAACACTGAGCCTAGCGCCGGGAGGAGGAGAGAGGAGACACCGTGGAAGCTGCTCCAGGAGAGGACACAGGTCACCGGAGCAGCTTTCCCTGAGCCCGCCACACTCTCACCACCGCCCCCATCCAAGGTAAGGACAGCGGGTGGTGGTTGGGGCTGTTTTAGTGCCGCGGGGGGTAGTGCCATGTGGGGGGGGTAGTGCCACTCCACCGGCAGCCCGGTGGGGGTTGTTTGCCCCAACCCAAAAAAAAAAACCCACCAGTTGCCACTGCTGGAATCTATTTACAATAGGCAGACTACCTTTCTTAAAGCCCTGCAGCCAGGGGGTGCTACAGGCAGATGGTCCTATAGACCATATAGAGCAGGGGTGTCAAACTCAATTTCATTGTGGACCACATCAGCATTATGGTTGCCCTCAAAGGTCCAATTGTATCGGTAGGACTATAAGTTTATCCAGTGCTTTTTCTTATCCAGGGCTTTTTCTCTTAAAGAATAGGTGCAGGAAATCAGCCACATCTCCCCACTGAACCACATATAATGGTAAGTGTGGCCAAATAGCACTAACAGTGGGAAGATCTTAAAGGGGATACTAAGAGTGCTTCATGTGCGGAGTTCAGGGATGCGCTATGTACATAGTTCAGGGGTGTGCTGCGTACCGAGTGCAGAATTCAGGGGTGTGCTGTGTACAGAGTGCAGGGTTGAGGAATTCGCTACATGCAGAATGCAGGGTTGAAGAGTGCACTATATACAGAGTGCAGGGTTTAGGGGTGTGCTATGCGCAGTTTGCAGAGTTCAGCTCTGTTTTTACAGGCTGTCCACATCTCACTTCCACCTTTCATTGGCTCTGACCTTTGCACCACTCTCCCCCACCTCTGCACACATCTCCCTCCACAGCCCTCAACTTCCCTCAAAAGATTCCTTGCATCTCATCTACATGGGCTGGGTCTGGTGGCTCCAACTCTCTCACTTGCAGGGAGATTATTGGTCGGCATCTGTGCATGCGGGCACAGATGGGGATCACAGTGCAGCTTACCACATGATGCCTCATCCCACCACTGACCACACTGCATCTACATTTCCCTTATCCCAGCTGTGGGCACAGAGCAGGCAGGGATCTGTGAGAGCCGCTGAGAGGAAAGCTGTAAACACAGACAGTGATGAGTGGGGAGCTAAGGGCAAGAGATGGAGGTGGCAGAACAGAGTTCCATCACATTCCGGCAGAAAATAAAGCCCTGAGTGCAAGGGCCACATGAAATGGGCTGGCGGGCCAAATTTAAAACAATAAAACAGAGGGGGTCTAGGCCATCAGGATAAATCGGATTAAACTTTTTGGGAAAGCACACATCCGTTTAAATTAATCAAGACTCCAACCGGGTCTCTAGTAGACAGACAATGGTAATTACCAATGTGTTATAATCTTTGTAATAAAGTAAGCCTGAGCAACAGTAGACATAATGTGGCCTTTTTAAGATGTTTTTAGAATTGTCAACCTGTGAAAGCAGTTTTTAAGATAAGCAAGTGGCACAAGGTGTGGCTAAAGTGGGTGTGGCTTAATTATTTAAGGGGTATGTCTTAATAGAGGACTTACAAATGCACATAGGTAAAAAGGGAATGGTGAGTAAATAAGAACTTAGCGAATAAAAACAGATGCCAGGAGTAATTTCCAGGATCCAAAACGGTGTTACTATGTGGCATTCATATGTATTACCTACCCTGGAAGGGGCCACTGAGGCTGCTCCTACTTAGCAACCTATCTTCTACCATCCAACCACATTCCTAAAGGGACAGCGCATCACTTAAAGAAGGGCCCCACTAAAAGCAAGCCAACATTAACTACCAGGCACCAGGTACTTTCCACCACCTTCAGGGGTACCCCCCATACTAGAAACATGTACATCTGCCTGCTGTTGGAGTTGTGTGCATAAGGTGTACACAAGGACCCTTTAGATTCTTCTGAAGTTGCTTAGAGACTCTTGTTACCAGTGGCGGCTGGTGGGGTTATTTGGGGGTGGCAAATAACCCCCCCCCCCCGGGCTGCCGGTGGAGCGGCAACCTACCCAAGCCAACTGCCACCTACCCCCCAACGCAGCACGGCACTAACAGCCCCCACCACCACCCTCTGTCCTTATCCTGGATGCGGGCGGTTAGAGCAGCGGTTGGAGCTGTTGCGGCCATCTTCCAGTCCTGTCAATAAGCGTGGCGGGCTCTGGGAAAGCTGCTCCGGTGTCCTCTCCTGGAGCAGCTTCCACGGTGCGTCGCCTCTCTGTTCCTCCCGGCGCTAGGCGCCCAATAGGATCGCCTAACGTTTTGGTCAATCGGGAAATGGGTTTCATACCTGCTTCCTGATTGGCAGGGAGGAGGCCGTTGCAACACACCTGGGTGGACTCCAAACGCATCCTCTGCGACCTGAGCCTATCCTATTTTGAAGCCTGTTAGAGCCTCAGGCTATAATCAGGTGCTTAAAAAAAACCCTGGCCCCTGTAATTCATGCGCCTGGTGCCCTGAAAGGGGCTGGACACATGAATAGGGGACGGCCGCAGCGGCTGTGGATAGATTCATGCTATGCATGGATCTATTCACTGCATGTAGGGGGTGGCGAGGAAAGAGGAGGCGGCCCCTGGGTGCACCTAATGGTCGGGCCGCCGCTGCTTGTTACCCGGTTGCAGTTTAATTTAGTGTTGCTATACCCTTTGAATGCCAGCTGGTGGGTAATCAACCATTTCACCCTTTATAGTGCTCTTAAGTTTGAAAAATTACATGTTTATTGGTGTATCCACTGTTTGTTTGCATTGCCCTAATAAATTTAATTGTTTACCTCCTAGTTGTTGTGGCCTAATTTCTGTGTACAATTACTAGCCTATTAATTCTTGAGTTACACAGGTGTAAACAGCTTCAGTATATGACAGTGTCAGTGGTTACCATGCAGTAGTGCTTTTTTTCTCAAACAATAGGTGCTGGAACTCAACCACGACCCCCCCAAAATTCCTCCCCCCAAACACACCCTCCAAATCACATCAAATAGTGGGTATGGTCATATTTCACAAACAGTAGAAGGGTCTTAAAGGGGCATTAAATATCAGGATTGCATTACATACAGAGTGCAGAGTTGTCACTTGTAAACACAGAAACCAGACTTCTGTGTTTACAAGTGATTGTGGTGAGCAGGCACCAAAGGGTCTGAGCCAGAGGTGGTGGAACTAAGTTCCACCAAGTTCCCCCTGAAAAAAAGCCCTGCCATGCAGTTAGGAGAGTCATGACAAAACTGAGGCCCCGTCATCAACAGCAGCGACTGCGGGGGTAAGTGCTACAGAGAGAATAATAACACATACTCAGAATTACAACCAAAGTACAGGACAAGAGGAGCTGTGCAATGTCTGGTCTGTGTTTACGCCCTCCCCCACCCAGGGTTCAGATTAGGCTTTGCCTCATCATACAAGGTGTTGTGCACCTCAAACGTTAGAGAAGACTGGTTTTCTTTATGGTATCCCAGAAAAGTATTGTGTAAATCATTCCAACTGTTCCAGATCGCTTTGTTTCCGAAGATCAGATCAAAGCATGATAAGAGGATATAAAATTAAATGGGACTAGTTGGAATTTTTTGTCCATTCATCATCACTCAACAGCCAGCCGCAAAGTTTATAGGTTGGTCTGACCAGTATGCATGACATGGCTGCCCTCGGGGCAGGAAGTCTGAAGAATGTTGCAGAGCGTGTATCAAGAAACCCTTTCTATAAAGGAGTAAAGACTTTCATGTCTATCAACTACGCAGGCGCAACCAGTGGCAAGAGGATTTTGGCCATTGGCAGGCCTGTAAGTTTTGATATTTTAGTTATAGGTGTAGCCTGGGGTGCTAAATTGGCTCCTGGTTTCTCCAATAAATAACAATTCCAGTAGGGATGGTGCAAACCCCTTGTAATGGCCACAGCAGGTGCGCAGACCTAACTGGATTTAACCCTCCAGCATGTACCAAAAACTGAGATCAGTTTTGGGTGGACTTAAATGGGAAAAGTAACCAGTTATCTCAAAAAAAAAAAGAATCCACCACCTACTTTTGCTCAGCTTTCCTGTACTTTTCCCTGATTGCCCTGAATAGACAAAGCGATGGATTCTCTCTTTAAAGAGTTTTGCTCATGTTGCCCCCCACCAGGCTAAAATGCTTATCTTTCCTTCCTCCTCATTCCACCTGGGATGAAAAAAAATACTCAGTACATCCAGTTATAGGAGCATGTGATTTACTCCTTTTTCACCCACATGACTGCACTGGTCATTGGTGATTGGTTATACGGGCACCCTGTGTTGTCACATGGAGGCAGGGAGTTAGTTTTTAGCTCTTTGTATGCTCCAAGGTCTAAACTGGTGCTTACAGAGCGCTTCCTAACTTCACTTCTAACAGTTTGTTGGGGGGGCTTACTCGCCCTGCATGTGGGGGTACCTTTCTCATGTGCACACGCTCATCAATGCCTGGGACTAGGTGGGGCCTCGTTCAAGTGAAAGTCAACATTATGACAGTACCCCGGCTTAGAGATGGGCCGTGCATTGTGTGCAACAGTTAAATGTACAGAGTCCCTCTGTAAAACGTGTTGGTCCGTGTTACTACACACCTTCCTTGAGGTATGTTGCATTTAGGAGGGATACTGCAGAGCCTGTGCCCTCTCCACCAGTCTAGAATACCTCTGCCACCTCACTCCCAGTGACAGAATTGGGTCCCGCCGAGTACTAGTGCAGACCTCATGCATACTCAACATTAACTCCTTCAGATCTTCTGTACCGTGCAGCTAGATACATGGGGTCTCCATTCCACAGCTTTGGTCTTGGTTACTTTGGGGGAACCAATCACTAGGGAGGGAGCCAGAGCCCTGACCCCCCTCTCTACCAGAGGACCTGTCACCTTTGCCATGTACCACGCTTCATGACTGGCTTCTTTACACTTCCCACTAGTTCTTGGTTTCCCGTGGCAACTGCTCTCCAACTCCAGCTTTCCTGCCAACCTAACCTTTTGTAATGGCCTTGTTTAATACCCCATGTGTGCTTTACAGGTTCTGTTCATCTAATACGCCATGTACCACCATGCACCCCTTGAATAACTTCAGACCAGGCTCAAGAACAGTTCAAGAACTTTACTGAAAACACTTCAGGAACATTACAGCATTACAGTGCATCTTAGTCCATTTCCTAACTAACTATTTTGTGGCTGCCCAGGCATACCTGAAAAGGTGACAATCCTAAAACTGGTAGTGTCCATAACTGGTGAATCCTTTGGTGTGGCAGATGACGGTTATATCCTTCCAGGTGACATAGACCATCTGGCTCACATGCGGTCCTGCTCAGCAGAAGAGCCCAGAGCCTTCCCCCTGTATATATGTCACCTGGGAAGAAAGGCCAGGACTCAAAAAGCCCAAGAAACCAGTGGCAAACACCCAACTCTTCCCTAGCCTGGGCAGCCTAAGCTCACTTGCTGTAACAGAAATCCCCTTGCAAGCCCCTTGACTACAAGTTAAACAAAGGAATGAGGGATTGAAGGAAAGGAGAGTACACTATGTGGACAATGAGCTTGGCGGACATCCAATTCTAAACCCATGGACAATAAAATGGAGTTGGCTCACCTTTATGGTTCTAATGGTCTCCACTCTACTAGGAACACTTTCCATAGGATTTTAGAGTCTGTTTGGGGGAATTTGTGCTCATTAAACCAAAAGAGCATTTGTGAGGTAAGGTACTGATGATGGACAAGAAGATCTGGATCACAGTTGTTGTAGAAATTCATGCCCATGATATTCAGTAGGGTTGTGGTTGGGGCTTTGTGCAGGCCACTTGAGTTCCTCCACACCAAGCTGGTTAAAGCATGTCTCAACGGAACAGAAAAGGATCTTCCCTAAACTGTTACCATAAGTTACCATAAGGCTGGAAGTGCCCAATTGTTTAAAATATCTTTGCATGCTGTACCAATAATAGTATCTCTCCTTCTTTGAAACACCAGAACAATTTGGAGGGGTATCCTCATAATTTAAAGGTATCTTCTGTGTCCTGTGTTCTGCCCAACACATTGGGACTGTCCATTCCATGGCGGCCCCTACTTTCAGGCAACAGGAGCTCCCATGCTTTTGCGGATGCTCCACATACACTCGCGCCTTTCTGGCCGCAAATGTTGCTTGGATACGCCCCCTGGGGTGGTGTTCCACCACACATCATAGTGCTGGGGGGGGTCCACCCAGGCCTGTGCTGGCCCCCTTCTTTGGACCATGGCCAGGCGTTCTATTGGGATCCCCCAGCTGCTTTGTGAGCAGGTGACAGGTACTTACAATTAGACAATCAGCTTCTCCATATATCTGGCCCGGCCTTATGGGATTTTCATTTCCTCTGGTGGCCGGGGCTGGCTGTTTGAGAGACGCTGTGTTTTTACAACTTAAAAGACAGGTTTGTTTATGTTTACTTGTTTATAGCTCTTGTCCAATGACACCTATGAGAGTTCATTCTCTCTTCGTGTCATTATGATGCATGGTACTCGCTTATATACAATTATTATGGGGCGTACACACGGTCGGACTTTTCGGCTACAAAAGTCCGACGGACACCAACGGACCAAATCCGATCGTGTGTGGGCTTCCCCGGACTTTCAGCGGACTTTTCCAGTCGCATATCTGACGGACTTTAGATTTGGAACATGCTTCAAATCTTTACGTCGTAACTCCGCCGGACTCAGAAATCTGCTCGTCTGTATGCTAGTCCGACGGACAAAAACCCACGCTAGGGCAGCTATTGGCTACCGGCTATCAACTTCCTTATTTTAGTCCGGTGTACGTCATCACGTACGAATCCGTCGGACTTTTGTGTGATCGTATGTAGGCAAGTCCGTTCGTTAGAAAGTCCGCCGCAAGTCCGCCAAAAGTTCGTCGAAAGTTTGTCGGATGGGCTGTCGGACTTTTGTAGCCGAAAAGTCCGACCGTGTGTACGCCCCATTACTCTATTCATAGACTGTTACTCAAATTTGCACTTCTGCTCCTGGCCTAGATTTGGTTGTCATTGGCGACTGCACTGGGGGATCTTTTTTCTGGGTGGGCCCTTGCAGTACCACAGTTTTGGTTGCGGCTGTGCTAACTCCCTCTGTCCGATTTATGTGATACACCGGCTCCGTCTGAAGGCTTACCCATGCCTATCTTATGTAGGTATCGAGCATCTCACACTTTTCAATACTTCAACTTTTCAGTATTATTATTATCATTTACATTATACTATGTTTTCATATATGTCTATATGGACTGTGTTTATGCCTTACATGCCATATTATGCTGTATATGTCTACTTGTTATATATATCATTTATATGTGCTAAACTTCAGTTATTGTCTCATAGAGATTTGTGCATCTCTTTAATACATACACAACGGATAGACCTTTAGAAGAAGGAATCACTCTGAAACATGTCGTCTTATGGGACCCCCTGAACCAGCCTCAGTAGGCGGCTCTTTCTGGGTTGGACCCTCCCGGTTGTGGATATGTACATACTTTTTGCTTCTTTCGTCTCTTCTTTATGACAATTTTCATATCATGTTTGTACTACAATTTGTATTTATGCTGTATGGACCCCTGTCCGTTTTTATAAAAAACGATATTATTAGATTGGCGCTATCCTTTTAACTCCATTACCTGTTGCTTACTGCCTCAGAGTCCCTGAGCAGTTTTGTTGCTCCATTGTGCAACATTTTTAATTATTCTTTAACCACTTCAGCCACGGAAGGATTTACCCCCTTAATGACCAGGCCATTTTTTGCGATATGGCACTGTGTCGATTTAACTGACAATTACGCGGTCGTGCGACGCTGTACCCAAACAAAATTGATGTCCTTTTTTTCCCATAAATAGAGCTTTCTTTTCGTGGTATTTGATCACCTCTGCGGTTTTTATTTTTTGGGCTATAAACGAAAAAAGACCAACAATTTTGAAAAAAAATAATAATTTTTTTTACTTTTTGCTATAATAAATATCTCCAAAAAAAAGTAAAAAACTAATTTCTTCATCAGTTTAGGCCAATATGTATTCTTCTACATATTTTAAGTAGTTAAAATAAAAATTAAGTTAAAAAAAATGCAATAAGCGTATATTGATTGGTTTGCGCAAAAGTTATAGCATCTACAAAATAGGGTATAGATTTATGGCATTTTTATTATAAATTTTTTTTTTTTTACTAGTAATGGCGGTGATCAGCGATTTTTAGCAGGACTGCAACATTTCGGCAGACAGATCGGACACTTTTGACACTTTCTTTGGACCAGTGACATTTATACAGCGATCAGAGCTAAAAATAGCCACTGATCACTGTACAAAATGACACTGGCAGGGAAGGTGTTAACACTAGGGGGCGACGAAGGGGTTATGTGTTCCCTATGAAGGTGTTTCTAACTGTGGGGGGAGGGCACTGACTGGGAGTACAGAGAGATCGCTGTTCCTGATCACTAGGAAGAGACGATCTCTCTCTCTCCTCCCCTGTCAGAACAGAGATCTGTTTGTTTTTATTGATAGATTCCTGTTCTGGCTCTCTGTGGATCGATTGCAGGTGGCCGGCAGACATTGCGGCCGCCGGCCACGTGCATCGGCCTCGGTGACGCGTGCGTACCTGCTATTGCACTTCACTAGCCTAGTCTCAAAATACCAACCTAATCCTCCCAAGACCTCCTGCTCTCTAGCTCCCTCATCACCTCCTCCCATATCCGCCTCCAGGACTTCTCCCGAGCCTTGCCCATCCTCTGGAATTCCCTACCCCAATCTGTCAGACTGTCTCCAAATGTATCCACTTTTAGGCGATCCTTGAAAACTTTCCTCTTCAGAGAAGCCTATCCTGCCTCCATCCAACAACTGCACTGTTTTCTCCATTATCTCATCCCCCACAGCTATTACCCTTTTGTATAACTTGACCCTCCCTCCTAGATTGTAAGCTCTAACGAACATGGCCCTCTGATTCCTCCTGTATTGAATTGTATTGTAATTGTACTGTCTGCCCTCATGTTGTAAAGCGCTGCATAAACTGTCTGCACTATATAAATCCTGTATAATAATAATAAAAAAGTGGCCAACGTACAGCTACGGCGATTTGCGCAGCCATGCCAACCTGCTGCAGTATGACGGCGGCTGGTCAGCAAGCGGGTAAAGGTAGGTGTGATGACCAGGTTGTAAGGGGGTGTTAGAATAGTTTGTCCACTAGTTGGCACCCTCCTCTAGGATATAAATAGCGGGATGAGTTTTGGAGAGAGGGAGTTTGAGAAGATAGGAGTAGACTCTGAAGCTGAAGAAGCTGAAGAATAATTTTGAATAGTTCTAATGCGCTGAGAGCCAAAGAGCGCTCAACCTTGACAAGCTGTGCTAAATTTGCTGCAGCCACAGCATGTACATTAATGTATTCTTAATGGGACTTATGTCTCATTAAAAGTTAACCCCCATCTATCCCTTAAATCACTGCCACAAACCCCTCCTCATCCTGTTGCTCCAACCAATCCACTTCTCCCCCATTCTCCACCTACAATCCTTAACCCCATAGTTGCTTCTCCTTCACACCCTGTCATGCCGGCCCTGCACTATCTTTCATTTTGTTTTCTCTCGCTCCGGGCCTTACTTACTGTGCATAACACACCTCTAAACCCTGCACTCTGTACGTAGCGTATTCCTAAGAGCCCTTTAACACTGACAGCGTGGGGGGGGCGTCGGAGGTAAATCGCCGCTAGTTTTAGCGGCACTTTACTATACTTTTGAAGGCACTTTTCGGCCGCCAGCGGGGCGTTTTTAACCCCCGCCATAGGCGTGCGCACAGGGTGTGCCCAGGCACACCCTAATACCCCCATGCGCATTAGTGTTATCGTTCTGTGTAGCAACAGGAACATGGGAAAGTTCTCCCCCCTACTGGCTCTGCCATAAGAGAAGTGTTTATCCTTTTCTCTTTCACTGTGCCAGCAGGGAGAGCGATGTGCCGGGGTCATATATATGTAGATGCATACACATGCATGTGTGTTTGAGCTTAAGGGTGCACACCCTAATGCATTAGGCTGCGCACACCTATGACCCCCGCTAGTGGTCGAATAAAGGGTTAAAAGCACTTGGCAGGCGTATCGGCGGCGCTGCCCATTGATTTCAATGGGTAGGGGCGCTTTAGAGGTGGTGTATACACCGCTCCTAAAGTGCCTCACAGAAGCTGCTTGCAGGACTTTTTCTGACGTCCTGCCAGCGCAGCGCCCCAGTGTGAAAGCACTCTGGCTTTCACACTGGGATTGCAGATAAGGCATTTTTCAAGCGCTTTACAGGCGCTGTTTTAAGCGCTAAAGCGCCTGAAAAACACCTCCTGCAGTCTGTACCTCACGTATTCCTGAACGCTGCACTCTGTACAAAGCGCACCCCTAAATCCTGCTCTCTGTACGTAGCGTATTCCTCAACCCTGCACTCTGTATGTAGCGTATTCCTGAGCCCTGCACTCTGTACGTAGCACACTCCTAATTCCTGCACTCTGTACCTCGCATATTTCTTAACTCTGCACTCGGTAGGAAGTGCACCCCTAAATCCTGCTCTCTGTACGTAGTGTATTCCTGAGCCCTGCACCCTGTACGTAGGGTATTCCTAAATCCTGCACTCTGTATGTAGCTTATTCCTGAACCCTGCACTCTATACGAAGTGCACCCTAAATCCTGCACGCTGTACGTAGCATTTTCCTGAACCCTGCACTCTGTGCATAGTGCATTCCTGAACCCTGCACTCTGTACGTAGCGCACCTCTAAATCTTGCACTCTGTACGTAGCGTGTTCCTGAACCCTGCACTCTGAAGGAACCCTGTACTCTGTACGTAGCGGATTCCTGAACCCTGCACTCTGTACATAGTGTATTCCCAAAACCTGCACTCTGTACATAGCATATTCCTAAACCCTGCATTATGTAAGTAGTGTATTCCTGAACCCTGCACTCTGTACGTAGCGCACCCCTAAATCATGCACTCTGTACGTAGCGTATTCCTGAACCCTGCACTCAGCATACTCCTAAATCCTGCACCCTGTATGTAGCGTATTCCTGAATCCTGCACTTTATACGAAGCAGACCTCTAAATCCTGCACTCTGTATGTAGCACACCCCTAAACCCTGCACCTTGTGCATAGGACACACCTGGAACTGCACTCTGTACGTAGCACACCCCTGAAATCTGCACTCTGTACACAGCTTATTCCTGAACCCTGCACTCTGTATGAAGTGCACCCCTAAATCCTGCACTCTGTACGTAGCGCATTCCTGAACCCTGAACTCTGTACGTAGCACATTCCTGAACCCTGCACTCTGTACGTAGCGCATTCCTGAACCCTGCATTCTGTAGATAGTGTATTCCTGAACCCTGCACTCTGTACATAGCGCATCCCTAAATCCTGCACTCTATACGTAACGTATTCCTGAATCCTGCACTCTGTACGAAGCACACCCCTAAATTATGCACTCTGTATGAAGCGGACCCCTAAATCATGCACTCTGTATGTAGCACACCTCTAAACCCTGCACCTTGTGCATAGGACACCCCTGGAACTGCACTCTGTACGTAGCGCACACCTGAAATCTGCACTCTGTACGTAGCGTATTCCTGAACCCTGCACTCTGTATGTAGCGTATGCCTGAACCCTGCACTCTGTATGTAGCTTATTCTTGAATCCTGCACTCTATACAAAGTGCACCCCTAAATCTTGCACTCTGTACAAAGTGAACCCCTAAATCCTGCACTCTGTACAAATTGCACCCCTAAATCCTGCACTCTGCATGTAGCATATGCCTGAACACTGCACTCTGTATGTAGCATATGTCTGAACCCTGCACTCTGTACAAAGTGAACCCCTAAAACCTGCACTCTGTACACAGTGCACCCCTAAATCCTGCACTCTGTACGTAGTGTCTTTCTGAACCCTGCACTCTGTACGAAGCACACCCTTACATTCTACACTCTGTATGTAGCGCACCCATAAACCCTGTGCATAGGGCACCCCTGAATTCTGCAGTCTGTACGTAGCGCACCCCTGAACGCTGCACTTTGTACGTAGTACACCCCTGAACTCTGCACTCTGTACGTAGTGCACCCCTGAACTTTGTACGTAGCGTACTCCTGAACTCTGCACTCTGTACGTAGTGCACCCCAGATCCATTTGGCCCTTTGAGGGCAACGATCCTGCTGATGTGGCCCGCGATGAAATTGAGTTTGACACCCCTGGCTTAGACCCTCGTTCAGGTTTTTGGATTGTGGTTTGTGTGTACTTTGAGGTGGCGACACTACTATAGCCAAAGCTAAGACATAAAGTTCTGGCTGGGGGGACACTTTACAAACTTTGGCCTCTCTGAAAAATTTCAGGGGGCACGTTCATAGTGATGTTTTAATTTTTTTATGAGGAAGGTGGACCGTGCGTCTGATAATCGCTTTCCTCCCACGCTTGGATACGTTAACAATTCAGTGAGGGGGGGGGGAATGTTTTGTAAAACACACAAGCCTCGGGCACGGTGGTGGCGGCGTTGTTGTTGTCCCAGAGGCAGAGAGTGGGCTTGTCCTCCTCTCAGAGGCCTGCCTAGGTTTGGCTTGTTTTCCAGGCCTGGCTTCCATGTGACCCTTTCTGGAATTTTTGTGAATGAAGCTCTATAGCTGAGAGAGCCTGGAGGCAGATCTGGGCTGAGAGTCTATGAATAAACACATCAATCAGATTAGAAAAACACAGGCCGCCATTGGCTGAGCGGCCCAGGCAGACTGGACGCCGTCCAAACCCCGCCTGGGTTACCCGGGCAACCAATCCTGCTCAGGCCGCTCCAGACGTTGCCTGCAAACTGTTGATCACGTTACAAGAGGCGGGGAGGCTGGATACTTAATATCTCCCTTTCAGAAAATCACTGAGCATGCATGGAAAAAAAAAAAAAAATGTCCCTTCTGCAAACTGTGCAAACCTTGTGCAGGCCCCAAGTCAGCCCTTGCAACCTGTGCGGCTCTCCGGGTGTTGTGGAACTACACGTCCCAGCATGTGGTGATGCATTTGGCTATGAACTGTATTGTAACTGTCTCCCCCCTCTACATTGAAAAGCGCTGCGTAAACTGTTGGCACTACATAAATCCTGTATAATAATAGTAATGAGAGAGGCCTTGACACAGAAAATGTCCCTTTTGCAAATCTTGTACAGGCCCCGAGTCAGCCCTTGGAACCTGTGGCTCTCTGGTTGTTGTGGAACTACAGGTCCCAGCATTTAGTGAATGCCCTCGTGCATCAAAAATGCACAGGCTGCGAAAGGCTCTGATGCTTCAAAATGTCCCCTTTGCAAATCTTGCGCAGTCCCTGACTCAACCCTTGCATAAGGTGACCAGATTTTTAAAATGAAATCCGGGGACATTTTTTTTTTTTTTACTTGTAATGGCAGCAATCGACGACTCTTTGCCCATCTCCGCTGCTACCGCCCGCCTCACAGCCTGTCAAGTCTAAAGCCCTATACACAATATCAGATTTTCTGCTGATTTTTTCCTTCAGATTTACCAAAACCATATAATATGAGGTCAAACCTTAGGAGTTTCAATTTGTCTGCAATCAGGCAGGCCTTGCACTACATGGTTTTGGTAAATCTGAAGACAAAAATCAGCAGAAAATCTGATAGTGTGTATGGGGCTTTAGGCTCGATTCACATCTATGCATGTTGCTTTTGAGCTTTTCTGCAGTGCTTTTTGCGGTGCTTCCCGTGTTTTTGAACATGCGTTTTTGCCGCGTTTTTGTTGCATTTTGCTTTTTTTTTACAGTGTTTTTTTATACTGTATACAGTGAAAAAAATTAAGAAAAAAACGCAAAACGCGGTAAAAACGCGGTACTTGCGTTTTGGATGCGGGTCCATTGAATTCTATTACATGCAAAACGCTGCATTTTGCATGAAAAAAGTCCCCGACCCTTTCCAAAAACGCAGAGGCACAAAAATGCATTGATGTGAACATGTTCCATAGGAACCCATGTTAGAAAATTCCCATGCATTTCTGCAAAATGCAAAATGATTAAAAAAATGCATTAGTGTGAATAGAGCCTTACTCTTCAGGCCCTGGCTACTACTGGGTGGGGAGCAGAGGAAGATCACTCCACCAGGGAAGGCAAAATAAGCAGGCAGGCGGCTGGCAGGGACTTGAGCCAAGGCAGAAGAACATGCGAGTGGAGCTGAATGGGCATGCGCCCAAAACTGAAGAAATAGTCCCTCCGCTCCGACCAGCACATGATCATCAGAAAGGGGCACAGATAATGAAAAAAATAAACCCCCATAAGCTAGTAGGAGTGGCAGAGGAGGGGGGGTGCAATTCAGATTTTTTATTCTGCACGGGCTGTCTTTGAAATTGCCCCAGCCCCTGTTCAAATTCAATCCGGGGACAAAACTGGGGACAGACTTGGTCCGGGGACAGTGTCCTCAATCCGGGGACTGTCCCCAGAAATCGGGGATGTCTGGTCACCCTACCCTTGCAGCCATTGGTTCTCCTGGTGTTGTGGAACTACAGGTCCCAGCATGCAGCAATGCGTTTGGCAATGAACTGTATTGTAATTGTACTGTCCCCCTCTACATTGTAAAGTGCTGTGTAAACTGTTGACACTACATAAATCCTGTATAATAATAATAATGAGAAAGGCCTTGACACACAAAATTTCCTTTTTGCAAATCTTGCGCAGGCCCCGAGTCAGCCCTTGGAACCTGTGGCTCTATGGATGTTGTGGAAGTACAGGTCCCAGCATGCAGCAAAGTGCTGGGCTATGCATGTCAGAGCAAAAAGGCTCTGACGCATCAAAATGTCCCTTTTGCACACTTTGCTCAGGACCTGTGTCAGCCTTTGCAACCTGTGGCTCTCTGGTTGTTGTGGAACTACAGGTCCCAGCATTTAGCGAATGCCCTCGTGCATCAAAAATGCACAGGCTGCGAAAGGCTCTGATGCATCAAAATGTCCCCTTTGCAAACCTTGCGCAGTCCCTGACTCAACCCTTGCAGCTATTGGTTCTCCTGGTGTTGTGGAACTACAGGTCCCAGCATGCGGCAATGCGTTTGGCAATGAACTGTATTGTAATTGTACTGTCCCCCCTCTACATTGTAAAGCGTTGTGTAAACTATTGGCGCTACATAAATCCTGTATAATAATAATAATAATAATGAGAAAGACCTTGACACAGAAAACGTCCTGTTTGCAAATCTTGCGCAGGCCCCGAGCCCTTGTAACCTGTGGCTCTATGGATGTGGTGGAACTACAGGTTCCAGCACGCAGCAAAGTGCTGGGATATGCATGTTAGAGCAAAAGGCTCTGACGCATCAAAATGTCCCTTTTGCAACATTTGCGCAGGACCTGTGTCAGCCTTTGCAACCTGTGGCTCTCCGGATGTTGTGGAACTACAGGTCCCAGCATGCGGTGAAGTGTTGGGCTATGAAATGAACACACAGCAAAAAGGCTCTGACACAGAAAATGTCCCTTTTGCAAACTTTGCACAGGACCTGTGTCAGCCCTTGTAACCTGTGGCTCTCCGGGTCTTGTGGAACTACAGGTCCCAGCATGCAGAGAATGCCGTCGGCTATGAGACTCATCAAAAATGCACGCACTGCGAAACGTTCTGATGCGTAAAAATGTCCCTTTTGCAAACCTTGCGCAGTCCCAGACTCAGCCCTTGCAGCCTGTGGCCCTTAGGATGTTGTTAAACTACAGGTCCCAGCATGCGGAGAATGCGCATGGTTATGAGAATCTGCAAAAATTCATGCGCTGCGAAAGGCTCTGACGCATCAAAATGTCCCCTTTGCAAACCTTGTTGTGCAGGACCTGAGTCAGCACTTGCAGCCTGTGACTCTATGAGTGTTGTGGAACTACAGGTCCCAGCATGTGGCGATGCGTTTAAATATGAGAAAGGCCTTAAAAACAGAACATGTTCCTCTTGCAAATCTTGCACAGGCCCTGATCCAGCCCTTGTAACCTGTAGATCTATGGATGTTGTGGAACTACAGGTCCCAGCATGCATGCAGCAAAGTGCTGGGCTATTCATGACAGAGCAATAGGCTCTGATGCAGAAAATGTCCCTTTTGCAAACCTTTAGCAGGCCCAGACTCAGCCTTTGCAGCATGTGACTCTCCGGGTGTTGTGGAACTAAAGGTCCCGGCATGTGGCGATGCGTTTGGCTATAAGAAAGGCCTTGAAAACAGAACATGTCCTTTTTGCAAACCTTGCGCAGGCTCGAAGTCAGCCCCAGACAAGTCCCAGCTATGAGGCTTGGCAAAAATGCAGGCAGGGCGGCAGGCCCTGATGCAGAAAAATTGCAGCCTGTGGCTCTCCGGGTGTTGTAAAACTACAGGTCCCAGCATGCAGTGAATGCCCTCGGCTATGAGACTCATCAAAAATGCACGCACTGCAAAAGGCTCTGATGCATGGAAATGTCCCTCTTGCAAACCTTGCGCAGTCCCAGAGACTCAGCCCTTGTGGGCCTGTGGCTCCCCGGGTGTTGTGAAACTACAGGTCCCAGCATGCAGCGATGCACTCGGCTGTGAGGCTTGCCAAAAAAAGCCTTTTAGCGACAGGCTCTGACATAGAAAATGCCCCTTTTGCAAAGATTGCGCATGCCCTTCGTCAGCCCTTGTAACCTGTGGCTCTATGAGTGTTGTGGGACTACAAGTCCCAGCATGCAGCGATGCATTTCTTTGAGAAAAGGCTCTGACGTAGAAAATGCCCCTTTTGCAAACTCTGCGCAGACCCCCAAGTGAGCCCATGCAACCTGTGGAACTACAAGTCCCAGCATGTGGCAATGCTCTCGATTACAAGATTGCAAAAAAATGCTTGCGGCACTAGAATGTCCCTTTTGCAAACTTTGCGCAGGTCCCAAGTGAGCTCCTCAAATCTGTGGAACTACAAGTCCCAGCATGCGGTGATGCGCTCAGCTATGAGGCTTGAAAAAAAAAATGCACGCACGGTGTCAGGCCCTGAGGCAGTAAATGCCTCTTTTGCACACCTTACAAAAGCCAACCCTTGAAACCTGTGGCTGTTCTGGTCGTCGTGGGACTACAAGGCCCAGCTTGAACATGCTAGTTGTTTAGCACATAATGATATTTCAAAGTGATAGATCTGCAAGTAGTAATGAGCACTTTCGGCATTCATCCAAACATCGCCCTACGCGGGCCTGTGCGCCAAAGGTGGCCTACCCCACCCTCTGAACAATCCAATCAGTGGCCCTCTTTTAAGTGTAGCACCGTGTTTTTAATGTGAAACCCTTTTATGATTAACCACTTAAGGACCGGGCCTATTTTTTAGATGTGTTGTTTACAAGTTAAAAACTGTTTTTTTTGCTAGAAAATTACTTAGAACCCCCAAACATTATATATATTTTTTTCTAACACCCTAGAGAATAAAATGGCGGTCGTTGCTATACTTTCTGTCACACCGTATTTACGCAGCGGTATTACAAGTGCACTTTTTTTTTAAAAAGATACACTTTTTTGAATTAAAAAATAAGACAACTGTAAAGTTAGCCTATATTTTTTTTTTTTATATTGTGAAAGATAATGTTACACCGAGTAAATTGATAGCCAACATGTCACGCTTCAAAATTGCACCCGCTCGTGGAATGGTGACAAACTTTTACCCTTAAAAATCTCCATAGGCGACGTTTAAAAAATTCTACAGGTTGCATGTTTTGAGTGACAGAGGAGGTCTAGGGCTAGAATTATTGCTCTCGCTCTACCGATCGCCGCGATACCTCACATGTGTGGTTCGAACACCGTTTTCATATGCGGGCGCTACTCACATATGCGTTCGCTTGTCCACGCGAGCACGACGGGATGGGGTGTGTTTAAAAATTTTTTTTTCCTTATTTATTTTACCTTTTATTTTTACACTGTTTTAAAAAAAAAAATATGTCACTTTTAATTACAAGGAATGTAAACATCTCTTGTAATAGAAAGAAAGCATGACAGGACCTCTTAAATAATGAGATCTGGGGTCAAAAAGACTCAACACTAAAATGCAATTAAAAAAAAAAAAAAAATTGTCATTTAAAAAAAACGATTAAAAAAAAATGCCCTTTAAGAGCTATGGGTGGAAGTGACGTTTTGACGTCGCTTCCGCCCTGCAATGTCAGGGAGACGGGTGGGGGCCATCTTCCCCTCACTCGTCTTCATGTGTAGCCCGGAGAAGGACCGGATCGCCTCCGCCGCTGCCGACAGCTCCGGTAAGCAGCGGAGGGCACCGGAGCATGGCGGGAGGAGGGGGCCCCCGATAAAAGTGATCTTGCGGTGAATCCGCCTCAGAGACCACTTTTGATTAGTAGCTGACCGCCGGCCGAACACAAGGATACAGGGGTTATGGCAGCTAGCTGCTGCTATAACAATGATATCTGTCCTCAAAGTAAGGACGTATATCGGCGTTCGGCGGTCGGTAAGTGGTTAATATTATTATAATTAGTAATATAAATTATATATATATTATAATTAATATATATATATATATATATATATAATATATATATATATATATATAAATATATATATATATATATATATATATTATAATACAGGATTTATATACGGACTTTCGTGAAGCCATTGTGTGTATTTAGGGGGGCTCTACCCAACAGACGCCTGACCACTTTTTGGTCAGGTTTAATGGTCATCTACTTTTTTTTTTTTTTTATCCCCTTTGCACCTAAGGGTAAAACAAATGCCCAAGCGAAATTTTGCGACTTTGATACGTGTTAGTAAAACCGCAAATATCATCACAACTACTTTGTGCATACGGGTGAATTACACCTTGTTTTTTTTTTCAGGACAAATTGGGCTTTCATTTGGTTGTAAATGGTAATAGATATCCTTTTTTTCCCCACAAATAGAGCTTTCTTTTTTGTGGTATTTGATCACCTCTGTGGTTTTTAGTTTTTGCGCTATAAACAAAAAAAGACTGAGAATTTTGAAAAAAAATATATATTTTTTACTTTTTGATATAATAAATATCCCCCCCCAAAAAATTGTAAAAAAATCAGTTTAGGCCAATATGCATTCTTCTACATATTTATGGTAAAAAAAAATAAGCGTATATTTATTGGTTTGCGCAAAAGTTATAGCGTCTACAAAATAGGGGATAGTTTTATGGCATTTTTATTATTAATTATTTTTTTTATTAGCAATGGCGGTGATCAGCGATTTTAAGCAGAACTGCGACATTGCGGCGAACAGATCGGACGCTTTTTGACACTTTTTTGGGACCATTGACATTATTACAGTGATCAGAGCTAAAAATAGCCACTGATCAATGTATAACTGACATTGCTAGGGGGCGATCAAGGTGTTAAATGTTCCCTAGGGAGGTGTTTCTAACTGTGGGGTGGAGTGTACTGACTGGAGGGGGAGAGAGATCGCTGTTCCTGATCACTAGGAACAGCGGATCTCTCTCTACTCCCCTGACAGAACAGGGATCTGTTTGTTTATAAGGACGGATCCCTGTTCCGGCTCTCTGAGGAGCGATGGCGGGTGGCCGGCAGACATTGTGGCGGCCGCCGGCTACGTGCAACGGCTCTGGCGACGCACCGCGCCGCGGGCGAGCCTGCTAGAGCCATTAAAGTGACCATTATTAAAGGGACCACTAAAGGGATTTGCGCAGCTGAGCTATCCGGCCGCAATATAACTGCAGCGGCTGGTCGGCAAGCTAAAAAAAAAAATACTGACCCTGACCTTGACCCAAACACTAACCCCGGCACTGACCTAGATCAAACCTTCTTTTTTTTAATGTATTTTATTTCTTTTAATTATTTTTTTTTTCTACACACACTTTTTTTTTCTCTCTCCACAAGGACAAAGATACAATGTATCTCTCCTGTTCATTCACAGAAACAAAAAACACAGGGGCGGGTTTCAAAGTGACTGATCACTGTGATAGCCAATCAGAGGCTATCACAGCGATCAGATGACCTAGAATTGGACGTTCCACGTCACAATTGTTAAAATAGGGGCCGTGGCTCTCGGTGAGACCCCGTTCTCTGTGCTGGGAGCACGCCGATGTTAGTACAGTGATCTCTCCTTTGCTGTGCTATTGTTTTCTGACATTGGGGGGCGCCAGAACACTCCATTCAGCGCTCTCAGCCATTGGCTGAGAGTGCTGATTGGGGGCCGGTTGGCAGAACCTTTTCAGTCATGACCCTTCGACAGAAGCTGGCCATTTGGACCGGCTGCCGTACACATGGGCTGAATGTCGGTCTGGCTTCTATTGAACCGGCCGATGCCGTCTGACATTAAGCCCGTGTGTACTAGTCTTTAGGTGGCCTGCGCTTATTTCTTAAAGTGACTGATGTATTTTATCTTTACATACAAGAGGAAAAAAAAGTCCAAACGACCACATTGCATACCCGGTGGCTGCCTGAGAAATTTTTGGTCCGGTTTAACCCTTGCAAAAATCCCGGAATAGTGGTGAGTTTTGGTAGTTAATCCCCATTTGCAACCAAGAAAAAAAAATATCAAAACGACCACAATTGCAAACCAGTCAAGTATTTTCATTGTACCATTTTGGTCTGGTTTAACCTTTTGCCGAAAAAATCTGGAATGATGGGAAACCTTATTTTTTTCTTTAAGAAGTGAACTGCCATTTTATATTTGCATCCAAGTAAAAAAAAAAAAAATTTAGGCTTGCAAACTCAACGCAACGGGCATTCTTGCTGCCCCAAAAGAGAACTTTTGCTCCTTTTAACTCTTCACAAAGAGCCTGGAACGATGGCGAACCCCCTTTTTTTTTTTAAAGTAAACGCCATTTGACATTTGCACCCAAAAAAGAAAAAAAATTGAAGGACCACATTGCAAACTGAGCTTGCAATCCTGACTAGCACTCTTGTTGTGCCAAAGGAGAACTTTTTGGTGTGGTTTAAGCCTTCTCAAAAAAGCCTGACGCAATAGAGAACCCCCTCCCCCCCCCCCCCCCCCATAGTTAATTGCCATCTGACATTTGGATCCAAGTTAAAAATAAAAAATAAAAACACCACATTGCAAACTAAACTGAAATTTTCGTTGCGCTGAAACCCAATTCAAGGGCATTCTCGCTGCGCAGAAGAGAACTTTTGGTTCATTTAACCCTTTGCAGAGAGCCTGTTATGATGGTGAACCCTCTTCTTGTTTTTTGGAAGGAATTGCCATGTGATATTTGCACCCATGAAAAAAAAAATGGCAAAAATAGTAATAAAAAAACTGAAAGGCCACATTGCCACCTAGACTTGCAAACCCAACAAGAATTCTAGTTGCGGCGAAAGTTAACTTTTTGGTCCGGTTTAAACCTTCATGGAAAGTCTGGCGCATTGGTGAACCCCTCCTTTTTTTTTGGAAGTTAATCACCATTAGACATTTGCATCCAAGTAAAAAAATAAAAATGATAACATTTCAAAGACCACATTGCAAAATAGACTTGCAAACCCAAGGAGAATTCTTGTTGCGTCGAAAGAACTTTTTTTTGGTCCGATTTAGCCCTTATGGAAAGTCTGGCGCAATGACGAACCCCTCTTGTTTTTTTGGAAGTTAATCGCCATTTGGCATTTGCATCCAAGCAAAAATAAAAAAAATTACGATAATAATAAAATTGAAAGACCACATTTCAAACTAGACTTGCAAACCCAACGAGAGTTTTCATTGCATCGAAGGAGAACTTTTTTGGTACGGTTTAACCCCTTCATGGAAAGCCTGGCGCAATGGAAAACCCCTCTTGTTTTTTCGGAAGTTAATTGCCATTTGGAATTTGCATCCAAGTAAAAAAAAAAAATTATAAAATTTGAAAGACCACATTTCAGACTAAACTTGCAAACCCAATGAGAATTCTCGTTGCGCCGAAAGAGAACTTTTTTGGTCCGGTATAACCCTTCATGGAAAGCCGGGCGCAACGTAAAACCCTTCTTGTTTTTCAGAAGTTATTTGCCATTTAGCATTTGCACCCAAGCAAAAAAAAAATATAATAATAATAATAATAATATAATACAAATTTAAAGACCATATTGCAGACTAAACTTGAAAACCCAATGAGAATTCTAATTGCGCCAAAAGAGAACTTTTTGGTCCAGTTGAACATTTATGGAAAGCCTGGGGCAATGGAAAACCCCTCTTGTTTTTCAGAAGTTATTTGCCATTTCGCATTTGCATCCAAGCAAAAAAAAGAAAAAATCAAAAATAATAATATAATAAAAATTTAAAGACCACACTGCAGACTAAACTTGTAAACCCAATGAGAATTCTCGTTGAGCCGAAGAACTTTTTTGGTCCGGTTTAACCCTTCGTGGAAAGCCGGGTGCAATGGAAAACCCCTCTTGTTTTTCGGAAGTTATTTGCTATTTGGCATTTGCATCCAAGCAAAAAAAAAAATAATAATATAATACAAATTTAAAGACCACATTGCAGACTAAACTTGCAAACCCAATGAGAATTCTCGTTGAGCCGAAAGAGAACTTTTTTGGTCCGGTTTAACCCTTCATGGAAAGCCGGGCGCAATGGAAAACCCCTCTTGTTTTTCGGAAGTTATTTGCCATTTGGCATTTGCATCCAAGCAAAAAAAAAAAAAAAAATAATAATATAATACAAATTTAAAGACCACATTGCAGACTAAACTTGCAAACCCAATGAGAATTCTCGTTGAGCCGAAAGAGAACTTTTTTGGTCCGGTTTAACCCTTCATGGAAAGCCGGGCGCAATGGAAAACCCCTCTTGTTTTTCAGAAGTTATTTGCCATTTGCATCCAAGCAAAAAAAAAAAAAAAATAATAATAATTTAATAAAAATGTAAAGACCACATTGCAGACTAAACTTGCAAAACCAAAGAGAATTCTCGTTGCGCCAAAAGAGAACTTTTTTGGTCTGGTTTAACCTTTCATGGAAAGCCGGGCGCAATGGAAAACCCCTCTTGTTTTTCGGAAGTTATTTGCCATTTGACATTTGCATCCAAGCAAAAAAATAATAATAATATAATAAAAATGTAAAGACCACATTGCAGACTAAACGTGCAAGCCCAATGAGAATTCTCATTGCGCCGAAAGAGAACTTTTTTGGTCATGGAAAGTCTGGTGCATTGGTGAACCCCTCCTTTTTTTTTGGAAGTTAAGTGCTATTTGCATCCAAGTAAAAAAAAAAAATATTAATAAAATTGAAGGACCACATTACAAACTAGACTTTGCAAACCCAACGAGAATTCTCGTTGCGCCGAAAGAGAACTTTTTTGGTCTGGTTTAACCTTTCATGGAAAGTCTGGTGCATTGGTGAACCCCTCCTTTTTTTTTGGAAGTTAAGTGCTATTTGCATCCAAGTAAAAAAAAAAAAAAAAAAAAAATATTAATAAAATTGAAGGACCACATTACAAACTAGACTTTGCAAACCCAACGAGAATTCTCGTTGCGCCGAAAGAGAACTTTTTCTCTGTTTAACCCTTCGCAGGATGCCTGAAACGATAATAAAACGCCTTCGTGTTTTTTTTCTTTTTTTTCCTTTCGGAAGTTAATCGTTCTGTAAGAAAAACAAAAAGCGTTTCCGAATGTCACTGAAAGGGTGAAGAAAGGTCAGAGTGACAAATCCCCCCCCCTGGGGTGGGGTGGGGAGGGGGGTAAGGGAGGGCAGGAGTAGAGAAAGGCTGGGGCTTGGAGCCATTGTTGTTCTTATCAGAGGAAGAGGGAGAAGCTTGATTGACAGCTGGAAATGTGATCCTGTGAAAGAGACACACAGCAAAGGGGAGGGAGAGAGGAGAGGGAGAGAGAGAGTGAGAGAGAGAGAGAGAGATGGATCAGTTTGGATAGGAGGCCCCTGGAGGAGAAGAGGAGGAAAAGCCACACAATCCAGCTCTGTCAATGCAGATTACAGCTTGCACAGGGGGAAGTGCTTGCTAATAATTAATGTTTTTTATTCAATTTGGAGGGAGTACTCTGAAGCTAGTCACAATCAGGTGGGTCTTTTTTTTTGCAACTTTTTTTTTTCCCCCCAGTAATGTTGCTCTCCCTCTGTTTGATAGTAAGCTTTGATTGCATTGCAATCCCCCTCTCCTTTCCTCTCTCCCCTCTCTCTCTCTACTCCCGTTAGGTGCATTGCAAGTCTTGTTCATCGCCATTACTAGTTGTTGCACACGTTTGCAAATCACAGATCTCCACTTGCAGCCTGGGGGGGAGGTGTAGATATACAAAACAGCTCAAGACTTCCGCTTCCACTGTTTATATTTGCAAGTTTGTTTATTTTATTTCATTTATTTTTTTTATTTTTTTTATTTTTTTATTTTTATTTTTTCTCTCTTCCCTTCTCCTGAGCTGTTAGCCATCCTCATGCAAATGTAGTTCGGGGGGCACTAGAGGGAATTTTTATGAATGAGATCAGGGGGAAGGTTGATTAGCTATGCAAATGCAAGCCTTTCATTCATGCTTTTTTTTTTTTTTTTCTTTTTTTTTTTTTTCCTTCCTAAAGCCATTTTGCTCCCTGGAGGTTGCTGAAAGCCCAGATTCAGAGGAAAAAAACAGACGATAAATGAGCTCGATACCCCTTTTCTGACTTAAGATTTGCGTAAAATCTAAGGGGATGGACGGATTTTACGACCAGCAAGTGCCTTACGTGGTCACCAATGTGAGTCTTGAGAAAAGTTTCTTGATTGTACCTAGAAGGGTCACTGTTGCTCATTAGAAAGCAAGGAAAGTTTTCTATCTGTATTACTGTGCTAACTGCACTTTATTAAAGTGTTTTTTTTTTTTATTGGCTTAGGCCCCTTTAATACCTTTTGCAGACTCTCAGCTTGACTACCTCCCTCTGTTTTTATGCTTTTATTTATTTATTATTATTATTTTTTTTATTGGTTGAATTAGATGGACTTATGTCTTTTTTCAACCTGACTAACTATGTAACTATCTCTTTTAATTTGTATGTAGTAAATATAAGTTATCTTTGTCGTGCAATTGCTGCTGCACCTAGCTCTACATTACAGCGGGGGTTAATAAGGCTTTTATGAGCTAGGACTGGCTTGCACACTGGATTTTTTTTTTCCTTTTTGAGGTTATTTATGGGTTTTGTACGTCTGTGGTTCCTACGATGGCAGGGAGAGGTGTGCAGGTCTTGCATGGTTTAGTTGACTTTGTCTCAAAACAGTGATTCTTCTGCTGTTTTTAGAATACGAGTGGGAGAGTTTGCCACGAGAGGACAAGCAACACCAGAAAAAGAAAGTTTTTGAGCAGAGACCTGGCTCATGATTCAGAAGGTGAGAGCTGTGACGCACTCTTTGGAATATATATAATTTATTTTTTTTTCCCCAACTATCTGAATCCTCTACTAAAATAACAACGTAGTAATCTTATTGCCAAGGGTAACCTATGTCGGTAATTAAGACATTGGAGACTTTTTACTGCTGGCGAACCACAAGTCCCAGCAACGTTTTTAGTGAAAACCCAGCTACATCTTGGTAATTTTATAGCCATAGGGTAAACTGTTTATCTACGTTGGTAATTGCTAGGACAGTCAAGTCTTTTGCTGCTGGCGAAGTCCCAGCAACATTTTCAGAGCAAACCCCACTGTGTCCTGCTAGGTCTTCTACTTGGTCATCTTCCTACCCATGGGTACATGTCAAGGATTGACAGTCTTCCTACCTTAGGGTAAACTGTTCCTCCTATGCCAACGATCCCTAAGTCAATCCAACCTGTCTGCTGCTGGCAAACCACAAGTCCCAGCAACATTTTCATTGCGAACCCCACTGTGCCCTGCTAGGTCTACTACTTGGTCATCTTCCTACCATAGGGTACATGTCAAGGATTGATAGGACAATCCAGCTGTTTGCAGCTGGTGAACCACAAGCCAGAGCAAACCCCATCGTTCCCTACTACGTCTACTATTTGCTAGTCTTCCTACCTAAGGGTAACCTGTTCCTTGATGCCAACAATCCCCAAGTCAATCTATCCGGTCTGCTGCTGGCAAATCACAAGTCTCGGCAACATTTTGAGAGCAAACCCCATTGTGCCATGCTAGGTCCACTACTTGATCATCTTCCTACCATTGTTTACACTTTGTCAGGGATTGCTAGGACAATCCAGACTTTTCTTGGTGGTGAACTACAAGTCCAAACAACATTTTCCGAGCAAACCCCATTGTGCCTGCTAGGTCTACTACTTTTGTAGCCTTTCTACCATAGGGTAAACTGTTTCTTTTAAGTCAACCATTCCCAAGTCAATCCAGCCTGTCTACTGCCGGCGAATCACAAGTCCCAGCAACATTTTTAGAGCAAACCCCACTGCTGGTGAACCACAATTCCCAGCAAGATTTTCAGAGAAAACTCCATCGTGCCCTGCTAGTTCTACTGCTTGGTAATCTTCCTACCATAAAGGAAACTGTTCATCTATGTCAACAATTGCTAAGTTAATATAGCCTGTCTCCTGCTGACGAACCACAAGTCCCAGCAAAGTTTTTAGTGCAAACCCCACACATGCCCTGCTATATCTACAACTTGTTAATCTTTCAACTGTAGGGTAAACTGTTTTATCTACATTATTAATGGCTAGGACAGTCAAGTGATTTGCTGCTGAAAAACTGTTCATCTATGTCATCAATTGCTAAGTCAATCTAGTCTGTCTTCTGCTGGCGAAACACAAGTCTCAGCAACATTTTCAGAGCAAACCCCATGGTGCCCTACTGGGTCTACTACTTGCCACCATAGTGTAAACTGTTCATCTACATCGCCAATTCCTAAATGAATCTAGCCTGTTTGCTACTGGAGAACCGTAATCCAAGTAACATTTTCAAACCCCATTGCGCCATGCTGGGACTTGAAGTTCTTTCTTGTTCCTCAGGTTCCTCGGGTGGTGGGCTGCTCTGATCCTAGTCTCTAGCGCCTAAGCTGAAATAAACTACATAGACTAAAAAGTGTTTTATTTTTGGCACTTTTTAATAATTTTTATAGTATTTTGGCATCTACAGTTGCCTTCTGGACACTGACTGAGTTGAGGTTGAAATATATGTCTTGGTACCCTAAAAAAGCAAAGTATAAGGTGCAAATCGCTGTAGCTTGGTACAAAGGAGTTAACTTAATAAAGGCAAACAGGCTGTTGACTTTTCAAGGAAACTTCCACTTGTCTTACTGAATGGGGTGAAGCTTGGTTGACTTCTATCGTCCAATGATGTACAAGCAAACAGTGCTGTCGGTTTTATTTTCAATACATGTGATTGGGTATTCTATGAAAAGTGAATTTCCATCTCAATGATGAGATTTCCAAATTCCCAAAGTGACCAGCCTATTTGCCTTTAGTCAAGCAGCCCCATAGGGTCACCTGTAGTCCTTCACCAGTTTGGTGTGTTAACCATATGTTGACTTCCAAGACTTATTATCCTTGCCACAGCACCAACCTCTTCCAAAGCGTTGTACAAAGTGAAGCCACATAGGTGGCTGTAGAATATGTTGTGCTTATAGGAGGGACAGGAGTTGTCTTAAAGGTTGGATCGGGAAAAAAAAATTGAAGATCTTCTCCTAGAACATACAATGTATCAAAATTTAAATTTATTAAACTTTGTCTTTCTAGAACTCTTTCAAGATCTGAGTCAGTTGCAAGAGACGTGGCTTGCTGAAGGTAAGAGAGGCCAAAATGGTTGGAGAGGGGCGAAAAATAGAAAAATAGAATGGGGGGGGGGGGGGAGAAAGAGAGAAAGAATGAAAGAGAAAGGAGGAGAGAGAGAGAAGTACTGAACTTGCTGTCTTAATGTTCAGCCCAATTAATTGAGCTTTAAAAGAGCCACCTCAAGTGTCGTGCATACATTAGAGGCTGTGATGAGTTTGTCTTTGGGGACTTGGGAGCTGCTCTATCCAGTGTCATCACAAATTACTAGGAGAGGTTGCTTCCAGCACACAATCACATCTGCTTTTGGCCAGAACTGGTGCTGCACGACTTGAGGTTCTTGTCAGCCTGTCTCTCTCTCTCACACTCTCTCTCTCTCTCTCTCTGCTCTCTGTTCAATTTTTTTTTTTTTGATTGCAATTGATCAGCTTTATATCAGTGCTCCTCAAGAGACTGCATCACACAAGCAGCGCAGGGCAAGAGGCAGCTGTCTTATTTCCATCAGCACACATGATCCGGTGGCGTTCTACCAGAGTAGCTTTCTGATGGCACAATCTGCTCTCATTGAGTTCACTAGGACGGGATGCTTCAAGAATTGAGTGCAAGTGCCTTCTTCCCACCTTGCTCTCAGCACAGGACTCTAGGTGTGTATGGAGTGGTTGGAAAGGACATCTGATGGCAGCTGGATTTTGTAGAGTTATTTTAATTTTTTTTTTTTTTTTTAATTGCATGTTTATGTATACATTTTATTTTTTAATAATACTTTTATTGAGACATATTTTATGTATACGAATTACAAGAGTGTAGGATTTTATACGTGCCTGCACAAATTTTATTGTATGTATGACTTTTATATATAATTTTTTTTTTTTTTAAATATAAAACAGCAAGTTGAATATACATATGTTTATTTCACTTTGTTTCTTATTACTGCTTTTGGGTAGGGTTGGCGTGATCCCAAGCACATTTCATTGATGTTTCTGCTCATTTTCTTACTACATGTGTCGGCAACTGATACTTTTTCAGCATTACTCTTGTTTAGGTTTTTTTTTTTTTTTATTTGTGCAGAGGAAAATGTGCTGACTTCCATACCATGATGTTGCATACAGTATTACTGTATTCTACTGACAGGTTTCGGTACACTGCTATGTGTAGTATGGAAGAGTTTAGTTGACTTATTTTGTTTATGTGCATACTTTTTTTTTTTTTTCTAACTCGAAGTTATTCTTTGTTTGACTTTTGGCTCCTACATGGATAGTAAGGGGGTGGCTTAATAATGTACTTTACGTACTAGCATGTCTCTAGAATGTGTTATTATGTAAATTGTGATTATTGAGGTGGAAAGTGGACAAGTATTTCATTATTATTATTATTATTATTATTATTATTATTATTATTATTATTTTTATTTTTTGTGTGTGCTTGTAAGACTTGCAATATGGGGCACTTTTGTGGACAGTAACTTTCTCAGTTTGTCTATAAACAATTGTACAGGATGGAGCAGATGCTATGAATTGTTCCCGTCCAGCATCCAATCCTTTCTCCCCATTTAGCTTGTCATCACTTCTTTTATTTTGCATCCATTATTTAATTTATAGCACAAATGAAATCATCCAGCAATTTGGATGCCATGTTTTACAGCGTAGCTTTCTCAACTGAGCAGTATGTGGCAATACTTTTTATTTATTTATTTTATTTATTTATTTTTGATGCTGTAATGTTATTGGGAAAAATAATACTTTTTTTTTTTTTTTTTTTTTTTTAAGCAACTGAGGATTTGGAAATGTAATGAACAATATATTATGAAGTGGCATGTTGAAATTATTATTTTTTTTTCTAGTATGATATAAGATTACACTTAGCACGGTTCTTGGTTGAGTTGTCGGCACACGGATGAATCAGCAATCCGGTTTGGAACGCCAGGTGTCAAAGTACCTGTCGAGACAGGTTCTTCTATTAAAAGTGCCAGAAGTTGTAAATATTTGAACGGCTCGGAGGCTAGTGTTTTTTTTATTATTACTTTTGTCTCTCGGTTGGAAATACTACTCCTCTATTGTTTTGGACAGAAACGTTAGGTTGTTTTGGTTAAGGCTTCACGAAAATTAAATTCTTCTGGAGCAGATGCTCTAACTGGATGACAATTTTTTTTTTTTTTGTCTTAAAAAGGTTAGCCTGTTCCAACGATGACTATGAATCTGTGGTGTGTTGTGTATTTTAGAGAGTTGTGGTCATTCTTTTTTTTTTTTTTTTTCTATTTTCTTTCTCGGACTACTGTACTTCTTTTTTGTTTTTGTTTTTTTTCGTTTTTTTTTGTTTTTTGCGTGTTTTAAGAATTTTGGGCCCACTTCAAATATTTTGGCACATTGCAATGTAAAAATGTAAAGAATTCTTACTTTGGCACCCCCATCTTTATTCATTGTTTGGCCAATATCCCTTCAAAGTTCTAAACTCAATGTTTGTGTGCCTAACATCCGTTGAAGATCTTCAATTGTTTGTTCTTGTTGGGCTGGATTTTCAAACTTTTTGGGCTTACCGCTATCATGTCTGTTTAGTGTTTTTAATGAATCTAGTAGAGCATATGAAGCATATTTTGTATAAGTTGCTCTTTAAGACACAAATGTATATCTTGTGATACATAGCCATTGCTTTTGTCAGTGTTTTAGGGGTAAGTGTTTAAGTTCCAGTAAAAATTACAATTCTTTAATTTGCAAGATTTAACCATTTTCCAGTGGTTGTAGGGGAAGATTGGCTTAGTGGTCTGTACCGTATGAATTATTATTTTTTTTTTTAACACGTGACTCTTTGGTGTCATAGTCAACATCCCCTTTAACACTGTAACCTTTGTCACCACCATTGGGATTAAAACAATTACAATTGGGTTCTATGGTTATTGAGCCTTCTTTTTATTTTTTGTAAAACAGAAAAGCACCAGGTCTCTGGCTACTTTAAAATTGTTTGAATAATTCTGGGTTGGTCTAACTACCCCCAAAAACTGAAACAGTTTTTGAGCCTCTGTAAGTTAAGCTCTACATTATACAATTTTCTTATTCAATTTCCTTTTAGATTTACCTTCAGCTATGTAGCACAAGGGCCTTGCCCGACTGCATACAAATTGAGAGTGTTAAGGTTTGACCTCGTATTATATGGTTTTGGTAAATCTTGGAAAATTGTACAAGAAAATTAGTATAGTGTTTGGCCAGTCTTAGTATGTTGCTATGCATGTAGTGCAGTATCCCATCAATATTAGCTGATGTGCTGTTCAGTGATTTGTTCTTAACTAGAACAGGCAGACTTTTATTATTTGACTGCATCTCCAATTTTATTTTGTATTTTTCTCCCCATGATAACATTTCCTGTTGACAGATGGGGTATCACTGAAGTTAAGTTACTGAGCATTTTATCTAAGAAACATCTGAATTGCTTGAAGCCACCTGGTTCAGTGCTCTGTGTTCCCGTCCCGTTCCCTAAGTTGTGTTCTGTTTATTTTCTGCTTGGTGGAAACACATAATGAGGGTTTGAAAGCAACTGGAAAGTCATTGGCGTATTCAGTAACAGTACAAAGGGCAGTCTTGTGCATTAACAGTAGTAATCAGATTTCATTCATCTTCCCAGCTATTGGTTGCGTTGAGTTTCTGCACCCCCCCCCCCCATCTGATGCCGTTATTGAAGAAGCCCCATGGTGGCAGTTTTGCTTGTAAGCCTAGGCAGTGACTAATGGTTGATGCTTATAATGGATAACCTAGCAGTATCCTGGTTAGGGGAGGTGGGTTGGTCCAACATGACAGGTGCTTGACCAAGACTTTAAATCGGATGTAGCAGGCTTACATGGCAACTCCACTGCTACCTTTTAGGAAAGGATGAAATTGCATTCTCTCAAAACACTTGAAAGTTGTTGGTAAGTTTCTCTGCAAATCACAGTATCTGTGATTTGCAATAACACCGTCTGTTTTTAGTTTTAAAAAGAGAAAAGTTTTTAGTTTTAAGGAGAAAAGTATTAGCAGTCCAAATCAAATTTATTTAATGCAATTATAGTTTCTGTAGCCAGAGGTTAATAAATACAGACATCTTATTTTTTTGTGTTATATTATCCCTCTAGATTTCGCCTGCTGCTAAGACCCCCACCCCTTCTCTCTAAGGTGCTGCTAAGTTTTTGGGTAAAGATTGAAACTTAGGCTGGATATACATTTCAAGTACCTTGTACAACCGTCCTTTAGATTTTCCAAAACCATATAATATGAGGTTAAACCTAAACAATTTCAATGTGTATGCCATCAGGCAGGCCCTTGCACTGCATGGCATTCTAACAGGAAATTAAATAAGCCATTTGCTAAATTTATGGCCAGCTTAAGGTTGTTGTTGTTGTGTTTTATTTATTTATTTATTTTTTTACTTTGGTTTTTATGGTAGAAAAATCATTTAGGACATTCTTGTAGCTGTTGTGCAATGCAAGCCTCCCGTAAGTAATTCTGTCTGTGTGTTATGAACTATACAGTGCAGGGTCATTTGGTTAATATTATATTTATTTTTTTATTTGGTTATGCAACCCCTGTTTTTTGTTTTTTTTTCATTCTATGTCATTACATTGTATGTAATACTGACATATAATCACACACATAGGTTGGACTTGATGGACTTGTGTCTTTTTTCGACCTCGCCTACTATGTAACTATGTAAAAGTTTAAATGGCAGGGAATTATGGTTCAGGAGGAACTTACTCCTTCTTTGTTCCAGCTGGTCATTTTAATTTTTTTTTTAATGATTTTGTATAGATATGTAAACTTTGCAGGGGTACAGCTTAGGCTAGAGCAAACCCTTGGGGCAGCCACCAAAATACCAATTTGCAACCCCAATGGCAGGGATACAGCTTGGGCTAAAGCAAACCATTTGGGCAGCCACCAAAGTACCAATTGCATATATTGATACTTTCTAGGCTCTTGTCCTAAAGATTGTCAAGGCTAAGGTAAACTTAAAAACCAGGTAGCCTAAAAGAAATTCTGAGCCATTGAAAACATCTGCTGCCATTTAGTCTAAACTGACTGGCTCCTGACCTATAAACTTTATGATCTACCAGAAGAATAGTGTCACGGTATAATGGCAGAACTTGACATTGTGGCTCTGATGTGCCCTATTTGGTGCAATATTTGCCATGATGCAACCAATCCTGGTGAAAGAAATAACGGCAAAAGTTCTTGGGTCTGGTCAAAGTTTTGAAACCTGTTTGCTTCCTGTGCAGTCAGATCATTCGGGATCTGGGGAAGGGTCATTTTGATAAGGAGGGTACAGCTTCTAGAAAGAAACAGATCTTTTAATTGTTTGTTTTTTGTTTTTGTTTTTTTGGGTAGAGATCTGCTCCTCTCCAATCCATCCTTCTTAGGTTGGCCAAGCATAGATCTACTTGGTGTTGCTGGTGGCAGGTGGTGAATGATCTGGTCTTAGCACCTGCTTGGACCTGCCTAATTCACCTAGCATATGAAGTGTTGTTATCTTGCCTATACAGTTAGTCCCCTACATACAAACCTTAAAGTTGCAAACTGTCAAAAATACGAACATACGTTTGCATGTCCAATCGTGTGAGTTTGTTCACTATTCTGGTGGTTGTGTACTTTTTTCACCTTTAACCTTTTTCCATAAATTATTTGTGTAAAATGTGTTACAAACCCAGTAATTTATTGGGCCGATTGTGTTGGTTGTTTACCTAGGCTAACTTTGTTGGTTGGACTTAAAAACAAATTGGACTTACAAATGTGCTCTCGGAATGGAACTTATTCATATGTAGGGGGCTTACTGTATAGAAAAGGGAATGCCCAATAAATAGCGGCCTTGATTTTTATTTCCATGATTTCTCTTATATAGATCTTTAGATGGACCTCATTTAGAATACTGTCCAGGTCTGAAGACCTCACTTACAAAAATATATTGATAAGATAGAGCGAGTCCAGAAACGTGCAACAAAAATGGTGAAAGGTCTGAGGGATAGAACATATTAGGAGAGATCCGTAATAAATTCAAGCCAAATTCAACTCGGTGTAGTCTATAAAATGCTAATCTTTACTGGCTACATACTAAAACACACTGGTAACAAGCTAACGCGTTTTGGCTGTAAGAGGCTTCCTCATAGCATAGATATTAGGAGGTGACCTCGGGAACTTAATATGTACAGTCTGGAGGAAAGAAAGGGAAAGGGGAGAGACATGATTGAAACCTTTAAATACATCAAGGATGATGGATAAGGCTCAGGAGGGCATTATTTTCAATATGAAGCCAAGATCAAGAACATGGGGACATGACCTCCTAACTAGCAGGAGGAAAGTTCAAAACGAAGCTTTAGAAAGTATTATCTTGCCGAATGGGTAGTGGATGCTTGGAAAGACTTCCAGCAGAAGTAGCGAGTCAGTCAACAGTAAGTGGATTCAAACATGTTTGGGGCAGACCTAGATCTATACAAAAAGTGTGTGTGTGTGTGTGTATATGTATATGTGTGTGTGTATATATATGTGTATATATATATATATATATATATATATATATATATATATATATATATATAAAAAATACTCCAAAGACATGCTGGTAGGTTAATTGGATCCTGTCTAAATTGTCCCTAGTATGTATGAATGTGAGTTAGGGACCTTAGATTGTAAGCCCTTGAGGGTAGGGACTGATGTGAATGTACAATGTATATGTAAAGCGCTGCGTAAATTGACGGCGCTATATAAGTACCTGAAATAAATAAAATAAAAAATAAATAATAAATTTATTAGAAACATAGATGAATGATGGCAGGAAAAAGACAAAGTGGTCCATCAAATCTGCCCCATTTAATATATACATATACACACACACACACACACACACACACACATTATTTGGGATCTGGGCAAGGGTCATGAGATAGAGAGATAGATCTATCTCTCTATCTCATGACCCTTGCCCAGATCCCAAATAATGTGTGTGTGTGTGTGTGTGTGTGTGTGTGTGTATGTATATGATATAGATATATATATTAAATGGGGAAGGCTTGATGGACCACTTTGGTCTTTTTCAGGCCACCAATCATCTATGTTTCTATTAAAGATTTTGCAGAGTAAGTTTTTAAACTTATAAGGTAACACCTAACACTGTCTGGGGTACAACATCCGTAGACTGTAGAAGATTGTCACCTACCATGGACTTTATTTTATAACTACACATTTGTTGGATCGTCTCTTGAAATACCCTTTTTTTTTGGGGTGTCTATGTACACATTGGATACTTGTAATGTCCTGTAAGAAGTTGCCTTTACTTTGTATATTGCTGTGTTTTTGTTTTTCAATGTTTTTTATTGAAATTTTCACAAAGAATAAAGCATTTTCAAGGAATTGTACTAACGTTGCAAATGCTCCACAATATATGGATTGCATATGGATAACATCATGATACCCAAGCAGAGAGAAAAATTGCTCTGTTTCATAATCATGTATTTTTTTTTTTTTTGCTCAAATTAGCTCACTAGCTTTACTTTGCAAACAGAAAACAAACCTAGCTGTGTTTTATTTTTTTTTTTATTTTTATTTTTTTGACGTAATAAATTCAAGTTGGCATTTTTTCCCTTTTCTGCAGGTTCTCAGGAAGGGTGTGATGCTGAAAAGCTGTGTGGTTGAACCACATGGTGGACTGTGTGAGTGTTTTGTGAATGGAGGAGGAACTCTAGCCCTGATTGCTTGTCTCGAGAAACTGTTTAGGAGATCAGCTGTCTCATTCACTGGCAGAAAGAGTGACTCATACATCTTCTGTCTTGTTTGGCTGCGGGTCATTGTTACAGTGGATAGAACTCATTTTAATTAAATCGCTAACCCTTTGTGTTCTGACTGACAGAGGTGTGTTTTGGGTTTCTTAGAATCCCTAGCGTATAAAGAAAAAGCAAAAAAAAAACAAAACATCTTTTGAAAGCACCTTAGACGGTGTCAGCCATTTGCTTGGGGTCTTCTCAAATCTTCGCAATCTGCCTCGCTATTTTTCATTCTGTTGATTTAGTAAATGCATGACATCTTGGGGGTGGGCTGGAGCTGGCACGTAAATGTTAATACAGCTCCCATCTCCACCTCCGCAGCCACTAATAATAAAGGAAAAACAGGCTTCCGATTCTGTCTCCAAATAGCTATTAGCAAACATTATATTATTGTATGTGGGTCTTTACAATGAACTGCTAGGCTTGCATGTGAGATGTCTGTTTTCCAAGTGTTGAAAAAAAAAATACTGTTGTGTGTGTTTTTTTTTTTTTTTTTTTTTTTTTTTACTTTGTTTTACGTATTGAACGATAAAAGAGAGCTTCGATATGACAGTGCAAAGTGCAGTAAGCTATATCAACCAGTCAAAAATTACTTTCTGAGGTCTGGCTACAGCAAACTAAAATTTTATTGGCTGCTAGAAGTTTTTGTACTTCAAAGTATTGCTGCTCCAATCCATTTACTAGCTTAGGACGACGTGAGAAAGTTCAGGGAGCAATGTCGAGTGATCAGAAATGCTCCTGTTTAAAGTTTGTCGGACGCTTTAAACTGCTGAACGATGACACCGTTTGCAGTAGTTTACTGTGCGTCTTTGCTGTTTACATAACTAAATAAGCCCCTTAAATTGCTGGTGTTGCCTAATAGGTGTTTTGCTTTATATGCATTTAACATGGCCAATGAGTAGGTAACCAGCTTGGGTAGCATCAGAAGGCAGCCATGTAAGGATGATCCTATTGTTGAGAAGTCTGATTCTGCAAATTAAGGCAGAACTATGAACGGTATGGACACCTGAGCAGGCATGTTCATGGTAAGGGGAAAGTGTGGACATCTGAGCAGGCATGTTCATGGCTGGAGAAAGTGTTGACATCTGAGCAGGCATGTTCATGGTAAGGAGAAAGTGTGGACACCAGAGCAGGCATGTTCATGTTAAGGAGAAAGTGTGGACACCTGAGCAGGCATGTTCATTTTAAGGAGAAAGTGTGGACACCTGAGCAGGCATGTTCATGGTAAGGAGAAAGTGTGGACACCTGAGCAGGCATGTTCATGGTAAGGAGAAAGTGTGGATACCTGGGCAGGCATGTTCATGGTAAGGAGGAAGTGTGGAGAGATGCCTCCAACACTGGCTTATCTTGGGTGACACCGTAACAGCTCAACATGATTTCCTGACCAGTCTGATAAGTGTTTTTCACTGTGCCGGACAACCAGATGTGCCTACTGCTTATAAAATTTAGCCATAACTTGTGTCCTCTGTACAGGGTCAAAATGAGTTATGACAGCAATAAATATCTTATTGACTGAAGTCAAGTGTCAAATGGTTTGGATGAAAAATGTGTCATGACCTCTTTTCACGTGCACAGTTCTTGCACAAATGCCAAGTGTATACATTTTTGGAAAGTAGAGGCAGTGTGTGCCACCATTGACAACAAATGAGCCCTGGATACTTGTGCTTCTTTTGAGACCTGGATCCTGGGATTGTCCAGACTTCACCTTTTTATGATTGACCGCCTTATAAATTAGCTGAATTTTAGGTTTCATCTTTGATGCTTTGAGCGTATGATCACATTTGACACTTGGGGTGTAACAGGAGCCCAAATTGCTGACTATTCAGATCCTAGCAGAAATTTGAGGGCCCTTGCCTGCCCCTGCTACAACTGGTATATCTATGGAGTGGGATAAACCTGCACAGATAACCTTGGCAGACCTTTTTTCCTTATGACTAAATGTTGTTTTGGATTATTTCTGACAATACACTGTTGTTTTTCCAAGATATAACTGATGATGGGACATCGCATTAACATGCATTTCTGTTATTTTGAGTAGCTGAAGGTTCTTAAGATTTTAATTTTTTTTGTCTGTCATGATAATTAGATTTTGTTTTGTTTCTGTTTGTTTCTGTCATCCTACTCCTTTCTTTAAATGTTTTGGGCCAAATCCTGTCAAATCCCAGAAGCCAGTTAGGAAACTGATGGTGCCTACGTTTTTGGCGTATTTTCTATTCTGAGTGGATGGCTGTGTGATTTAGCTCTTGCCTTCTAACTTTGGGTCCTGGGTTCAGTTCTCTTTCAGAAGATTAAGGAGCTTGTCTTTTTGTGTAAGTTTCCTTTTGGTTTTCTACAGCATGCCAAAAATATACTGGTAGGTCAATCAACATCAAAACAAATTGGTCCAGTTTTGGTTTCGATATATATTGAATTTGATTCAAGTTACCCGTTTTTGCATTGCTATGAGTACTATAGAATATACTTATATACTGTTTTTTCTTCTTGTTATTGTCAAGAATATTGTTGTTCCTTGTATTTGTAAGAAAATAATATTTTGGACAATAAAAAATATATTCAACCATAAACAAATTGGTCCCAAACTGATTTTTTATTTCTCTGCCATTACTGGTTCCCGAACACCATGAGAAAAAGCAAAAGTTTGGTGCAAGTCTAAAAACCTGACTGCATGAAAACTGTTATGAAACGAAAAAAATATAGGATAGAAAAGGCTATTGTTTGGTAACAGAATCCTCCAGCCTTTAGATTAAAAAAAAAAAAACATTCGGGTTTCCTTGATGCTTAGGTCCACACCATCTGGTAGGAGAATCC